>CM055117.1:1117916718-1118516718 GCA_029206835.1 Rana muscosa
CGCAAGCAGTTTTAAATGACATTTTTGCCGTTGGAAATGTAATTTTGCTGCTCTCATTCATTACACTATGTACGGCCGCTATGTAAGTAGTCTTACATAGTGTGGGGCGTTGACTCAGCCCCCTGAGCCATAATTGGCCAAAGGCACCCTGCCTTTGGTCAATCATGGCTCTCACAGAGCGCGCTGTGATTGGCCAAAGCATGCAGGTCAGGTGCATGCTTTGGCGAATCAGCAGCCGTCAATGCACTGGGATCTCGCAGCATGTCTTACTGCATTGCGGCGACCAAGAGAGAAATTCAGCACAAAGCCAATCATAGGGGTTGTGCCTCTGTAACCAAGGATAACAAATAACCAGCGGAAATTTAGGTGAGGAAATAATTTGGAATTGAATTATCTCATGATTAAGAGCCCCTACAGCCATGGACAACGGCGCAGTCTCATGAGTCACATGGGCAGGCTGTAGAGGTCTCCGGTCAAGAGCCTCAATGGCAAGTGGAGAGTCACACAGCTGCAGCGGAATCAAGTGCTTCAATACAAAGGCAGCATCAATGAACAGGCCTGCAGCCCGCAGCCCCAGGGCCTGTATCTCGACGGACGACTCAGCCCAAGAAAGGGTAACCGGAACCAGGGGCTTATCCTTCTGTATAACTGGGGACGAAACAATGGCACCTAAGATCTGTCCATGACAGGACCTCAAGGTTCGGGCATTCCCTGGACAGGTAGGACAAGACTTCAAAAAGTGACCTGCCTGGCCACAATAAAGGCACAATTTCTCCCTCCTCCTAAGGGCTCTCTCATCCACAGAGAGACGCGTGAAGCCCAAGTGCATGGGTTCACCTTCACTGACCGACTCGGTACCAGGAGGCATGGGAGGTGAGGGAGGCGAGGGTGGGACTGCAAAGCTCGGAGACAAATGGACAGGAGGCTTCCGCAAGCGCTCCTTAAAAGAGAGTCTTTCTCTGAGTCTGGAGTGAAAACAGTCAAAGTTTGGTAACCGGAACGGATAGTCAGACAAGCCAGAAAATCAGGAAGCCAGGAATCAGCGTAGTGGAACAGCAAGCAGGATCTGGAGCCAGAAGGAACGTCAGTCAAGCAAGTCTTTAACAGGAACGCAGGAGAAAGTCTCTGTGATGTTGACCAGGTGAAGGCAGAGATCATCTTGGCTGGACAGCTTAAGTAAGCAGAACTGACGAGCAGAAAATTATCAACAGGTGAGAGACTGTGTAGAGATAGGAGCTGGCAATTAACCGACAGCTGAGCAGACAGCTAGAGAAGGAAGGGCTGAGCCCAGCCCTGACACATCCCTACTGTTCATTCTTGTACTTATGGGGACCCTTGTCCAACACTGCTCCCATCTGCACTAACTGCAAAGCTATTTCCACAATGTTCATCACTGCACCCCTCTACCAACACTGCCCACCCCTTCCCCCTCTGCACCCCTCTACCAACACTGCCCACCCCTTCCCCCTCTGCACCCCTCTTCCAGCACTGTTCATCTTTTTCACCTTTAAGGGCACTGTGCAATAAAACGTTCTAAATTTTGCAAAGTTACCATGATTACCGGATGAAACTAGCAGTTTACGGTTTGTAATTGATTTTGTCTGCGATTGCCTTATTGTTTTCTGTGAAAGTGTCTCAGAAGTGACCATTTTTTGTGTCATTTGAAAACCTCTCAATATTCTGCAGTGTTGACTTTGAAGAGTACAAAAGCATCTTGGCGATAACCTTAGTTGTCTGGGAGATTAACAATAACCCCAATATTCTGCCCAATGTGACCCTGGGCTATCGTATATTCAGTACTTGTAATGATCCAATGAAGACTTTGGGATATGCCATAAGGATATTGTCTGGAGAAAAGGAAGCTCCTAACTATTACTGTAAGGGACGTGGAGAAGTCGCTGGTTTTATTGGTGACAGTTCTTTCCATACAAATTATGCCCTGGCCCAGTTACTTAGTCTGTATCGGTATACACAGGTAAGTGATCACTTCAATATACTATGAGTGTAACATGTCTGTTCAATAGATGGCTTAGTACAGTCTCTGTGGAATATTTTTAGCATTACTTTTCTTTACTGAGTGCAGATCAGAATTCACAGACACTTGAATATTTCTGGTACAGAACATTGTATCTTGGGGCAAATTAAGTGACCATTGTCCATACAGCCCACTGGGTCCCACCAATTCACTTAAGATTTTTAATGGCTTGAATAAGAGTGCAATCTAGGTGAATCAAGCTCACCATGTCCCTTTAGTAGGTTCTTAGTAGGGATGAGCCCCATGTTTCGACTCAGGTGTTCGCCCGTTCGGCGAATACCGAACATTTCTGGGCGTTCGGGGCAAATTCGAGCACTACCGAATGCCCCATAATGCACTGCGCGATCGATACATGTTCCTGACCTGCATGCTTTGGCCAATCACAGTAAGCTCTGCTGAGAGAGCCATAATTGGCCAAAGGCAAGGTGCTTTTGGCCAATCATGGCTCAGGGGGCCAAGTCCACGCCCCACACTATGTGAGGCTACTTACATAATGGCCGTCCATAGTGTAATAAATGAGAGCAGCAAAATGATATTTCTAAAGGAAAAACATTTATTTAAAACTGCCCACGGCTCTAATGTATTGTCGGATCTCGGCAATACATATAAAAATAATTAAAAAAAACGGCATGGGTTCCCCTCCCCAGTCCATTACCAGGCCCTTCAGGTCTGATATGGATATTAAGGGGCCTACAGTACTCCTTCTTGACAGCCCTGAAACATTTAGTTAATGAAGCATACTTGACGATCAACTACTTTTTCAAGCAAGCCCGACTTGCAAATCCTGAGTCCCCAGACTGCAGCGACTTGACACAAAACCCCACAGTCTCTCCTCTGGCTCTGCACCCAGCTCCCCTGGCATGCCTCTTCCAGATCTCTCCAGTGTGCTTCACTCACCAACTCCTGTCCTGAGTCCCGTGTGGACCAACTGCTCTTCCAGCTCCTGTGCCAGGACACCTCTCCCTGACCGTGTAAGGAGAGGCTCCCTCCCAGCTCCCGAGCTCTTGCGCCGGGTCCACACCCCCCCCCCCCATATGGGGGTGTCTCTCCAGCATGCAGTCTAGCACTCTATCTTTCAATTCACCCAGCCGACAACTTCTTCCCAGCAGGCTGACTGTGAGTAGATGTAGGAGGCCTGCCCCATGCCAATCCTAGTTGGGGATTGGTCAGGGCTCCTCACATGTACTCCATTCCACTCCACTTCTCAGCCCTACCCCTCTTTCAGAACATTCTCACTGAAAGCAGGGGAGGTGCCCAAGAACTGAAGAATATGTCAATCACACCCACTGTAGCCACTTCCTGCCCCCAGATCAAAAACAAACAGGCCTAGCTCACAGCATTAGGCCTGCTTAAATTTACCAGCTCTGACAGAACCTCAAATGCTATACCTCTACACCTACCTATGGTAGAGGGTGCTACATCCACCTCCCCCCCAGCTGTGGAAAAAAATATGTAAATATTTGAAAAATGACTACTGGGCCCAGGAGCGAGAGCATCCCATAGCTCCCAACTATCCCTGATTTTGAGGGACTGTCCCTGATTTGGAGCAATGTCCCTCTATCCCTCATTCCTCCTCATTTGTCCCTCATTTTGGTCTGATCTATATAGATGTATATAAAATGCACTTTCTATCTATCACAAAGTGTTTCCCAGAGCTAAATCTTTCATCTGATTTCTAAATTGCTGCATTTGTAAATTGCAAAAGCCAATATAAAGGAATAGTAGTGGTAAAAAAAGCACTTGTGGGTTTAACCAATCTTGTTTTTTTGTGCAATTCTTCTTTAAGGGGGCGTGACAATGGGGAGTGTCCTATGCCTGCATACTTTTTCTGATAGGTGTCCCTTATTCCCATCTCAAAAAGTTGGGAGGTATGGCATCCCATAATGCAGTTTGGATGGGGGGAAAGGAGAAACACTTGGACAGGGCTATGATACAAATAAATTAAGTACAAAAATATAAGTATTTACAGTAGGTGCCGCCGATATTGTGTCAATCTTGCCACTTCTAGCGGCGATATTGACACCCTATGAGCTCCGTCGCGAGAGCCAGCGCCGAGCCGTCTCGTCATCGGGAAAGGAAAAATGTTCCTTTCACAATGAGCGACACGCATTGCCGGTAGACGGAGATCCGACGTGGATTCCCGCCAATACCAGGCACTGCGTTTGGTATGAATCCTGAGCGGGAACTCCACGCCGGTTTTTAAAGAAAAAAACGGCATGGGTTCCCCCTCCAGGAGCATACCAGGCCCTCGGGTCTGGTCTGGATTTGAGGGGGAACCCTACGCCGAAAAAACGGCGTGGGGGTCCCCCTCAAGGTCCAAACCAGACCCTTATCCGAGCACTCAACCTGGCAGGCCGCAGGGGAAGAGGGGGGGACGAGAGCGGCCCCCCTCCCTCCTGAACCGTACCAGGCCGCATGCCCTCAACATGGGGGGTTTGGTGCTCTGGGGCAGAGGGGCGACCTGCGGCCCCCCCACCCCAGAGCACCCTGCCCCCATGTTGATGAGGACAGGGCCTCTTCCCGACAACCCTGGCCGTTGGTTGTCGGGGTCTGCGGGCGGGGGGCTTATTGGAATCCGGGAGCCCCTTTAATAAAGGGGCCCCAGGATCCCGCTCCCCCCACCCTATGTGAATGAGGGCCTGGTATGCTCCTGGAGGGGGAACCCATGCCGTTTTTTTCTTTCTTTTTTTCTAAAAACCGGCGTGGAGTTCCCGCTCAGGATTCATACCAAACGCAGTGCCTGGTATTGGCGGGAATCCACGTCGGATCCCGTTCATTACAGTGCCGCGTCTCCCTCTCGCTATTGCAGCGAGCGCGAGATGTCGGCATCCTGTTGCCGAGATCTCGGCACTCCTGTCGCCGAGAATCTCGGGGATGGGAGCGCGATAGATCTACAATATCGGCGGCACCTACTGTACGTTCTTGTAACATATTCACACTGTACATTATTGACAATACATCCTAACTACAGGTCCCTGCAGCTAGGCACATACACAAGCCGGAGCCAGAGCAAAGGAAGGGAAGGAATACTCTGCCTCCCATGAATCTTCTTCCTCCTAGGCGGTGGAGATGGACAGCCGTCCCACCTCTGGTGTCCCTAAGAGAAGACAGAAATTATCAAACATCCTACCTCTACAAACTAAGAAAAGCAAAATTTGTGTCATAGGTGAAATTCAAAAAGGGAAGAAGTATATATATATCCACAGGCCACTAAAGGAAATGTTTGTAACTAACATGTTCGTTCAGCCCGGGAGATTTGGTGGCTCCCAGTGTAATTTCCCGTACACACGACCGGTTTTCCAGTCGGAAAAAGTCAGATGAGAGCTTTTGGAACGGGAATCCCGACCGTGTGTATGCTCCATCTGACTTTTTCCAAAACTGCTGGAAAAAGATAGAGAGCAGGATCTTATTTTTCCCGTCGGGGAAAAAATCCTAGTGGGAAAAACCGCTTGTCTGTATGCTTTTCCGACGCGCAAAAGAGACACGCATGCTCGGAAACAAATTGACGCATGCTCAGGAGCATAGAACTTAATTTTCTCGGCTCATCGTAGTCTTTTACGTCGCCGCGTTCTTGGCAGTCGAAAGTTCACCGAACTTTTGTGTGACCGTGTGTATGCAAGGCAGGCTTGAGAGGAATTCCGTCGGAAAAACCATCAGTTTTTTTTTTCCAACGGGAAAACCGCTCGTGTGTACGGGGCATAAGAATCTATTTGGTCTCTAATCTTAATAATTGAGGATCCATGTCTCCTCCACGTTCAGATCCGGACACGTGTTCCAGAGCACCAAACCTAACTGCAGATGAGTCAAATTTGTGATGTAATCCTACATGCCTTCTAACTGTGGTCATCATTTTGATGTTCTTGATGAAATAGATTTGGTCCTAGATCCTATTACCGGAAAAAACTTCCCATTTTACCAATTTAATAAGGCGTTACAAGTACAACTCATAAAGTACACAACCCCAACTGTTTGACTTTTTAATAGAATATTGGGGTGTCCAGGATTGTCCATTAGGACGTTTAATACTAGTCCCTTTTGAAATTCACTCTCAGAATTCATAATTATTGCATTCAATGATTCCTCCATTAATAGATCATTGGTTTGATTGGGAAGTTGTTTTTGGAAGATGACTCTTAGTCAAATGATCCCTCATCGATTTTGCCCTCCTATAGGTTATGGCAGGTTTAGAGCTTTGGGCTCCATGCACACTGGAGCTGATAAACTGCAGTTTATTGGAGTTTGGGTGTTTTTTTTAAAAGCCCATAAACTCCACTCTATGTTAGCCTATGTGTCCATGCACACATGGACGTTTTTCAGCTTTAACCACTAGAGGCCCGCGCTATAGCCGAATGATGGCTACAGCGCGGACCTAGAATGCCGGGAGGCCGTCAATTGACGTCCTCCCCTTTCCTCATTCTCGGCGCGCGCTCCTGCGCGTGCGTCAGAGGGAACTTTTGTGCCCGCCGCGTCACGCGGGAGCCGATGCGCATGCCTGGCAGCCGTGATGTCCGCCAGGTACCCGCGATCGGCATTTACAGAGCCAGGGATGTGGATCTCTGTGTGTAAACACAGAGATCCACGTCCTGTCAGGGAGAGGGGACCGATGCTGTGTCCCTTGTACATAGGGACACAGATCGGTCACCTCCCCCAGTCAGTCCCCTCCCCCCACAGTAAGAATCACTCGCTTAGACACACTTAACCCCTTCAGCGCCCCCTAGTGGTTAACCCCTTCACTGCCAGTGTCATTTTTACAGTAACCAGTGCATTTTTATAGCACTGATCGCTGTAACAATGACAATGGTCCCAAAATGGTGTTAAAAGTGTCCGATGTGTCCGCCATAATGTCGCAGTCACAATAAAAATCGCTGATCGCCGCCATAACTAGTAAAAAAAAAATATTAATGTAGCGGCCTCACTCTCTCTTCTTCTTTATCGGTCACCCGATGGCTGTTGTCTAGGGGCACCTTGGACGGGAGAGTGAGATGCGCTACAGCCCATGTCCTCCCCATATGCAGCAGGGAGGTGAAGCCCAGTACCTGTTGTTTCCTTGGGCTGTGTATGACACTTAGAACCAAGTCCCTGCTGCTGATGAATCCCCTTGCTCCCAGTAACTGGAGTACCACACACCGAAAAGGGTCCAACACTTGTTTATTCCAAGAGCACAAATAAACAGTCCTTTGCAAGCTGATCGGTTGAGACCCATAGAACAGTTCAGTACGGTGGGGAGAGTAGGTTGAGGCACAATCCTAACAGTCAATCTAAACCGCTGTGGTTTCACCAAGGGTTGCTAAGCCCAATGGCTATAAAGAGAACGTTTAGTCTTCAGAATCTCTACCAGCGACTCTAGAGAACAGGAACTGGAGTTACCTTCGCTGCGTTGCGGCCCCTGTCAGGGGGAAGACATCCCTCCAAGGGAGTTACCAGAGGCCCCGCCGTCATCGGGTTAATGCTGTACCGGACTATCCAGGAGGGTTACGCTCCCTGGCCTCCTCGCCTCAGATATGGGTCCCAACACCTCAGGGGCCCTCAGACTCCTCCACCCTTGCGGGACCCAGTCAAAGTGACTGGGCTCCAGGCCTCCACTGTAGTACCTCACCCCAGGCTTAAGGTGCCTGGGATGGACTCCAACTCTGCTCCGGCCAGGCCATGGGCACCTGGGCCCGGAACTCCGGGACGCCAGCACCCAGGCCAAGGGGGCCTGGGCGCGGCTCAGCTCCAAGAAGACAGACCTCGTGGCGAGGGCGTCCGCCCCTCTTATGCCCTCCCCCAGCAGGCACAGCAGGTTCCCCGCCCCGCTGTACTACTGCCAGAGCAGGACAAAAAGGATGCAACACTTCAGTGGTAGTTCACCCTGGGCTTAAGGCAACAGCGCCACCCATGGGCCAAGGGTAACTATGCACCACTGGAGTCCTCCACGAATGAAATGGTCTGAAATCCCTAAAAATTGGTACACCTGGGTCATACTACAACCCAGGTGCTCCCCCTAGATTTTAGACCCCCGCTACATTAATAAAAATGCTATAAAACTATGCCCTATTTTGTAGACGCTATAACTTTTGCGCAAACCAATCAATAAACGGCGATTGTGATTTTTTTTTTTACCAAAAATATGTAGAAGGATACGTATCGGTCTAAACTGAGAAAAAAAAAAGGTTTAAAAAAAATTGGGATATTTATTATAGCAAAAAGTAAAAAATATTGCGTTTTTTTCAAAATTGTCGCTCTATTTTTGTTTATAGCGCCAAAAAAAAAAATGGAAAAAAAAATTCGTCAATTTGGTTTGGGAGCCACGTCGCACGACCGCACAATTGTCATTCAAATCGACGCAGTGCTGAAAGCTGAAAATTGGCCTGGGCAGGAAGGGGGGTTAAAGTGCCCAGTAAGCAAGTGGTTAATGAGCAGTGGAGTTTATGGGCTTTTTTCTGAACGCTCGAAAATCGTGTTCAAAGTGCTGTTTTTTGGCTTAAAAAAAAACACGAAAAAAAGGCAAAACGCTGAAAAACGCCAATAAACGCTTGAAAACGCTCAAAAAAGCGGCTCACCAGCGTTTATCGTTTTTGATCCATTGAAAAAAAAAATGAGAAAAAAAAAAAAAACACTAAAAAACGCTATTGCAAAAAAATGTCAAAAAACGTTGAAAGACTCCCTGAAAAGCTACTGGCGTTTTTATAACATTATTTTAGCGCCCAGTGTGCATGGAGCCTTATTCCCAGTACACACGATCGTTTTTAATGTCATTTTTAAAACTGACGTTTTTCTTGTCGTTTTTTTTCTTGTTTCCTCTCAAGCCTGTCTTGCATACACACGATCATTAAAAAAAACCGCTTGAGCAAAGCGCAGTGGCGTACAACACGTACGACGGCACTATAAAGGGGAAGTTCCATTCGTGATTCATGTTAGTAAAGTTTGGTGAGAGACGATTCGCTCTTTTCAGCCTCGTGCTTTTCAGTCCGTTACAGCGTGACGAATGTACTATCTCCATTACAAACGCCAGTTTTACCAGACCGAGCGCTCCCGTCTCATCACTTGTGTAGCGGGGATCTAAATCTAGGGGAAGCACTTGGGTGGTAGAATGACCCAGGTTGCACTAATTATGGTAGATTTCAGACCCCTTTGAGTCGTGGAGGACTTTGATGGTGTGATGTTCCCTTAAGTCTGGGGTGGCACTGTTGCCTCGGGTCTGGGTTGAACCACTGCCACAGTGCTGCACCTTTTTTTCCTGCTCTGGCAGTAGTACAGCGGGGTGGGGAGACCTGCTGTGCCTGCCGGGGGAGGGCATAAAAGGGGTAGACGCCCTCGCCACGAGGTCTTCTGCGGAGCTGCTATCCTGCACCCAGGCACCTTTGGCCTGGGTGCTGGCGATCCTGAGTTCCGGCCCAGGTGCCCATGGCCTGGTCGGAACAGTGTTGGCGTTCATCCCAGGCACCTTAAGCCTGGGGTGAGGTACTACCACGGAGGCCTGGGGTCCAGTAACTTCGACTTGGTCCCGCTAGGGTGGATTTGTCCGAGGGTCCCGGAGGTGGCCGGGGCCCGAATCTGAGGCGAGGAGGCCGGAGAGGTTACCCTTCTGAAGAGCACGGAGCAGCATCAACCCAGGGACAGTGGGGCCTCTGGTAACTCTCTTGGAGGGACATCTCCCCCTGATAGGGGCCACAACGCAGCGAAGGTACTCCTGTTCCTGTTCTCTGGGGTCGCTGGTAGAGACCCCGAAGGTTTATGTTCTTGCACAAGCCATATGGGCTTTAGGTACCGCTGGTGAATCACAGTGGTTTAGTTCACTAATCAAGACAGTGCCTCGACCTGCTCACCCCACCGTTTGTGCTGTTTATTGGGTCGCAACCAGTCGGCTGTAAAAGGACTGTTTATGGAACTGTACTAATAAACAAGTGTTGGCCCCTTTATCGGTGTGTGGTACTCCTCTGGTTACTGGGAGCAAAGGGAGGTTTCAGCACAACAGACTTGGTACATAAAGAAGCACACCGGCCCGAGGAAAACATCAGGTATTGGCCTTCACCTCCCTACTGCAATGGGGAGGACATGGGCCGTGGCGCATCTCACTCTCACATCCAAGGTACCCCTAGACCAGAGCTATCGGATAACCGATAAACATGAGACGGGAGTGAGGCCCTTACACTTGATTCTGAGCATGCGCGTTTTTTTTTCCCCTCGTAAAAGCATACACACTATCGTTTTTCACGTCGTTAAAAAAAAACGACATGAAAAACGACGTGAAAAAATAGAGCATGTTCGAAATTTTTAATGGCCGTTTTTCACGCCGTTAAAAATGCTCTGGAGCCCACACACGATCGGTTTTAATGGCCATTTTTAAAAATGGCATTTTTAACAGCATGAAAAACGATCGTGTGTATGGGGCATAAATGTTTTTTTTTTCTTTGTCTGAATTTCTCACTTCCTGTTTCTCCTCAGTAAGCTTGCCCCCATCATCCGAGCCGTTCTGGCTGGGGGATAGTCAGCCAGAACAGCTTACTGAAGAGGAACAGGAAGTGAGAAATTCAGACAAAGAAAAAAAACATTTAGAAGGGAAATGGAAGGAAAAGGTTAGTGAACCAACAATGCACTCGCTTAAAGGAACCTATTTAGAAAATAAAAAAAAAACTTACCTTTACAACCACTTTAACTCTATTAAATGCTTTTTTTAAGGCTTTTTCTGCTACAGCCCCTTTTGAGTAGTTGTTCCTGTAATTCTTTTGCACTTATATAAATGTAGTGGTACCCCCATAGGGACTTCTGAGTATTGTGGTCCACCCGTCACCCTGCCCATCTCGGCATTCACTTCTCAGGCATCCAGAGACATAGAACAGTCCATGCACCTAGTTTTTTATGTTTTTTTGAGGGGAATAAACTTGGATGGGGATTGGGAAATATGGGTTGCCCTCTGGATCTTAGAACTTTGTTGGGACAAACTATATAGACCTAAGGTATATATATCCAGACTTCACTCCAGCACAACTCTTTGTTGCAGACTATCACTCCTCAGCTCCTCTAGCACTTCACTTGCTTAGGTCCCCAGGATCAGCTAGCACATATTAGTTAGGCCTAATACTGGCTCAGCCTTGCCTTAGTGATTGCCCTTTGCAGGCAGGGGCCACGGGACACTATATTGTAGCAAAATAGTAAGGTCCTGATGCTAGCTGTCCTACATGCAGCTACTGAGCCCATTTAGCCCTATTCAGGCCCTGCCAGCCCTCCTGGCTGCAGCTACCCTTCTTCACTGCCTGTGCCACCACAGTCCACACCGCGGGTTCTGCACTGTCGCAGTCCTCTCAGGCGTGTCTCCCCAGTCCTCCTGACTGTGCATGTCACTCACCAGTCCTTTTGGCTACAACCGGCTGTTCCTCCCTGGAGATTTGCCCAGCAGTGCTCTCTCCCGCTGTCCTCTCTTGCTCCTCCTGTGCCTACTGTCCAGGACACCTCCACGTTTTCTTGGAGGGCCCCATCCACACCCAAGCCCAGGCCCAAGGTCACTCCCGCTTAGACTGGGGAGCTCCCTCAAAGGCCCCAACAGCCTCAGCACTCCATCTCCAGGTCTTCCACCCGAAAACTCCCCCCGGCTATGCTGACCCTGGGTATTTAAGGAGGCCTCCCCCCTGCCAATCCAGGTTGGGGATTGGTCAGAGCTCCCTAAAACACCCCAGGCAGCTCCACCTCTCCTCCTCCTCTTTTTCCAGAACTTTCTAGTAAGCTCTGAAAAGAAGAGTGACGCTGCCTGTGAGTCACCAGCTCTACCCTGGGCCATTTCCCACCCAGATTACACAAAACAAACAGGCCTGGCTGCCAGCCCGGCCTGCCTAAATTTTCCTTCTTTAACAAAAAATCCTCACTTTAGCACCTACACTTCTAGAGGGTGCTACATAGAAATCATCATCCATGGTGCAGTTTCTCCTTAAAATAAATATTGACCATAGGGAATGCTATTCACCAAGGATTTAGGTTGAGTCAACCAACCACTTTCATCTATTCTGATCTTGGCATTCAAAAAGGTGACCAAATCCTGGCTGCATTCCATTGTAAACCTTAGATTGCAGTCATTCCGAATGAGCTCAGATATGAACTGATCTAATTCTGATCGTATGCAACCGCAAATCATGAGTACATCATCGATGTACCGATGCCACAAAAGAATGTGACACATAGATGACCCCTGACTAAAAAAAGAGTTGACGCTCCCATATCTCCTTCAGATACAGGTTGGCATACAATGGGTCACAGTGTGCTCCCATTACAACCCCCTACACCTGGAGAAAGTAAGAGCCCCTAAAAATTAATAGATTTCAGGAAAAAACGTATCCCAGTAGCTGTAGCATGAAAGAGTTCTAAGGCCGGGAATATTTTTGTTTCTCTTTAAGAAATTCCCCTATTACAGCCAATCCATGCTGATGCTGTAGAGCACCTCTATATCTATAGTAACTAGCCAAGCACCTTGAGGAATAGTAAGATCCTCAATGGTGTGTAGCAGGTCCCTTGTATCCTGAATATATGAAGGTAGAGATGAAACAGATGATCTTAAATAGTCATCTACCAACTGGCTAGTGTGCTTGGAAATATAGCCTATTTACCCAAAAAATCGGCTGCCCAGGGGGCTCTTAAGATTTTTATGAACTCTCGGCAGTGCGTAAACTGTAGGTGTGACTGGGTATGGTATGTTAAGGTATTCCAATGTGTCTCTAATGGAATAAGCATTGATAATCTTCCTAAACTCTTCATAATATTTATTCAACTGTGATTGAATCGTAATGAAATTAACTG
Source organism: Rana muscosa (assembly GCA_029206835.1). Classification (NCBI taxonomy): domain Eukaryota; kingdom Metazoa; phylum Chordata; class Amphibia; order Anura; family Ranidae; genus Rana; species Rana muscosa. Next base: position 1,117,929,521 of record CM055117.1, read on the forward strand.
AAATTCGTTTAGTTTATTCATTCCAAATTTTCAGAATGATTCGAATTCAGATTGATGGAGAAATGAACAACCGATCCGAATTCTGTGTAAAGAATAGCTGGATGTTAGGGAGTGGGCCGGCTGATGTCAACAGGGCCATAGATATATATTTTTTTTCTCTGGGGGTGTTCAGCCCATGGCTGAGCTGCATTTTTACAATTCCCCAACTGCTTCCCCTTAGAGCTAACACTTTGTTGGAGCTTAACATGAAGATGGTGTGAGCTGAGCAGCACAGTGGCCAAGTGGTTAGCACTTCTGGCTAGCAGCACTAGGGTTGTCTGTTTGAATCCCAACCACAACACTCCCTGCCTGAATTTTGCATGTTCTTCCTGTGCCTGCATGGGTTTCCTCCGGGTACTCCGGTTTCCTCCCACACTCCACAGACATGCTGGTAGGTTAAGTGGCTCCTGTCTAAATTGGCCCTAGTATGTGTATACAGTATATGCATGTGAGTTAGGGACTTTAGATTGTAAGCTCCTTGAGGGTAGGGACTGATGTGATGCAATATATATGTAAAGCGTTGCATAAATTGACGGCACTATATATGTACCTGTAATAAATAAAAAAATATATAAATATCCAAGCATGCAGCCCGGCAGTCCAGGAAAGGAGGTGGACGAGCGAGCGCTGAACCATACCAAGCTACATGCTGTCAAAATGGGGACAAAGGCCTCTTCCCCACAACCCTGGCCCGGTGGTTGTGGGGGTGCGGGGGGGGGTGACTTGGTGGAAATCTGGAAACCCCCTTTAACAAGGGGGCCCCCATATCCTGCCCCCCCCATAGTACCCCTACTCATTCACCAAAGAAAATCAAGGTCAATAAAAACACAACACCAGTTTTTAACAAGGTCTTTATTAAAAAAAAAAAAAAAAACATAAAACCGTTGCGTTAAATGAAGTGTTTCTTCATTTGAATGCCAGATAAACATATTGGCAGGGGTTACCCAGTGACATAAACCCACCTCCAAGTCTACCTCTCATTGGGTTAGTGTCACTATGGGGCGGGATCACCCAGTGACATCACGCAGTAACCCTGCTTCCATGTTTATCTGTCATTCGGGAATAACATACGCCCAATGAGAGGCCAACATGGAGGTGGGGTCACCCAGTTACATAACTGGGTAACCCCCGCCCCTATGTTTACCTGTCATTCAGCTGTGTCCCTGGTCGAGAACAGTTCAAAGGGGTGGCTTTTTGTTGTTTGTTTGTGTAGCGGGGTCCTCAAATTGATGGGATACACCTGGGGAATAGTGTGACCCAGGTGTATAATTGTGTTAGGGTTCAGACCCCTTTTTGTTTCGTGGAGGATTGGAGGATGTAGTATTCTCCTTTGCCTGTGGGTGGCGGGGTACCCACAGGCTTCAGGTAGAATCATCTCCTGCAGTGCTCCCTGTTTTGTCCCTTCCCGGAGATGGTATGGCTGGGGCGGGGAACCCGCCGGGCCGTTGATGGGAGGAGATAAAAGGGGGAGACGCCCTTACCACGAGGTCTTGCGGAGAAGGAGGTCCTCGGAGGAGGAGGGTTGCGGTCCGCACCCAGGCACCTTAGGCCTGGGTGCTGGAGATCCAGGAGTATGGTCCAGGTGCCCATGGCCTGGTCCGGAGTCATGTTGGCGTCCATCCCAGGCACCTTTAGCCTGGGGTGAGGTACTATTGAGGAGGCCTGGGTCCCAGTACCTTCGACTGGGTCCCGCTAGGGTGGACTTTCCGAGGGACCCTGAGCGGAGGGACTCGTATCTGAGGTGAGGAGGCCAGAGAGGTTACCCACTGGAGACCCGGAGCAGCACCAACCCGGTGACAGTGGGCCTCTGGGAACTCTCTTGGGAGGACACATCCCCCTGATAGGGGCCACAGCGTATCGAAGAGGGCTCCATTGCTGTTCATAGGGGTTGCTGGGAGAGACCCCATCTTTCCTGTTCTGTCACAGCCGGATTGGCTTAGGCGCCGCTGGTCATAGTACAGTGGCATAGAACTTAAACTTTAGGAAGTGCCTCGATCTGCTCGCCCCACCGTTGGCAAGGTTATAGGTCCCAACCAGTTTGCTGCAAAAGAACTGTTTATTGTGCTTTGCTTATTGGAGTGTCAAATAAACAAGTGTTGGACCTTTCTCCAGTGTGTGAACTCCAGTTACTGGAAGCAAAGGGGAGGCTGGTGAGCTTGCAATTACAGACTCAGTGCATTCACAGAACACACCGGCCCGAGGAAACATCAGTAAGTGGCCTTCACCTCCCTACTACAATGGGGAGGACATGGGCCGTGGCGCATCTCACTCTCACAACCCAGGAACCCCTAGACATGAGTTGGTGTGTAACCGATAAAGATGGAGAGAGAGTGAGGCCGCTACATTTGTTTTATTTTTTTGTAAATAAAGGACTTGTCAAAAACTGTTGTTGTGTTTTTATTAACTTTGAAAATGTTTTGGTGAATGAGAAGGGGTACTATGTACCCCTACTCATTCACATGCGAGGGCCAGGATCTGGGGGCCCCTGATTAAAGGGGGCTTCCAGATTCCGATGAATCTCCCCCAATAAGATTTGGATAAGCCACCCCCACAACCCTGGCCCAGTGGTTGTGGAAAAGATGTCCTTGTCCCCATCAACATGGGGACAAGGTGCTTTGAGGGGGAGCTCTCCTGCCCCAAAGCATCCCCCCATGTCGAGGACATGTGGCTTGGTATGGTTCAGGAGGGAGGGCTTGCTCATCCCCTCCCCTTTTCCCGGCCTGCCAGGCTGCATGCTCAGGGAAGGGTCTGGTATGAATTTTCAGGGGGTTCTACTTAAAATGATTAGCAGAGCTGAAGGGCCAGGTATTGGTAGGAGGACCCCCCACACTATTTTTTTTCTGAATTTTTTATTCATCTGTTGAGTCATCAGTTGTTAAGGACACGGTGGCCAGCTTCACAGTTATGGCAGGTTTAGGGCTTTAGGGTTCTGTAAGAACATGCCGATGATATGCAAGTTTGTTACTTAAAAAAGAGTGCTGTTGGGAAAATCTAGTTTTAGAGTCTAGTTTAAGGAGCCCGCTCCTTAACAACCAGCTATTCTTCACACAGAATTCTAATTGGTCGATCATTTTTTGATCGATCCGAGTTCGAATCGTTCCGAAAAATTTGAATTTGTTAGAAAATGAATAAAACGAAAGGAAACTAAACTAACTCCAAAACGAATCAATGGAACAAAGTTAGTAAAATAACAAATCTTTCTGAAAGAAAACGAAACACACTTTTCTGTTCTGCACATGACTAGTAATGCGTGACCTTCTGCAAATATGGGCTTTGAGATGTAAAGATGTAAAACATTGTGACTTTTTTTTTTGTAGGATTGTGTTACTGGTGTTTCCTCATTACTTAATGGTACCTCAATATTGGTATAATCATCAATTTCTACTTATCCCTCTTCATAAAGGAGCGTGAGGTCACAAAGAGCATGAAATGGTAAAATCCATCCATAATTCCGAGGATGTAGGGGGTTTTGTGGTCCTTATCATACATTACATTAAACATATGTGTCATGGATATGCAGTAGTGTTTGTCTGCCATCTTACCTTCCTCCTCATGTGTTCATCTAGAGACCAGACCTCCTTCACCTGGCTTCCTTTATAATCTCCTCCCAGCCTGACTCCACCCCAGGCCCTATCACTGAACACTATATTAACCTGTGCACTGCAAGCCTGCCTTGCTGATCAACGTGTTTGTTAGGCATTGTGTGTTTGGGTTCCTGCCTGCCGTGTGCTACGTCTGTCTCTCTGTTACGTTATTGGCTTGTCCCCGACCATCCCTGTCTGCTCGTGACCCTTGACCTTCGGCTCGTTCTTAGTTATCCTTGTCTGCTTGTGGCCCCTGACCTTCGGCTTGTTATTCGGTTCTCTCTATCGTGTGCCGCTGCTTCCCCTTATCCTACGGGGCGTGAGCTAGGAAACTCCAGGGGCCGCGACCTGGTCCCAGCCTGCAGCGTAACATCCTCACCACTAGAGGCCCTGGAGAAGACCAGCTGGGTCTTAGACTCCGCGCCCTGGGGAATCTTGGCTCTCGCTTCCGTTGGGATCCCGGTTGTGCTCCTCTGGTCCCGCTTTCCACAACCACCCAGTTTCCTACCCACAGAAGCCAGCCATAGGGTTCACTACCTCGCGGTGCACTCCTGTCCCCCTACGGTGTGCATCTGTCACCTGGCCACAGGTGACCCTGACAGTTTGATCAGCCATGAACCCGGCTGACATCCCGCTTCCCGCGGATGATCCATTGCAGGGCATAGTTCGCAGACTTGAGACCCAGGAATCAAATCAGACCCAGGTGATGCGATTCCTCCAGGATCTGGCTTCTCGATTCGAGCAGCTTCAGGTCTCCTTGGGAACCCCGAATCCGCAACCCCAAGTACAACCAGCGGCTGTACCTATCGCACCAGTCGCAGCCTCACACTCACTAAGATTGCCAGCTCCGTTCCGTTTCTCTGGGGACTCCAAGGCCTGCAGGGGGTTTCTCAGCCAATGCACTATTCATTTTGAGCTTCAGCCTCAAAGCTTCCTATCTGACCGGGCTAAGGTAGCCTATATCATTTCCCTCCTCTCCGGTGAAGCTTTGGCCTGGGCTGCCCCCCTGTGGGAGAGGAACGATCCAGTGGTTTCTAGCCTGTCTGGCTTCTTGAAACTTTTTCGGAATATCTTCGAAGAACCGGCTCGTGTCTCTTCAGCGGCCAGCGCCCTTTTACGTCTCCGCCAAGAGTCTGCTTCTGTGGGACAGTATGCCCTTCATTTCCGCATACTGTCGGCTGAGTTGAGCTGGAACAATGAGGCCTTAGTCGCAACCTTTTTGCATGGCCTGTCTGATAGAGTGAAGGATGAATTAGCTGGAAGAACCATCCCCACTGATCTGGCCGGCGTTATCTCCTTGTGTAACCAGATCGATATTCGCTTTCAGGAGAGGACCTTAGAAAAGCAACGCCAGCACTCCTTGGTTCTTAGTCAGCCTGAGCTCCCCTCTCTTCGACCCGTAGAGCATCTCCTACCAGCTGAGGAACCCATGCAGCTGGGTCGGACCAGGCTATCCCCTGAGGAACGTGCTAGGCGCAGAACTCTTGGTCTGTGTCTTTACTGTGGGGGCAAAGGTCATTTTCGTGACACTTGCTCTCTTTGTCCAGAAAAACGTTCGGGTCCACTTCATCTGGAAAGTGGAGTATTGGACCCAGAAATATCACCTTCCCCTTCTCGTCTTCTGCTTTCCGTGTTCCTTCATGTTGGTGCTTCTTCTCATTCGGTCTCAGCATATCTGGATTCCGGAGCCGCTGGTAATTTCATGGACTGGGAAATCGCATCGTCCATGAGACTTACTCTTTTGCCCCTCACCACGCCATTGCTGGTCTTGGCGATTGATGGTACTGTTCTCCCAGGGGGACCTATCCGCTTCCAGACCCTCCCTGTTAAGATGTCGGTAGGGACACTCCACCAGGAGTGGATATCCTTCCTTATCTTACCCAAGGCCTCAACGCCTATAATTTTGGGTCTCCCATGGTTACAGCTCCATTCTCCTCATGTGGACTGGACTACTGGACAGATCCTGGCTTGGGGTCCCTCCTGTTCCTCGTCCTGCCTACCCAAGGTTGCCCCCTGTGAATCTGAGCCGGTCATTCATTCCAGGTTGCATAACCATTTACATTTCTCTGTCCCTAACCACCCTTGGACGCACAGCCAGGCTAGCTTGTCTACAAGTCCTGCAGTCGCTACGTCTTGCGATGCGATTCAGGTAGTCGCTACACCTGACTCAGCTATTCACTCTGCCTCTGTACTAGTTATGCCAGTCCAGCCCATGCCCAGTGAGCCTCTCACTTTTTCTTGTTCGGGACATTCTGCTTGTCCTTCAGCTATTCAGCTTGACTCCGGCGACATGTCACCTTCTAACCAACCTGACTTCAGGGTTCCACTGACATCTGCCCAGTCTGATGGTCCTGTGCAAGATGACCAGTTCCCCTTTAAGGGTCTAGGGGACCCTCCTCAGATTCCTGTTGATCGTCTCATGCCCTTGCTTATTCCTAGAGAGCCTTTGGTCCTCAATAGATCTTCTTGTCATCTCCCTACCTCGTTTTCAGTCTCTGAGGATAATCTTAAGTACGAGGTTAGACAAGTTCTGGATTCTCGGCTCTGCAGAGGCATTCTTCAGTACCTTGTGCATTGGAGAGGTTTTGGTCCTGAGGAGGCGTCTTGGATCGCTGCATCTGATGTCGCTGCACCTCATCTGTTGAGAAGGTTTCATCAGAGATTTCCCTTTAAGCCTGGGTCCAGGCGGGGGAGGGCCCATAAGAGGGAGGGTACTGTCATGGATATGCAGTAGTGTTTGTCTGCCATCTTACCTTCCTCCTCATGTGTTCATCTAGAGACCAGACCTCCTTCACCTGGCTTCCTTTATAATCTCCTCCCAGCCTGACTCCACCCCAGGCCCTATCACTGAACACTATATTAACCTGTGCACTGCAAGCCTGCCTTGCTGATCAACGTGTTTGTTAGGCATTGTGTGTTTGGGTTCCTGCCTGCCGTGTGCTACGTCTGTCTCTCTGTTACGTTATTGGCTTGTCCCCGACCATCCCTGTCTGCTCGTGACCCTTGACCTTCGGCTCGTTCTTCGTTATCCTTGTCTGCTTGTGGCCCCTGACCTTCGGCTTGTTATTCGGTTCTCTCTATCGTGTGCCGCTGCTTCCCCTTATCCTACGGGGCGTGAGCTAGGAAACTCCAGGGGCCGCGACCTGGTCCCAGCCTGCAGCGTAACATCCTCACCACTAGAGGCCCTGGAGAAGACCAGCTGGGTCTTAGACTCCGCGCCCTGGGGAATCTTGGCTCTCGCTTCCGTTGGGATCCCGGTTGTGCTCCTCTGGTCCCGCTTTCCACAACCACCCAGTTTCCTACCCACAGAAGCCAGCCATAGGGTTCACTACCTCGCGGTGCACTCCTGTCCCCCTACGGTGTGCATCTGTCACCTGGCCACAGGTGACCCTGACAATATGTTTTCTGGTGATGAGATTCACATATTTTATCATTTCAAATGTATTTATTTTTTGGACAAAAATTTAGACCCAATTGAAATACTTTAGACTCTTTGGGGAACAACGTATAGGAGGATAAGTTTATCATCTGTGATTATGTCTTTTTGGTCACATATGTGTCCTAGCTTCTTGGAATCCCCTAAAGCGACCAATCCATGTGTTGTATATTGGGAGGAATGTATTTTATTTAGATCACTCTTACCAGTCGTGCCACGTCTGTCCTGGACTTGTTTTTTCTTACTTTCTTCTAAAGTTGAAGTCTGTGAAATCCCACCACCAAACAAAGTGCTATCATCACCTGAAAAAGTCTTGAAAGAGAAAGAATTAGAACCACCAGGAGTCTTTAACATTGGATTGAAGCTTATATTCTCTAGAATATTAGATAGTTTAGAGCATATATTGTGTGTATTGTGACTACTCAGTTTAAATTTTTCTTTTCCTGTGCACACAGATGAACGCATGGACGGAGTCTCAATATTCAATGAGGATAATGACATTGTAGATATGGAAGCATTAGTGTCAGAATCAAATGGCATTAAGTACTAGTTTACACTTGCTTCAAAATGTGGCATTGAACACTGTGACGAACCCAGGACTATGTCCGCCGTCAATGCTTCCTTTGTCCAGAACCAGCACTATCCAAAGCTCTATAACCCATCCAGTCACCAGATCACACCAGTCTTGGAGTACATCAGACACATTTAATTAAAGCACTCTGAATGCCAATGAAAGCTCCTGTCATTAAAAAAAATGGTTCCCTTACAGCCCTGTTCACACATTGCATTTGCGTCGCTTCAAAAGTTATACCCCATGTCACTTTCTTGGTGCTTCAAAGCATCTCCAAATATTCCATAAAGCAGTGGTTCTCAACCTTTCTAGTGTCGTGGCCCCTTGATAAAATTTCCCAAGTTGTGGGGACGCCTAACAGTAAAATTACCTTGCCTTGGGTTGTCAGCACCCAAGGCAAGACAAGTAATTTGCGCCACTAACCAATGGATATTTAGCACTCCCGGAGTCCCTTCCACTCGTACAGTATTAAAACCCCTTCTGGTACATATTAGGTTGTACCACTCCCTCTTTGTTCTCCTTTCTTTCCCTTTTTATCTCTCTCTATCCTAATTTCTTGTTTGTTTTTTCCCTCCGTCCCTCTCTTTAGCCGTCTTTCTTATTCTTTCTCTCCCTTTTTCTTTGTTTGTTCCTCCCACTCTTTTCCTCTTCCTTTCACGTATTCTCCATTTTTATTCCTTCTCTTACTCCTTGGAATGGAATGAGTGGCAGTGCTGGTAGGGGGGGGGGGGTGGGATGAGTGGCAGTGCTGGTGGGATTAGGGGTGAGTGGCAGTGCTGGCAGGATTAGGGATGAGTGGTAGTGCTGGCGGAATTGGGGATGAGTGGTAGTGCTGGCGGGGAGTTGGGATGAGTGGTAGTGCTGGCGGGGAGTTGGGATGAGTGGCAGTGCTGGCGGGGAGTTGGGATGAGTGGCAGTGCTGGCGGGGAGTAGGGATGAGTGGCAGTGCTGGCCGGGAGTAGGGATGAGTGGCAGTGCTGGCCGGGAGTAGGGATGAGTGGCAGTGCTGGCGGGATTAGGGGTGAGTGGCAGTGCTGGCGGGATTGGGGATGAGTGGTAGTGCTGGCGGGAAGTTGGGATGAGTGGTAGTGCTGGCGGGGAGTTGGGATGAGTGGCAGTGCTGGCGGGGAGTAGGGATGAGTGGCAGTGCTGGCCGGGAGTAGGGATGAGTGGCAGTGCTGGCCGGGAGTAGGGATGAGTGGCAGTGCTGGCGGGATTGGGGATGAGTGGTAGTGCTGGCGGGATTGGGGATGAGTGGTAGTGCTGGCGGGGAGTTGGGATGAGTGGTAGTGCTGGCGGGGAGTTGGGATGAGTGGCAGTGCTGGCGGGGAGTAGGGATGAGTGGCAGTGCTGGCGGGGAGTAGGGATAAGTGGCAGTGCTGGCGGGGAGTTGGGATGAGTGGCAGTGCTGGCAGGGAGTAGGGATGAGTGGCAGTGCTGGCAGGGAGTAGGGATGAGTGGCAGTGCTGGCGGGGAGTTGGGATGAGTGGCAGTGCTGGCGGGGAGTTGGGATGAGTGGCAGTGCTGGCGGGGAGTAGGGATGAGTGGCAGTGCTGGCGGGGAGTAGGGATGAGTGGCAGTGCTGGCGGGGAGTTGGGATGAGTGGCAGTGCTGGCGGGGAGTTGGGATGAGTGGCAGTGCTGGCGGGGAGTTGGGATGAGTGGCAGTGCTGGCGGGGAGTAGGGATGAGTGGCAGTGCTGGCGGGGAGTAGGGATGAGTGGCAGTGCTGGGGAGAGTTCCGATCGGCCAACTTAGGTGCTCTTGATCAAGGTCATCTGCTGATCTGAGAACTGTAGTGGGGACTTTTAATGGCAACTCTAATCACAGGTAGTGTTACTCACTGTGTCTTCAGCTCTGTGGTGTCTCGCAGCAGCGACACCTATGCTGAAATTAGGAGGTGGGGTCTCCAGCCCCTCCCACTTCACATTCCTCACCAGTCAGCTGACCTCTAGTCTCTGCCCCCCAGCCAGGTCGTGAACTGAATGGGCGTCTGCGAAGAGGCTGAGTGGGAGGCCGTAGGCTCCAGGGACAGCCCAGCTGGGCAACCACAGGATCCAGGGACAGCCCTGCTGGACGGCTGCGAAAAGGCTGGGAGAGTGGTGCAGGCTACAGGAACAGCCCAGAATTTGGTGACCCTGGCAAATTGTCAATTGACCCCCAGGTTGAGAACCACTGCCATAAAGGTCTATAAAAATGCTTGCTTATAGCACCTGAAGCTTTTTTTTCTTTTTGCATAAACGTTTTATTGAGTGTAGCGGATGGTTGCTACTAGTTACTAACATCCACCATATCACCCTGCTGCCAGACCTTCATCTATCACCTCAGAGACAATGAACAGTCATTTGTGTTGTTTTGTTTTTGTTTATTGGGGGATATAACTTGGATGGGGGGGAAGGGTATGGGATGCCCATAGAACAAGATGCATTGCCATCATATTTAGGAATTAGAACAAAAATAGATTGAGCCATTAAGAATTGATGCACCCCTAAAATTTATAGTCTCTTCACCTGCATCACCAATGCAGACTATTGCTTCTCCTCTGCACAGCTCCTGCAGACTATTGCTCCTCCTCTGCACAACTAGTGCAGACTATTGCTCCCAGGACATTTCTCCTTCCTGAACATACTTCCACTATAAACTGTTATGCCGCGCACACGTGACCGTTTTTCATGACAAGAAAAATTTAATTTTTTTATTTGGTCATTAAAAATGATTGTGTGTGGGCTCCAGAGCATTTTTCACGACGTGAAAAACAACCATTAAAAATTTGGAACCTGCTCTAATTTTTCTCTTCGTTTTTCACGTCATGAAAAACGGCCGTGTGTAGGCTTTAACGACGTGAAAAGAAATGCGCATGCTCAGAAGCAAGTTATGAGACGGGAGCTCTCGTTCTGGTAAAACTAGCGTTCGTAATGGAGATAGCACATTCGTCACGCTGTAACGGACTGAAGAGCACGAGGCTGAAAAGCGCGAATCGTCTCTCACCAAAAACTTTACTAACACGAGGATCAGCAAAAGCAGCCCAAAGGGTGGCGCCATCCGAATGGAACTTCCCCTTTATGGTGCCGTCGTACGTGTTGTATGTCGCCGCGCTTTAATCTAGAATTTTTTCCCATGATAGTGTGTAGGCAAGGCAGGCTTGAGAAGAATCACGGCGAGAAAAACGCTGGTTTTTTCAATGACATTAAAAACGGTCGTGTGTACGCGGCATTAGTCTCTCTTTGTTCCATCAGCTTCATACTGACACAAGGGGATCACTCTGAATAATCCCAGCTTGCTGGCTGTATTTATTTGTACTTTGTGATTGTTGGCTGCACAGCTACTAGGCCAGAGGCCTGCAGTACCCCTCCCCGGAGGCCTAGTAAGTGGGCAGAATTAACTTGGTGGACTACTGATCCCAGCTTGTCTGGCCTGCAAATTCTGCGCCCGCAGGCCTGCAGCGACTTGACACAATTCCCACAGTCTCTCCTCTAGCCTCGCACCCAGCTCCCCTGGCGTACCTCTTCCAGAACATCCACTGTGTCACACTCACCGACCTTCACCTGCCCCGAGTCCATGGTAGAGAACTTTAATCGGACATCCATTCCAATAGCTTCTCCAGCCGCTCTGTTCCAGGAGACCTCTTCCATGACCGTGTAAGGATGAGGCTCCCTCCCAGCTCTCCCGGGCTCCTCGGCATTCGGCACCCCCCCAGATGGGGATGGCCTCCGGCTCTGGTTCCTAGGACTCCATTCTCTACTTCACCCAGCCAACAACTCCTCCCCAGTGAGCTGTTACCTCAGCTTATATGGGAGGCCCGCCCCTGACAATTCCAAGTGGGGATTGGTCAGGGCTCCTCACAAGAGCTGCCTTCCACTCCAGCCCTGGCCCTGCCCCTCTTCCAGAATATTCCACTGAAAGCAGGGGAGGCGCCCAAGTACTGAAGCACAGGTGGTCACACCCACTACTACACTAACCACTCCCTGCCCCCAGATCAAAACAAGCAGGCCTAGCCTGAAGCATAGGCCTGCCTAAATTTACCCGCACTGACAGTTTTACCTCACAAAAATCCTACACTAGCACCTACCTACAGTAGAGGGTGCTACATGAGTAAACAAGAAGGAACAAAGTAGAGATTTGAAGTAGAGGTCGACCGATATTTGGCCATTTTTGATAAATCGTCATTGGCCGATTATTATCAAAATTGGGCCGATATTTTACACTGACCGCCATTCCTCCTCCCTTCTCCACACTCAGTGGCTCTGGCAGCATCAAGCGCCGTGCTGTGTGTGTGAAACTGACAAGTAACAGAGAGGAGAGAGAGAGGAGCTGTCAGAGCGATGTCGGGGGTGGGCGGGTGGGTGGGACCCAGCAGCTATATTACACCAGCCAATGGAATGGAATCTGGGCTGGCCGCTACGTGTATGTGGCCTCGCCCCTTTCTAAAGCAGCCCAATCATTGGCTGATGTAATTTAGCTGCTTGGTCCCGCCCACCCCCACATCGAGCTTCATTCTGACAGCTCTCTCTCTCCTTTCTATTGTCAGTTTCTCACAGTTACAGTTACACTCGGCTCAGTGTGAAACCTGCCAGTGCCACCGCAAATCAGTGCCACCAGCCAGTGCCAATCAGAGCTGTCAGTGCCAATCAGTGCCATATGTCAGTGCCATCGCCAATCAGTGCCAATCAGTGCCATCTGACAGTGCCACCAGCCAGTGCCATCTCAAATCAGTGCCACCAGCCAATGCCAATCAGTGCCATCTGTCTGTGCCACCAGCCAGTGCCAATCAGTGCCAACTGTCCGTGCCACCAGCCAGTGTCAACCAGTGTCACCTGCCAGTGACAACCATTGCCAGCCAGTGTCACCCGCCACCACTGCCAGCCAGTGCCACCCGCCACTGCCAGCCAGTGCTACCGCCAATCAGTGCCACCTGCCAGTGCCAACCAGTTCCAATTGCCAGTGCCACTGCCAATCAGTGCCACATGCCAGCACCATCTGTCCCAAACTAGTGCCATCTGTCATTTCCAAACCAGTGCCAACTGCTAGTGCCAATCAGTGTCATCTGTCAGTGCCACCTGCCAGTGCCAATAGTGCTATCTGTCAGTTCCAAACCAGTGCCACCTGCCAATGCCAGCCAGTGCCACCTGCCAGTGCCAATCAGTGCCACCTGCCAGTGCCATCTGTCAGTTCCAAACCAGTGCCACCTGCTAGTGCCACCTACCAGTGCCAATAGTGCCATCTGTCAGTTCCAAACCAGTGCCACCTGCCAGTGCCACCTGCCAGTGCCATCTGTTAGTTCCAAACCAGTGCCATCTGTCAGTTCCAAACCAGTGCCACCTACCAGTGCCAATAGTGCCATCTGTCAGTTCCAAACCAGTGCCACCTGCCAAAGCCAATCAGTGCCATCTGTCAGTGCCACCGCCAATCAGTGCCATCAACCAGTGCCAATCAGTGCCATCTGTCAGTGCCACCGCAAATCAGTGCCACCAGCCAGTGCCAATCAGAGCCATCTGTCAGTGCCAATCAGTGCCATCTGTCAGTGCCACTGCCAATCAGTGCCATCTGCCAGTGCCACCAGCCAGTGCCATCGCAAATCAGTGCCATCTGTCAGTGCCACCACAAATCAGTGCCACCAGCCAATGCCAATCAGTGCCATCTGTCTGTGCCACCAGCCAGTGCCAACTGTCCGTGCCACCAGCCAGTGTCAACCAGTGTCACCTGCCAGTGACAACCACTGCCAGCCAGTGTCACCTGCCACTGCCACCCGCCACTGCCAGCCAGTGCCACCCGCCACTGCCAGCCAGTGCCACCGCCAATCAGTGCCACCTGCCAGTGCCAACCAGTTCCAATTGCCAGTGCCACTGCCAATCAGTGCCACATGCCAGCGCCATCTGTCCCAAACTAGTGCCATCTGTCATTTCCAAACCAGTGCCAACTGCTAGTGCCATTCAGTGCCATCTGTCAGTGCCACCTGCCAGTGCCAATAGTGCTATCTGTCAGTTCCAAACCAGTGCCACCTGCCAATGCCAGCCAGTGCCACCTGCCAGTGCCAATCAGTGCCATCTGTCAGTTCCAAACCAGTGCCACCTGCTAGTGCCACCTACCAGTGCCAATAGTGCCATCTGTCAGTTCCAAACCAGTGCCACCTGCCAATGCCAATCAGTGCCACCTGCCAGTGCCAATCAGTGCCACCTGCCAGTGCCATCTGTTAGTTCCAAACCAGTGCCATCTGTCAGTTCCAAACCAGTGCCACCTACCAGTGCCAATAGTGCCATCTGTCAGTTCCAAACCAGTGCCACCTGCCAAAGCCAATTAGTGTCATCTGTCAGTGCCACCGCCAATCAGTGCCATCAACCAGTGCCAATCAGTGCCATCTGTCAGTGCCACCGCAAATCAGTGCCACCAGCCAGTGCCAATCAGAGCCATCTGTCAGTGCCAATCAGTGCCATCTGTCAGTGCCACTGCCAATCAATGCCATCAGCCAGTGCCAATCAGTGCCATCTGTCAGTGCCACCGCAAATCAGTGCCATCTGTCAGTGCCACCACAAATAAGTGCCACCAGCCAGTGCCAATCAGTGCCATCTGTCAGTGCCACCCGCCAGTGCCAACCAGTGTCACCTGCCAGTGCCAACCACTGCCAGCCAGTGTCATCTGCCACTGCCAGCCAGTGTCACCCGCCACTGCCAGCCAGTGCCCACAAGTGCCACCTGCTAGTGCCAACCAGTTCCAATTGCCAGTGCCACTGCCAATCAGTGTCATCTGTCCCAAACTAGTGCAATCTGTCAGTTCCAAACCAGTGCCACCTGCTAGTGCCAATCAGTGCCATCTGTCATTGCCACCTGCCAGTGCCAATAGTGCCATCTGTCAGTTCCAAACCAGTGCCAATCAGTAACACCTACCAGTGCCATCAGTTAGTTCCAAACCAGTGCCATGTCAGTTCCAAACCAGTGCCACCTGCTAGTGCCAATCAGTGCCACCTGCTAGTGCCAATAGTGCCATCTGTCAGTTCCAAACCAGTGCCACCTGCCAATGCCAGTGCCACCTGTCAGTGCCAGTGCCACCTGTCAGTGCCAACCAGTGTCACCCGCCACTGCCAGCCAGTGTCACCCCCCACTGCCAGCCAGTGCCTACCAGTGCCACCTGCCAGTGCCAACCAGTTCCAATTGCCAGTGCCACTGCCAATCAGTGCCATCTGTCCAAAACTAGTGCCATCTGTCTGTTCCAAGCCAGTTCCAATCAGTGCCATCTGTCAGTGCCACCTGCCAGTGCCAATAGTGCCATCTGTCAGTTCCAAACCAGTGCCACCTGCCAGTGCCAATCAGTAACACCTACCAGTGCCACCTGTTAGTTCCAAACCAGTGCCATGTCAGTTCCAAACCAGTGCCACCTGCTAGTGCCAATCAGTGCCACCTGCTAGTGCCAATAGTGCCATCTGTCAGTTCCACACCAGTGCCACCTGCCAAAGCCAATCAGTGCCACCTGTCAGTGCCAATCAGTGCCACCTGCCAGTTCCAAACCAGTGCCACCAATCAGTGCCACCTGCCATTGCCAACCAGTGGCATCTGTACTGAGGCCATCAAGTGTGTGTGCTAGAGTGACAGGACAGGAGTAAGCAGGAAGGAGTAGAGTGGGTGAGTTTTTTTTTTTTTAAATCGGCCTAAAACATCGGCCACAAAAATCCTCATCATATATCGGCCATCGGCCGCCCCAATTTCTAAATATCGGCATCGGCCAGAGAAAAACCCATATCGGTCGACCTCTAATTTGAAGTACATAACACAGATTACAAGTTAGGTACATATGTGGCCTCATCACTTCCCATAAGAAGCAGGGAAGACTATATTGAAACCAAAAGGGGGAAAAGGAAGATCTGGATCATGTATTGCAGGTCATAGCTGGGAATGTTTCCTTGAACAACATGTAGAACTTATAACATGTCTACTGCTGGATACCATTCCTGTGACTACCATTCTGACCGCCATTGCTACAGGCTTTGTTATAGCTTCCTTATGGTAGGCGTATTTAATTTTTACTCCTGGGTGGTGATGCACTCGCCGTGGTGACTCCTTACGTCAACTTTTGGATTTTATTTTTATTTACAATCATCGCTGAATATGAACTTTTATTTTTTTGACCATTTTGAACTGTTTAATATAGATTAGATGATGTTATGCCATTTTCATTTTTTTTTTTTTTTTGCACTGTGCACTTTGTTATGCAGAGATGTCATTATATGTGCTGCTTGTATCTCATATATTTACACAATTTTTGTTGGATTCTAGTGCTGGCTGCTACTGGTTTTTAGGGTAGTGATGCTTTACAACCATTCATTGTTCTACTATTGTTTTGTAGCACTATCCCCGTAGGAGCTGCTGGTTTAAATTTGGGCCGGCCGTTACCTCACTGTTCCGTACGCTCGTCTCAGGGGTTCTCCTTGAAGAAGTGTCCAGAAGAAGTTTGCAACAACACAAAAGTCTCTTTCAAGGGTTTTATTGAATAAAGTTCCAACAGAGGGGTAGGAAGGGATGGGGAGGACTCAGGTACCTTAGTTGCAGATCACAGGAATTTTCCCAGGTCCAGAGGAACAACTGTCTCCACGCTGGGCTCAGCAGACACCGGATAGGCCCAATCTCACTGGCCTAGCAACCGATGTATAGCTCGATCACCTATAGTCTCTGCCACAGACTTGGTGCAAATAGAACAGTCTCTGCCACAGACTTGGTATAGCCCTTCGCTGGGTTACCTTCTGAATTGTGAACACAGCTCCCAATGCCAGGATGTTCCAGCCGTGGAGGGTATGATGGGGGCAGTATGTACAGGAGAGGACTGTGGTGGGTATGATGGGGGCAGTATGTAGAGGAGAGGACTGTGGTGGGTATGATGGGGGCAGTATGTAGAGGAGAGGACTGTGGAGGGTATGATGGGGGCAGTATGTACAGGAGAGGACTGTGGTGGGTATGATGGGGGGTTGGGGGCAGTATGTAGAGGAGAGGACTGTGGAGGGTATGATGGGGGGTTGGGGGCAGTATGTAGAGGAGAGGACTGTGGAGGGTATGATGGGGGCAGTATGTAGAGGAGAGGACTGTGGAGGGTATGATGGGGGCAGTATGTAGAGGAGAGGACTGTGGAGGGTATGATGGGGGGTTGGGGGCAGTATGTAGAGGAGAGGACTGTGGAGGGTATGATGGGGGGTTGGGGGCAGTATGTAGAGGTGAGGACTGTGGTGGGTATGATGGGGGCAGTATGTAGAGGAGAGGACTGTGGAGGGTATGATGGGGGCAGTATGTACAGGAGAGGGCTGTGGTGGGTATGATGGGGTTAGGGATTTCCTGCAGTGTCTGTGGGGTGACCAGGGAGTGATTTTGGGAAGATAAGGAAAGGAAAGTGACTATGGCAGGGCTTGACAAATTTTCTTGGAATCTAGGAGCCAGCTAAAAAAGTTAGGAGCCAGGAACGCGCCCCGTCCCACCGAGCTTGCGCGCAGAATCAAACGCATACGTGAGCAGCGCCCGCATATGAAAGCAGTGTTCAAACCACACAAGTAAGGTATCGCCGCGATCGTTGGAGCGAAAGCAATAATTCTAGCCCTAGACCTCCTCTGTAACTTAAAACATGCAACCTGTAGAATTTTTTAAACATCGCCTATGGAGATTCTACCTGACGCTCCTCTCTTTCTCCAGCTCTCAGCTCCTTTACCTGACGCTCCTCTCTTCCTCCACCTCCTCCCCTGACCCTCCTTAGCCCATGAGCATGTCTCCCCCCAGGTGGTGGAGGACAGTCAGGTCACACTTGGCTCCTATGATGGGGTGGAGGGGGGATACACTGAGTGTGGGTGTTTATACCTCTATATCCCCTCCCCCATCTCTGCATTCCCTCCATATGTCTGTCACACTCCATGCAGCCCCGGACATCAGCTGCACCTCAACCCCCAGGCTGGTCTCATGTGCCCTCGGCTCCCCCTCTCCTTCCTGAGGAGTAAACAATCCCCCCTGGGAGGTAAATTCTTACATACCGACGCGACCCCGCACACATGGAGCCTCACCTGCCGCCATGCACCATCCACCCCTCTTCCCCCCGGAGGGGGGTGTCTCCGGCTCCTCTCACAGCTCACCGCGGGACAGCCGCTCACCTGCAGCATCCATCACTCAGCAGTCATCCACGCTGGGGGCGTGGCCGGACGCGCCAGAAGGCGATTGGCTGTGGCGCACATTAAGTCTATCACAAGCGCGGGGTTAGGAGGAGGCGGGGCTGTGTGAGTGCGAGCAGAGCAGAGAAAGTTTCAATGTCAGCCGTTACACTGCTCTGCTTGCCCCCCCTCCCTCTACCTGTGCCGTGGATCACGTGTGTGCCGATCCGACGTCATTGATCCGTGCGGATCACGGATCAATGACGATGCGTTGCACCACTACCTCAGACCCTGCTCGGGTATTGGGAAGGAGGAGGGGACAGCGGTCATGTGAGGAGAGGAGGCCGGCCCTCTCCTCTCCCATGTCACTCACAGCTGGACATCAGATTACTGCCCGCCTCCGGGGAAACCATGGAGACCAGCCGGGGGGGGGGGAGAGAAGGATCGGCGTCCGGAGCTCCATGTCTGGGGTGTCGGGAGTTGCAGTGAGTGGGCTGGCGGCAGTCCAGGAGCTAGGACACTGTTTCTGGTCGCCATGGCGACCTGGCGCCCGGGGTTTGTCGAGCCCTGGACTATGGAATGATGTCCCTCAGCTGGATGTATAAAGTGGTCTGGGGGTGATATAAGCTGGGGGGAGTTGGGGGCTGAGAATTGTTCAGATGGTGATGTCTATAATGCAAAAAAAGCTCTTCTGCTCATCTACTAATATATACAGCAATAAATCAAACAGCAGTATTGTTCAATGAAAACAATCTGTTACAACCCTTTCACACTGTAGCGTTTTGAAGGCGCTATAGCGTTAAAAATAGCGCCTGCAAAACGCTGCTAAACTGCTGCCCCATTCATTCCAGTGTGAAAGCCCGAGGGGAGAGGCTCGAGGGCTTTCACACTGGAGCGTTGCGCTAGCAGGACGTTAGAAAAAGTCCTGCTAGCCGCATCTTTGCAGCGGTGGAGCGGTGAGTTTACCGCGCCTCCACCGCTGCTGCCCATTGAAATGAATGGGACAGCGTGGCTATACTGCCCACAATGCGCTGCTTCAGCAGCACATTGCGAGCGGTTTTAACACTTTCTCGGCCGCTAGCGGGGGTAAAACCTCCCTGCTAGCGGCCGAAATGCGCCGTAAATCCACCCATAGCGTCGGCGGTAAAAATAGCGGCGTATTACCGCCGACGCTATGGGTGCTCCAGTGTGAAAGGGCTCTTATAAACCGTATAATCCAGCCCCCAGCACTCTGTATGTGCACATGATGTGAATGTAATGTAACTCTGTGTTATCCAGGCTCTGAGTGTCCAATCAGAGGTGTAGACTCATCACATATATACAGGTTACATGATTGGTCACACATTATCTAGTCTGAGTGATTGGGGGATGTTTGTATTACATGTGTGCTGCTCAGGAGGTATCTGTCAGCTGTGATCGAGCTGTGATCGGGCTGCACACCCCCCCCCCCCATACACTCTCTATCTCCTCTGATTCTCCTGTCACCTTAACCCTTTACTGCATCACTTGCAATACAAATACTCCTAAACTTTGCAGCTTTGCTTCCTAGGAGACTTTTCTCAGGAAAAAAATAATTCAGCTCACCTCCTCCCTTCCTCTGGCCAGCCCCACAGGAGCTTCAGTGAGCTCCGCCTCCCGATTCTCTCAGCACTCCGCACTGGTGATTGGAGGGGGGGTCAGAGATACCAGAGACTGTGCAGGAGACTGGGGGGGGGGGGAGAGAGAGACAGAAAGGAGCTTTGGATTCCAGCACACACCGCAGGCACTGTGCACTTATTTAAAAGCAATGCTGCTACTGTCTCACAGTGACAGGTGTGCCGATGGTCTCCCCCCCCCCCGCCTGAATGGGAGGGGGGCCGCCGATTGTGGGAGGGGGGCCGCTCTGCTGGGGCCCCAGGCCAGCTTGGGGCCCCAAGCAGTTGCTTGGTTTGCCTCTCCTGTTCCGACGGCCCTGGTTCCAAACACAGAATGTGTTACACTCATGGAGCATGTATAGAGAGACTTTAAATGTCACTGAAAATTCACTTTGACCAGTACAAATGAACTGAATACACTTTGTGGTCAGGCTACACAGTCTCATCAAGCCTCCATTATACAGATGAAAGAGCAAGCATGTGGGAGAGAGGTATTGCAAATAGGGAATGGTGGAGGGTTTGCCCAATTGGGCTCTCACCAGATCTTTGCAGGGTATGCTTCTTCCCAAGGACAGTATAGATCTCTGTCAGGTCACTGCTCGGCTTGTAGGTGGCTGTGTGGCGACTCCAGGCTCACTTCAGGGCGGCAGCGCGCCGCTGAACTCTATAGTTCTCCAGGAGGAAGTCCCACGTGGTGTGCAGTCATGTGACCAATCAGGTGTCTGAATGAAAAGTCTTGGGACGCAGTACTGGACCAGGGAAGGCGGGAGTGAACCGCAGATAGCGGCGCTCCAAATCGAATCAATTACTGGTAGAAAGTCTTTAGCATTGCTGAATAAGGGATCATTATGAGGACCTGTAATTTGGCTCTGCACAGGCTATATGGTTGACGTTTCGTGCATCTCCACGCACTTCTTCAGAACAAATTGGGATTAGTAAACAAGTTGCTTATATAAGGGAAAGTATCCCGTTAAATCAGCCAGCACCAAATTGATTATAGTGCCATCTTGTGGTCATATTTGATAATGCAGTCAAAGAAAAAGTAATATTAAAAAGGTGCTATTTAAATACATATGTAGCGGCCCCCTCACCCCGTCCTCTTTAGCCTAGGGGTATGTCACGCGACAGGGTGAGGTGCGCTACGGCCCATGTCCTCCCCACTACTTGCGGGCGAGGTGAAGGCCAATACCTAAAGTTTCCTCAGGCCGGTGTCCTGAACATGTACCGAGTCTGTCGTGCAGAAACCTCCCTTTGCTCCCATTAACAGAGTCCATACACCGATCACAGTCCAACGGTTAGATTTATTCCGTATCTTCAGTTACAAGGCAATGCGATGGCATGATACGGTGGGATGAGCAGGTCGAGGCACTATACTGATCTGGGTCCCTACACCCCCTATGCTATGACCAAGGGTTGTAGGAGTCTTGATATGAATACCTCCGTTGCGCTACGGGCCTCTATTAGGGGAAGATGTCCTCCAAGGGAGTTACTGCAGGCCCATCCGTCACCGGGTTGACACTACACCGGGTCTTCGAACGAGTGACCTCCCCAGCCTCCTCACCTTCAGATGCGGGTCCCCTCGCAAGGGGCGCCCTGGAGCAACTCCACCCTCGCGGGACCCAGTCGGAGTCACCGGGTCCCAGGCCTCCTCAATAGTACCTCATCCCAGGCCGAAGGTGCCTGGGATGGACTCCATCTTCATCCCAGCCAGGCCTAGGGTGCCTAGGCCGGGACCTTGAACCGCCCGCACCCAGGCTGAAGGTGCTTGGGTGCGTGAAGAGATGATCCCCGAAGACAGACAGACCTCGTGGCGAGGGCGTCTCCCCCTTTTATCTCCTCCCGTCGATACCACGGCGGGTTCCCCGCCCCGGCCGTACCATCTCCAGGAAGGGACAAAGAAGGGTAGCACTGCGGTAGTGATTCTACCCCGAGCCAGTAGGTACACTGACACCTACTGGTCGAAGAGAATATTACACCACCCAATCCTCCACGAATAAGAAAAAGGGGTCTGAACCCTAACATAATTACACACTTGGGTCACACTACTCCCCAAGTGTACCCCACTAAATTGAGGACCCCGCTACACACTCCCCCTGTGATTTGACGCTGGTCCCCAGCGTCAGGTGCACACCCATGTCTCCCAAAGAGTGGTGACATGAAGTGGGCCCCAGAGACTATCCCTCAAATTTCTGGATACTAAATGTGCCAAGACCTGCTCAAAAGGGAAAGGGAAAATATAAACGATAAACATTTGTATAAAACATCTGTTCTGTGCACATGTACAATCCCTCCCATCGCTGTCTAAGAACCACCCCACTCTCAGTAGTCTTGACCGATGAATCTCCTGCAGAAGGGAAACAACAAAAAGAAAACACATCCTAACACTCTGTGTTAACTTGGCCTGAGTGGGTCTGTCGGCCGAGAGACCCGCTCACTCCAATAAGCAAGTAATGCATATGTAAAAATTTTCAAACATTCGTTGCACAACACTGCCACCTGGTGACAGAGCTGCGGAAATGACACTTGGTGAGATCTTCATTCTTCCTGCTTGCCTACTCTGACTCTACCCCAAAAGTCTCTGCCTTTGGCACATGAAGAAAAGGGAGGAAAAAAAACACAACAGCTCCCAAGTCTCCAGTGAGTAAAAGAAAAGCCCAAATCAAAACAAAAGTAGGGCACAGTTCTAGGCGTCTGGGAATGTCTCATCCAGAAAGTTTCAACAGCAACAAGATAGGAGCTCACTCCTCCTATAAGTAGAACCTTGGATCTGGCAGAAACAGAGGCTTCAGGTGCCCGTCAAACACTTCCACTGAATACTCGACATCCTCTCCTTCTTTCCTACAGATGAGCACCTTATCAGCATGAATATGGCGCCCAAGTCTCCAATCAGCTCTGCAGTCCTTGAACTTTTTAGACACAGGCGGTGAACATGACAGGTATCGCCTGGCATGGGGTACTTTAAGCTTTTCCCATACAAACTCGTCATACCACCTTGGTCGCAGGACCTCAACTTCATACAATAAGTCCCGGGGCAAGTAGGGGTACTCCCACCCATATTCACGGGCGACTCTCTGGGAGAAAAGTCTCTGCAATCTGGCTAGGGGCGGCATCACATCTCGCTCACCTTCTCCTGGCTGTACGATGGCCTCCGGGTGCCGAGGTACCTTCACCATCTCAGGTTGCTTTGTCTTTGGTGCCCGCAACGAAGCACGCTGCGTCCCCACCATCAAAGCGGATGATGTAGTTGAGTGAGGAAAGTTGGTCGAAGGGTTAGATTTCCTCTGGAACCCCGGGGTCTGCGACCAGAGCGTATTATCTTCTATGGACATGGGGGAATCCTGTGGTTTACTCAGCACAGGTAGCGGGCGTCTGTCCCAGCCCTTCCGTTGAAACAGCTTGTCTATTTCCCCGTCATCCCCACAGTCTGACAACGACCCTAAGTCGGAGGTGTCATACATCTCGGCGGGAAGGTAGTCTCTAGTAGACGGAAGGCTACCTTCCCTTTCGGGCTCCACCGGCTGTGAACTCCCGACACCTCCAACCAACACCGCAGTCCCAGCCCCTAGCTCACCTGGACCTACTGAAGAACTGGGATGTCCGGGACTATCTTCTCTACCGGCGCCATCCAGGCCAGGCAAGCGGCAGGGTGAAGCTCGACCACGACCACAGGAGGCCTGCACCAGGCCTATCTTCCTCTTCGGGGGTGGTAGCAGGGAGTCTGTGGTGACCGAAGCAGTGTCTTCGGATTTTTCTCTCTCAATGTCTGGTTGGGCAGTCACTTCGCCCTGGTCAGCGCGTACGGGGACCTCCGCAGAGGCCTGGATCTCTCCCTCCGGAGTGGCGGTTCCTGTGATGCAGTTGAGGCGTAGGGCCCTGGGCCTTTCCGTGTATGGTTCAACCTCAAAAAGGAACTCCTTGCAGGCCTCACATCGCCCGAATGGCTTTAGTTGGACCACCAGTCCCGAGCATCCGGGACAGATCACACCGAGAGCCTCCGTGTCTCTGCATGAATACAGAGCCAACTGTCCTCGGGGCCTAAGTCTTATCCCCGTGTCTGTCAGGGGAGCAGCAAATGCAGTCATCTTCGTGGGGTATGGTACCGGTATCCACGGGGAGCTTGAGGCCATCCCGACCACTTGCTGTTCCATCACGCGCTGACCACGCGCCGGAGTCTCCACGTGTATCTCCACACGTGGCCAGACTCCTCCCACAACTTGTATGTTTTCGCGGGCTTCCGCCAGCCTCCGCCCACGAATTGTACAGTCATGGGGTGCCTTGTGGGGCAGTGCATTAACAGTCCCCACATGTAGTACTTCACACGGCTGGACCTTTCCCTTTCTACGCTCCTCTGCGTGGGCCTTTCCCGACTTAGGGTCATGTCCACAACTCCGAGCAGGGATGCACTCTGGCCAATCACATGGCCGACCCGCTCGGAACTCCTCCGGGCAGCAAAGTTCAAACACAGACGCTCTCAGTTCCATCGCCAAGACACACGATATCCCGGACGACGAGCCCCCACGTGTAGCGGCCCCCTCACCCCGTCCTCTTTAGCCTAGGGGTATGTCACGCGACAGGGTGAGGTGCGCTACGGCCCATGTCCTCCCCACTACTTGCGGGCGAGGTGAAGGCCAATACCTATAGTTTCCTCGGGCCGGTGTCCTGAACATGTACCGAGTCTGTCGTGCAGAAACCTCCCTTTGCTCCCATTAACAGAGTCCATACACCGATCACAGTCCAACGGTTAGATTTATTCCGTATCTTCAGTTACAAGGCAATGCGATGGCATGATACAGTGGGATGAGCAGGTCGAGGCACTATACTGATCTGGGTCCCTACACCCCCTATGCTATGACCAAGGGTTGTAGGAGTCTTGATATGAATACCTCCGATGCGCTACGGGCCTCTATCAGGGGAAGATGTCCTCCAAGGGAGTTACTGCAGGCCCATCCGTCACCGGGTTGACACTACACCGGGTCTTCGAACGAGTGACCTCCCCAGCCTCCTCACCTCAGATGCGGGTCCCCTCGCAAGGGGCGCCCTGGAGCAACTCCACCCTCGCGGGACCCAGTCGGAGTCACCGGGTCCCAGGCCTCCTCAATAGTACCTCATCCCAGGCTGAAGGTGCCTGGGATGGACTCCATCTTCATCCCGGCCAGGCCTAGGGTGCCTAGGCCGGGACCTTGAACCGCCCGCACCCAGGCTGAAGGTGCCTGGGTGCGTGAAGAGATGATCCCCGAAGACAGACAGACCTCGTGGCGAGGGCGTCTCCCCCTTTTATCTCCTCCCGTCGATACCACGGCGGGTTCCCCGCCCCGGCTGTACCATCTCCAGGATTCTACCCCGAGCCAGTAGGTACACTGACACCTACTGGTCGAAGAGAATATTACACCACCCAATCCTCCACGAATAAGAAAAAGGGGTCTGAACCCTAACATAATTACACACTTGGGTCACACTACTCCCCAAGTGTACCCCACTAAATTGAGGACCCCGCTACACACTCCCCCTGTGATTTGACGCTGGTCCCCAGCGTCAGGTGCACACCCATGTCTCCCAAAGAGTGGTGACATGAAGTGGGCCCCAGAGGCTATCCCTCAAATTTCTGGATACTAAATGTGCCAAGACCTGCTCAAAAGGGAAAGGGGAAATATAAACGATAAACATTTGTATAAAACATCTGTTCTGTGCACATGTACAATCCCTCCCATCGCTGTCTAAGAACCACCCCACTCTCAGTAGTCTTGACCGATGAATCTCCTGCAGAAGGGAAACAACAAAAAGAAAACACATCCTAACACTCTGTGTTAACTTGGCCTGAGTGGGTCTGTCGGCCGAGAGACCCGCTCACTCCAATAAGCAAGTAATGCATATGTAAAAATTTTCAAACATTCGTTGCACAACACTGCCACCTGGTGACAGAGCTGCGGTAATGACACTTGGTGAGATCTTCATTCTTCCTGCTTGCCTACTCTGACTCTACCCCAAAAGTCTCTGCCTTTGGCACATGAAGAAAAGGGAGGAAAAAAAACACAACAGCTCCCAAGTCTCCAGTGAGTAAAAAAAAAGCCCAAATCAAAACAAAAGTAGGGCACAGTTCTAGGCGTCTGGGAATGTCTCATCCAGAAAGTTTCAACAGCAACAAGATAGGAGCTCACTCCTCCTATAAGTAGAACCTTGGATCTGGCAGAAACAGAGGCTTCAGGTGCCCGTCAAACACTTCCACTGAATACTCGACATCCTCTCCTTCTTTCCTACAGATGAGCACCTTATCAGCATGAATATGGCGCCCAAGTCTCCAATCAGCTCTGCAGTCCTTGAACTTTTTAGACACAGGCGGCGTTCATGACAGGTATCGCCTGGCATGGGGTACTTTAAGCTTTTCCCATACAAACTCGTCATACCACCTTGGTCGCAGGACCTCAACTTCATACAATAAGTCCCGGGGCAAGTAGGGGTACTCCCACCCATATTCACGGGCAACTCTCTGGGAGAAAAGTCTCTGCAATCTGGCTAGGGGCGGCATCACATCTCGCTCACCTTCTCCTGGCTGTACGATGGCCTCCGGGTGCCGAGGTACCTTCACCATCTCAGGTTGCTTTGTCTTTGGTGCCCGCAACGAAGCACGCTGCGTCCCCACCATCAAAGCGGATGATGTAGTTGAGTGAGGAAAGTTGGTCGAAGGGTTAGATTTCCTCTGGAACCCCGGGGTCTGCGCCCGGAGCGTATTATCTTCTATGGACATGGGGGAATCCTGTGGTTTACTCAGCACAGGTAGCGGGCGTCTGTCCCAGCCCTTCCGTTGAAACAGCTCGTCTATTTCCCCGTCATCCCCACAGTCTGACAACGACCCTAAGTTGGAGGTGTCATACATCTCGGCGGGAAGGTAGTCTCTAGTAGACGGAAGGCTACCTTCCCTTTCGTGCTCCACCGGCTGTGAACTCCCGACACCTCCAACCAACACCGCAGTCCCGGCCCCTAGCTCACCTGGACCTACTGAAGAACTGGGATGTCCGGGACTCTCTTCTCTACCGGCGCCATCCAGGCCAGGCAAGCGGCGGGGTGAAGCTCGACCACGACCACAGGAGGCCTGCACCAGGCCTATCTTCCTCTTCGGGGGTGGTAGCAGGGAGTCTGTGGTGACCGAAGCAGTGTCTTCGGATTTTTCTCTCTCAATGTCTGGTTGGGCAGTCACTTCGCCCTGGTCAGCGCGTACGGGGACCTCCGCAGAGGCCTGGATCTCTCCCTCCGGAGTGGCGGTTCCTGTGATGCAGTTGAGGCGTAGGGCCCTGGGCCTTTCCGTGTATGGTTCAACCTCAAAAAGGAACTCCTTGCAGGCCTCACATCGCCCGAATGGCTTTAGTTGGACCACCAGTCCCGAGCATCCGGGACAGATCACACCGAGAGCCTCCGTGTCTCTGCATGAATACAGAGCCAACTGTCCTCGGGGCCTAAGTCTTATCCCTGTGTCTGTCAGGGGAGCAGCAAATGCAGTCATCTTCGTGGGGTATGGTACCGGTATCCACGGGGAGCTTGAGGCCATCCCGACCACTTGCTGTTCCATCACGCGCTGACCACGCGCCGGAGTCTCCACGTGTATCTCCACACGTGGCCAGACTCCTCCCACAACTTGTATGTTTTTGCGGGCTTCCGCCAGCCTCCGCCCACGAATTGTACAGTCATGGGGTGCCTTGTGGCGCAGTGCATTAACAGTCCCCACATGTAGTACTTCACACGGCTGGACCTTTCCCTTTCTACGCTCCTCTGCGTGGGCCTTTCCCGACTTAGGGTCATGTCCACAACTCCGAGCAGGGATGCACTCTGGCCAATCACATGGCCGACCCGCTCGGAACTCCTCCGGGCAGCAAAGTTCAAACACAGACGCTCTCAGTTCCATCGCCAAGACACACGATATCCCGGACGACGAGCCCCCACGTGTAGCGGCCCCCTCACCCCGTCCTCTTTAGCCTAGGGGTATGTCACGCGACAGGGTGAGGTGCGCTACGGCCCATGTCCTCCCCACTACTTGCGGGCGAGGTGAAGGCCAATACCTATAGTTTCCTCGGGCCGGTGTCCTGAACATGTACCGACTCTGTCGTGCAGAAACCTCCCTTTGCTCCCATCAACAGAGTCCATACACCGATCACAGTCCAACGGTTAGATTTATTCCGTATCTTCAGTTACAAGGCAATGCGATGGCATGATACAGTGGGATGAGCAGGTCGAGGCACTATACTGATCTGGGTCCCTACACCCCCTATGCTATGACCAAGGGTTGTAGGAGTCTTGATATGAATACCTCCGTTGCGCTACGGGCCTCTATCAGGGGAAGATGTCCTCCAAGGGAGTTACTGCAGGCCCATCCGTCACCGGGTTGACACTACACCGGGTCTTCGAACGAGTGACCTCCCCAGCCTCCTCACCTCAGATGCGGGTCCCCTCGCAAGGGGCGCCCTGGAGCAACTCCACCCTCGCGGGACCCAGTCGGAGTCACCGGGTCCCAGGCCTCCTCAATAGTACCTCATCCCAGGCCGAAGGTGCCTGGGATGGACTCCATCTTCATCCCGGCCAGGCCTAGGGTGCCTAGGCCGGGACCTTGAACCGCCCGCACCCAGGCTGAAGGTGCCTGGGTGCGTGAAGAGATGATCCCCGAAGACAGACAGACCTCGTGGCGAGGGCGTCTCCCCCTTTTATCTCCTCCCGTCGATACCACGGCGGGTTCCCCACCCCGGCCGTACCATCTCCAGGAAGGGACAAAGAAGGGTAGCACTGCGGTAGTGATTCTACCCCGAGCCAGTAGGTACACTGACACCTACTGGTCGAAGAGAATATTACACCACCCAATCCTCCACGAATAAGAAAAAGGGGTCTGAACCCTAACATAATTACACACTTGGGTCACACTATTTCCCAAGTGTACCCCACTAAATTGAGGACCCCGCTACACATATAGAGGTCACTATCTGCTAGCATAGTTTAAAGAGGAATACATGATCCATTCTTAACCTCCTTTGCATCCAACCAAAAAGTAAATACAATAAATGTAATAATAACATATATATGTATATATGTTACTTCTATCTGTGGGATGGCCTACCTCTCATATCCTGTGGGTCCAGAGCTGGGGAAATGAAGGGAAGGGGTTGGGGAGGGGGAATTGGGCGGAAAAGGAGAGGGGAGGGGAGGGAAAGGGGGAACCTTAAATTTAATGTATATGTACCCCCACCCTAAATAAAGCCTTTTATACATATTTTTGTACCACAAGCCGTAGTTGCCCTGACTTAATTTGCTTTCCTGGGACTCCCTTGTCCCTCCCACCCCAAATTTTCCATAGTTTCTTGAGCTACACATGGCAGGTATCCCGTCCAGCACCTGACATACCGGCTGGTACACAAAATAGTTAGACTTTCTGTGGATGTGTGGATTCCAGGATTCTTTTATTTTTCTAAGACCTATCAATGCTGGCTTCCTCCAGTCTGGACATAGGAACCAGATATTATAGCGGACCATACAAGACTAGCCGACAATAACTTGTATGAGAACTGGAACAGCTTATTGAAAACTCACACAGAATTTATTTTATAGCAGGTCAGATGAGCCTGATCACATTATCGTATGCAAAGTAAATTGTATACAGCAAAATAATTAACATAACTAAGGAACAACCAACATAAACAGTAATCAGTTAAGCTACTTAAACAATTAGTCGCCTAGATGACTCATTCCCCACCCAGACTATTCGGCCCCTACAACCTGGATACAACCAATCCGGGAAATCCACAGGCTCTAAGCCCAGATGAGAGAGGAAGTGGGGGAGGTCATCCTTAGTGCGTAACATTGCAGACTTTCCGTCTTTCATAGCTTGCAGGTGAAATGGGAATCCCCAGCAATAAGTTGCGCCTGCCACCCTCATAGCTTCCAGGAGAGGATGAAGAGCTCTGCGTTGCATCAGTGTGCGGCGAGACAAATCCTGGTAGAAGATCAGGCGAGCCCCATCAAAATCAAAATGAGGGGAGGCACATGCGCGGCAGCTCCACGGAAGGTCGAATGTTCTGAGAGCTCCACTCCGCTCTAGCTAGCTCTCCCTGCCACAGCCACTAAATGACTGGGATCTCCTCAGCCTCACCCCACACCGATTTCAGAGGTCCCGAGGACCCCCCAAATGACATGGGGCACAGCGAGATGGGACTTATCCGGACAACTAGATCCCGACCCTACGGCCGCGGCATCTTCAAATATGGTGCCCGCCGTGGACATACGAGGCAGAGATTCTGATCCAGAGGAATCCATAGCAGATCAGGAGAGCCTGGATGCCCGCTCAGAGGGGCCTTATCATCACGCAGTGAGTACTCAGATGAACCCCCTATTGTCACCGGCCTCCACAGAATTGTTGCTGGGAAGAACTCTAGATGGCTTTCTCCTCACCCCTATGGAGGACCTGACAAACATGCCAGAGCACCTTGGGGGACACAACAAATCATTCCCTAATACCCCTACTGACATATCATCATTAATGGAGACATTTTATAAAATGCTCACCAGAGGATTGGCCCAAACTGCAACACAGATCACATCCACAATCTAAGCAGACCTGCACCACTTAGGAGCCAGAATAGAGGCGATCAAAGCCAAAACTGACCAAACCATTGTCAAAGCTAATCATAATACTGACAGAATTCGGGACCTGCATGAACAACTGGACATTGCAGTCTCAAAACTGGATGATCTTGAAAATAGATCCCGCAGGTATAATTTTAGACTCAGAGGTCTCCCTGAATCCTTTAAAGAGACTGACAAGATTGTCCAGACATCCCCGATCATTGCCTGGAAATGGATCGCGCCCATAGGGCCATTCAGCCCCCACGTCAAGATGGCTTACCCAGAGACATTGTGGTAAAACCACATTTTTACAAGGTGAAAGAAGAAGTGAATGGAAAACCTTACTATACAAGGTCATTCAAAAAATTTGCAGACTTATCACCTTACACAATACAAAAAAGAAGATCCTTAAAACCTCTTCTCCAGGTGCTGACACAAAAATTTATCACCTATCGTTGGTCCTTCCCTCTCCGCTTAAATTTTGCTCACTAGAAAAAAAATCCTATGGTTTCTCAACCTTTGCTGATGGAGAATGTCTGCTTCTGCAACTGGGCCTCATCTCCCAGACACCAGCACCCTCATTAGATCCCAGAGGCTCAATCTAATCAAAAAGGCCTCCACCCACAAGCCTATGTGGCAAAAATAACAAGAAAAGAGATCTAGGGACCCCCCTAAAGAGGACTTTACAGAACCCTTCATCACCTCCCAGGTTTTTGCCCACAAAGCTCTGGAAAGTTTGGTCATCCAGTCTTTTTTCCACCAAGAGTCAATTCTGTCTTGGCCCATTTCATTTACTACTCCTATGACAATTGAGCAGGCTAACCACTACAATAGTCCTGAACAGTTGTCACTTGTCACTTGTTCTGCACTCCAACCAGACTCTCCCGGACCCCCTGAATATTCCTGACTAAAGTTACTGCTCTTTAAACAGGGACGGTAATATTTTTCCTTCCAGGTTCTCAGAGACTTCAAAGTTAACCTAACCTTACCTGTGAAATCTTAGCTGATTAACCTGCTGTGGGTTTCTCCCTCCCCACCCCTGAATATGCATGAGGGGCAGGCAGAAACTCCCAAGCAAGGGTTCACTCTCCCACCACACTCATACGTTTTTCCTTTTTCCTACCTATTTTCCTCCGCATCCAGATCCTAGTCTCCACCTTTTTCGGAAGCCTCGGACAGGAGATGCTAGGAACCTACACCCGCCTCCATGGGTCAGGGTAAGTTCCTTTTGGTTGATGCATTTATCCCATCCTCTGATCCATGCATTCTGAGAGCACCACATCTACCCCCTTTGTGTAGCCACCTACAACATTCAAGGGATTAATTCCCCGGTTAAAAGACGGAAACTATTCAGACACTATCACTCACAAAAGATTGATATTCTTCTACTAAAAGAAATACATTTCCCCTCCACCTATAATCCCTCCTTCTTACATATCAACTATTCCCAGTTCTATCTTTCTAATGCAGATAACAAAACAAAAGGTGTAGCCATATGCTTTTTTAAAAACCTTAAATTCTCCCATTTGGAAACCATCAGAGACCCAGCAGGTACATACCTATTAGTAAAAGGATCCATTGACGGCACAACTTACTTGTTTGTTTCCTATTACACTCCAAATGAAGGCCAAGCAAACTTCTTCTCCTCCATGATGTCTATACTTGGCCCATGTTTAGAGGGGAAGATAATATTGGGAGGAGACACAAATCTTGCATTTGACCACTCACTGAACAAGTCGGGAAATGGTCTCCCTCGGACGAAAAACTCTCAAAACAGAGCACTAAAATAGCCCCCACACTATGTTTCTTGGGCCTTATTGACATCTGGAGGGAACTTAATCCCCGGTCTAAAGACTACACCCACTACTCTGCTCCACACAAAATCTACACTATGATAGACCACATATTTCTTCAATCCTATGACATACCAATTACCACAAAAGCTATCATTAGGGACACACCCGTAACTGACCACTCTCTGGTCCTTTTATACCTACAACAAACACCCAACCCCAATAGAATATTCACATGGCGCCTCAATGAAGCTCTTTTAAGTGATCCAGTTCAATGCACAATCCTCGCAAGGACATTCAGGAATTCTTCCAACTAAACAACAAGGATTCCATATCTCCAGAAACCTTGTGGGCCGTCCATAAGGTGGTAACAAGAGGGAAGATTATACAAACCACTTCTAGACTCAAACGGGAATGCAGGGCAACCATTAACAAACTCACTACAGAGTTCCAATCTTTGAGCAAAACCCATAAATGCAACCCTACTAGAGAGTCCTTAGATCATCTTGAATCGGCCCAGACAGCCCTAAACCTATCCCTAACCACAGAAGCGGAAAAATACCTCAGATGGTCAGGAGCCTGGTTCTACTCTCTGAAGGGCAAGAACAGTGCCAAATTAGCAGCCAAACTTTCTCCCAAACCCGATCCCAAGCTTAACCCAAAATACGCACCCGGATAGGAGACCTGACACAAAACCCACAACACATCATGGAATTCTGCCATGATTTTTATACAGAGCTGTACAGAGATAACGTCATTGGCTATTCCCCACAAACGGGGAAAGCCGGGGCTTACCCCTATGATCTGATGGGTGACCCACCCCCTCGTACGTCAGACCCCGCCTACGTCATTGGCTGAGCGGACCTGATGGGGAACGTGATTTGATTCCTCTGCAGTGTAATAAATGAATAGACCCCGCCCCTTCTCATGTTCCCCATCAGGTCCGCTCAGCCTTACACGGAGTGAAGGTGACCCCGCCCCCCTACGTCATTGGCTGAGCGTCACTCGTTCCTGCGCTCAACGAGAGTATCTGTGAGGGGTCACCCGCCCCCTCGTATATCAGACCCCGCCTACGTCATTGGCTGAGCCTGAGCGGACCTGATGGGGAACTTCCTCCACAGTGTAAAATTAATAGACCCGCCCCTTCTCACGTTCCGCATCTGGTCCGCTTAGCCTTACACCTACGTCATTGGCTGAGCGGACCTGATGGGGAAATTTAGAAGGGACGGGTCTATTCACTTATTACACTGCAGAGGAAGTTCCCTATCAGGTCCGCTCAGGCTCAGCCAATGACGTTTCGTGTGGATAGCGCTGGACATCGGATCACAGCGGGACACTGGATTTCATCGCTGGAAAGTTTTTTTTTTTATTTTTTATTTTTTTATTTTAAAAAAAGGACTTTCCCAACTGTGTCTGTGTTTTTTTTTTTTTACAATTTGTTACACTTTCTTTGTGAAATGGTAGGGGTACAATGTACCCCATTACCAATTCACATGGGGGGGCTGGGATCTGGGGGTCCCCTTTGTGAAAGGGGTCTTCCAGATTCTGATAAGCCCCCCCGCCCGCAGACCCCCACAACCACCGGGCAAGGGTTGTGGGGATGAGGCCCTTGTCCCCATCAACATGGGGACATGGTGCTTTGAGGGGGTCACAGACCCCCAAAGCATCCTCCCAATGTTGAGGGCATGTGGCCTGGTACTGTTTAGGAGGGGGCCGCTCTCTCATCCCCCCTCTTTTCCTGCGGCCTGCCAGGTTGCATGCTCGGATAAATGGTCTGGTATGGAATTTTGGGGGAACTCCACGCCATTTTTTTTTAAATTTGGGGTGGAGTTTCCCTTAAAATCCATACCAGACCTGAAGGGCTTGGTATGGATATTTGGGGGGAATCCCACGCATTTTTTTTTTTTTACCTTTTTTTATGTATTGCCGGAAGCCGACAATTCATTATAGCCGCGAGTGAGTTTTAAATGACTTTTTTTCCTCCAGAAATGACACTTTGTGCAGGGACAGTTCTAAGCATGGGAAACAATCGCGACTTTACAGGCATACTATACACCCCCCCCAGGTACGAAATTTAAAGTAATATTTCACTTTTATTGTTTCACTTTAAGCATTATTAAAATCACTGCTCCCGAAAAAACATCAGTTTTTAAAACTTTTTTTTTGCATTGATACATGTCCCCTGGGGCAGGACCCGGGTCCCCAAACACTTTGTATGACAATAACTTGCCTATAAGCCTTTATAATTAGCACTTTAGATTTCTCCCACAGACTTTTACAGGGTGTTCCGCGGCTTTTCGAATTTGCCGCGAACACCCCAAATTGTTCGCTGTTCGCCGAACGAGCGAACAGGCAATGTTCAAGTCGAACATGAGTTTGCCTCGAACTCAAAGCTCATCCCTACTAATGATATCATTGTCATTACTAAAATCTTGTATATAGTCCCTTATCATCCCCTCCAAGAGCTTGCAAACTATTGACGTTAAGCAAACTATTGATGTCATGCAGCCTCATAGGACAGTCAGAGGAGAATGAAAACTCAGCCTACAAGCCGTAACCAGACACTGATAGAAGTCACAAGACTGCTATATACTGCTAAAAAGAAAAGGTATTTAGCTATTTATATTTACTAAAATAATTGCATTCCCATTTTCTGTGCACTGTGGGACACAGATATAGTCAATGCAGGCTCCTGTGGAGAGCAGATATAGTGAATGCAGGCTCCTGGGGAGAGCAGATATAGTGAATGCAGGCTCCTGGGGAGAGCAGATATAGTGAATGCAGGCTCCTGGGGAGAGCAGATATAGTGAATGCAGGTGTGACAGGGGGGTCACTTTGGACACAGGGTGAATGGAAAAACCCCAATATGGTCTATGATAGCCATATTCAATGCTGCACATACATTGTATCTAGATTGGATGTGTACTGTGAGGGGGGGGGGGGATGTAATCATTTCTGTGAGGAGTTAAGGTGATTTGCATCCTATTGTCTATTGTGGCTTGTGGGAATTAAGGCTATAATTATAGGTTGTGGAACTAGCAGCAGACAGGTTAATCACCTGCCTGCTTATGTTGTAAATGAGTCTAGGAAGATCTGGAGATCCTTTTGGTGTGAATAGGGAGTTAACTCTATGACTGTGTGTATTGTACATGGCAGACAGACCGTCTGCCAACCCTTTCATGATAAGATGTGTATTGAAGATCGTTATGTTCTATTGTGTAAAGTCTTTTGAAGCCTAACAGACGTCAAAATAATGTGTTGAGTCTTGTAATGTGTGGGTGGAGCTGGGCCATTGTTCATGTTAAACTAATGTGTATTGGATGTATATAAAAGTTACAATGTTTCTCAATAAAGATGTCATTCTACCCTAGAAAGATACAGAGTGTGTCTCGTTCTTTCAGAAGGATTAATTCCTATGGGAAGGGGTCGCCTATCTGTGGAAGATTGGTTTTTGAATGGGTGTTCAGGAGAGGGGACATCGTAAACGGCGTTAACCCCCTTTATATTTGGGGTGCCGTTACAGCAGGCTCCTGTGGAGAGCAGATGTAGTGACTGCAGGCTCCTGGGGAGACCAGATATAGTGAATGCAGGCTCCTGTGGAGACCAGAGATAGTAAATGCAGGTTCCTGGGGAGACCAGATATAGTGACTGCAGGCTCCTGGGGAGACCAGATATAATGACTGCAGGCTCCTGGGGAGAGCAGATATAGTGAATGCAGGCTCCTGGGGAGACCAGAGATAGTAAATGCAGGCTCCTGGGGAGACCAGATATAGTGACTGCTGGCTCCTGTGGAGAGCAGATATAGTGACTGCAGGCTCCTGGGGAGAGCAGATATAGTGACTGCAGGCTCCTGGGGAGACCAGATATAGTGATTGCAGGCTCCTGGGGAGAGCAGATATAGTGACTGCAGGCTCTTGGGGAGACCAGATATAGTGACTGCAGGCTCCTGGGGAGAGCAGATATAGTGACTGCAGGCTCCTGGGGAGAGCAGATATAGTGACTGCAGGCTCCTGGGGAGAGCAGATATAGTGACTGCAGGCTCCTGGGGAGACCAGATATAGTGACTGCAGGCTCCTGTGGAGACCAGATATAGTGAATGCAGGCTCCTGGGGAGATCAGATATAGTGACTGCAGGCTCCTGGGGAGAGCAGATATAGTGAATGCAGGCTCCTGGGGAGAGCAGATATAGTGAATGCAGGCTCCAGGGGAGAGCAGATATAGTGAATGCAGGCTCCTGGGGAGACCAGATATAGTGACTGCAGGCTCCTGGGGAGACCAGATATAGTTACTGCAGGCTCCTGTGGAGACCAGATATAGTGAATGCAGGCTCCTGGGGAGACCAGATATAGTGAATGCAGGCTCTTCAGGAGACCAGATATAGTGACTGCAGGCTCCTGGGGAGACCAGATATAGTGACTGCAGGCTCCTGGGGAGACCAGATATAGTGACTGTTGGCTCCTGTGGAGACCAGATATAGTGACTGCAGGCTCCTGGGGAGACCAGATATAGTGACTGCTGGCTCCTGTGGAGACCAGATATAGTGACTGCAGGCTCCTGGGGAGACCAGATATAGTGACTGCAGGCTCCTGGGGAGAGCAGATATAGTGACTGCAGGCTCCTGGGGAGACCAGATATAGTGACTGCAGGCTCCTGGGGAGATCAGATATAGTGACTGCAGGCTCCTGGGGAGAGCAGATATAGTGAATGCAGGCTCCTGGGGAGAGCAGATATAGTGACTGCAGGCTCCTGTGGAGACCAGAGATAGTGAATACAGGCTCCTGGGGAGACCAGATATAGTAAATGCAGGCTCCTGGGGAGACCAGATATAGTAAATGCAGGCTCCTGGGGAGACCAGATATAGTAAATGCAGGCTCCTGGGTTTAGTAACAGTAAGTCCTGAAGCTGCAGTATCATCCCCGGCTTCGTAACACAATCAGAGCTACAGAAAGAGATAAATTGGTCATAAAAGGACAGAAGGCAGAGTACAGTGGGGAGGTCACCAGGGCACAGTACAGGGAGTTGTTTCCCTTCCACATGTGCAGAGCAGCACAGGGAAGCTGCTGTAACATAAATGTTTCTCTTGATCCCAGCTAGCTCCCCTCTTGTCCATCCCAGGTGATATCACATACAAAAGCCTGGGAGAGACAGAAGAGGAGGACCAGTGGGGAAGAGTTCACTGATTTACGGCACTAACAGAAGTCCTCAGGGGTTCCGCCACAATTTAATATTCTGACGGTTGTATACCTGCCCAATGTAGTTTTCAATACGCACTCACAGTGCACATTAACTGCTTGTCGACCGCCGCACGCAGATATACAGTAATTCTGCAGCATGGCACGGACAGGCAAAAGGGCCCCGTGGACTCGATGTCCGCATGCGTACCCGCGATTGTGTCACGGTGAGGAAGAAGGGGGAAATTCTGATGTAAACAAGGCATTTCCCCAGTCTTCCTAATGACAGGACACTGATCACAGCTCCCTGTAATCGGATACGGTGATCACTGTCGTGTCACACACAGCCCCCCCCCCCCTACAGTTAAAATCACTCCCTAGGGCACACTTAAACCCTTCAGTGCCACTTAGTGGTTAATCCCTTCACTACCAGTGTCATTTTCACAGTAATCAGTGCATTTTTATAGCACTGATGGCTGTAAAAATGTGAATGGTCCCAAAAATGTGTCATAAGTGTCCGATGTGTCCGCCATAATGTCGCAGTCACAATAAAAATCGCTGATCGCCGCCATTACTAGTAAAAAAAAAATAATAATAAAAATGCCATAAATCTATCCCCTATTTTGTAGACGCTATAACTTTTGCGCAAAGCAATCAATAAAGGCTTATTGCATTTTTTTTAATCAAAAATATATAGAAGAATACGTATCGGCCTAAACTGAGGAATAAAAACTTTTTTTTATATATTTTTGGGGGATATTTATTATAGCAAAAAGTAAAAAATATTGTATTTTTTTCAAAATTGTCGCTCTATTTTTGTCTATAGCGCAAAAAATAAAAACCGCAGAGGTGATCAAATACCACCAAAAGAAAGCTCTATTTGTGGGAAAAAAAGGACGTCAATTTTGTTTGGGAGCCACGTCGCACGACCGCACAATTGTCAGTTAAAGCGACGCGGTGCCGAATCGCAAAAAGGGGCCTGGTCATTGGCCAGCAAAATGGTCCGGAGCTTAAGTGGTTAAAACCTGATATCTCTTCTGTATATAAGAAAAAAGGGGGGGGGGGGTAGGTACACAAAAGTGGAAAGCTCATCCCCTGTAATCACACAGGAATATTATTTGGAGATTTCTATTTAATCACCAGTTTTATCACTCCTAGAGGCTTTCCGCCCATATGGGTGATGGTATTGGTCGTCTCGGGGTTAATGTCCTGTATTTTCCTCTGAATTATTTTAAGCATATGAACAAGGGGGGGAGGTAGGAAAGAGTTTCTTCCAAAAGAAATTCTTCAATGAGGAATTGTGAAAAAATATATTTTCTTTATTATATAAACCGCAATATACTATAATGATTTAACAAACACTTAATATACACACGCTCCCCCTATATCTTAAAAATAGACTACGAACATGGGTGGCCACCCAACCCGCCATACACACCACAATCAGCCTGTCTGCAATTCATCCACCAATTCACCTATAATTATCCGGATTGTTTAGGATGTCTGATAAGGGAGGAAGGGAGGAAGAGAGGAAGGGAGGAAGAGAGGAAGGGAGGAAGAGAGGAAGAGAGGAAGAGAGAAAGGGAGGAAGGGAGGAAGAGAGGAAGGGAGGAAGGGAGGAAGGGAGGAAGGGAGGAAGAGAGGAAGAGAGGAAGGGAGGAAGGGAGGAAGGGAGGAAGAGAGGAAGGGAGGAAGGGAGGAAGAGAGGAAGGGAGGAAGAGAGAAAGGGAGGAAGGGAGGAAGAGAGGAAGAGAGAAAGGGAGGAAGGGAGGAAGGGAGGAAGAGAGGAAGAGAGGAAGGGAGGAAGGGAGGAAGGGAGGAAGAGAGGAAGGGAGGAAGAGAGGAAGGGAGGAAGAGAGAAAGGGAGGAAGAGAGGAAGGGAGGAAGAGAGAAAGGAGGAAGGGAGGAAGGGAGGAAGAGAGGAAGAGAGAAAGGGAGGAAGGGAGGAAGGGAGGAAGGGAGGAAGAGAGGAAGAGAGGAAGGGAGGAAGGGAGGAAGGGAGGAAGAGAGGAAGGGAGGAAGGGAGGAAGAGAGGAAGGGAGGAAGAGAGAAAGGGAGGAAGGGAGGAAGGGAGGAAGAGAGGAAGGGAGGAAGGGAGGAAGAGAGGAAGGGAGGAAGAGAGGAAGGGAGGAAGGGAGGAACAGAGGAAGGGAGGAAGAGAGAAAGGGAGGAAGGGAGGAAGGGAGGAAGAGAGGAAGGGAGGAAGGGAGGAAGAGAGGAAGGGAGGAAGAGAGAAAGGGAGGAAGGGAGGAAGAGAGGAAGGGAGGAAGGGAGGAAGAGAGGAAGGGAGGAATTTTCCCAGTCCAGATAACCAATCTATGTTGGAATGGAGATGGATACAATAAATGTATTCAATCGTTTTATAAAAATTCTAGGGCTGTTACTGATTACAATTTTCGTGTTCGAATAATCGATTTTTTTTAATCGATTAATCGACTAATTTCGATTAATTATAACGCACATACAGTTTTTACGATTTTCCACATCTCCCCCCAATACTGTAATTTCCACATCTCCCCCCCATACTGTAATGTCCACACCTCCCCCCCCATACTGTAATGTCCACATCTCCCCCCATACTGTAATGTCCACATCTGCCCCCCCATACTGTAATGTCCACATCTGCCCCCCCCCATACTGTAATGTCCACATCTGCCCCCCATACTGTAATATCCACATCTTCCCCCCATACTGTAATATCCACATCTCCCCCCCCCCCATACTGTAATATCCACATCTCCCCCCCATACTGTAATGTCCACATCTCCCCCCATACTGTAATGTCCACATCTGCCCCCCCATACTGTAATGTCCACATCTCCCCCCATACTGTAATGTCCACATCTGCCCCCCCCATACTGTAATGTCCACATCTGCCCCATACTGTAATATCCACATCTTCCCCCCATACTGTAATGTCCACATCTGCCGCCCCCATACTGTAATGTCCACATCTGCCCCCCCCATAATGTAATATCCACATCTACCCCCCATACTGTAATGTCCACATCTGCCCCCCCATACTGTAATGTCCACATCTACCCCCCCATACCGTAATATCCACATCTCCCCCCCATACTGTAATGTCCACATCTGCCCCCCCCCATACTGTAATATCCACATCTCCCCCCCATACCGTAATATCCACATCTCCCCCCATACTGTAATATCCACATCTGCCCCCCCATACTGTAATGTCCATATCTGCCCCACCATACTGTAATGTCCACATCTGCCCCCATACTGTAATGTCCACATCTGCCCCTTACTGTAATGTCCACATCTGCCCCCATACTGTAATGTCCACATCTGCCCCCCATACTGTAATGTCCACATCTGCCCCCCATACTGTAATGTCCACATCTGCCCCCCATACTGTAATGTCCACATCTGCCCCCATACTGTAATGTCCACGTCTGCCCCATACTGTAATGTCCACGTCTGCCCCATACTGTAATGTCCACATCTGCCCCCATACTGTAATGTCCACATCTGCCCCATACTGTAATGTCCACGTCTGCCCCATACTGTAATGTCCACATCTGCCCCATACTGTAATGTCCACGACTGCCCCCATACTGTAATGTCCACATCTGCCCCCATACTGTAATGTCCACATCTGCCCCATACTGTAATGTCCATGATCTTCCCCCCATACTGTAATGTCCATGATCTGCCCCCCATACTGTAATGTCCACATCTGCCCCCATACTGTAATGTCCACATCTGCCCCACATACTGTAATGTCCACATCTGCCCCCCCATACTGTAATGTCCACATCTGCCCCATACTGTAATGTCCACGTCTGCCCCATACTGTAATGTCCACGTCTGCCCCAAACTGTAATGTCCACGACTGCCCCCATACTGTAATGTCCACGATCTGCCCCCCATACTGTAATGTCCACATCTGCCCCCATACTGTAATGTCCACATCTGCCCCATACTGTAATGTCCACATCTGCCCCCCATACTGTAATGTCCACATCTGCCCCATACTGTAATGTCCATGATCTGCCCCCCCATACTGTAATGTCCACATCTCCTCCCCACACTGTAATGTCCACATCTGCCCCATACTGTAATGTCCACATCTGCCCCCATACTGTAATGTCCACATCTGCCCCCCATACTGTAATGTCCACATCTGCCCCCCCCCATACTGTAATGTCCACAGCTGCCCCCCATACTGTAATGTCCACATCTGCCCCCCATACTGTAATGTCCTTATCTGCCCCATACTGTAATGTCCACATCTGCCCCCCATACTGTAATGTCCACATCTGCCCCATACTGTAATGTCCACATCTGCCCCCCATACTGTAATGTCCACATCT
This sequence comes from Rana muscosa, assembly GCA_029206835.1. Taxonomy (NCBI): domain Eukaryota; kingdom Metazoa; phylum Chordata; class Amphibia; order Anura; family Ranidae; genus Rana; species Rana muscosa. Next base: position 1,117,970,788 of record CM055117.1, read on the forward strand.
GCCCCATACTGTAATGTCCACATCTGCCCCCATACTGTAATGTCCACATCTGCCCCCATACTGTAATGTCCACATCTGCCCCCCATACTGTAATGTCCACATCTGCCCCCCCATACTGTAATGTTCACATCTGCCCCATACTGTAATGTCCACATCTCCCCCCCCCATACTGTAATGTCCACATCTGCCCCATACTGTAATGTCCACGACTACCCCCTATACTGTAATGTCCACATCTGCCCCCCATACTGTAATGTCCACATCTGCCCCCCCATACTGTAATGTCCACATCTGCCCCATACTGTAATGTCCACATCTGCCCCATACTGTAATGTCCACATCTGCCCCATACTGTAATGTCCACGACTGCCCCCCATACTGTAATGTCCACATCTGCCCCCCCATACTGTAATATCCACATCTGCCCCATACTGTAATGCCCACGACTGCCCCCCCATACTGTAATATCCACATCTCCCCCATACTGTAATGTCCACATCTGCCGCCCCCATACTGTAATGTCCACATCTGCCCCCCCATACTGTAATATCCACATCTACCCCCCATACTGTAATGTCCACATCTGCCCCCCCATACCGTAATATCCACATCTGCCCCATACTGTAATGTCCACATCTGCCCCCCCCATACTGTAATATCCACATCTCCCCCCCATACCGTAATATCCACATCTCCCCCCATACTGTAATATCCACATCTGCCCCCCCATACTGTAATGTCCATATCTGCCCCCCCATATTGTAATGTCCACATCTGCCCCATACTGTAATGACCACATCTGCCCCATACTGTAATGTCCACATCTGCCCCCATACTATAATGTCCACATCTGCCCCCCATACTGTAATGTCCACATCTGCCCCCCATACTGTAATGTCCACATCTGCCCCATACTGTAATGTCCACATCTCCCCCCCCCATACTGTAATGTCCACATCTGCCCCCATACTGTAATGTCCACATCTGCCCCCCATACTGTAATGTCCACATCTGCCCCATACTGTAATGTCCACATCTGCCCCCCATACTGTAATGTCCACATCTGCCCCCCATACTGTAATGTCCACATCTGCCCCCCATACTGTAATGTCCACATCTGCCCCCATACTGTAATGTCCACATATCCCCCCATACTGTAATGTCCACATCTGTCCCCATACTGTATTGTCCAAATCTGCCCCATACTGTAATGTCTACGACTGCCCCCCATACTGTATTGTCCACATCTGCCCCCCCATACTGTAATATCCACATCTGCCCCATACTGTAATGCTCACGACTGCCCCCCATACTGTAATGTCCACATCTGCCCCCCATACTGTAATGTCCACATCTCCCCCCATACTGTAATGTCCACATCTGCCCCCCATACTGTAATGTCCACATCTGCCCCATACTGTAATGTCCACGTCTGCCCCATACTGTAATGTCCACATCTGCCCCCCCATACTGTAATGTCCACATCTGCCCCATACTGTAATGTTCACGTCTGCCCCATACTGTAATGTCCACATCTGCCCCATACTGTAATGTACACATCTCCCCCCCCCATACTGTAATGTCCACATCTGCCCCCATACTGTAATGTCCACATCTGCCCCCCATACTGTAATGTCCACATCTGCCCCCCATACTGTAATGTCCACATCTGCCCCATACTGTAATGTCCACATCTGCCCCCCATACTGTAATGTCCACATCTGCCCCCCATACTGTAATGTCCACATCTGCCCCCCATACTGTAATGTCCACATATCCCCCCATACTGTAATATACACATCTGCCCCCATACTGTAATGTCCACATCTGCCCCATACTGTAATGTCCACGACTGCCCCCCATACTGTAATGTCCACATCTGCCCCCCCATACTGTAATATCCACATCTGCCCCATACTGTAATGCCCACGACTGCCCCTCATACTGTAATGTCCACATCTGCCCCCATACTGTAATGTCCACATCTGCCCCACATACTGTAATGTCCACATCTGCCCCCCATACTGTAATGTCCACATCTGCCCCCATACTGTAATGTCCACGCCTGCCCCATTCTGTAATGTCCACGTCTGCCCCATACTGTAATGTCCACATCTGCCCCCATACTGTAATGTCCACATCTGCCCCATACTGTAATGTCCATGATCTTCCCCCCATACTGTAATGTCCATGATCTGCCCCCCATACTGTAATGTCCACATCTGCCCCCCATACTGTAATGTCCATGATCTGCCCCCCATACTGTAATGTCCACATCTGCCCCACATACTGTAATGTCCACATCTGCCCCCCATACTGTAATGTCCACGTCTGCCCCATACTGTAATGTCCACGTCTGCCCCATACTGTAATGTCCATGACTGCCCCCATACTGTAATGTCCACGATCTGCCCCCCATACTGTAATGTCCACATCTGCCCCCATACTGTAATGTCCACATCTGCCCCATACTGTAATGTCCACATCTGCCCCCCATACTGTAATGTCCACATCTGCCCCATACTGTAATGTCCATGATCTGCCCCCCATACTGTAATGTCCACATCTCCTCCCCACACTGTAATGTCCACATCTGCCCCATACTGTAATGTCCACATCTGCCCCCATACTGTAATGTCCACATCTGCCCCCCATACTGTAATGTCCACATCTGCCCCCCATACTGTAATGTCCACAGCTGCCCCCCATACTGTAATGTCCACATCTGCCCCATACTGTAATGTCCACATCTGCCCCCCATACTGTAATGTCCACATCTGCCCCATAATGTAATGTCCACATCTGCCCCCATACTGTAATGTCCACATCTGCCCCATACTCTAATGTCCACATCTGCCCCCCATACTGTAATGTCCACATCTGCCCCATACTGTAATGTCCACATCTGCACCCATACTGTAATGTCCACATCTGCACCCATACTGTAATGTCCACATCTGCCCCCCATACTGTAATGTCCACATCTGCCCCCCATACTGTAATGTCCACATCTGCCCCATACTGTAATGTCCACATCTCCCCCACCCATACTGTAATGTCCACATCTGCCCCATACTGTAATGTCCACGACTACCCCCTATACTGTAATGTCCACATCTGCCCCCCATACTGTAATGTCCACATCTGCCCCCCATACTGTAATGTCCACATCTCCCCCCATACTGTAATGTCCACATCTGCCCCCCCATACTGTAATGTCCACATCTGCCCCCCCCATACTGTAATGTCCACATCTGCCCCCCATACTGTAATATCCACATCTTCCCCCCATACTGTAATATCCACATCTCCCCCCCCATACTGTAATATCCACATCTCCCCCCCATACTGTAATGTCCACATCTCCCCCCATACTGTAATGTCCACATCTGCCCCCCCATACTGTAATGTCCACATCTCCCCCCATACTGTAATGTCCACATCTGCCCCCCCCATACTGTAATGTCCACATCTGCCCCATACTGTAATATCCACATCTTCCCCCCATACTGTAATGTCCACATCTGCCGCCCCCATACTGTAATGTCCACATCTGCCCCCCCCATAATGTAATATCCACATCTACCCCCCATACTGTAATGTCCACATCTGCCCCCCCATACTGTAATGTCCACATCTACCCCCCCATACCGTAATATCCACATCTCCCCCCCATACTGTAATGTCCACATCTGCCCCCCCCCATACTGTAATATCCACATCTCCCCCCCATACCGTAATATCCACATCTCCCCCCATACTGTAATATCCACATCTGCCCCCCCATACTGTAATGTCCATATCTGCCCCCCCATACTGTAATGTCCACATCTGCCCCCATACTGTAATGTCCACATCTGCCCCATACTGTAATGTCCACATCTGCCCCCATACTGTAATGTCCACATCTGCCCCCCATACTGTAATGTCCACATCTGCCCCCCATACTGTAATGTCCACATCTGCCCCCATACTGTAATGTCCACGTCTGCCCCATACTGTAATGTCCACGTCTGCCCCATACTGTAATGTCCACATCTGCCCCCATACTGTAATGTCCACATCTGCCCCATACTGTAATGTCCACGTCTGCCCCATACTGTAATGTCCACATCTGCCCCATACTGTAATGTCCACGACTGCCCCCATACTGTAATGTCCACATCTGCCCCCATACTGTAATGTCCACATCTGCCCCATACTGTAATGTCCATGATCTTCCCCCCATACTGTAATGTCCATGATCTGCCCCCCATACTGTAATGTCCACATCTGCCCCCATACTGTAATGTCCACATCTGCCCCACATACTGTAATGTCCACATCTGCCCCCCATACTGTAATGTCCACATCTGCCCCATACTGTAATGTCCACGTCTGCCCCATACTGTAATGTCCACGTCTGCCCCAAACTGTAATGTCCACGACTGCCCCCATACTGTAATGTCCACGATCTGCCCCCCATACTGTAATGTCCACATCTGCCCCCATACTGTAATGTCCACATCTGCCCCATACTGTAATGTCCACATCTGCCCCCCATACTGTAATGTCCACATCTGCCCCATACTGTAATGTCCATGATCTGCCCCCCATACTGTAATGTCCACATCTCCTCCCCACACTGTAATGTCCACATCTGCCCCATACTGTAATGTCCACATCTGCCCCCATACTGTAATGTCCACATCTGCCCCCCATACTGTAATGTCCACATCTGCCCCCCCCATACTGTAATGTCCACAGCTGCCCCCCATACTGTAATGTCCACATCTGCCCCCCATACTGTAATGTCCTTATCTGCCCCATACTGTAATGTCCACATCTGCCCCCCATACTGTAATGTCCACATCTGCCCCATACTGTAATGTCCACATCTGCCCCCATACTGTAATGTCCACATCTGCCCCCATACTGTAATGTCCACATCTGCCCCCCATACTGTAATGTCCACATCTGCCCCCCCCATACTGTAATGTCCACATCTGCCCCATACTGTAATGTCCACATCTCCCCCCCCCATACTGTAATGTCCACATCTGCCCCATACTGTAATGTCCACGACTACCCCCTATACTGTAATGTCCACATCTGCCCCCCATACTGTAATGTCCACATCTGCCCCCCATACTGTAATGTCCACATCTGCCCCCCCATACTGTAATGTCCACATCTGCCCCATACTGTAATGTCCACATCTGCCCCATACTGTAATGTCCACATCTGCCCCATACTGTAATGTCCACGACTGCCCCCCATACTGTAATGTCCACATCTGCCCCCCCATACTGTAATATCCACATCTGCCCCATACTGTAATGCCCACGACTGCCCCCCCATACTGTAATATCCACATCTCCCCCATACTGTAATGTCCACATCTGCCGCCCCCATACTGTAATGTCCACATCTGCCCCCCCATACTGTAATATCCACATCTACCCCCCATACTGTAATGTCCACATCTGCCCCCCCATACCGTAATATCCACATCTGCCCCATACTGTAATGTCCACATCTGCCCCCCCCCCCATACTGTAATATCCACATCTCCCCCCATACCGTAATATCCACATCTCCCCCCATACTGTAATATCCACATCTGCCCCCCCATACTGTAATGTCCATATCTGCCCCCCCATATTGTAATGTCCACATCTGCCCCCATACTGTAATGTCCACATCTGCCCCATACTGTAATGTCCACATCTGCCCCCATACTATAATGTCCACATCTGCCCCCCATACTGTAATGTCCACATCTGCCCCCCATACTGTAATGTCCACATCTGCCCCATACTGTAATGTCCACATCTCCCCCCCCATACTGTAATGTCCACATCTGCCCCCATACTGTAATGTCCACATCTGCCCCCCATACTGTAATGTCCACATCTGCCCCCCATACTGTAATGTCCACATCTGCCCCCCATACTGTAATGTCCACATATCCCCCCATACTGTAATGTCCACATCTGTCCCCATACTGTATTGTCCAAATCTGCCCCATACTGTAATGTCTACGACTGCCCCCCATACTGTAATGTCCACATCTGCCCCCCCATACTGTAATATCCACATCTGCCCCATACTGTAATGCCCACGACTGCCCCCCATACTGTAATGTCCACATCTGCCCCCCATACTGTAATGTCCACATCTCCCCCCATACTGTAATGTCCACATCTGCCCCCCATACTGTAATGTCCACATCTGCCCCATACTGTAATGTCCACGTCTGCCCCATACTGTAATGTCCACATCTGCCCCCCCATACTGTAATGTCCACATCTGCCCCATACTGTAATGTTCACGTCTGCCCCATACTGTAATGTCCACATCTGCCCCATACTGTAATGTCCACATCTCCCCCCCCCATACTGTAATGTCCACATCTGCCCCCATACTGTAATGTCCACATCTGCCCCCCATACTGTAATGTCCACATCTGCCCCCCATACTGTAATGTCCACATCTGCCCCATACTGTAATGTCCACATCTGCCCCCCATACTGTAATGTCCACATCTGCCCCCCATACTGTAATGTCCACATCTGCCCCCCATACTGTAATGTCCACATATCCCCCCATACTGTAATATACACATCTGCCCCCATACTGTAATGTCCACATCTGCCCCATACTGTAATGTCCACGACTGCCCCCCATACTGTAATGTCCACATCTGCCCCCCCATACTGTAATATCCACATCTGCCCCATACTGTAATGCCCACGACTGCCCCCCATACTGTAATGTCCACATCTGCCCCCATACTGTAATGTCCACATCTGCCCCACATACTGTAATGTCCACATCTGCCCCCCATACTGTAATGTCCACATCTGCCCCCATACTGTAATGTCCACGCCTGCCCCATACTGTAATGTCCACGTCTGCCCCATACTGTAATGTCCACATCTGCCCCCATACTGTAATGTCCACATCTGCCCCATATTGTAATGTCCACGTCTGCCCCATACTGTAATGTCCACATCTGCCCCATACTGTAATGTCCACGACTGCCCCCGTACTGTAATGTCCACATCTGCCCCCATACTGTAATGTCCACATCTGCCCCATACTGTAATGTCCATGATCTTCCCCCCATACTGTAATGTCCATGATCTGCCCCCCATACTGTAATGTCCACATCTGCCCCCCATACTGTAATGTCCATGATCTGCCCCCCATACTGTAATGTCCACATCTGCCCCACATACTGTAATGTCCACATCTGCCCCCCATACTGTAATGTCCACGTCTGCCCCATACTGTAATGTCCACGTCTGCCCCATACTGTAATGTCCATGACTGCCCCCATACTGTAATGTCCACGATCTGCCCCCCATACTGTAATGTCCACGATCTGCCCCCCATACTGTAATGTCCACATCTGCCCCCATACTGTAATGTCCACATCTGCCCCATACTGTAATGTCCACATCTGCCCCCCATACTGTAATGTCCACATCTGCCCCATACTGTAATGTCCATGATCTGCCCCCCATACTGTAATGTCCACATCTCCTCCCCACACTGTAATGTCCACATCTGCCCCATACTGTAATGTCCACATCTGCCCCCATACTGTAATGTCCACATCTGCCCCCCATACTGTAATGTCCACATCTGCCCCCCCATACTGTAATGTCCACAGCTGCCCCCCATACTGTAATGTCCACATCTGCCCCATACTGTAATGTCCACATCTGCCCCCCATACTGTAATGTCCACATCTGCCCCATAATGTAATGTCCACATCTGCCCCCATACTGTAATGTCCACATCTGCCCCATACTCTAATGTCCACATCTGCCCCCCATACTGTAATGTCCACATCTGCCCCATACTGTAATGTCCACATCTGCACCCATACTGTAATGTCCACATCTGCACCCATACTGTAATGTCCACATCTGCCCCCCATACTGTAATGTCCACATCTGCCCCCCATACTGTAATGTCCACATCTGCCCCATACTGTAATGTCCACATCTCCCCCCCCCATACTGTAATGTCCACATCTGCCCCATACTGTAATGTCCACGACTACCCCCTATACTGTAATGTCCACATCTGCCCCCCATACTGTAATGTCCACATCTGCCCCCCATACTGTAATGTCCACATCTGCCCCCCCATACTGTAATGTCCACATCTGCCCCATACTGTAATGTCCACATCTGCCCCATACTGTAATGTCCACATCTGCCCCATACTGTAATGTCCACGACTGCCCCCATACTGTAATGTCCACATCTGCCCCCCCATACTGTAATATCCACATCTGCCCCATACTGTAATGCCCACGACTGCCCCCCCATACTGTAATATCCACATCTGCCCAATACTGTAATGCCCACGACTGCCCCCATACTGTAATGTCCACATCTCCTCCCCATACTGTAATGTCCACATCTGCCCCATACTGTAATGTCCACATCTGCCCCCATACTGTAATGTCCACATATGCCCCCCCATACTGTAATGTCCACATCTGCCCCCCCATACTGTAATGTCCACAGCTGCCCCCATACTGTAATGTCCACATCTGCCCCCCCCATACTGTAATGTCCACATCTGCCCCATACTGTAATGTCCACATCTGCCCCCCATACTGTAATGTCCACATCTGCCCCATACTGTAATGTCCACATCTGCCCCATACTGTAATGTCCACATCTGCACCCATACTGTAATGTCCACATCTGCCCCCCATACTGTAATGTCCACATCTGCCCCCCCATACTGTAATGTCCACATCTCCCCCACCATACTGTAATGTCCACATCTGCCCCATACTGTAATGTCCACGACTACCCCCTATACTGTAATGTCCACATCTGCCCCCCATACTGTAATGTCCACATCTGCCCCCCATATTGTAATGTCCACATCTGCCCCATACTGTAATGTCCACATCTGCCCCCATACTGTAATGTCCACATCTGCCCCCATACTGTAATGTCCACATCTGCACCCATACTGTAATGTCCACATCTGCCCCCATACTGTAATGTCCACATCTGCCCCCCATACTGTAATGTCCACATCTGCCCCATACTGTAATGTCCACATCTCCCCCCCCATACTGTAATGTCCACATCTAACCCATACTGTAATGTCCACGACTACCCCCTATACTGTAATGTCCACATCTGCCCCCCATACTGTAATGTCCACATCTGCCCCCCATACTGTAATGTCCACATCTGCCCCATACTGTAATGTCCACATCTGCCCCATACTGTAATGTCCACATCTGCCCCATACTGTAATGTCCACGACTGCCCCCCATACTGTAATGTCCACATCTGCCCCCCCATACTGTAATATCCACATCTGCCCCATACTGTAATGCCCACGACTGCCCCCCCATACTGTAATATCCACATCTGCCCTATACTGTAATGCCCACGACTGCCCCCCATACAGTAATGTCCACATCTCCTCCCCATACTGTAATGTCCACATCTGCCCCATACTGTAATGTCCACATCTGCCCCCATACTGTAATGTCCACATATGCCCCCCCCATACTGTAATGTCCACATCTGCCCCCCCCCCATACTGTTATGTCCACAGCTGCCCCCCCCCATACTGTAATGTCCACATCTGCCCCGCCCCCATACTGTAATGTCCACATCTGCCCCATACTGTAATGTCCACATCTGCCCCATACTGTAATGTCCACATCTGCCCCCCATACTGTAATGTCCACATCTGCCCCATACTGTAATGTCCACATCTCCCCCCCCATACTGTAATGTCCACATCTGCCCCATACTGTAATGTCCACGACTGCCCCCATACTGTAATGTCCACATCTGCCCCCCCATACTGTAATATCCACATCTGCTCCATACTGTAATGCCCACGACTGCCCCCCCATACTGTAATATCCACATCTGCCCCATACTGTAATGCCCACGACTGCCCCCCATACTGTAATGTCCACATCTGCCCCACATACTGTAATGTCCACATCTGCCCCCATACTGTAATGTCCACATCTGCCCCCCATACTGTAATGTCCACATCTGCCCCCATACTATAATGTCCACGTCTGCCCCATACTGTAATGTCCACATCTCCCCCCCCCCATACTGTAATGTCCACATCTGCCCCCATACTGTAATGTCCACATCTGCCCCCCATACTGTAATGTCCACATCTGCCCCCCATACTGTAATGTCCACATCTGCCCCCATACTGTAATGTCCACATCTGCCCCACATACTGTAATGTCCACATCTGCCTCCCATACTGTAATGTCCACATCTGCCCCCATACTGTAATGTCCACATCTGCCCCATACTGTAATGTCCACGTCTACCCCATACTGTAATGTCCACGACTGCCCCCATACTGTAATGTCCACGATCTGCCCCCCATACTGTAATGTCCACATCTGCCCCCATACTGTAATGCCCACATCTGCCCCCATACTGTAATGTCCAAATCTGCCCCATACTGTAATGTCCACGATCTGCCCCCCATACTGTAATGTCCACATCTGCCCCTCATACTGTAATGTCCACATCTGCCCCCATACTGTAATGTCCACATCTGCCCTATACTGTAATGTCCATGATCTTCCCCCCATACTGTAATGTCCACATCTGCCCCATTCTGTAATGTCCATGATCTGCCCCCCATACTGTAATGTCCACATCTCCTCCCCATACTGTAATGTCCACATCTGCCCCATACTGTAATGTCCACATCTGCCCCCCATACTGTAATGCCCACATCTGCCCCCCCATACTGTAATGTCCACATCTGCCCCATACTGTAATGTCCACATCTGCCCCCCATACTGTAATGTCCACATCTGCACCCCATACTGTAATGTCCACATCTGCCCCCCATACTGTAATGTCCACATCTGCCCCCCATACTGTAATGTCCACATCTGCCCCCCATACTGTAATGTCCACATCTGCCTCCATACTGTAATGTCCACATCTGCCCCATACTGTAATGTCCACATCTGCCCCATACTGTAATGTCCACATCTGCCTCCATACTGTAATGTCCACATCTGCCCCATACTGTAATGTCCACATCTGCCCCCCCATACTGTAATATCCACATCTGCCCCATACTGTAATGCCCACGACTGCCCCCCATACTGTAATGTCCACATCTGCCCCCCATACTGTAATGTCCACATCTGCCCCCCATACTGTAATGTCCACATCTGCCCCCATACTGTAATGTCCACATCTGCCCCATACTGTAATGTCCACGTCTGCCCCATACTGTAATGTCCACGTCTGCCCCATACTGTAATGTCCACATCTGCCCCCCATACTGTAATGTCCACATCTGCCCCATACTGTAATGTCCACATCTGCCCCCATACTGTAATGTCCACATCTGCCCCCATACTGTAATGTCCACATCTGCACCCATACTGTAATGTCCACATCTGCCCCCCATACTGTAATGTCCACATCTGCCCCCCCATACTGTAATGTCCACATCTGCCTCATACTGTAATGTCCACATCTCCCCCCCCATACTGTAATGTCCACATCTGCCCCATACTGTAATGTCCACGACTACCCCCTATACAGTAATGTCCACATCTGCCCCCCATACTGTAATGTCCACATCTGCCCCCCATACTGTAATGTCCACATCTGCCCCCCCATACTGTAATGTCCACATCTGCCCCATACTGTAATGTCCACATCTGCCCCATACTGTAATGTCCACATCTGCCCCATACTGTAATGTCCACGACTGCCCCCCATACTGTAATGTCCACATCTGCCCCCCCCATACTGTAATATCCACATCTGCCCCATACTGTTATGCCCACGACTGCCCCCCCATACTGTAATATCCAGATCTGCCCCATACTGTAATGCCCACGACTGCCCCCCATACTGTAATGTCCACATCTCCTCCCCATACTGTAATGTCCACATCTGCCCCATACTGTAATATCCACATCTGCCCCCCCATACTGTAATGTCCACATCTGCCCCCCCCACTGTAATGTCCACATCTGCCCCCCCATACTGTAATGTCCACAGCTGCCCCCCATACTGTAATGTCCACATCTGCCCCATACTGTAATGTCCACATCTGCCCCATACTGTAATGTCCACATCTGCCCCCCATACTGTAATGTCCACATCTGCCCCCCATACTGTAATGTCCACATCTGCCCCCATACTGTAATGTCCACATCTGCACCCATACTGTAATGTTCACATCTGCCCCCCATACTGTAATGTCCACATCTGCCCCCCCATACTGTAATGTCCACATCTGCCCCATACTGTAATGTCCACATCTCCCCCCCCATACTGTAATGTCCACATCTGTCCCATACTGTAATGTCCACGACTACCCCCTATACTGTAATGTCCACATCTGCCCCCCATACTGTAATGTCCACATCTGCCCCCCCATTTTGTAATGTCCACATCTGCCCCATACTGTAATGTCCACATCTGCCCCATACTGTAATGTCCACGACTGCCCCCCATACTGTAATGTCCACATCTGCCCCCCCATACTGTAATGTCCACATCTGCCCCCCATACTGTAATGTCCACATCTGCCCCATACTGTAATGTCCACGTCTGCCCCCCATACTGTAATGTCCACATCTGCCCCCATACTGTAATGTCCACATCTGCCCCACATACTGTAATGTCCACATCTGCCCCCCATACTGTAATGTCCACATCTGCCCCCATACTGTAATGTCCACATCTGCCCCATACTGTAATGTCCACGTCTGCCCCCCATACTGTAATGTCCACGTCTGCCCCATACTGTAATGTCCACGACTGCCCCCATACTGTAATGTCCACGATCTGCCCCCCATACTGTAATGTCCACATCTGCCCCCATACTGTAATGTCCACATCTGCCCCCATACTGTAATGTCCAAATCTGCCCCATACTGTAATGTCCATGATCTTCCCCCCATACTGTAATGTCCACATCTGCCCCCCATACTGTAATGTCCACATCTGCCCCCCCATACTGTAATGTCCACATCTGCCCCATACTGTAATGTCCACATCTGCCCCATACTGTAATGTCCACATCTGCCCCATACTGTAATGTCCACGACTGCCCCCCATACTGTAATGTCCACATCTGCCCCCCCCATACTGTAATATCCACATCTGCCCCATACTGTTATGCCCACGACTGCCCCCCCCATACTGTAATATCCACATCTGCCCCATACTGTAATGCCCACGACTGCCCCCCATACTGTAATGTCCACATCTCCTCCCCATACTGTAATGTCCACATCTGCCCCATACTGTAATGTCCACATCTGCCCCCCCATACTGTAATGTCCACATCTGCCCCCCATACTGTAATGTCCACATCTGCCCCCCCATACTGTAATGTCCACAGCTGCCCCCCATACTGTAATGTCCACATCTGCCCCATACTGTAATGTCCACATCTGCCCCATACTGTAATGTCCACATCTGCCCCCCATACTGTAATGTCCACATCTGCCCCATACTGTAATGTTCACATCTGCCCCCATACTGTAATGTCCACATCTGCACCCATACTGTAATGTTCACATCTGCCCCCCATACTGTAATGTCCACATCTGCCCCCCCATACTGTAATGTCCACATCTGCCCCATACTGTAATGTCCACATCTCCCCCCCCCCATACTGTAATGTCCACATCTGCCCCATACTGTAATGTCCACGACTACCCCCTATACTGTAATGTCCACATCTGCCCCCCATACTGTAATGTCCACATCTGCCCCCCCATTTTGTAATGTCCACATCTGCCCCATACTGTAATGTTCACGTCTGCCCCATACTGTAATGTCCACATCTGCCCCATACTGTAATGTCCACATCTCCCCCCCCCATACTGTAATGTCCACATCTGCCCCATACTGTAATGTCCACGTCTGCCCCATACTGTAATGTCCACATCTGCCCCCCCATACTGTAATGTCCACATCTGCCCCATACTGTAATGTTCACGTCTGCCCCATACTGTAATGTCCACATCTGCCCCATACTGTAATGTCCACATCTCCCCCCCCCATACTGTAATGTCCACATCTGCCCCCATACTGTAATGTCCACATCTGCCCCCCATACTGTAATGTCCACATCTGCCCCCCATACTGTAATGTCCACATCTGCCCCATACTGTAATGTCCACATCTGCCCCCCATACTGTAATGTCCACATCTGCCCCCCATACTGTAATGTCCACATCTGCCCCCCATACTGTAATGTCCACATATCCCCCCATACTGTAATATACACATCTGCCCCCATACTGTAATGTCCACATCTGCCCCATACTGTAATGTCCACGACTGCCCCCCATACTGTAATGTCCACATCTGCCCCCCCATACTGTAATATCCACATCTGCCCCATACTGTAATGCCCACGACTGCCCCCCATACTGTAATGTCCACATCTGCCCCCATACTGTAATGTCCACATCTGCCCCACATACTGTAATGTCCACATCTGCCCCCCATACTGTAATGTCCACATCTGCCCCCATACTGTAATGTCCACGCCTGCCCCATTCTGTAATGTCCACGTCTGCCCCATACTGTAATGTCCACATCTGCCCCCATACTGTAATGTCCACATCTGCCCCATACTGTAATGTCCATGATCTTCCCCCCATACTGTAATGTCCATGATCTGCCCCCCATACTGTAATGTCCACATCTGCCCCCCATACTGTAATGTCCATGATCTGCCCCCCATACTGTAATGTCCACATCTGCCCCACATACTGTAATGTCCACATCTGCCCCCCATACTGTAATGTCCACGTCTGCCCCATACTGTAATGTCCACGTCTGCCCCATACTGTAATGTCCATGACTGCCCCCATACTGTAATGTCCACGATCTGCCCCCCATACTGTAATGTCCACGATCTGCCCCCCATACTGTAATGTCCACATCTGCCCCCATACTGTAATGTCCACATCTGCCCCATACTGTAATGTCCACATCTGCCCCCCATACTGTAATGTCCACATCTGCCCCATACTGTAATGTCCATGATCTGCCCCCCATACTGTAATGTCCACATCTCCTCCCCACACTGTAATGTCCACATCTGCCCCATACTGTAATGTCCACATCTGCCCCCATACTGTAATGTCCACATCTGCCCCCCATACTGTAATGTCCACATCTGCCCCCCATACTGTAATGTCCACAGCTGCCCCCCATACTGTAATGTCCACATCTGCCCCATACTGTAATGTCCACATCTGCCCCCCATACTGTAATGTCCACATCTGCCCCATAATGTAATGTCCACATCTGCCCCCATACTGTAATGTCCACATCTGCCCCATACTCTAATGTCCACATCTGCCCCCCATACTGTAATGTCCACATCTGCCCCATACTGTAATGTCCACATCTGCACCCATACTGTAATGTCCACATCTGCACCCATACTGTAATGTCCACATCTGCCCCCCATACTGTAATGTCCACATCTGCCCCCCATACTGTAATGTCCACATCTGCCCCATACTGTAATGTCCACATCTCCCCCACCCATACTGTAATGTCCACATCTGCCCCATACTGTAATGTCCACGACTACCCCCTATACTGTAATGTCCACATCTGCCCCCCATACTGTAATGTCCACATCTGCCCCCCATACTGTAATGTCCACATCTCCCCCCATACTGTAATGTCCACATCTGCCCCCCCATACTGTAATGTCCACATCTGCCCCCCCATACTGTAATGTCCACATCTGCCCCCCATACTGTAATATCCACATCTTCCCCCCATACTGTAATATCCACATCTCCCCCCCCCATACTGTAATATCCACATCTCCCCCCCATACTGTAATGTCCACATCTCCCCCCATACTGTAATGTCCACATCTGCCCCCCCATACTGTAATGTCCACATCTCCCCCCATACTGTAATGTCCACATCTGCCCCCCCCATACTGTAATGTCCACATCTGCCCCATACTGTAATATCCACATCTTCCCCCCATACTGTAATGTCCACATCTGCCGCCCCCATACTGTAATGTCCACATCTGCCCCCCCCATAATGTAATATCCACATCTACCCCCCATACTGTAATGTCCACATCTGCCCCCCCATACTGTAATGTCCACATCTACCCCCCCATACCGTAATATCCACATCTCCCCCCCATACTGTAATGTCCACATCTGCCCCCCCCCCATACTGTAATATCCACATCTCCCCCCCATACCGTAATATCCACATCTCCCCCCATACTGTAATATCCACATCTGCCCCCCCCCATACTGTAATGTCCATATCTGCCCCCCCATACTGTAATGTCCACATCTGCCCCATACTGTAATGTCCACATCTGCCCCATACTGTAATGTCCACATCTGCCCCCATACTGTAATGTCCACATCTGCCCCCCATACTGTAATGTCCACATCTGCCCCCCATACTGTAATGTCCACATCTGCCCCCATACTGTAATGTCCACGTCTGCCCCATACTGTAATGTCCACGTCTGCCCCATACTGTAATGTCCACATCTGCCCCCATACTGTAATGTCCACATCTGCCCCATACTGTAATGTCCACGTCTGCCCCATACTGTAATGTCCACATCTGCCCCATACTGTAATGTCCACGACTGCCCCCATACTGTAATGTCCACATCTGCCCCCATACTGTAATGTCCACATCTGCCCCATACTGTAATGTCCATGATCTTCCCCCCATACTGTAATGTCCATGATCTGCCCCCCATACTGTAATGTCCACATCTGCCCCCATACTGTAATGTCCACATCTGCCCCACATACTGTAATGTCCACATCTGCCCCCCATACTGTAATGTCCACATCTGCCCCATACTGTAATGTCCACGTCTGCCCCATACTGTAATGTCCACGTCTGCCCCAAACTGTAATGTCCACGACTGCCCCCATACTGTAATGTCCACGATCTGCCCCCCATACTGTAATGTCCACATCTGCCCCCATACTGTAATGTCCACATCTGCCCCATACTGTAATGTCCACATCTGCCCCCCATACTGTAATGTCCACATCTGCCCCATACTGTAATGTCCATGATCTGCCCCCCATACTGTAATGTCCACATCTCCTCCCCACACTGTAATGTCCACATCTGCCCCATACTGTAATGTCCACATCTGCCCCCATACTGTAATGTCCACATCTGCCCCCATACTGTAATGTCCACATCTGCCCCCCCCATACTGTAATGTCCACAGCTGCCCCCCATACTGTAATGTCCACATCTGCCCCCCATACTGTAATGTCCTTATCTGCCCCATACTGTAATGTCCACATCTGCCCCCCATACTGTAATGTCCACATCTGCCCCATACTGTAATGTCCACATCTGCCCCCCATACTGTAATGTCCACATCTGCCCCATACTGTAATGTCCACATCTGCCCCCATACTGTAATGTCCACATCTGCCCCCATACTGTAATGTCCACATCTGCCCCCCCCATACTGTAATGTCCACATCTGCCCCATACTGTAATGTCCACATCTCCCCCCCCCATACTGTAATGTCCACATCTGCCCCATACTGTAATGTCCACGACTACCCCCTATACTGTAATGTCCACATCTGCCCCCCATACTGTAATGTCCACATCTGCCCCCCATACTGTAATGTCCACATCTGCCCCCCCATACTGTAATGTCCACATCTGCCCCATACTGTAATGTCCACATCTGCCCCATACTGTAATGTCCACATCTGCCCCATACTGTAATGTCCACGACTGCCCCCCATACTGTAATGTCCACATCTGCCCCCCCATACTGTAATATCCACATCTGCCCCATACTGTAATGCCCACGACTGCCCCCCCATACTGTAATATCCACATCTCCCCCATACTGTAATGTCCACATCTGCCGCCCCCATACTGTAATGTCCACATCTGCCCCCCCATACTGTAATATCCACATCTACCCCCCATACTGTAATGTCCACATCTGCCCCCCCATACCGTAATATCCACATCTGCCCCATACTGTAATGTCCACATCTGCCCCCCCCCCATACTGTAATATCCACATCTCCCCCCATACCGTAATATCCACATCTCCCCCCATACTGTAATATCCACATCTGCCCCCCCATACTGTAATGTCCATATCTGCCCCCCCATATTGTAATGTCCACATCTGCCCCCATACTGTAATGTCCACATCTGCCCCATACTGTAATGTCCACATCTGCCCCCATACTATAATGTCCACATCTGCCCCCCATACTGTAATGTCCACATCTGCCCCCCATACTGTAATGTCCACATCTGCCCCATACTGTAATGTCCACATCTCCCCCCCCCATACTGTAATGTCCACATCTGCCCCCATACTGTAATGTCCACATCTGCCCCCCATACTGTAATGTCCACATCTGCCCCCCATACTGTAATGTCCACATCTGCCCCCCATACTGTAATGTCCACATATCCCCCCATACTGTAATGTCCACATCTGTCCCCATACTGTATTGTCCAAATCTGCCCCATACTGTAATGTCTACGACTGCCCCCCATACTGTAATGTCCACATCTGCCCCCCATACTGTAATATCCACATCTGCCCCATACTGTAATGCCCACGACTGCCCCCCATACTGTAATGTCCACATCTGCCCCCCATACTGTAATGTCCACATCTCCCCCCATACTGTAATGTCCACATCTGCCCCCCATACTGTAATGTCCACATCTGCCCCATACTGTAATGTCCACGTCTGCCCCATACTGTAATGTCCACATCTGCCCCCCCATACTGTAATGTCCACATCTGCCCCATACTGTAATGTTCACGTCTGCCCCATACTGTAATGTCCACATCTGCCCCATACTGTAATGTCCACATCTCCCCCCCCCCATACTGTAATGTCCACATCTGCCCCCATACTGTAATGTCCACATCTGCCCCCCATACTGTAATGTCCACATCTGCCCCCCATACTGTAATGTCCACATCTGCCCCATACTGTAATGTCCACATCTGCCCCCCATACTGTAATGTCCACATCTGCCCCCCATACTGTAATGTCCACATCTGCCCCCCATACTGTAATGTCCACATATCCCCCCATACTGTAATATACACATCTGCCCCCATACTGTAATGTCCACATCTGCCCCATACTGTAATGTCCACGACTGCCCCCCATACTGTAATGTCCACATCTGCCCCCCCATACTGTAATATCCACATCTGCCCCATACTGTAATGCCCACGACTGCCCCCCATACTGTAATGTCCACATCTGCCCCCATACTGTAATGTCCACATCTGCCCCACATACTGTAATGTCCACATCTGCCCCCCATACTGTAATGTCCACATCTGCCCCCATACTGTAATGTCCACGCCTGCCCCATACTGTAATGTCCACGTCTGCCCCATACTGTAATGTCCACATCTGCCCCCATACTGTAATGTCCACATCTGCCCCATACTGTAATGTCCACGTCTGCCCCATACTGTAATGTCCACATCTGCCCCATACTGTAATGTCCACGACTGCCCCCGTACTGTAATGTCCACATCTGCCCCCATACTGTAATGTCCACATCTGCCCCATACTGTAATGTCCATGATCTTCCCCCCATACTGTAATGTCCATGATCTGCCCCCCATACTGTAATGTCCACATCTGCCCCCCATACTGTAATGTCCATGATCTGCCCCCCATACTGTAATGTCCACATCTGCCCCACATACTGTAATGTCCACATCTGCCCCCCATACTGTAATGTCCACGTCTGCCCCATACTGTAATGTCCACGTCTGCCCCATACTGTAATGTCCATGACTGCCCCCATACTGTAATGTCCACGATCTGCCCCCCATACTGTAATGTCCACGATCTGCCCCCCATACTGTAATGTCCACATCTGCCCCCATACTGTAATGTCCACATCTGCCCCATACTGTAATGTCCACATCTGCCCCCCATACTGTAATGTCCACATCTGCCCCATACTGTAATGTCCATGATCTGCCCCCCATACTGTAATGTCCACATCTCCTCCCCACACTGTAATGTCCACATCTGCCCCATACTGTAATGTCCACATCTGCCCCCATACTGTAATGTCCACATCTGCCCCCCATACTGTAATGTCCACATCTGCCCCCCCATACTGTAATGTCCACAGCTGCCCCCCATACTGTAATGTCCACATCTGCCCCATACTGTAATGTCCACATCTGCCCCCCATACTGTAATGTCCACATCTGCCCCATAATGTAATGTCCACATCTGCCCCCATACTGTAATGTCCACATCTGCCCCATACTCTAATGTCCACATCTGCCCCCCATACTGTAATGTCCACATCTGCCCCATACTGTAATGTCCACATCTGCACCCATACTGTAATGTCCACATCTGCACCCATACTGTAATGTCCACATCTGCCCCCCATACTGTAATGTCCACATCTGCCCCCCATACTGTAATGTCCACATCTGCCCCATACTGTAATGTCCACATCTCCCCCCCCCATACTGTAATGTCCACATCTGCCCCATACTGTAATGTCCACGACTACCCCCTATACTGTAATGTCCACATCTGCCCCCCATACTGTAATGTCCACATCTGCCCCCCATACTGTAATGTCCACATCTGCCCCCCATACTGTAATGTCCACATCTGCCCCATACTGTAATGTCCACATCTGCCCCATACTGTAATGTCCACATCTGCCCCATACTGTAATGTCCACGACTGCCCCCATACTGTAATGTCCACATCTGCCCCCCCATACTGTAATATCCACATCTGCCCCATACTGTAATGCCCACGACTGCCCCCCCCATACTGTAATATCCACATCTGCCCAATACTGTAATGCCCACGACTGCCCCCATACTGTAATGTCCACATCTCCTCCCCATACTGTAATGTCCACATCTGCCCCATACTGTAATGTCCACATCTGCCCCCATACTGTAATGTCCACATATGCCCCCCCATACTGTAATGTCCACATCTGCCCCCCCATACTGTAATGTCCACAGCTGCCCCCATACTGTAATGTCCACATCTGCCCCCCCCATACTGTAATGTCCACATCTGCCCCATACTGTAATGTCCACATCTGCCCCCCATACTGTAATGTCCACATCTGCCCCATACTGTAATGTCCACATCTGCCCCATACTGTAATGTCCACATCTGCACCCATACTGTAATGTCCACATCTGCCCCCCATACTGTAATGTCCACATCTGCCCCCCCATACTGTAATGTCCACATCTCCCCCCCATACTGTAATGTCCACATCTGCCCCATACTGTAATGTCCACGACTACCCCCTATACTGTAATGTCCACATCTGCCCCCCATACTGTAATGTCCACATCTGCCCCCCATATTGTAATGTCCACATCTGCCCCATACTGTAATGTCCACATCTGCCCCCATACTGTAATGTCCACATCTGCCCCCATACTGTAATGTCCACATCTGCACCCATACTGTAATGTCCACATCTGCCCCCATACTGTAATGTCCACATCTGCCCCCCATACTGTAATGTCCACATCTGCCCCATACTGTAATGTCCACATCTCCCCCCCATACTGTAATGTCCACATCTAACCCATACTGTAATGTCCACGACTACCCCCTATACTGTAATGTCCACATCTGCCCCCCATACTGTAATGTCCACATCTGCCCCCCATACTGTAATGTCCACATCTGCCCCATACTGTAATGTCCACATCTGCCCCATCCTGTAATGTCCACATCTGCCCCATACTGTAATGTCCACGACTGCCCCCCATACTGTAATGTCCACATCTGCCCCCCCATACTGTAATATCCACATCTGCCCCATACTGTAATGCCCACGACTGCCCCCCCATACTGTAATATCCACATCTGCCCTATACTGTAATGCCCACGACTGCCCCCCATACAGTAATGTCCACATCTCCTCCCCATACTGTAATGTCCACATCTGCCCCATACTGTAATGTCCACATCTGCCCCCATACTGTAATGTCCACATATGCCCCCCCCATACTGTAATGTCCACATCTGCCCCCCCCCATACTGTTATGTCCACAGCTGCCCCCCCCCATACTGTAATGTCCACATCTGCCCCCCCCCATACTGTAATGTCCACATCTGCCCCATACTGTAATGTCCACATCTGCCCCATACTGTAATGTCCACATCTGCCCCCCATACTGTAATGTCCACATCTGCCCCATACTGTAATGTCCACATCTCCCCCCCCATACTGTAATGTCCACATCTGCCCCATACTGTAATGTCCACGACTGCCCCCATACTGTAATGTCCACATCTGCCCCCCCATACTGTAATATCCACATCTGCTCCATACTGTAATGCCCACGACTGCCCCCCCATACTGTAATATCCACATCTGCCCCATACTGTAATGCCCACGACTGCCCCCCATACTGTAATGTCCACATCTGCCCCACATACTGTAATGTCCACATCTGCCCCCATACTGTAATGTCCACATCTGCCCCCCATACTGTAATGTCCACATCTGCCCCCATACTATAATGTCCACGTCTGCCCCATACTGTAATGTCCACATCTCCCCCCCCATACTGTAATGTCCACATCTGCCCCCATACTGTAATGTCCACATCTGCCCCCCATACTGTAATGTCCACATCTGCCCCCCATACTGTAATGTCCACATCTGCCCCCATACTGTAATGTCCACATCTGCCCCACATACTGTAATGTCCACATCTGCCTCCCATACTGTAATGTCCACATCTGCCCCCATACTGTAATGTCCACACCTGCCCCATACTGTAATGTCCACGTCTACCCCATACTGTAATGTCCACGACTGCCCCCATACTGTAATGTCCACGATCTGCCCCCCATACTGTAATGTCCACATCTGCCCCCATACTGTAATGCCCACATCTGCCCCCATACTGTAATGTCCAAATCTGCCCCATACTGTAATGTCCACGATCTGCCCCCCATACTGTAATGTCCACATCTGCCCCTCATACTGTAATGTCCACATCTGCCCCCATACTGTAATGTCCACATCTGCCCTATACTGTAATGTCCATGATCTTCCCCCCATACTGTAATGTCCACATCTGCCCCATTCTGTAATGTCCATGATCTGCCCCCCATACTGTAATGTCCACATCTCCTCCCCATACTGTAATGTCCACATCTGCCCCATACTGTAATGTCCACATCTGCCCCCCATACTGTAATGCCCACATCTGCCCCCCCATACTGTAATGTCCACATCTGCCCCATACTGTAATGTCCACATCTGCCCCCCATACTGTAATGTCCACATCTGCACCCCATACTGTAATGTCCACATCTGCCCCCCATACTGTAATGTCCACATCTGCCCCCCATACTGTAATGTCCACATCTGCCCCCCATACTGTAATGTCCACATCTGCCTCCATACTGTAATGTCCACATCTGCCCCATACTGTAATGTCCACATCTGCCCCATACTGTAATGTCCACATCTGCCTCCATACTGTAATGTCCACATCTGCCCCATACTGTAATGTCCACATCTGCCCCCCCATACTGTAATATCCACATCTGCCCCATACTGTAATGCCCACGACTGCCCCCCATACTGTAATGTCCACATCTGCCCCCCATACTGTAATGTCCACATCTGCCCCCCATACTGTAATGTCCACATCTGCCCCCATACTGTAATGTCCACATCTGCCCCATACTGTAATGTCCACGTCTGCCCCATACTGTAATGTCCACGTCTGCCCCATACTGTAATGTCCACATCTGCCCCCCATACTGTAATGTCCACATCTGCCCCATACTGTAATGTCCACATCTGCCCCCATACTGTAATGTCCACATCTGCCCCCATACTGTAATGTCCACATCTGCACCCATACTGTAATGTCCACATCTGCCCCCCATACTGTAATGTCCACATCTGCCCCCCCATACTGTAATGTCCACATCTGCCTCATACTGTAATGTCCACATCTCCCCCCCCATACTGTAATGTCCACATCTGCCCCATACTGTAATGTCCACGACTACCCCCTATACTGTAATGTCCACATCTGCCCCCCATACTGTAATGTCCACATCTGCCCCCCATACTGTAATGTCCACATCTGCCCCCCCATACTGTAATGTCCACATCTGCCCCATACTGTAATGTCCACATCTGCCCCATACTGTAATGTCCACATCTGCCCCATACTGTAATGTCCACGACTGCCCCCCATACTGTAATGTCCACATCTGCCCCCCCCATACTGTAATATCCACATCTGCCCCATACTGTTATGCCCACGACTGCCCCCCCATACTGTAATATCCAGATCTGCCCCATACTGTAATGCCCACGACTGCCCCCCATACTGTAATGTCCACATCTCCTCCCCATACTGTAATGTCCACATCTGCCCCATACTGTAATGTCCACATCTGCCCCCCCATACTGTAATGTCCACATCTGCCCCCCATACTGTAATGTCCACATCTGCCCCCCCATACTGTAATGTCCACAGCTGCCCCCCATACTGTAATGTCCACATCTGCCCCATACTGTAATGTCCACATCTGCCCCATACTGTAATGTCCACATCTGCCCCCCATACTGTAATGTCCACATCTGCCCCCCATACTGTAATGTCCACATCTGCCCCCATACTGTAATGTCCACATCTGCACCCATACTGTAATGTTCACATCTGCCCCCCATACTGTAATGTCCACATCTGCCCCCCATACTGTAATGTCCACATCTGCCCCATACTGTAATGTCCACATCTCCCCCCCCATACTGTAATGTCCACATCTGCCCCATACTGTAATGTCCACGACTACCCCCTATACTGTAATGTCCACATCTGCCCCCCATACTGTAATGTCCACATCTGCCCCCCCATTTTGTAATGTCCACATCTGCCCCATACTGTAATGTCCACATCTGCCCCATACTGTAATGTTCACATCTGCCCCCCATACTGTAATGTCCACATCTGCCCCCCCATACTGTAATGTCCACATCTGCCCCCCATACTGTAATGTCCACATCTGCCCCATACTGTAATGTCCACGTCTGCCCCCCATACTGTAATGTCCACATCTGCCCCCATACTGTAATGTCCACATCTGCCCCACATACTGTAATGTCCACATCTGCCCCCCATACTGTAATGTCCACATCTGCCCCCATACTGTAATGTCCACATCTGCCCCATACTGTAATGTCCACGTCTGCCCCCCATACTGTAGTGTCCACGTCTGCCCCATACTGTAATGTCCACGACTGCCCCCATACTGTAATGTCCACGATCTGCCCCCCATACTGTAATGTCCACATCTGCCCCCATACTGTAATGTCCACATCTGCCCCCATACTGTAATGTCCAAATCTGCCCCATACTGTAATGTCCATGATCTTCCCCCCATACTGTAATGTCCACATCTGCCCCCCATACTGTAATGTCCACATCTGCCCCCCCATACTGTAATGTCCACATCTGCCCCATACTGTAATGTCCACATCTGCCCCATACTGTAATGTCCACATCTGCCCCATACTGTAATGTCCACGACTGCCCCCCATACTGTAATGTCCACATCTGCCCCCCCCATACTGTAATATCCACATCTGCCCCATACTGTTATGCCCACGACTGCCCCCCCCATACTGTAATATCCACATCTGCCCCATACTGTAATGCCCACGACTGCCCCCCATACTGTAATGTCCACATCTCCTCCCCATACTGTAATGTCCACATCTGCCCCATACTGTAATGTCCACATCTGCCCCCCCATACTGTAATGTCCACATCTGCCCCCCATACTGTAATGTCCACATCTGCCCCCCCATACTGTAATGTCCACAGCTGCCCCCCATACTGTAATGTCCACATCTGCCCCATACTGTAATGTCCACATCTGCCCCATACTGTAATGTCCACATCTGCCCCCCATACTGTAATGTCCACATCTGCCCCATACTGTAATGTTCACATCTGCCCCCATACTGTAATGTCCACATCTGCACCCATACTGTAATGTTCACATCTGCCCCCCATACTGTAATGTCCACATCTGCCCCCCCATACTGTAATGTCCACATCTGCCCCATACTGTAATGTCCACATCTCCCCCCCCATACTGTAATGTCCACATCTGCCCCATACTGTAATGTCCACGACTACCCCCTATACTGTAATGTCCACATCTGCCCCCCATACTGTAATGTCCACATCTGCCCCCCCATTTTGTAATGTCCACATCTGCCCCATACTGTAATGTCCACATCTGCCCCATACTGTAATGTCCACGACTGCCCCCCATACTGTAATGTCCACATCTGCCCCCCCATACTGTAATGTCCACATCTGCCCCCCATACTGTAATGTCCACATCTGCCCCATACTGTAATGTCCACGTCTGCCCCCCATACTGTAATGTCCACATCTGCCCCCATACTGTAATGTCCACATCTGCCCCACATACTGTAATGTCCACATCTGCCCCCCATACTGTAATGTCCACATCTGCCCCCATACTGTAATGTCCACATCTGCCCCATACTGTAATGTCCACGTCTGCCCCCCATACTGTAATGTCCACGTCTGCCCCATACTGTAATGTCCACGACTGCCCCCATACTGTAATGTCCACGATCTGCCCCCCATACTGTAATGTCCACATCTGCCCCCATACTGTAATGTCCACATCTGCCCCCATACTGTAATGTCCAAATCTGCCCCATACTGTAATGTCCATGATCTTCCCCCCATACTGTAATGTCCACATCTGCCCCCCATACTGTAATGTCCACATCTGCCCCATTCTGTAATGTCCATGATCTGCCCCCCATACTGTAATGTCCACATCTCCTCCCCATACTGTAATGTCCACATCTGCCCCATACTGTAATGTCCACATCTGCCCCCCATACTGTAATGTCCACATCTGCCCCCCCATACTGTAATGTCCACATCTGCCCCATACTGTAATGTCCACATCTGCCCCCCATACTGTAATGTCCACATCTGCCCCATACTGTAATGTCCACATCTGCACCCCATACTGTAATGTCCACATCTGCCCCCCATACTGTAATGTCCACATCTGCCCCCCCATACTGTAATGTCCACATCTGCCCCCCATACTGTAATGTCCACATCTGCCTCCCCCATACTGTAATGTCCACATCTGCCCCATACTGTAATGTCCACATCTGCCCCCCCATACTGTAATATCCACATCTGCCCCATACTGTAATGCACACGACTGCCCCCCATACCGTAATGTCCACATCTGCCCCCCATACTGTAATGTCCACATCTGCCCCATACTGTAATGTCCACGTCTGCCCCATACTGTAATGTCCATGATCTTCCCCCCATACTGTAATGTCCATGATCTGCCCCCCATACTGTAATGTCCACATCTGCCCCACATACTGTAATGTCCACATCTGCCCCCCATACTGTAATGTCCACATCTGCCCCCATACTGTAATGTCCACATCTGCCCCATACTGTAATGTCCACGTCTGCCCCCCATACTGTAATGTCCACGTCTGCCCGATACTGTAATGTCCACGACTGCCCCCATACTGTAATGTCCACGATCTGCCCCCCATACTGTAATGTCCACATCTTCCCCCATACTGTAATGTCCACATCTGTCCCATACTGTAATGTCCATGATCTTCCCCTCATACTGTAATGTCCACATCTGCCCCCCATACTGTAATGTCCACATCTGCCCCATACTGTAATGTCCATGATCTGCCCCCCATACTGTAATGTCCACATCTCCTCCCCATACTGTAATGTCCACATCTGCCCCATACTGTAATGTCCACATCTGCCCCCCATACTGTAATGTCCACATCTGCCCCCCATACTGTAATGTCCACATCTGCCCCATACTGTAATGTCCACATCTGCCCCATACTGTAATGTCCACGACTGCCCCCCATACTGTAATGTCCACATCTGCCCCCCCATACTGTAATATCCACATCTGCCCCATACTGTAATGCCCACGACTGCCCCCCATACTGTAATGTCCACATCTGCCCCCATACTGTAATGTCCACATCTGCCCCACATACTGTAATGTCCACATCTGCCCCCATACTGTAATGTCCACATCTGCCCCCATACTGTAATGTCCACGTCTGCCCCATACTGTAATGTCCACGTCTGCCCCATACTGTAATGTCCACGTCTGCCCCCATACTGTAATGTCCACATCTGCCCCATACTGTAATGTCCACGTCTGCCCCATACTGTAATGTCCACATCTGCCCCATACTGTAATGTCCACGACTGCCCCCATACTGTAATGTCCACATCTGCCCCCATACTGTAATGTCCACATCTGCCCCCATACTGTAATGTCCACATCTGCCCCATACTGTAATGTCCATGATCTGCCCCCCATACTGTAATGTCCACATCTGCCCCCATACTGTAATGTCCACATCTGCCCCCCATACTGTAATGTCCACATCTGCCCCATACTGTAATGTCCACATCTGCCCCCCATACTGTAATGTCCACATCTGCCTCCATACTGTAATGTCCACATCTGCCCCATACTGTAATGTCCACATCTGCCTCCATACTGTAATGTCCACATCTGCCCCATACTGTAATGTCCACATCTGCCCCCCCATACTGTAATATCCACATCTGCCCCATACTGTAATGCCCACGACTGCCCCCCATACTGTAATGTCCACATCTGCCCCCATACTGTAATGTCCACATCTGCCCCCCCATACTGTAATGTCCACATCTGCCCCCATACTGTAATGTCCACATCTGCCCCATACTGTAATGTCCACGTCTGCCCCATACTGTAATGTCCACGTCTGCCCCCATAGTGTAATGTCCACATCTGCCCCATACTGTAATGTCCACGTCTGCCCCCCATACTGTAATGTCCACGTCTGCCCCCATACTGTAATGTCCACATCTGCCCCCCCATACTGTAATATCCACATCTGCCCCCCCATACTGTAATATCCACATCTGCCCCCCATACTGTAATGTCCACGACTGCCCCCATACTGTAAGGTCCACGATCTGCCCCCCATACTGTAATGTCCACATCTGCCCCCCATACTGTAATGTCCACATCTGCCCCGATACTGTAATGTCCACATCTGCCCCATACTGTAATGTCCACATCTGCACCCATACTGTAATGTCCATGATCTTCCCCCCATACTGTAATGTCCACATCTGCCCCATACTGTAATGTCCACATCTGCCCCATACTGTAATGTCCACATCTGCCTCCATACTGTAATGTCCACATCTGCCCCATACTGTAATGTCCACATCTGCCCCCCCATAGTGTAATATCCACATCTGCCCCATACTGTAATGCCCACGACTGCCCCCCATACTGTAATTTCCATGATCTTCCCCCCATACTGTAATGTCCATGATCTGCCCCCCATACTGTAATGTCCACATCTGCCCCCATACTGTAATGTCCACATCTGCCCCACATACTGTAATGTCCTCATCTGCCCCCCATACTGTAATGTCCACATCTGCCCCCATACTGTAATGTCCACATCTGCCCCATACTGTAATGTCCACGTCTGCCCCCCATACTGTAATGTCCACGTCTGCCCCATACTGTAATGTCCACGACTGCCCCCATACTGTAATGTTCACGACTGCCCCCATACTGTAATGTCCACGATCTTCCCCCCATACTGTAATGTCCACATCTGCCCCCCATACTGTAATGTCCACATCTGCCCCATACTGTAATGTCCATGATCTGCCCCCCATACTGTAATGTCCACATCTCCTCCCCATACTGTAATGTCCACATCTGCCCCATACTGTAATGTCCACATCTGCCCCCCCATACTGTAATGTCCACATCTGCCCCCCATACTGTAATGTCCACATCTGCCCCCATACTGTAATGTCCACATCTGCCCCATACTGTAATGTCCACGTCTGCCCCATACTGTAATGTCCACGTCTGCCCCCATACTGTAATGTCCACATCTGCCCCATACTGTAATGTCCACATCTGCCCCCATACTGTAATGTCCACATCTGCCCCATACTGTAATGTCCACATCTGCCCCATACTGTAATGTCCACGACTGCCCCCCATACTGTAATGTCCACATCTGCCCCCCCATACTGTAATATCCACATCTGCCCCATACTGTAATGCCCACGACTGCCCCCCATACTGTAATGTCCACATCTGCCCCCATACTGTAATGTCCACATCTGCCCCCCATACTGTAATGTCCACATCTGCCCCATACTGTAATGTTCACATCTGCCCCATACTGTAATGTCCACGACTGCCCCCCCATACTGTAATGTCCACATCTGCCCCCCATACTGTAATGTCCACAATCTTCCCCCCATACTGTAATGTCCACATCTGCCCCCCATACTGTAATGTCCACATCTGCCCCCCATACTGTAATGTCCACATCTGCCCCCCATACTGTAATGTCCACAATCTTCCCCCCATACTGTAATGTCCACATCTCCCCCCATACCGTAAAATCCAGGCAGAACCGCAGAGTAGACGGCACAGGCAGGCGGCTGATGATGACGTCAGCGCGCCGCCGCCGGGTGGACCAAGATGGCCGCAGCTCCGGAGCTAGGCCGAAGCCGCGGCCTTTCCTATGGACAAGACCGCGGAGCTCACTCCGCGGATCGTCCTCGATCAAAATTATTTTGATCGATCAAAGAAATTAACGATTAATCAAACAATTAATCGTTAATTTCCGCAGCCCTAAAAAAATATAGTTAATTGAAGAAAGAGAAAGTCAATGCTGTAATTGGGCTTAACTGAATGGGAAACCGGCGTTATTAATTGTCTGTATAGTGGAAGCTGTTCACATATTCACAGGCTTGGATAGCCATATATGAGATCTGGCGTTCACAGTCGCTGGTTTGCTGGCATGGCATATATAAACATGAATAAGTTGGATGGGTCTCACTGTTAGAAGTCTTTCACAGGTGACTTTATCCTTATTCGTGTAGCCGCTGTCTTCCAGTGAGACCCGTAGGAGAATATGGACGAAGGGGCGGCATGACTAGGGGGAGGAACAAGGTCAGATAACGGTCAGCTAGGTCAGAGAGAAAGCAGGGGGGGAGAGCTTACCTGATTGGAGGCAGAAGTTGAAGGGGGCAGGGTCCAGTGGTGAGGGTCTGGCGTAGGGGAGGAATTTCATCATTCCGGGAAGATTAGGAGCAGAGCCAACTTCAGGGTCCCCTCATCTGCAGGTAGAGAGAAAAATAATGGGTGATCTGCAGGCTGTGTTAGCACAGGTTAGGGCCGCAGCGGTCGAGCGGGGCCCTCAGTGGCTGCAGGAGCAGCTTTCAGATGTGCTTGGGGGGTTGGGAGCGTCTCCATCCCCTGCCCCTTCTCCCCCTGGCCGGACACGGGCTAGGAAGGTTCGCCCCCCTGATCGCCTCAGTCCCTCACCTGTGGCGCGGGTCCGGCGGTCCCCACGGAGCCCCTGTAGCAGGGACCCTCCAGGGCTTTCTTCTGGGGTGTCTGCCCAAAAACCTGGCGGGAGCCTTGGGAGGAATCCACGTCTGAGGGGGGAGGAAGCTTCCTGCTCTTACTCCCCCTCCACCCTTCTCACCAAGTGCCGGAGCGTGCGGCCGTCGACCCCCCTGAAGTTCCGAGGGGGGGGTGGCTCGGCGGGGAAGAGGTAGCGAGCGGCGCAGTGGGGGGCGTCCCCGCCCTTCAGCTGCTGCGGGTGTGCGGGCTGCCCCGGAGGTAGTGGACCACGCTGGAGGGGTTTGCGCGGCCTTCCCCTGCCAGCGGTCGCAGCAGGGATTCGGAGCTGACGGCTCTCTCAGTGCCTGCACCGCAGAGAGGAGCACGGCGGAGGGAAGTCACGGCCACAGACAGCAGAAGGGCTCGGATGGCCTCTGCTGGTTCTTTAGAGGTACTTCACCCGGTTCTACATACATACAGCCAGCCATTGACTCAGGATGGGGGACCCCCCCCTTAAAGAGACAGCGTGTCCCTGCTACAGTTGTGGGTTCTGCGGTACCCCGCGGCTCGGCATCAGTGAGGGTCACGGCTGGTGCTGAGAAGGACGTTTCCAGGAGCCCCGAACCAGCGTCGCCAGAACATGGAGAGCAGGGGATGCCAACACAGCATGATTCGCCGTATGAATCCGGGGAGGTCTCCAGCGACGATGATGATCAGCCTGAGATGAGGCGCCCTGCCTTGTGGAGCCAGCTGGGATCCGGACCAGCGGCTGGTCGTGTGGCGGCGTGGCAGCAGCCGGGTAAGTCGCAAAATTTACTTTTGTCTGATTGTCGGGAGGGGGCGGTGGGGTTGGGGGTTTCACAAGGGGCTATTTCTGGGGCGGCGGGGTCCGCGGTCGGGGACTCGGGTGCCGGGCCGGTTTTGTTCACGTTTTTTACAGGTTTTTGGGAGTTGTTGGCCCGTTGTGACCCGGGTGGGTCTTCTTCCTCATTCCGGGGGCCCACAGGGGCGTGGGCACCGACGGCCACTAGTGTGGGATTGGGGGTTCCACCTACGCCCCCCTCGGTGGGGCCAGTTTCTGTGGCGGCCCCGGTGGTCGACACATCTTCCAACGCCACTGTGACGGCCGCGTCACAGACGGAGGGGTCTGACGCTAGTAAAGCGAATGAGTCCACGGAGGATAGGGTGAGGTTGGCCAATGCGGTGAAGTGCGAAATGTATACGTGCTTTGAGGGTCCGCTGGGGGCCCATCTTAAGCAGGATGTCTGGGACAGGATCTGGAAAGAGGAATATGTTGAAATATTCTCCCTTTTGCCTTTGGAAAAATTTCATATAGACAAGGGTAAGTTGGATGACAGCAAAAAAGAGGAGGAGGGGGGCGTGGCCTGAGCGGAGACCGAGATGGACGCCTAATCTGAGAGCTCCTGTGTGACCGGGCCGCTTTATCACCTTGAATGGGAGCCTACCATCCTAAGCTTGCTATGCACAGAGCCACAAGGAGCTCGTCCACCTCTCGCACCATCAAGGACTCTCAGACGCACTCGGGGAGGAATATACCGGACATATTCCGGTCCCAAAAGACGCAGGCCTCTGCGTCATTGCGGATCCTCGCGCCAGCACAGGCCCAAGCCGCGGCCTCGCCTGACAGGCCGCCTCCAGCCAATATGCCGGGGATATCCTCTCCCAGCTCCAGCGGGGCTCTCCCCCCCAGCCTACTCGACTTGGAGAAAGTTGCGACGGACATCAAAAACACGGTCACTGCTGCCATAGCAGACCTGAAGGCCGAAATGCTCGCGGTCGCCCACCGAGTGGATAACGTGGAGCAGACGACCCAGACGCACGCGGCGGCCATTCGCCAGGTACAGTCGGCATATGACTCCCAACTTGCCCAAGTTTTTGAGCTCCACAGACATGTGGAAGACCTGGATAACCGGGGAAGGAGGCACAATGTTAGGGTACGGGGGGTCCCCGAATCCGTAGACCCCACCGCCTTACAGCAAACCGTCAGCGCTATCTTTAATGACCTGATTGAGCGCCCTGCGGATTCCCCCATTGATATGGAAAGGGCCCACCGCGCCCTCCGCCCCATACCCCGGGATAACGAACCCCCCAGAGACATTATATGCTGTATAGTTAGCTTCCCCCTTAAGGAAGAGATTCTCCGCAAGGCGAGGGAAAGGGGACGTATTCTTTATAATGGCGCGGAGGTGAAACTGTTCCAGGACCTTTCACAGATTACCCTTCAAAACAGGAGGGCACTACGGCCACTGCTAGATGCTCTGCGTGCGAGAAACATTCAGTACCGCTGGAAATTCCCGTTTGGCCTGTCTGCTTCAGCGAGGGGGCGCTCTGCATTGCTTCGCACACCGGAAGATCTTCAGGCATTCTGTGATCAACTCGACTTGCCCGCCTTAGAACTACCGGATTGGTATGCGCTTTACTTCCCAGCGGAACCCTGGCTTCCTGTTTCGCTCCATCCGTCGCCGAAAGCTGCACGCCAGAGACCGCGTCACCGTAGACCTGGACCGATGTCACCGAATGCTCGTTCCTCACGCCGGGATCTGCAACAACATAGCCCCTCACCACCGCGTATGTGATGCGAGAAATCTATTGACTGTCTGCTGGATAGACTGAGACCTGCAGCCCGTGAGTATACCTCCCCCCCCGAGATGTGTAAGCGTTATGCACTGATCTCTCACTCTCCCGGAGACCCCCCAGACCCTCATTTGAGATAGACATGCCATTCCCACCCCGGTCTCTTGCACCTCATAGCTGACAACCCCGTGTCCCAATGGCCCTAACGGTGACCTTCTTTCCCTGTTTGGGACTCCATACAATGCCTCTCCATCGGGAGTCACCCAATAGCTCCACAACCTGTAACCCAGCGGACGACCTAGGGCCTGCCTTATTCAGGTGGCGGATGTGGAAAGTGCGTATCCCCGAAAAAGCTACCTACGCCTTTTTACCCCAGAGCACCTAATCCCTCATACACGCCCGGATCCCCCAAAGCTGGGAGGTTGCACTCAAAGTTTGAACTCTCTGTCGAAGATATGGATGCCCCCACGACAAGTTCCCGTCCTGGGAGAGACTCCCTATGAGTGTCCAGGAGTAGGCCTGGGTTTCTGTCATTGGCCCCTACCCACACAGCTACGGAGATCTCTCTGCAATTCGGGCCCGAGCAGACTTCCCCCCCCCCCCTTTTTTTTTTTTGGATCCGGGAGGACTGATCTCTAAATTGCCCGAAACCTCGGCCTGCAACACGAACACATCATCCCCCCCTTGGATACTTCTTTCACGGAAGACGATCCTAAACTTCTGTAGGCAATGTTTTCGCAATCTATGTCTTACTTTTATTCCCCCAAATATTACTTTATATTGTCTCTCAATAACATTACCAGTGCTATTATATGTTCCTTATTTGCATGTGCTTTCCCTTGACCCCCGGTTATACAGATACGGTCTGCCGGGCGTCGGTTGGGTGGGTGGGGGGGGGTTTTGGGAGAGGCCGGGGACTCCTAGGTTCCGGGAGCCCCATTCCGCCCCCCGATGCGAAGGTAGACGTCGAGATACCGTCACCTTAACTCACTCTGGGCTCTCCCTTCCCCCCCTCATCCCTCCCCTCCTCCCCTATCCACTCCTTCCCCCCTTCCCCCCCGCTTCTTCCCCTCTTCCCCCCCACTTCCCCCCCCTCCCCCGCTCCCTTGTTCTCTCCTCCCTACCCCCCCCCCTTTCTCCCCACATCTCTTCCCCTCCCTTCCCCTTTTTTCCTTGCATTTCCCATCCCCTCCTCCTCTCTCCTTCCCCTCCATCTCTCTTCCCCCCCTCCTCACCCCCTCTCCCCCCCTGCACCTCTTCTCCCCCCTCCCCTTGCCTCTTCTCCCCCTCCCCCTAATCCCCTCTTCTCCCCCTCCGCCCCTATCCTCCTAGCCATCCCTTCCCCCTCCTTTCCCTCCCCTCCCCCCTCTTCCCCTCTTCCTTTCCCCACTCCCCTCAACCTGCCCCTTCCCCTGCCTCATCCCCTTGTCCCTCATTCTCCCTTCCCCCTCCCATTCCTCCCTCACCCCCCGTCCTTGGACCTGTTGCCCTGCCCCTTCCCCCCTACTCACCCCCTCCCCCCCACCATAGAGTGGCTTAACGTAAGTCTTTGAAGAGGGTCTCCTCTCCCCAGCTTGCCTCACGGGCTGCGGATTTCTCGGTTGATTCTCCTGAATACACTTTAAAAGGTTTACTTTCTAAATATTATGGCTCGGTTATATTGATTTCAGCACTGCGAGCTGGAATAGGTTATATGTGTTATGTTATGTTGATTTGTGTATTGCTCCTATGCACTTGATACTTGAACTTTCGGCAGCTTGTTCCTTATGGTAGGCTCCCCACTACGCTTCTTGGGCTCTCGCCGTAAGCGGGATCCCTCATCCGCTTCACTTTGACCCCCGGTCCACAGCTAGGCCGTGGTTACCGCCCACACTACTACCCCCACACAGCAGTCTCACTGAGACGTTGCTGACACTCCAGATTTCCTCTTGACTCCTACAGGTAGATAGCCTAGCGCAGTCCACCTCTGGTTTTTCTTTCCCCTTTCCCATATCTATTCCCTTACATTTAGCTCTCATATCCCCCCCCCCTTTTTTTCTTTTATTTTCTTTGTCTTTTCTTTTCTTTTCTTCTCTTTTCTTTTCTTTTTTCTTTTCTTTTTCTGCTCTGATCCTCCTGACTCTCCCTACCCCCAAATCTTCCTGATTTTCCCACTCTTGTGTCCTCCCTCCTTACCCCTCCTCCCTTTTTGTGTGTCCCCCCCCCCTTCTTTCCCTTCCCCTGGGGGAGTGACCCTCACACTCATCCTCTATAGGAAGGTCCTAACCTAATCGACAACCAGACACTCATTTTCGCCTCTCCTTAACTCTTCATAATGCAGAACCCCCCTAAGACTAATGTCCCACTGACTCTGAAGTGTGTTTCATTGAACACAAAAGGCCTGAATGCACCGGAAAAAAGGTCACAAGTGTTAGCTTCGCTCACCAAACAAAAGGCTCACTTTATCTTCCTACAGGAGACGCACTTCCGATCTGATGCTATCCCTAAACTGACTAATCACATGTATCGCTCTGCCCTACACGCCACTAACCCGGTGGCCAAATCTAAGGGAGTTTCAATCCTTATTTCAAAACACGCCAACTTCCTCCTGACTGACTCCCTAGTGGACCCTGAAGGCAGATTCATTTTTGTTAAGGGAACATATGCAACTAAGCCTATTACATTGGCCAACATATATTGCCCTAATGAACATCAAGTCTCCTTCTTCCGCAAGACTTGCGCCCTCCTGTCCTCATTCCAGAGCGGCCTGGTCCTCCTGGGAGGCGACATTAATGTGCCCTTGAACCCCCTCCTAGATACCTCCACTGCCACGACTTCTCTGCCCTATAAGGCATTACGCCAAATTAAAGCCCAATTACAAACCTTGTCCCTTCATGACACTTGGCGTACTCTCTATCCTTCAACCAAAGACTACACCTACTTTTCGGCCCCCCACCAGAAATACTCCAGAATCGATTTTTTTTTTCTATCCCAGACAGACCTCCCCGCCCTCCAACATGCCTCCATTGAACCGATGTTTTTATCGGATCATCATCCCATCACAGTTACACTATCGTTCCCGGAAACGTTCCCCAAGACTAAAATTTGGCGGTTCAACCCTTCCTGCTTGACGGATCCAACCTCATTGGAACGGATCCGCTCATGCATCAAGCTTTATTTTCAGGAGAATGCTAACCCTGACATTTCTCCAATATCCATATGGGAAGCCCACAAATGTGTGGTAAGGGGAGAACTGCTTGCCCTGAATGCACAAGCCAAAAAAGCTTATCAGGAGAAAGTGAATGCTCTTATCAAAAGGATTAGAGCACTAGAGCTGTCCCACAAACAAACGCAAGCCCAGAACACCCTTCAGGAACTAACTCAGCTCCGCACACTCCTTACAGACGAACTGGGTAAGCGCACGAGAAGGCGCTATATTCTTGGGCAGAGGGTCTTTTATGAACATGGCAATAAGAGTGGGCGCCTTTTAGCGCGGTCAGTCCAGAAGGCCAAACTCTCCTCCACCGTACATGCCCTACGTGATCCCCGGGGCACCCTCTTGGCTAAGAGCGAGGACATCGCGAGAGAATTCGAATCCTTCTACCGAAGGCTCTATAACCTTCGCCCTGCCCTGCCACCCCGAGCATCGGGAGAGACACGTCAAACGCTCATTGCGGATTTTCTCGCACAATATGGCCCTAAACCCCTTTCCTCCCAACAAGCACAATCCTTAGAGGGACAATTCTCGACAGGAGAGCTGGAGATAGCCCTGAAACAAATGAGGCTGGGCAAAAGCCCGGGCCCGGACGGGTACACCCTCCAGTACTATAAGTCATTCGCAGACACCCTTGCCCCCAACCTTTTACAGATGTTTAATGCCCTGGCCAATCCGCAAGACCGACCTAATAGACTATTAGAGGCACACATCACGGTAATCCCTAAGGAAGGGAAGGATGCCCTCCAGGTGGCGAATTATAGGCCGATCTCACTCCTTAATGTCGATATAAAAATTTATGCCAAGATCCTTGCCAACAGGTTAATACCTTTAATCCCCGGTCTTATCTCCAATGATCAAGTGGGGTTTGTCCCGGGAAGGGAGGCGCGGGACAATACCATACGAACCCTCAACCTACACCACTGGCTCACCTCAACTAAAACACCCGGCTTTTTGCTTTCCCTTGATGCGGAGAAGGCGTTTGACAGAGTGGCCTGGGACTACATGCGAGAGGTCCTAAAAGGGGTGGGCCTTGGGGACCGCATGCTCACCTCCATAATGGCATTATACTCGAACCCCACGGCGGCGGTGAGAGTTAACGGACACCTGTCGAACGTCTTCTCCATCAGCAATGGCACTCGCCAGGGGTGTCCCCTCTCCCCCCTGATCTACATTCTCTCCCTAGAACCCCTCTTAAACAAACTTAGAGAAAACACGGACATTAGGGGCTTGATGGTCAAAGGCAAAGACTTTAAAGTGGCCGCCTTCGCGGATGATATCCTGCTCTCTCTCACATCCCCGCGAACCTCCCTCCCATCTCTCCTACATGACCTGGAAGCCTTTGGTACAATTTCAAACCTAAAAATTAACTACACAAAGTCCCACGCCCTGAATATCACCCTCCCACCACAGGAGGTTCTTCATTGTCAAGAATTTCTTCCATTTCGTTGGGAAAAAACTGCTATCTCCTATCTTGGGATTCAGATCCCACCCTGCCTTAAAGATTTGTATGCCCTTAACTTCCACCCTGCCCTGAAAAAAGCCCAAGACCACTTCTTGGAGTGGTCCTCATTGAATGTCTCGTGGTTTGGCCGAGCGGCTCTGATCAAAATGATTGTCCTGCCACGTATATTATACTTGATCCAAACCATCCCGATGCATATACCCGCAGGATTCTTTTCCTCTTATCGGAAGGCCTGCTCGGCATTTTTATGGAAAGGTTCTCCCCCTAGAATCAAATATGCCAGACTCACCTTGCCTAAGCCTAAAGGGGGTATCGCCCTTCCAGACCTGCATAAATACTATGTTGCGTGTCACCTTACGAGAATCGCGGACTGGTCCATCCACTCCTTTGAAAAGGTCTGGACTGCTATCGAAGACTCTTTCTCGCCCATGCCGCTACACCTTCTCCCATGGCTGTCCCCGAAACAATGGCCACAGTCTCTGACCTCACATCCCTTCATCCATACTTCCTTAACGCTTCTTAGGGGGCCCCCCTCCAGAGGTTCCCTCTCACCCACCCCGGGCCCGCTGACTACGCTGAGAGGGAACCCCGACTTTATCCCAGGCGAGTCTTCTACTTTCCTCAAACCAGAATGGCCGCATCAAGATATCCTTGCTTTACAGTTTTACACTGACGGTAAGCTTGCTTCGATAGAGGACCTTAGGCTCATTTCTAACACCTCTACCTTCCCCTTTTGGACATACAGACAAATTTGTCATTTTTTATCCACACATGCAGCTCAGGGCAGTTGGACAAGACCACTTACCCCTTTTGAAACCCTCTGCTATCGTAGAACCCCCCAACGGCACCTTATTTCCCTGCTCTACGCATTACTCTTAGAACCTACCGATTCCACCCTTTCGCCATCACAGGCCTCGTGGAACAGAGATCTACCTATCCCCCTGACATCAGTTGAATGGACAAGAACTCACGAATACGCACACAAGGGGTCATTGAACGTTGCTATCCAGGAGAATGGGTATAAAGTGCTCACTAGATGGTATAGGACCCCAGCTCTCCTTCATAAGTTTGCTCCTTCAACCTCCAATATTTGCTGGAGATGCAATACAGAGGTGGGTTCCATGGTACATATTTGGTGGGAATGCTCACACATCCAACCCTTTTGGAGGGAAGTACACAGATACATCACATCCATCACCACTTACACCTTGGACTTCACACCAGCACAATTTCTTCTGCATCACACTTCTCTCTCAAGGAAGGATTATTTCAAATCCCTAGCCATGCACATGGTGAATGCTGCCAGGCTGTGCATCCCCAAACACTGGCGCTCCTGTCATACACCGTCACTTAAAGAATGGTTTATGACCATCTCTAGAATTTGCGACATGGAAGAACTGATCCACATCTCTCAAGAGAGACTGGAGAATTTTTCGACTACCTGGTCCTGTTGGTCACACTTCAAAACTACAGCTGAATACAAACAGCATGTTCCCTCAGATTAGAGTCTGTACTCTGAGGAGCTCTTTATCCCCCTCTTTCACACGGAGGCCCAAACGAGAGGTCACTCCCCCCATCCTCTTCCTCACCCCCATCCTCAACCCTTCCCCACCTCTTCCCCCCATCCCCGTTGTTGTCCCTTGCGCTCTGATTCATCCCCCCCTCCTACCCCCCCCTCCAATCCCATACCCCCTCACCATGAATAGATATTTTCACTCCCACCCCATCCCCTTATCACCATATCTTAGACACCATCTCTTTGGTGTTGGAATCAACAGGCAATGCAGCAAAGTTAGCAGGCGGTTGGAATGCGGATCAAACTAATAAAGGCTCCGGCCCATCTGCACCTTCAGTCTCACTGATACAAACCCTGGAGACTATTTTACACCCGTCTGTAAGGCTTGTTTAAGTTGTACCAAGATCTGGTTTTCTGTAAATGCACCTGTTTTGCATCAATCTCTGTACTGTGATTCCTGTCAATTTACTCAATAAAACTTTATGGAACAAAAAAAAAAAGAGGAGGAGGAGAAGCGCCGCTGGCGTCTCATCCCTCACACTTTTGGGAACTGGCTTCAGGCGTTTGCCATCTTGGCAGGCGTTATTGGCGAAAAAGCGCCGGAGAATTGCACTCCGCTTTTTTGTTATCTGGACGCCATTGGAGAAGCTTATAGAGTCTACGGGGGTACTGCTTGGTTACGCTATGACGAGCAGTTTCGCCAGCGCAAGGCCTTGCGTCCGGGCTTGCGTTGGGATCACAAGGATATTGGGCTTTGGATGAAGCTCATGGTTCCGGCGCGGGCTCCACGTCAGCCCTTTCTCGGGGTTGCCGGCGGTTCAGGTTCCGCTGGACAGTCGGCCACTCAAAAGAGAGGCAGTTGTTGGCAGTTCAACGAGGGGTCGTGCCGTTTTGGCGCAACCTGTCATTTCCGACATGAGTGCTCTGGTTGCGAGGGCTCACACAGTTATGCCAAATGTTTTAAAAAAGGAAAGTTCCAACCCGGTGAGTCTGCTTCAAAAAGGGAGGACGCCGGTAAGCCTTCCCGCAATGGTGCCGTATCTAGATAGATACCCGCGGAGGGAGGCGGCCGAATTTTTGGCTGCCGGTTTTGCTCATGGCTTTCGTATACCATGTGACAGACCGGTGGCCCCGTCCCCTCGGCCACGGAATCTGAAATCCACTCGGCTTTTTCCCCAAGTTTTTTCGGAAAAATTGGCGAAGGAGGTGGAACTGGGGAGAATGGCCGGCCCCTTCGGCCACCCCCCCATTTCTTCTTTGCACGTGTCCCCTTTGGGGGTTGTCCTTAAAAGGGAACCCAACAAATTTAGGATGATACATCATTGGTCGTATCCCAAGGGGAATTCGGTGAATGATGCCATCCCTTCCGATTGAGTGGGTACAGCGTTACGGCCAGGGTTCATTGTTGGCGAAGACGGACATCGAAGCTGCCTTCCGCCTGCTGCCGGTTCACCCAGAGAGCCAACATTTGCTGGGTTGTTTCTGGGATGGGCGGTTTTTTCTCGACCGTTGTCTCCCGATGGGCTGTTCCATTTCGTGCGCTTATTTCGAGGTTTTCAGCACTTTCGTGGAGTGGGTGGTGCGGGAGGAAACACAGTTGAGATCTGTGCTGCACTATCTTGATGATTTCCTTTGCATTGGCCCCCCGGATTCCTCGGTTTGCTCTGTACTGTTGCACACCTTGGAATCTGTTACGTCATGGTTCGGGATTCCTTTGGCGCTGGGAAAAACGGAGGGTCCTGCAACGGTCATGCAATTTTTGGGCATTGTCATTGACACGCGTCTCATGGAATGTCGCCTGCCGATGGACAAACTGGATGATCTGCGTCGGGGGGTGGCACAGGCCGAGGCGGCAAAGAAGGTTAGGCTTAAACAATTGCAGTCTTTATTGGGTAAGCTTAATTTTGCATGCCGTATAATGCCAATGGGGCGCATCTTTAGTCGTCGCCTCTGTGCCGCCACTTCCGGAGTTTTGCAGCCGCATCACTTCATCAGGCTTTCGCGGGAGCATAAGGCCGATTTGCGAGTTTGGGGTGAGTTTCTGGCCTCCTACAATGGCAGGTCCTTATGGATGGCCCCAGTGGTGGCGGCTTCCGAATTTAACCTTTACACTGATGCTGCGGGCAGTTCTGGGTTTGGGGCGTTTTGCCATGGGGGCTTGGTGTGCTGAGGCGTGGCCCGAGGAATGGCGTGCGGCTGGATTTTTTTTAAAAATTGGTTTTGTTGGAACTGTTCCCAATTGTGGTGGCGGTGGAGATCTGGGGGGACAAATTTCGGGATCGTCGTGTTTGTTTTCACTGCGACAATATGGGGGTGGTGGAAGTTGTGGCCAGTCTATCGGCCTCTTCGCCTCCAGTGGTGCGCTTACTGCGGCAACTAGTTTTGAGGTGCTTAAGTTTAAATTGTCATGTGCAAACTGTTCATGTCCCAGGTGTTCTGAATTCCATAGCCGATTCCTTGTCTCGTTTCCAGTGGGAGAGGTTCCGGAAGTTGGCGCCGGCGGCGGACCACCAGGGGGTGCCTTGTCCCGTGCAGCTGTGGAAGCTGGCATTGGAGTAGCAGGGGAGCTGTTACGCCGCTCTGTGTGTGCGGGTACTTGGGCTGCATATTCAACCATTTGGGGGGAGTGGTCCGCGCTGGTGAGTTCGGTGGGGGGTTGTTTTTCCACTCTGGATCATTTGACATTGCTGTTGTATTTCATTGGGATGGAATTTACGCGGGGCTCATCTGTCTCGAAAATGAACAAGGGTTTAGCCGCTTTAGCTTTTTTCTTCCGGATGCAGGGCTTGTGCGATGTGACAAAGGATTTTAGGGTACGACAGGCCATGAAGGGTTATCGGCGCGAGAGGGTACAGCCAGATACCAGGCGACCGGTCTCGTTTGATCTGCTTCAGGACTTGGTGGGGGGGTTGCCCGGGGTTTGCTCTTCGGCTTTTGAGGTGCAGCTGTTCACAGCGGCTTTTGCGCTGGCCTTTTTTGGGGCATTGCGCATTGGGGAATTGGTTAGCAGGAACAGGTGGGGGGTGGGTGGACTGCAAGTGTCGGACGTGACGGTGGCCGGCGATTGTGTCCGGTTCCATATTAGGAAGTCAAAAACTGATCAGTTAGGGAAGGGGGTTACTGTGTCGTTGTTTCGGGTGTTGCCGGAAGCGGTTTGCCCAGTTTCTTCTGTTCAACGGTATCTCGAGGTTAGGGGGTTGGGGCGAGGTTCCTTTTTGCTGCACGAGGATGGCTCATCCCTGTCGCGCTTTCAGTTTTTGTCTGTTTTTCGCCGTTGTTTGGTGGGGGCGGGCAGGGAGGTTCCCCAGTTTAATACTCATTC
Source organism: Rana muscosa (assembly GCA_029206835.1). NCBI lineage: Eukaryota > Metazoa > Chordata > Amphibia > Anura > Ranidae > Rana > Rana muscosa. The sequence continues at coordinate 1,118,014,455 of CM055117.1, forward strand.
GTTTCGGGTGGGGGCTGCTACGGAAGCGGCCAGATGGGGTTTGGGTTCCCAGGTGGTGAGACGTATAGGGAGGTGGGAATCAGATCGTTTCAAGATTTATGTTCGCCCTCATCTGCTTCATCTGCTTCTTCTTCCTCCTGGGCTGGTCTGGATCTTGGGGGATTCCTATGTTTTCTGGGGGGCGGTGAGGGCGGACGCACGGCCTGAAGGTAGGCAACTTGGCATCCCACGGAGTCAGGCTGCTCTGAAATGGTTGGGGGTTCGGGGCATGATGTGGGGCGAGGTGCTTCCCGAATTTCACTACTATTCTAGAGTTGACAGGCCCCCCGATGTCTTAGTATTGCAGGCCGGGGGCAATGATCTGGGGGTCCGAGCCGCCAGGGATCTGGTGAAGGATGTCAAATTTGACATTTTGCGGCTGATGCGCGAATTTCCGGGATGCATCGTTGTCTGGTCGGATATCGTGGCCCGGAAAGTTTGGCGTTTTGCTTGCTCTGTCAGCCGACTGGACAAGGGGAGAATTAAGTTGAACAGGGATATTGGCAAGTTTGTGGCCCGGCTCGGTGGCATTGTGGTACGGCACCATGAGCTGGAAGATCAGTCTGTCCGCTATTGGAGAGATGATGGTGTTCACCTGAACGCTGTGGGCATGGACATCTGGTCTTTGGGCCTTCAGGAAGGGGTGGTGAGGGCGCTGCAGGTGTGGAGGGATTCGCTTGAATGAGGTTATCAATCAAGCTCATGTGGCGGTTCAAGGGGTCTTTGGGGGGTCAGTGACAAATTACATGGTACAGGATTAGTGGGGCCCATCTAAGGTATGGCGCTTTCCACCTGGTTAACGGTGGTTCTCCCAGGAGCTAGGTCCCCTGGGGGAAGGGAATATGGAAGTATGTGGGATGTCGGAGCGTCTTCGAGCCGGTTGGGGCACGGCTGGGGACATAGATCGTTATAGTTAAAAATGGTGCCTTAAAGACACCCAAAGACCTCTTGTTGTTGGGCATTAGTATTTGGTTGAAAAGTTGCACTTACGGGTATGTTTACATGATGTTATTTTATTATTTGGTTAATACAAATTTGGCTGCTGTGGCCATATAAAACCCATGTCACGCAGTCTGTGTCTTTAATGTTATTGGTAAGGACCAAGGTTGACAAATCCTTTAGTCAAGGTATCTCCTAGTAGCGATAAACACTCGGTCTCTTTGCAATTGTGAATGGGTTGGTTCCAGTAAATCATCCAGCATGGGTTGCACACATTCAGCACTGGTTTTCCAGCGTTCTCCCCTTCTGTTTGTGAGTGAATATAGTCCATTCCACGGGGGTGAAAAAGAGGGTAGGATGCGCAGTTTTAAGAGGCGATCAGGTGGTGGGCTTTATGGGTCGCACACCCATGTACCTAATACAGCCAGTATGACTGCACGTAGCTTACATGTTTCTGTTCTACAGAACCTTCATCGGAGCATGCGTGTTGTTCAAGTGTGGGTCTGGATATACTCCTCTAATCCGGCGTCCAATTGTTATCACCTGTGAATTGATTAGACCATTCACACTATCATTCAGGTCCTCAGTGTCATTAATGCAGACATAATGAGTGGGGGGAATCTGTGCTGCTACTAAACTGGATTTATTCCAAAACATCGTTAGGAAATTGTTGTGGATTTATACCATAAGGTTTAGAAAAGGATTATTGTAAATGGTCTCAAAACATTATTAGGAATAGCAGCAAGCCTATAGCTTACTCAGATAGATTGCTACCCAATGTAATTGGTTGTAACGTTGGCATACATCATACAATTAAGGTTGGTCATACTTATATTGTCACTGGAGGCAAATACATTTCCTTTCAACATTCAAATGTGTCCTAGGAATTTCTTCCATATATACAGAACTTACTGGCAAAACTCTAAATGTATTTTCAAGAGGTCAGTTCCTCAAAGTAGACAAAATATATATATTGCTTCCTACCAGATTCCTTTGATTATTCCTTATGTTGCTATGGAACGTGTTTTAGAGACAACATAATATATTGATGCCACATATTACACAATAGTGTCCTTAGTTGGTCTATTTCCTTACATGTTACAGAGAAGAGATGATATCTGATATCTCTTCTGTAGTTTCAGCTCATGGAAATCAGAGGGTGGCACCGGGAGGAGTGCAGAGAGTGGGAGCACGTGGCTGGATCAGGAGGTGACATCCAGTGTATGGCAGTGCTGAATACATAGAGCAGGAGCATGTGGTTGGCCAGGTGCCATGTGCCCCAGCAGCTTTTACCCTCCAATCCAGCCATGTGCCTTGGTGGCTCTCTGTCCCCCACAGCTCCCACCCCCTGACCCAACCATGTGCCATGTGCCCTGGTAGCTCTTTGCCCCCAGAGCTCTCACTCCTGACCCAACCATTGGCCATGTGCCCTGGTGGCTCTCTGCCCCCCAGAGCTCTCACCCCCTGATCCAGCCATGTGCCCTAGTGGCTCATTGTCCCCCCGCAGCTCTCACCCCCTGACCTAGCTAAATGCCCTGGTGGCTCTCGGCCCCTTGCAGCTCTCACACCCCCAATCCAGCCATGTGCCCTGGTGGCTCCCTGCCCCCTGCAGCTCCCACCTCCTAATCCATTCATGTGCCATGTAGCTCCCACCCCCAGATCCAACCATGTGCCTTGTGCCCTGGTAGCTCTCTGTCTCCTGCAGCTCTCACTCCCGATCCAACCATGCGCCATGTGCCCTGGTGGATCTGTCCCCCACAGCTCCCATCCCCTGATCCAGCCATGTGCCATGTTCCCTGTTAGCTCTCTGTCCCCCACAGCTCTCACCTCGCAATCCAGCCATGTGCCATGGTGGCTTTCTGCCCACCACGGCTCTCACCCCCGATCCAGCCATGTACCCTAGTGCCTCTGTCCCCTGCAGCTCTCACCCCCTGGTCCAGCCATGTGTCATGTGCCCTGGTGACTCTCTGCCCCTCCCAGCTCTCACCCTCCAATCCAGCCATGTGCCCTGGTGGCTCTTTGCCCCTCACAGTTCTCGCCTCCCAATCCAGCCATGTGCCATGTGCCCTGGTGGCTCTCTGTCTTCCATAGCTCTCAGCTCTTAATCCAGCCATGTGCCCTGGTGGCTTTTTGCCACCCCGTAGCTCTCACCTCCCGATCCAGCCATGTGCCATGAGCCCTGGTGTCTCTCTGTCCTCCATAGCTCTTATCTCCCGATCCAGCTATGTGCCATGGTGGCTTTTTGCCCTCCAAAGCTCTCACCTCCAGATCCAGCCATGTGCCATGAGCCCTGGTGGCTCTCTGCCCTCCATAGCTCTCACCTCCCGATCCAGCCATGTGCCAAGAGCCCTGGTGGCTCTCTGCCCTCCACAGCTCTCACCTCCCGATCCAGCCATATGCCAAAACCCCTCGTGGCTCTCTGCCCTCCACAGCTCCCACCTCCCAATCCAGCCATGTGCCAAGAGCCCTGGTGGCTCTCTGCCCTCCATAGCTCTCACCTCCCGATCCTGCTATGTGCCATGGTGGCTCTCTGCCCTCCACAGCTCTCCTCCTGATCCAACCATGTGCCATGTGCCCTCGTGGCTCTTTGCCCTCCACAGCTCTCACCTCATGATCCAACCATATCAGCTATGTGCCCCGGGGGCTTTCACCTCCTGATCCAGCCATGTGCTCCAGCAGCTCTCTGCCCCCCCTGCACTCTGCTGCATTACCACAGCTATAGAAGTCTTATAACAAATAATAGTTGTGATGATGATGTGTGTGTGGGGGGGGGGGAGGGGGGTGGCAGAGAGCAGCTCAATTGGAAGTAGTACAGTGAGAGCTCACCTGCCAATCCAGCCACGTGGCCAGCACTGCCATAAGCATCTAAATTACCTCCTTCAGCTCCCACTCTCCGCACTCCTCCCTGCTCCGCCCCCCGACTGTATAGTGTAGTGAAGTAGTATAGTGGTTTCCAGTAGATGATTGATGTTCAAGTATTATAATGATGAAATAAGTTATGTTCCGCAGCAAACGCCCAAGTTCTCCGGAGGATGCGCTTTATTGACTTCCAATACAGAACAAAGTCCAATACTTGCACAGATGACCCAATCCACAGAGTAGATATATTATTCAGAGTGAGACCTATGCCTTCCTATCCATGCAGAGTGACAAGACTGAAGCAGACTGAATGCCAGCTTGAATGTCTCAAATACTGGTCTGACCCTGGAGGGGGGGGGGGGGTTTCCATGAATACCCCCTCAAGTCTAATTACCATCAATAAATACCTTTTCTTTGGTCCTAGACAATATACCCTTTGAGATGTTCAATTAGGTTAACAAACCACCTCACACACCTAGGTAGGCTTGCAAAAGATTAACACATCAAAGCTGTTATCTGTCCCCTCTGATAAACCTTGTTTAGCCACTAACCCCTTTTGATCAACCAACACCCTTTCATGTGTAACTAGAATGCCTGTATGTAACACAAATATATTGTGCCATACATATAACACAATATATAATATATACACCTATATAATATTACAACATATAGGAGCCAGAATTACAGAGGAACCATGGGGTATTAATGCAAGTTGACAATACTGACTGTCAGCGAGCATTAAGAACAGAGCTGAGAAAATATTGGGCGGTATACATCCACCATAAAATCAATTTGTGGCAAAACCCCTGAAGGCTTCTTGCAGAGCCCTGGATGAGAAACACTGGTCTGTATAATGCCACCCCATTAAAATTGTTCTCAATATCTTATCCAGATGAGTTATCGAGTCACCGACCCTCGCCTAAGTGATGAGAAAATGTATCCAACTTTATTCCGTATGACCCCAGACGATCGGGTCCATTACACAGCCCTTATAGAACTTTTGCAGCATATGGGGTGGAACTGGGTTGGAATATTAACATCATGGGACGGCAGCGGTGATGAGGAGGCCCAAGAACTGAGTAAGATGATGAGCCAACACGGGATCTGTACAGAATATATCATTCAAATCCATGAGTTTATGGAAGATGATATTCAGAAAAGGAGGATTCTGGATAAATCAACAGCTAAAGTTGCCATAGTGTGTGGAACTGCCACATTGCACTTTTTTACTACTCCTTATCTATCCTCGATTTTAAATCCGATCACAGTGATTTTCCCACCTTCATGGAATAAACTAATTATTATGAATGTGGAGGCCGCTATAGCAGCCAACTGCAGCTTCACATTTGTTTGGCCACAACAAATTCTTGTAAACGTCAATCTTTATCCCCGTGGTTTCAACATCTCCGACTGCTTAAAGGACCCGATAATGGAAGATATTTGGCTTTATATTTTTCATTGTGTTTCCCCAACCGAAAAAAAAACTGCACTTTTTTTTTTTGTGTATGCTTTTTGGCCACGATATTGTACAGGTTTAATAGACGTGTCACACATATTTGATGAGGATACAGCAATACCTTCCTTTGCATACACGGCTGCAAATGTTATGGCCTATTCTCTACACAACATGTACTACACGAGAAAAAAATCTGAACACACTGGATTCCAGCAAAGAGTAAGTTGTATAATAAGTGTTTATATTACTCTCACCCTGTCCTATATTATATAATAATTATGAGAATGATCAGCCATCTCTGCCCTCTCTCCCCCTGCCCGGACAATCAGGAAACATGCAAATGTGATGGGATATTTTTGGTCTTTTTTCTTTTTTTTTTTACTAATTGCTTTGTATACACCATTTTAGGAGACACATCAAAGAGGAACTGCAGTCTGCTCACGTAATTTGTAATAAAAACATCTTTTCCATTCTTAAGCTTCCCTCCAACCTCTTTGCATATTATTTTATATATACTGTGATTCTGTACTTGCCAAATATGCTGCAAAAATCTCCCTCCACTGAGTCTTGCTGCAGCCATTTTAACTGTGGGCAGCTGAAGCTGCTGCCTGTTCACTTCCTGGATTTCCACAGACACACCTCCAGCTCTGCAGCTTTCATTGGACCTCTTATGACTCGTCCCCTCTCCCTTCCTAGCAAAATCTCACGAGAGTGAGAATGAGATGATGTCATCATTAGAGATGTCCCAAACTATTCGCCGGCGAATAGTTCCCAGCGAACATAGCTTGTTCGCGTTCGCCACGGCGGGCGAACATATTTGATGTTCGGTCCGCCCCCTATTGGTCATCATTGAGCAAACTTTGACCCTGTACCTCACAGTCAGTAGACACATTCCAGCTAATCAGCAGCATACCCTCCCACCTCCTGGACAGCATCCATTTTAGATTCATTCGGAAGCTGCAGTCTTAGTGAGGGGGGGGGGGGAAGTGTAGCTGCTGCTGATTTAATAGGGAAAGCTATAGCTAGGCCAGTGTATTCAGTGTTCACTCCTGAAAGACTTATCTGATCTCTGCTGTAAGGACAGCATCCTGACAGCACCCCAAAAAGCCCTTTTTAGGGCTAGTACATCAGTCTGCTTTTTTTTCCTCTGTAATCTAATTGCAGTTCCCTGCCAGCATGTGTGTGTCAGGCTCACAGCGTATACTGTGCCCACTTGCCCAGTGCCACCACTCATATATCTTGTGTCACAGTAGATTACATTTAAAAAAAACAACAACAATTTTGACTGCAATAGAATAGCAGTCAGTTCCCTGCCAGCATGTGTGTGTCAGGCTCACAGCGTATACTGTGCCCACTTGCCCAGTGCCACCACTCATATATCTTGTGTCACAGTAGATTACATTTAAAAAAAAAAAAACAATTTTGACTGCAATAGAATAGCAGTCAGTTCCCTGCCAGCGTGTGTGTGTCAGGCTCACAGCGTATACTGTGCCAACTTCTGCCAGTGCACAGTGCCACTCATATCTGGTGTCACAGTAGCTTGCACGCATAGTACAACTAAACTAATCTAAAAAAAAATGACAGGCAGAGGCAGGCCACCCCGCAGGGGCTGTCGTGGTCGTGGTGCTGTGATTCCCTTTGGCAATAGAATAATGCCCAGTGTTCAGAGGCCACGTACGCTGAACTCGAAAAGTTCTGAGGACATAGTTGACTGGCTAACACAGGACAGCCAATCTTCTACAGCTTCCGCTCGGAACCTTGACGCACCATCCTCCTCCAGCTCAGCTTTGGGCACCTCTCAAGTTACCACTCGCCCGCCTGCCGCCACCACCAACACTAGCACCACAGTTGCTTCACTTGATCTGTCAGAGGAGTTATTTACACATGAGTTGGAAGAAATGAGTGATGCACAAACATTATTGCCAGAGGATGTAGATAAAAGGGATATGTCTCAGTCAGGCAGCATTACACACATGGATGTACGGTGTGATGATGATGATGTTGTACCCGCTGCTGCCTCCTTTGCTGAGTTGTCAGATACAAGTGAAGCGGTTGATGATGACGATGTGGATTTCACGTGGGTGCCCGCTCGAAGAGAAGAAGAACAGGGGGAAAGTTCAGATGGGGAGACAGAGAGGAGGAGGAGACGAGTTGGAAGGAGGGGGAGGTCGTCGCAAGGAGCTAGTGGCACAGTCAGACAGCATGTATCGGCACCCGGGGTCAGCCAGACAGCACGCCAATCAACGCATGCTGTTGCCACCACCAGAATGCCGTCATTGCCAAGCTCAGCAGTGTGGCATTTTTTTTGTGTGTCTGCCTCTGATAACAGCGATGCCATTTGCAACCTGTGCCAAAAGAAACTGAGTCATGGGAAATCCAACACCCACCTAGGTACAACTGCTTTGCGAAGGCACATGATCGCACATCACAAACGCCTATGGGATCAACACATGATGACGAGTACAAGCAGCACACAAGCTCAAAGCCACCATCCTCCACCGGGTCCAGCATCTTCAGCCACGTCAACCACTGCTGTCCTCCTTGCCCCCTCTCAACCATCCGCCACTCCGTCTCTCGCCTTGAGCAGTTCCTGCTCATCTGCCCACAGTCAGGTGTCTGTCAAGGACATGTTTGAGCGTAAGAAGCCAATGTCACAGAGTCACCCCCTTGCCCGGCGTCTGACAGCTGGCTTGTCGGAACTCTTAGCCCGCCAGCTTTTACCATACAAGCTGGTGGAGTCTGAGGCCTTCAAAAAATTTGTAGCTATTGGAACACCGCAGTGGAAGGTACCCAGCCGAAATTTCTTTTCACAAAAGGCAATCCCCAACCTGTACAAAAGGAAGTCATGGCATGTCTGGCACACAGTGTTCGCACCAGAACCTGCGAACAGACAAAATGTTCGTGTGAACTTTAGAACCCTATTAAATACAATGGATTTGAATGTTCAAAATCTAAAGTGTTAATTATAAAGGCTAATATGCAAGTTATTGTCCTAAAAAGTGTTTGGGGACCCGGGTCCTTCCCCAGGGGACATGTATCAATGCAAAAATAAGTTTTAAAAATGGCCGTTTTTTCGGGAGCAGTGATTTTAGTAATGCTTAAAATGAAAAAATAAAAGTGAAATATTCCTTTAAATTTCGTACCTGGGGGGTGTGTATGATATGCCTGTAAAGTGGCGCATGTTTCCCGTGCTTAGAACTGTCCCTGCACAAAGTGTCATTTTTGAAAGAAAAAAAGTCATTTAAAACTCACCCGCGGCTATTAATGAATTGTCGGCTCCCGGCAATACATTCAAGAGTCATTGATAAAAAAAAAAAAAAAAAGCGTGGGGGTCCCCCAGAATTCAATTACCAGGCCCTTCAGGTCTGCAATGGATATTAAGGGGAACCCCTCTGCAAATTTTAAAAAAAATTGACGTGGGGTTCCCCCAAATATCCATTCCAGGCCCTTCAGATCTGGCATGGATTTTAAGGGGAACTCCACCCCAAATTAAAAAAAAAATGGCGTGGAGTCCCCCTAAAAATCCATATCAGACCCCTTATCCGAGCACGCAACCTGGCCGGCCGCAAGGGAAAAGGGGGGGACGAGAGAGCGGCCCCCCTCCCTCCTGAACCGTACCAGGCCACATGCCCTCAACATTGGGGGGAAGTCCCCATGTTGATGGGGACAAGGGCCTCATCCCCACAACCCTTGCCCGGTGGTTGTGGGGGTCTGCGGGCGGGGGGCTTATCGGATTCTGGAAGACCCCTTTAACAAAGGGGACCCCCAGATCCCGCCCCCCCCTATGTGAATTGGTAAGGGGTACATTGTACCCCTACCATTTCACGAAGAAAGCGTAAAAAAATGTTTAAAAAAACACACAAACACCTTGAAAAAGTCCTTTATTTAAAAAAACAAACAAACAAAACATTCCAGCGATGAAATCCAGTGTCCCGCGGCGATCCCGATGTCCAGCGCTGTCCTTCGTTGGTTTTACCTGGGCGGACCTGATGGGGAACTCCCTCTCAGTATTTTAAATGTATAGACCCGCCCCTTCTAAAGTTCCCCATCAGGTCCGCTCAGCGGACCAGATGCGGAACATGAGAAGGGGCGGGTCTATACATGTATTACCAAAGTGAGAGCAGTTCCCCATCAGGTCCGCCCCCTCGGTATGTCGGACCCGCCTACGTCATTGGCTTGAGCGGGAAACTTCCTTCACTATGTAAATTTAAATTACACAGTGAAGGAAGTTCCCCGCTCAAGCCAATGACGTAGGCGGGTCCGACATACCGAGGGAGCGGACCTGATGGGGAACTTTAGAAGGGGCGGGTCTATACATTTAAAATACTGAGAGGGAGTTCCCCATCAGGTCCGCTCAGGCACAACCAATGAAGGACAGCGCTGGACATCGGGATCGCCGCGGGACACTGGATTTCACCGCTGGAATGTTTTTTTTTTTTTTTAAATAAAGGACTTTTTCAAGGTGTTTGTGTGTTTTTTTAAACATTTTTTTACGCTTTCTTCGTGAAATGGTAGGGGTACAATGTACCCCATTACCAATTCACATAGGGGGGGGCCGGGATCTGGGGGTCCCCTTTGTTAAAGGGGTCTTCCAGATTCCGATAAGCCCCCCGCCCGCAGACCCCCACAACCACCGGGTAAGGGTTGTGGGGATGAGGCCCTTGTCCCCATCAACATGGGGACATCCTCCCCATGTTGAGGGCATGTGGCCTGGTACGGTTCAGGAGGGAGGGGGGCCGCTCTCTCGTCCCCCCTTTTCCCCTGCGGCCGGCCAGGTTGCGTGCTCGGATAAGGGGTCTGGTATGGATTTTTAGGGGGACTCCACGCCATTTTTTTTTAAATTTGGGGTGGAGTTCCCCTTAAAATCCATGCCAGATCTGAAGGGCCTGGAATGGATATTTGGGGGAACCCCACGTCAATTTTTTTTTAAATTTGCGGCGGGGTTCCCCTTAATATCCATTCCAGACCTGAAGGGCCTGGTAATTGAATTCTGGGGGACCCCCACGCTTTTTTTTTATTTTTTTATCAATGACTTTTGAATGTATTGCCGGGAGCCGACAATTCATTAATAGCCGCGAGTCAGTTTTAAATGCATTTTTTTCTTTCAAACATGACATTTTTTGCAGGGACAGTTCTAAGCACGGGAAACATGCGCCACTTTACATGCATATCATACACACCCCCCAGGTACGAAATTTAAAGGAATATTTCACTTTTATTTTTTCATTTTAAGCATTATTAAAATCACTGCTCCTGAAAAAACGGCCGTTTTTTAAAACTTCTTTTTGCATTGATACATGTCCCCTGGGGCAGGACCCGGGTCCCCAAACACTTTTTAGGACAATAACTTGCATATTAGCCTTTATAATTAGCACTTTAGATTTCTCCCATAGATTTTTCGAATTTGCCGCGAACACCCCAATTTGTTCGCTGTTCGGCGAACGGGCGAACAGGCAATGTTCGAGTCGAACATGAGTTTGACTCGAACTCGTAGCTCATCCCTATAAGGGTCCATCTGACCACTGATACCTGGTCTGCAAAGCACGGTCAGGGCAGGTATATCACCTACACTGCGCATTGGGTAAACCTGCTGATGGCTGCCAAGCATGTAATGCGTGGCTCTGCAGAGGAGTTGGTGGTGACACCGCCACGACTTGCAGGCAGGCCTTCTGCCACCTCCTCTACTCCTCCTACTCCACCCTCTTCGATAACCTCCTCGGCTGAGTCCTCTTCTGCTGCTGCATCTTGCTCCACATCAACTGCACCCCCCCAGCTCCCCAGGGGCTATTCCACATCCCGGATACGACAGTGTCACGCTGTCTTGGGGTTGACTTGCCTGAAAGCAGAGAGTCACACCGGACCAGCACTCCTGTCCGCCCTGAACGCACAGGTGGATCAGTGGCTGACTCCGCACCAACTGGAGATCGGCAAAGTGGTGTGTGACTACGGAAGCAATTTGTTGGCGGCATTGAATTTGGGCAAGTTGACACATGTGCCGTGAATGGCACATGTGTTGAATCTGATTGTACAACGCTTTGTGCATAAGTACCCAGACTTGCAGGATGTCCTCAAGCAGGCCAGGAAGGTGTGTGGCCATTTCAGGCGTTCCTACATGGACATGGCGCACTTTTCAGATATCCAGCGGCGAAACAACATGCCAGTGAGGCGCTTGATTTGCGACAGCCCGACACGTTGGAATTCAACACTCCTAATGTTCGACCGCCTGCTCCAACAAGAAAAAGCCGTCAACGAGTATTTCTATGACCGGGGTGCTAGGACAGCCTCTGCACAGCTGGGAATTTTTTTGCCACGTTACTGGACGCTCATGCGCAATGCCTGTAGGCTCATGCGTCCTTTTGAGGAGGTGACAAACCTGTTCAGTCACACTGAAGGCACCATCAGCGACATCATCCCATTTGTTTTCTTTCCTGGAGCGTGCCCTGCGAACAGTGCTGGATCAGGCCATAGATGAGCGTGAAGAGGAAGAGGAAGAGTTGTGGTCACCATCACCACCACCAGAAACAGCCTTATCAGCATCGCTTGCTGGGCCTGCGGCAACGCTGGAAGAGGAGTCTGAGGAAGAGGAGTCAAAGGAGGAATGTGGCTTTGAGGAGGAGGAGGAAGACCAACCACAGCAGGCATCCCAGGGTGCTCGTTTTCACCTATCTGGTACCCGTGGTGTTGTACGTGGCTGGGGGGAAGAACAGACCTTCAGTGAGATCAGTGAGGACGAGGAACGGGACATGTGTAGCTCGGCATCCAACCTTGTGCAAATGGGGTCTTTCATGCTGTCGTGCCTGTTGAGGGACCCTCGTATAAAAATGCTGAAGGAGAATTACCTGTACTGGGTGGCCACGCTACTAGACCCCAGGTATAAGCAGAAAGTGCCTGAAATGTTACCGAATTACCGGAAGTCGGAAAGGATGCAGCAGTTCCAAAATAAATTAAAAAGTATGCTTTACACAGCGTATAAGGGTGATGTCACAGCACAACGGGAATCTAACAGGGGAAGAGGTGAAAGTAATCCTCCTCTACCACGACCACGCCAGCAAGGACGGGACGCTTTACAGACGTGTTGTTGATGGTTAGCCATTGGCTGCAGGGGGCGTAGCAAGAAGACAGAGTCAGTGCGAGCTTCGGCGTAGCGGATCCCGGAGGCTGGAAACCCTCCCTCCTCTGTCACACGGAGCCCTCCCACCTTCACTTCATCCCCGCGGACGGACGGACGCCCTCCCCGGACCTGTGCCCAAAGGACTCACTGCGTGACAGCCATTTCCATCATTCTATTGGGCTTGGATATCTGGTGTTATCCTTGAGTCTGGATCTCGGATACTTATGTGTGCAGTGCCAGCTGGGATTTCATATGTACGGATACATACATACTAAGCCTGTTTGACCCTCTACATGTACGTGCATTGGGTCCATTCCATCTGGTAAGCCTCTCCTTCACATGGTGGTGGTCACGTCACAAGTCACTTACTAATTTTGGAAAATTCATCATTTTGAACTGAAAGTTACAACCACATTTACGTTTTGGTTATCAAAGACTTTTCTTTATTTGGAGTTCCATACACATTTGGACATATCATCAGATCCATTGTGATCCAGTCACCTTGAGCACTCGGGTGTTATTTATTGTTATCACGCATAGCGCTACATTTTTGTATATTGTTTGTTGTTACTTTTTCCACAGGTATTGTAGCTGCTTATATGTGTTAGCAGCGCGAATATTGTTTGTATTTGTGTTGTTGATGGAAGACATGCAGAGCTTTTAAAGCCCTACGCATCGCCACAGCCCTTCGGGGTCCACCCTCAGAGAACGACTCGACCGACAGGTAGCAGACTACCTCGCCTTAACTGCAGATATCGACACTCTGAGGAGCGATGAACCCCTTGACTACTGGGTGTGCAGGCTTGACCTGTGGCCTGAGCTATCCCAATTTGCGATAGAACTTTTGGCCTGCCCCGCTTCAAGTGTCCTTTCAGAAAGGACCTTCAGTGCAGCAGGAGGTATTGTCACTGAGAAGAGAAGTCGCCTAGGTCAAAAAAGTCTAGATTACCTCACCTTTATTAAGATGAATGAGGCATGGATCCCGAAGGGACTGACAGTGGGCGATACATTTGACTAAAAAAGGCCTGATGAGGTGAGCTGCCTTGGGCTAAAAATGGTCCACACGCTGCTGTATTTTATCTCTGCATGCCGGATGACTTGCGTGACTTATCCGCCACCAACTAGGGTTCAAGCGCCAATGTTTTAGGGCACTTTCTGCCTGAAAAACATAAATTTTTCTGGCCGCTGCTACAGCAGCGGCTGCAACAGCAGCGGCTGCAACAATACCAAATTTTTCAGGCATGTGTACATGCCTAATTTTTCTGGCCTCTGGTGCTGCACTGTGGCTGCAAAAACAAAACAAACAAAAAAAAACATATATGTGTCAATTCCCCTTCGTGATCGTTACCTTGTTGTGGTGAAGGGGCTTGCGTATCACAATGAAGCGACCACCTCTATGAGTGTGTTGGCAATGGCAATGTTGGCACACCCCATATGATAAGGTCGTTGCTTCATTGTGAACAGACCAAAAGCAATTGGCTGGATAATTTTGCATAGAAAAAACATAAATTTTCTTTGTGATCATCTAAGGTGATGATTAAAGCCTTGCGGTTGTGCAAATGGACTGTTTGCGGTTGTTTGCGACGCGTTAAACGGGGAGTTTGGTCTGTCAGAGTTTGGTCTGTCACTGTGAAGCGGGCGTAACCCTTACACTACCTGATCGATACAACATCATACCTGATGTTTTAAAGCACGTTATTCCAAACAATTTAGGAATGTTAGGTGATTTATGTCCTTTATGGATTAAAACCCGACTCTACGTAATTTTCCATGGGAGTTTTGCCATGGATCCCCCTCCGGCATGCCACAGTCCAGGTGTTAGTCCCCTTGAAACAACTTTTCCATCACTATTGTGGCCAGAAAGAGTCCCTGTGGGTTTTAAAATGTGCCTGCCTATTGAAGTCTATGGCGGTTCGCCCGTTCGCGAACATTTGCGGAAATTCGCGTTCGCCGTTCGCGAACGGAAAATTTTATGTTCGCAACATCACTAGTCATCATAAGCCTAGGCTGATGACCAGACAAGAAACAGGAAGTGGGTTGTATAAGGAATTTACTGGTTGAATTTTTTTTTTTAAAACAACAACAAGGGCAGAAGATTTAAATCAATCGTTTTTTATTAATGTTTTTCACATATAACAAAAGTAAGTGTAGCGGCCTCACTTCCTCTCTCTTCTTTACCGGTTACTCTGTTCTTCTGGCTCTGTGTCTAGGGAGTTCCTAGGAGGAGAGAGTGAGATGCGCCACGGCCCATGTCCTCCCCATATGCAGCAAGGAGGTGAAGGCCAGTATCTGATGTTTCCTCGGGCCTGTGTGTGTGACACTTAGAACCAAGTCTGTATTTCCTCCCTCTGCTCCCAGTAACCAGAGTACCACACACCGATAAGGGTCCAACACTTGTTTATTTCAAGAACACAAATAAACAGTCCTTTGCAAGCCGACTGGTTGAAACCCAGATAACAGTTCAGTACGGTGGGGCGAGTAGGTCGAGGCACAATCCTAACAGTCCAATCTAAACCACTGTGGTTTCACCAGCGGTTGCTAAGCTCTGTGGCTTTAGTGAGGATATTGGTCTTTCAGAGTCTCTACCAGCGACTCTAGAGAACAGGAACTGGAGTACCTTCGCTGTGCTGCGGCCCCTGTCAGGGGGAAGACATCCCTCCAAGGGAGTTACCAGAGGCCCTGCTGTCACCGGGTTGATGCTGCTCCGGACTCTCCAGGAGGGTAACCTCTCCGGCCTCCTCGCCTCAGATACGGGTCCCAACTCCCCAGGGACCCTCGGATCCATCCACCCTTGCGGAACCCAGTCGAAGTAACTGGGCCCCAGGCCTTCTCTGTAGTACCTCACCCCAGGCTTAAGGTGCCTGGGATGAACTCCATCACTTGCCAGCACCCGGCCGAGGGCGCCCGGGTGTGGTCTCCCACAACCTCAAAGCAGACGACCACTTCCGAAGACCTTGTGGTGAGGGCGTCCCTCCCCTTTTATATCCCCTCCCGGCGGGCACAGCAGGTTCCCCGCCCCACTGTACTACCGCCTGGAGAGGACAAAAAGGGCAGAGCACCACAGTGGTGGTTCAACCCCGGTCCAGGGCGACAGCGCCACCCCCGGACCGCAGGGAACTGCACACCACCGAAGTCCTCCACGAACCAAACAGTCTCAATTCCCTAACAATCTGTGCATCTGGGCCATGCTACCACCCAGATGCTCCCCCCTAAATTTAAATGCCCGCTACACTCTCCCCCTGGTGATTTGACACTGGTCCCCAGTGTCTGGTTCAAACCCATGCCCCCTAACGGTGGAAACATAAGCTCAACCCAGAAACCGCTCCAAACAATTTAGCCCCGGATTGTGCTAAGACCTAAAAATGGGAAAGGGAAATATAAAATGATAAAACTTTTCCATAAAAATACTCTGGCATTTACACATATACAATCCCCCCCCTTCCCATTACTGTCTAAGGACCACCCCATTCTCAGCAGCCTTGACAGATGGATCTCCTGCAGAAGGGAAACAAACAAAAACCACAGACATCCTGATACAATGTGTGTTGACTTGGAATGAATGGGTCTATCAGCCGAGAGGCCCATTCGCTCCAATGAGTATAGTGATGTATATGTGTAAAAAAAAAAAAAAAAACAGCCGTTGCACAACACTGCCACCTGGTGACAGTGCCGCGGTAATGACACTTGGTTGAATCTTCCGACAACCTTCCTTCTTCTCTTTGCTGTGTCCCTACTCTGATTCTACCCCAAAAGTCTGTGTCTTCATGATGCAGGGAGAAAAAGGGAGAACAAACAAAAACAGCTCCCATATCTCCAAAGAGTGAAAAAGCCCAAATGCAAAAAAAACTAGGGCACAGTCCTTGTGTTCAAAGGAGTTCAGCAGCAAAAAGAGTGCAATAGTACACAGGAGTCTTTCTTCTCCTATAAGTAGAACTTTGGGTGCGGCAGGAACAGGGGCTTCAAGTGCTTATCAAAAGTCTCGACATTATACTCAATGTCCTCTCCATCCTTCCGGCAGATAAGCACCCTGTCCGCATGGATATGCCGACCCAGCATCCACTCCGCCTTGCAGTCCCTGAATTGCTTGGACACGGAGGGTGAACATGACAGGTACCGGCGAGCGTGAGGCACTTTGAGTTTCTCCCAGACGAACTCATCGTACCACCGCTGCCGCAGGACTTCCACTTCAAAAAGTAAGTCTCGAGGTAGGTATGGGTACTCCCACCCATATTCACGAGCAACTCTCTGGCAAAAGAGCCGCTGCAATCGGGCCAAAGGTGGCATCGTGGCCCGTTCTCCTTCTCCAGGCGGGACGATGGCTTCTAGATGCCGAGGTACTTTAACTACCTCCGTGAACTTGGGCCTTGGCGCCCGCAGTGATGTGCGCTGCGTTCCCGCTACCGAAACGGATGAAGCTGCAGGTGATGGAAGAGCAAGCAGGGGACTGGGCCTCCTCTTGAGCTCCGGGGCTTCCACCCGGGGTGTACTGTCTCCTGTGGACATAGGCGGATCCCTTGGCGCACGGAGCACAAGCAACGGCATTTTGTCCCAGCCCTTGCGGTAAAAGACCTTGTCAATTTCACCATCATCCCCACAGTCCGACAGCGACTCTAGGTCGGAGGTGTCGTACATTTCTGCGGGCAGGTAATTCCCAGTTGACACGGAATCACCCTCCCTTGCGGGCTCCATCGACTGTGGACTCCCGACACCTCCAACCACCACCACAGTCCCAACCCCTGGCTCACCTGGGCCTTTAGAAGAACAGGGATGTCCAGGACTCTTCCTACCGGATCCATCCAGGCCGGGCAAGCGGCGGGGCGACGCTCTTCCGCGACCTCAGGACGCCTGTACCAGGCCGACTTTCCTCTTCGGAGGCGGTAGCAGGGAATCTGTGGCGACCGAAGCAGCATCCTCTGATTTTTCTTTCTCAGTCTCTGGTTGGGCTCTCTCCTGGCCCTGGTCAGTGCGTACAGGAATCTCCGCAAAGGCCTGGATCTCCCCTTCCGGAGTAGCGGTACCTGTGAGGCAGTTGAGGCGAAGGGCCCGGGGCCTTACTGTGGATGGCTCCACCTCGAACAAGAACTCTTTGCATGCCTCACATCGCCCGAATGGCTTCAGGTGGACCACCAGTCCCGAGCACCCGGGACAGATCACACCGAGGGCCTCCGTGTCTCTGCAGGTGTACAGAGCCAACTGCCCCCGGGGCCTAAGTCTTGTCCCTGTGTCTGTCAGGGGAGCAGCAAAAGAAGTCATCTTCGTGGTATAAGGAACCGGAATCCACGGGGAACTTGAGGTCATCCCGACTATCTGCTGCTCCATCACGCACTGACCAACTCGCGACGGAATCTCCACGTGTGTCCTTCCACATGGCCAGACTCCTCCCATAATCTGCACTTCTTTGCAGGCTTTTTCTTGACTCCGCCCACGAACTGCGCAATTATGGTGTGCCTCGTGGCGCGCCTTCAACTCAGGCCGACCTACTCGGAACTCCTCTGGGCAGCAAAGTTCAAACACAGACGTTCTCAGTTCCATACTCGAAACACACAATAATCCCGGACTTTCGAGCCCCCACATGTAGCGTCCTCACTCCCTCTCTCTTCTTTACCGGTTACTCTGTTCTTCTGGCTCTGTGTCTAGGGAGTTCCTAGGAGAAGAGAGTGAGATGCGCCACGGCCCATGTCCTCCCCATATGCCACGAGGAGGTGAAGGCCAGTATCTGATGTTTCCTCGGGCCTGTGTGTAACACTTAGAACCAAGTCTGTATTTCCTCCCTCTGCTCCCAGTAACCAGAGTACCACACACCGATAAGGGTCCAACACTTGTTTATTTCAAGAACACAAATAAACAGTCCTTTGCAAGCCGACTGGTTGAAACCCAGATAACAGTTCAGTACGGTGGGGCGAGTAGGTCGAGGCACAATCCTAAAAGTCCAATCTAAACCACTGTGGTTTCACCAGCGGTTGCTAAGCTCTGTGGCTTTAGTGAGGATATTGGTCTTTCAGAGTCTCTACCAGCGACTCTAGAGAACAGGAACTGGAGTACCTTCGCTGTGCTGCGGCCCCTGTCAGGGGGAAGACATCCCTCCAAGGGAGTTACCAGAGGCCCTGCTGTCACCGGGTTGATGCTGCTCCGGACTATCCAGGAGGGTAACCTCTCTGGCCTCCTCGCCTCAGATACGGGTCCCAACTCCCCAGGGACCCTTGTATCCATCCACCCTTGCGGAACCCATTTGAAGTAACTGGGCCCCAGGCCTTCTCTGTAGTACCTCACCCCAGGCTTAAGGTGCCTGGGATGGACTCCATCACTTGCCAGCACCCGGGCCAAGGGCTCCCACAACCTCAAAGCAGACGACCACTTCCGAAGACCTTGTGGTGAGGGTGTCCCTCCCCTTTTATATCCCCTCCCGGTGGGCAGAGCAGGTTCTACGCCCCGCTGTACTACCGCCTGGAGAGGACAAAAAGGGCAGAGCACCACAGTGGTGGTTCAACCCCGGTCCAGGGCGACAGCGCCACCCCCGGACCGCAGGGAACTGCACACCACCGAAGTCCTCCACGAACCAAACAGTCTCAATTCCCTAACAATCTGTGCATCTGGGCCATGCTACCACCCAGATGCTCCCCCCTAAATTTAAATGCCTGCTACATAAGTAAACAAAATCTGTCGTATAGTGCAAGGTTGTAAAACAACCACATGAAAATAAATGCGTATAAGGAAACAGAATGATATTTTATATATGCCTCAAGCACCTGTGACCAATTAACCACTCCCCTAATCGTACATCACGGGACACAGAGCACCACAGTCATAACTATGTGGGTTATACGCCACCTTTAGGTGATGGACACTGGCACACCCAAAAGACAGGAAGTCCCCATCTATATAACCCCTCCCATACAGGGAGTACCTCAGTTTTTTATGTCTAAGGTGTTGGTCACGGTTAATGAAGTGCTAAGAGAGCTCCGCTGAGAAATCCCTGATGGGATCAAGGGGTTATGCAATCGGATCCATTCAAAGTGCCTCAAAGAGCCAAAGTGGATGGTACCCGAGCCTCCAGGAAGATGAGCGAGGTATCTGCCTGTAATGCTTCTCCTTTGAGAGCTGGACCCTCAGTCAGCACCTTGGTCACGTGTAAACTATACCAAAGAGTTGCTCTGGCAGGGTGCTATACAGGTCCAAGGGAGTGGACTCCATATACAAATAAGACCCGTTCCCTGAAGGTCTGGCATGACATGGCCCACAGTGATGTGTGAAGATTGGGTCTGTCTGTGATTTTCAGCAGTATCCTGCGGCGGGACTGGTAAGTCAGAAAAGTCCTAAGGAATGCATAATGATTTACTTTTTCTTTTTGAGTGGACGCTGTCTTGCCTTACACCCACTAGAGGGTGTAAAGTGTACACATACCTGGCGTCCAACAGACCATGCTTCCCCTGTGTTATGATCAGTGTCAGCAAATGCTCCTGCGGACAGCATTGCTCCTTCTCCGCTCTGTCAGGCCAAATCAGTAGGGGTTTGGGGGGCCATCCGCCTCAGCACAGCGGTCAGGATCCCCCTGGTGTATACCTCTCACCCCCTCATCTACCATCCCTGCCATGGGACCACCCTGTTCACGCGCACGAAGGAGCTCTCCTTTAAAAAGGAAAACAAAGGGGTGGGGCTTCCAGGAACGCAGGGGGCGTGGCTTAGACACTGCCGCTGTGCACGTGCAAATGGTGTGCATGTGATACACGGCACAGGCACAAGGCTTACTGGCTTTAAAAGCCTTTCACTCTGGAAGTGTCTGGTTGGCTGACGGTGGGACATACCTGGGCATGTAAGCTATATGGTTGTTGGATACAGGCATTCCTAAGGCACGTCTACTCAGCATTAGGCTGAGCATTTATAGCGGCATTATACTCATTGCTGGACTAAAGCTTGGCAGTAGATGCACTGTATTAGTACCTCTGCTTTTTGTGCTTAGGACTATGATAGCTGAAATGCTCGCATGTTCCTCCCAGGATGGGAGAAAACGCGGCAGATCCCCCTCTCCAGCCCTTGACCTCCCAGTATCAGAACCAACGTGGGCAGGGCCTATGGAGATACCTTTGGGGGATCAGGCAGAAAGGCCTACGGATGACTCCGCTTCTGAGGGCTCAGTGTCTGAGGACCCTTTCTCAGTTTAGCAATCTCAAAAATTGCAGATTCAATCCCTTCCAGAGTTGGTTCGTTCTGGATACAAGTTGCCCCCAGCAGAGGTGGATGATGTTTCCTTTTCCTCTTTGGGCTTTTTCACACGGAGGATCCGTTCAGGTCCGCCTGTCAGTTTTTTAGGCGGACCTGCACGGATCCTCCATGTAGCCCTATGGAAGCACGGATGTCAGCGGTGACATGTCCGCTGACATCCGCTCCGCCAAAGTGTGACGGAGGAAAACCCTATTTTTCCTTCCGTCGGCGGAGCGGATCGGATGACAACGGACTCTACGGTCCGTCGTCATCCGATTCCCCATAGGGGAGAGCGGCGCTCTAACAGGGCGGTCCCTGCACAGTGTGCGGGGACTGCCCAGTCATCCGTCGGCTCAGCGGGGATCAACGGAGCGATCCCCGCTGAGCAAGCGGAGCTTCACGGGGCAGATCTTCACGGATCCGTCCCGTGTGAAAGGACCCTTTGGGTTCACTAAAACCTCCACAAGGTTCTCATGTTTTCCCTGTTCACCCATTGCTGGAGCGGCTGATTTATGCTGACTGGGATCACCCAGATAAGCATTTTCTTCCTCCTAAGAAGTTTGCTCTTCTTTATCCTATGGAGGAAAAGTTTACAAAAAAGTGGGGTTTGCCAGCAGTAGATGCTGCTATCTCTTCTATAAACAGGAGTTTAACTTGTCCAGTGGACAATGTCCAGGTGTTTAGAGATCCAGCTGATAAAAAGCTGGAATCTTTGCTTAACCACATCAATACCGGGCACTTTCGCCCCCTTCCTTCCCAGGCCAATTTTCAGCTTTCAGCGCTCTCGCATTTTCAATGACAATTGCGCGGTCATACTACACTGTACCCAAATGAAATTTTTATCATTTTGTTTGAAAAAATAGAGATTTCTTTTGGTGGTATTTATTCACGACTCCATATTTTATTTTTTGCGATATAAGCGGAAAAAGATCGGAAATTTGGAAAAAAAAAACTATATTTCTTTTTCGTACATCACGGGACACAGAGCGACTTAGTCATTACTAATGGGTTATATAGTTTACCTTCAGGTGTTGGCACTGGCCAATTCCAAACCGGAAGTACCCTCCCCTATATAAGCCCCTCCCACCCGGGAGCACCTCAGTTTTTTGCCAGTGTCTAAGGTGTTGGCCAAAGAGTAACATGTGTTTTCACTGGGCTTGCGTACAGGTTCTTTTGGGCCTTAGTAAGCTGTTCCGGATCCCACCAAAAAAGCTTCATAGCTAAACGGTCGGTACCCGGGCCTTGCAGCAGAAGAGCAAGGTTTTGCCTGTAATGCTTCTCTTAGGAGGGCTGGACCCTGGGATCCAGAGCTCTGGTCATACCCACGACCAAGACGCTGTCTGTGCAGGGTGCTATACAGGTCCAGGGGAGTGGAATCCTTGGGAACCCGGTCCCTGAAGGTTTAATTACAATGCCTGCCGTGATAGGTGAAGTTTGGACTTTTGTGGACCAAACAAAGTCCTGCGGCGGGGATCAGGTAAGTGGGGGCCCTCAGGAACTTGGTTCTATTGGGGGACCCCCAAGCCTAATTTGTCTTTCTGTCTGTTACCTAACGGTATTCCCGCTAAATATCTGTGTTTGCCTATATCTACTGAAAATGTAAAATTTTAATAGTAGTCAAGAAAAAAAAAAAAAAAAACAGGGACCGCGGTACCTGTGTTAAACCACTAGAGGCCGCTGTAGTCCATTTTTCTTGTAAATGTGGATCTTTGGTTTTCTCAACTCAAAAGATCCAGGCAGCTGGTAAGTTTCTCTGAGGGAATCCACTTCCTCTGCCCTGTTGCTGCGTTCATCCACCGCACAGGCCCTCCGGCAAAAAGGGCCCTGGCTCCTAGTCCTCTGTTGGTTTTCGAAAAGGGCGCCATTGGCGCACGGGCGCGCGCGCGGGCGCGTGCACGCGCCTCCTATGAAAAAAAAGGGGCGGGGCGGGTGGATGACGCTCGATGCGCGCCGCGGCGCTTCTGCGCATGTGCGGGCGTCCCAGCATGGTAAAAGACACAGTACAAGTGTCAGCTGCATGCAAACAGAGCTAGCAACAAACAGTGGCACACAGAGGCGGTTGATGCAGGCATCCCCATAGAAAGGCACTTTAGTGGACACCAGCTGGTATATAGCAGCACCTGTGTTAGACTATTACCAGCAAAAATTGGTGTATGACGACGGGAATACCTCAGCTTTGTGCTTAAAGGATATGTCGTCCAGACGCTCCGGAAATAGATCTTCCAGGAAGCCAAAGGGGTCTCCATCGGGCTCTGAGGATATTGGGCATGCTTGCACTGCACCAATCTCCCCTGAGAATGCAGAGGTCAGTAGCCGTAGAAACCCCGCAGGAATGCCTGGTGCTGCGGCTGTCCCCAGTCCACCTGCTCCTGTATATATAACAGAGGAGGTTTTATCCTCAACTCTGGGAGGATTGGAAGAGAGATTAACAGCATTGATCGCTGCTTCCCTGTCACAGGAAAAGCGCGTCCGATCTCCGTCTCCTCCTTCAGAGTGCCTGTTAGTGGAGGAACAGCCCCACACAGAGATCGACCTACCTGAAGGGGATCAGGATGAGGTTGATTCACTTATAGAGGAATCAACAGTGGAAGAACCTTTTCTCAGCTTCTCAGGCTGAAAGATTATGGGTTCAGTCTCTGACTAACATGGTCCGATCAGCATTTAAAATGCCTCTGGCGGAACCACCATCCACTACGGTTTCCTCGCTGGGGTCGCTAAAAGCTCCCCAGGCGGTCTGTTCCTTCCCAATCCACCCTTTATTAGAAGGGCTTATTTACCAGGATTGGGAGCATCCTGATAAAATATTTGCTCCCCCCAAGAGATTTCCGGTGATCTATCCCATGGAGGATAAGTTCATAAGAAAATGGAGGGTCCCTATAGTGGACGCAGCCATCTCTTCTGTTAACAAATCACTGACATGTCCAGTAGATAATGTTCCAATGTTCAAAGACCCAATAGATAAAAAATTGGAGTCTTTACTAAAATCTGCTTTCTCTACAGCAAGTATGGTGACACAACCTGCGGTAGCAGCGATTGGAGTCTGCCAAGCAGTGAAAGATCAGTTGAAACAAGTCTTAAGGGACTTACCAGATCAGCAGGCTCATGCCCTAGCTGACCTGCCTAGAGCCTTGTGTTTTGCGGTGGACGCCATAAAGGATACAATCCAACAGGCCTCCCGCTTTACGCTGTCTATAGTACATATGCGTAGGCTTCTGTGGCTCAAAAACTGGTCTGCTGAAGCTCCCTGTAAAAAACTGCTGGTTAGCTTCCCATTTCATGGAGAACGCTTATTTGGAGAAGATCTGGACAAATATATCCAGAAAATTTCTGCCGGTAAAAGTTCACTCTTACCGGTTAAGAACAAGGGTAGAAGTCCTTCTTTTAAGAGGCCTACCTCTCCAGTCCCGGGCACATCGGCTGGGAAGCAGTTCCGACGGCCTCCGCGGTCAAATTCAGGGGGCAGAAATCAGGGACAATCACAGGGTAACAAGAAGCCCTGGATCAAGAGAGGTACAAAACCTCCCCCTAAGGCATGAAGTATTGCCCCCGCTCAATCGGGTGGGGGGAAGACTTCAGTTGTTCACAGAGACCTGGCGGGACACCATCAGAGACAGATGGGTGCTCTCCGCAGTAAGTCTGGGATACAAGCTGGAGTTAAAAGGCACTCCTCCTGCCCAATTTATGAGGTCAAACGTGCCAAGAGATCCCCAAAAGAGAGGATCCCTCCTTCTGGCACTAGAACAACTATTGCTCCAAGGGGTAATCATGAAGGTTCCCCTGGAAGAAAGCGGATTCGGGTTTTACTCGAACCTTTTCACAGTCCCCAGACCAAATGGGGACGTGAGGCCCATATTAAATCTAAAAGGGCTAAACAAGTTCCTAAATATCAGGACCTTTCGGATGGAGTCGATCCGATCAGTGGCCACCGCCCTACAAGGGCAGGAATGGCTAGCCTCGATCGACATAAGGGATGCTTATCTGCATATTCC
The DNA here is from genome assembly GCA_029206835.1 of Rana muscosa. Lineage (NCBI taxonomy): Eukaryota > Metazoa > Chordata > Amphibia > Anura > Ranidae > Rana > Rana muscosa. The sequence goes on from CM055117.1 coordinate 1,118,039,050, forward strand.
CATCTTTCCGGCCCATCAGAAATTTCTACGCTTTGCAGTAGAAGGGCGCCATTTTCAGTTCAGAGCCTTACCTTTCGGTCTGGCCACAGCACCACGAGTGTTCACAAAAATTCTGGCCCCATTATTGGCCAATCTAAGAACACAGGGTGTAACGATAATGGCATATCTAGACGACCTGCTACTAATAGACCACTCAGTGGAAAAGCTGGAAGTAGCTATTCACAAGACAATCGAGTATCTGGAATATCACGGTTGGATTATCAACCGGGACAAGTCAGCTCTAAGACCAGTCAAAAGTCTGGAATACTTAGGGCTAAGGCTGGATTCAAATCAGAGAAAGATTTTCTTACCTCCAGAGAAGGTGTCGTCTTTAAGAAATTTGACCCACTTAGTGGGTACAAAAAGAAAACCATCCATACGTCTCTGCATGAGGCTGCTGGGAAAGATGGTGGCTTCATTCGAAGCGGTACCCTACGGTCAATTCCATTCAAGGAATTTGCAAAGGGCCATACTGTCAGCCTGGAACAAAAAAGTTCAGGCTTTAGACTTACCAATGTCCCTGTCCCCTTCCGTTCGCAAGAGCCTCCATTGGTGGTTGGTGCCCCAGAATCTGGAAAGAGGGAAACCCTTCAGTCCGGTTTCTTGGAAGGTGGTCACTACAGATGCCAGCCTCATCGGCTGGGGGGCAGTGCTGGAGCAATGGTCTCCAGGGCAGGTGGTCAGAAGCAGAAAAGGCCCTGCCCATCAATCTCTTAGAGATACGAGCAGCCCGGTATGCCCTAGTAGCATGGACATCCAAACTCCAGGGGTCCCCTGTCAGAATTCAATCAGACAATGCCACGGCAGTGGCATATATCAATCATCAGGGTGGCACCAAAAGTCGTGCAGCCCAGAAGGAAGCAAATTGCATCCTGGAGTGGGCAGAAAGATATGTCCCAGCCATATCCGCGGTTTTCATCCCAGGAGTGGAAAATTGGAGAGCGGACTTTCTAAGTCGCCAACAATTATGCCCGGGGGAATGGTCTCTTCACCCCGAGGTTTTCCAGGCAATATGCCAGCGGTGGGGAACACCGGATGTAGATCTGCTAGCATCCAGATTCACCGCAAAGGTGGACAGGTTTGTGTCTCGCACAAGGGATCCCCTAGCTTGCGGCTCGGATGCCCTAGTGTTCCCTTGGGATCGGTTCAAGCTGATATATGCATTTCCACCGCCACAATTGTTACCGCGATTACTCCGCAGAATCAGGGTAGAAAAGAAACCAGTGATTCTGGTGGCTCCAGCGTGGCCCCGAAGGGCATGGTACGCGGAGATTGTAAAAATGTCAGTGAGGAGTCCGTGGACCCTCCCACTTCGTCCGGACCTGCTGTCGCAAGGACCGATATACCACCCTTCCTTACCAGCCCTAGGTTTGACGGCCTGGCTATTGAGGCCCACATTCTGAAAAAGAGAGGGCTCTCTAATTCTGTGGTATCTACCATGATCAATGCCAGGAAACCGGTATCCAGGCAGATCTATTATAGGATCTGGAAAGCGTACATTACGTGGTGTGAGACCAAGAAATGGCATCCACGTAAGTACATGATAGGGAGGATTCTGGACTTCCTACAGTGGGCTGTAGATAGGAAGCTGGCCTTGAGTACTATCAAGGGTCAGATTTCGGCCTTGTCAATATTTTTTCAAAGGCCCTTGGCTTCGCATTCACTAGTCAAAGCCTTTATACAAGGAGTGATGCGTATTAGCCCTCCGGTTAGTATTCCCATATGTCCTTGGGACTTAAACCTGGTGCTGTCGGTTCTACAGAAACAACCGTTTGAACCATTACAACACATTTCCTTGGTTCTTCTCACCAGGAAATTGGTTTTCTTAGTAGCCATTTGTTCGGCTAAAAGAGTGTCGGAATTAGCAGCTATGTCCTGTAAGGAGCCATATCTGGTTGTCCATAAGGACAGAGTAGTATTACGTCCTCATCCAGCCTTTCTTCCTAAGGTGGTATCGAGGTTTCATTTGAACCAAGATGTGGTTCTTCCTTCTTTTTTCCCCAAACCTAGCTCAGTAGAGGAAAAGTTATTACATTCTTTGGATGTGGTAAGAGCAGTTAAAGCTTATCTAAAAGCCACTGCTCAGATTCGCAGAACGGATTCTTTGTTTGTTCTGCCGGAAGGCCCCAGAAGGGGTCAGGCAGCATCAAAATCTACTTTAGCCAAGTGGATTCGACAGGTCATAATACAAGCCTATGGCTTGAGAAAGAGACCGCCTCCGTTCAAAGTTAGGGCGCACTCCACAAGAGCGGTTGGAACTTCATGGGCAGTGCATCACCAGGCCTCCCTGGCTCAAGTATGTAAGGCCGCAACATGGTCTTCGGTACACATGTTTACTAGATTCTATCAGGTAGACGTTAGAAGTCAGGAGGATGTCGCCTTTGGGCGCAGTGTGTTGCAGGCCGCAAAAGATCCTCATGCCTGATGGCGCCCAGCTTAGGTACCCCCCCCTCATTTGGCATTGCTTTGGGACGTCCCATTAGTAATGACTAAGTCGCTCTGTGTCCCGTGATGTACGAAAAAGAAAAAGGGATTTTTATAACAGCTTACCTGTAAAATCCTTTTCTTGGAGTACATCACGGGACACAGAGCTCCCACCCCTCTTTTTGGGACACTTATTGCTTGGCTACAAAACTGAGGTGCTCCCGGGTGGGAGGGGCTTATATAGGGGAGGGTACTTCCGGTTTGGAATTGGCCAGTGCCAACACCTGAAGGTAAACTATATAACCCATTAGTAATGACTAAGTCGCTCTGTGTCCCGTGATGTACTCCAAGAAAAGGATTTTACAGGTAAGCTGTTATAAAAATCCCTTTTTTCTTTATTCTATTTTAAAAGAAATCCAAAAAAATCGAATTTTGTCATACATTTAAGCCAAAATGTATTCTGCTACATGTCTTTGGTAAAAAAAAATCCCGTTAAGTGTATAATAATTGGTTCGTGTGATCACGGACATATGTACGCAAATGATCATGTACAGATGTGCGCAGGTGATCACGGACATATGTGTGCAAATGATCATTGGGACATATGATTTTACTGTTACATATGTGGGGGTTAGGGATGAGCTTCGAGTTCGAGTCGAACTCATGTTTGACTCGAACATTGCCTGTTCGACCGTTCGCCGAACAGCGAACAAATTGGGGTGTCCGCGGCAAATTCGAAAAATCTATGGGAGAAATCTAAAGTGCTAATTATAAAGGCTTATATGCAAGTTATTGTCCTAAAAAGTGTTTGGGGACCCGGGTCCTGCCCCAGGGGACATGTATCAATGCAAAAAGAAGTTTTAAAAACGGCCGTTTTTTCGGGAGCAGTGATTTTAATAATGCTTAAAGTGAAAAAATAAAAGAGAAATATTCCTTTAAATTTCGTACCTGGGGGGTGTGTATGATATGCATGTAAAGTGGCGCATGTTTCCCGTGCTTAGAACTGTCCCTGCACAAAATGTCATTTTTGAAGGAAAAAAAGTCATTTAAAACTCACTCGCGGCTATTAATGAATTGTCGGCTCCCGGCAATACATAGAAAAGTCATTGATAAAAAAAAAAAAAAAAAAGCGTGGGGGTTCCCCAGAATTCAATTACCAGGCCCTTCAGGTCTGGAATGGATTTTAAGGGGAACTCCACCCCAAATTAAAAAAAAAATGGCGTGGAGTCCCCCTAAAAATCCATACCAGACCCTTATCCGAGCACGCAACCTGGCCGGCCACAGGGGAAGAGGGGGGGACGAGAGAGCGGCCCCCCCTCCCTCCTGAACCGTACCAAGCCACATGCCCTCAACATGGGGAGGATGTCCCCATGTTGATGGGGACAAGGGCCTCATCCCCACAACCCTTGCCCGATGGTTGTGGGGGTCTGCGGGCGGGGGGCTTATCGGAATCTGGAAGACCCCTTTAACAAAGGGGACCCCCAGACCCCGGCCCCCCCTATGTGAATTTGTAAGGGGTACATTGTACCCCTACCATTTCACGAAGAAAGCGTAAAAAAATGTTAAAAAAAAACACAAACACCTTGAAAAAGTCCTTTATTAAAAAAAAAAAAACATTCCAGCGGTGAAATCCAGTGTCCCGCGGCGATCCCGATGTCCAGCGCTGTCCGTCATTGGTTGTGCCTGAGCGGACCTGATGGGGAACTTCCTCCTCAGTGTTTTAAATGTATAGACCCGCCCCTTCTAAATTTCCCCATCAGGTCCGCTCAGCGGACCAGATGCGGAACATGACAAGGGGCGGGTCTATACATGTATTACACAGTGAAGGAAGTTCTCCATCAGGTCCGCCCCCTCGGTATGTCAGACCCCGCCTACGTCATTGGCCTGAGTGGGGAAACTTCCTTCACTGTGTAAATTTAAATTACACAGTGAAGGAAGTTCCCCGCTCAGGCCAATGACGTAGGCGGGTCCGACATACCCAGTGGCGGCCCGTCCATAGGGGGCGCCCGGGCGCCGCCCCCCCCCCCCCTCCTGTAGTCACAAAAAAAAACATATTAAAAAAAAAATATATTAAAACTGCCCCTTTAAGAAAAAAAAAATGTTCTTTAACTAACTGTGCTATGTATGGGCGCCGGCCACGTGCATTTATGGGAAGCGCCACGTCAATGCAATCACAAGATTGCAGACGTGGCGCTTCATTTGCGGGCTTTTAAACCGCCTTGCGGCGCAATCCAAAGCGCTGATAAGCTTCCGGGCGCCGGGCGGGAGCATTGATGTTTAGAACTGAGAGATTACTTGGAATACACGAAAACCGGAAGTGACGTCAGCAGCTCCAATCTGTGCATAGCCCGAGCGGAGCTAAGAAGCAAGGTAAGAGAGAGAGAGAGACAAAGACAAAGACAATGCTGTCTTTCCTTGCTAAACCCGGCCCCTCAATTACTAGCCAGGCAGTCCTCCAGAGTCCACACACTTCCCTGCTCGCCTCTCACTCTTACTCCAGTCTCCCACTCAGACAGCACACTGCAGACTGGGCAACATGAAGCACATAAAAAAAGGATTCACCTCGGGGCTGAGGAGAGGCTGTAAGATCTGCTGATTCCACTCACATGGCACACACAGGACACTGAGGATGATGGTCAGCAGCTGCACAGTGCACAGCTCACATTATCACTGTCCTGCACATATATGCATGATGGATCTCTTGTTTTTTTTTTTTTTTTTTACTTGGCCAGGCACTGTGAACACATGGGCTTACTTTACTTATTTATTTAGTCTTTGCTGACTGTTGCCGTGACCAGAGGTCTGCCTTTCACATTGCTAATGTATTGGTGGGGGAGGGAGGATAGATAGGAGGCACTGCTCTCCACCTGTGGAGCCTGTTTCCCCTCATAGTGTAATGTGAACTCTCTCATGGTTGAGGGAATGTCAGGCGTTACACAGGGGTGGAATAAAAATAAAGGAATGTGTGCTGTGGTGGTGCTTTGCAGATGCTGAAGTGTGGAGGATTGTGAACAGTGGCGGCCCGGGCGCCACCCCCCCCCCCCCCCCCCTGCTGTAGTCACCAAAAAAAAAAAAAAAACGGGCCCTTTTAAGAGTTTTTTTTTCTAAATGTCCTTTTTTTCACAGTTCAGTGGCGGTGCGTCCATAGTGGGCGCAGAAGCGCCGCCCCCGCTCGCTTCTGCGCCCGTCACTCACAACAATACATAGGTTCATGCATTGGATGAAACTATGTATTGTCGCCGCCACTGCCGCCCACTATTCAGATGGCCGGCCCCTTGAGCGCCGGCCATCTGAATAACAGCGTCTGGTTGGCCTTTAGAAGTGCCTAACAGAGCCAGCGTTTCCTGGTTGCCTTTCAGCCTGATTGGTTGAAGCGACATCGAGGGCAGGAGAAGACATCGAGGACGGAAGAAGGACGGCGCTGACCCGAGGAAGGTAAGTGCAGGGCTGGGGGGGACAAACTGGCTGTATATGGGGGACAAACTGGCTGTATTATGGGGACAAACTGGCTGTATATGGGGGACAAACTGGCTGTATATGGGGACAAACTGGCTGTATTATGGGGGACAAACTGGCTGTATTATGGGGGACAAACTGGCTGCATTATGGGGGACAAACTGGCTGTATTATGGGGACAAACTGGCTGTATTATGGGGGACAAACTGGCTGTATTTTGGGGACAAACTGGCTGTATTTTGGGGACAAACTGGCTGTATTTGGGGGACAAACTGGCTGTATTTTGGGGGGAAACTGGCTGCATATGGGGACAAACTGGCTGCATTTGGGGACAAACTGGCTGTATTATGGGGGACAAACTGGCTGTATTATGGGGGACAAACTGGCTGTATTTTGGGGGGAAACTGGCTGTATTTTGGGGGGAAACTGGCTGCATATGGGGGACAAACTGGCTGTATTATGGGGGACAAACTGGCTGTATTATGGGGGACAAACTGGCTGTATTTTGGGGGGAAACTGGCTGCATTTGGGGACAAACTAGTGGCGTTTGGGCACAGTGGCTGCGTTTAATGGGCACAGTGGCGGCAATTGATGTTTTTTTTTTTTCAGTTTGTTTGCGCCCCCCCAAAAAATTTGAGCACCAGCCGCCACTGGGGGCGGACCTGATGGGGAGCTTCTCTCACTTTGGCAATACATGTATAGACCCGCCCCTTGTCATGTTCCGCATCTGATCCGCTGAGCGGACCTGATGGGGAAATTTAGAAGGGGCGGGTCTATACATTTAAAACACTGAGGAGGAAGTTCCCCATCAGGTCCGCTCAGGCACAACCAATGACGGACAGCGCTGGACATCGGGATCGCCACGGGACACTGGATTTCACCGCTGGAATGTTTTTTGTTTTTTTTTAATAAAGGACTTTTTCAAGGTGTTTGTGTGTTTTTTTTAACATTTTTTTACGCTTTCTTCGTGAAATGGTAGGGGTACAATGTACCCGTTACCAATTCACATAGGGGAGGGCCGGGATCTGGGGGTCCCCTTTGTTAAAGGGGTCTTCCAGATTCCGATAAGCCCCCTGCCCGCTGACCCCCACAACCACCGGGCAAGGGTTGTGGGGATGAGGCCCTTGTCCCCATCAACATGGGGACATCCTCCCCATGTTGAGGGCATGTGGCCTGGTACGGTTCAGGAGGGAGGGGGGGGCACTCTCTCATCCCCCCCTCTTCCCCTGCGGCCGGCCAGGTTGCGTGCTCGGATAAGGGTCTGGTATGGATTTTTAGGGGGACTCCACGCCATTTTTTTTAAAATTTGGGGTAGAGTTCCCCTTAAAATCCATGCCAGATCTGAAGGGTCTGGTATAGATATTTGGGGGAACCACACGTCTTTTTTTTTTTATTTGCGGCGGGGTTCCCCTTAATATCCATTCCAGACCTGAAGGGCCTGGTAATTGAATTCTGGAGAACCCCCACGCTTTTTTTTTTATCAATGACTTTTGTATGTATTGCCGGGAGCCGACAATTCATTAATAGCCGCGAGTCAGTTTTAAATGACTTTTTTTCTTTCAGAAATGACACTTTGTGCAGGGACAGTTCTAAGCACGGGAAACATGCGCCACTTTACATGCATATCATACACACCCCCCAGGTACGAAATTTAAAGGAATATTTCACTTTTATTGTTTCACTTTAAGCATTATTAAAATCACTGCTCCCGAAAAAACAGCAGTTTTTAAAACTTTTTTTTGCATTGATACATGTCCCCTGGGGCAGGACCCGGGTCCCCAAACACTTTTTAGGACAATAACTTGCATATTAGCCTTTATAATTAGCACTTTAGATTTCGAACGTTCGAGTCCATTGTATTTATTAGGGTTCTAAAGTTCACACGAACATTCTGTCTGTTCGCAGGTTCTGGTGTTCGACAGTGTTCGGCTCATCCCTGGTGGGGGTTGATGTTTTTACTACGTGGGGACATGTGTGTGGGGACATGTGTGTGGGGCATGTGTTTTGGGGACATTGTGTTTTACACTGTTACTAGGCTGGTGATCAGTGTGTAAAAAGCTGTAAAAAACAGCTCATACTCACTGATCACTAGTGATGAGCCGAACACCCCCGGGTTCAGTTCGCACCAGAACCCGCGAACGGACCGAACGTTCGTACGAACATTAGAACCCTATTAAATACAATGGATATGAACGTTCGAATTCTAAAGTGCTAATTATAACGACTATTATGCATGTTATTGTCCTAAAAAGGGTTTGGGAACCCGGGTTCTGCACCAGGGGACATGTATCAATGCAAAAAGAAGTTTTAAAAACGGTCGTTTTTCGGGAGCAGTCATTTTAATGATGCATAAAGTGAAAAAAAAAGTCAAATATTCCTTTAAATATCGTACCTGGGGGTGTCTAAAGTATGCCTGTGAAGTGCCACGTGTTTCCCATGTTTAGAACTGTCCCTGCACAAAATGACACTTCTAAAGGAAAAAAAAGCCATTTAAAACTGCTTGCGGCTTTAATGTAATGTCTGGTCCCGGTAATATGGATGAAAATCTTTAAGAAAAATGGCATAGCTACCCCATGACCCCCCCCCCCTACCCCAGCCCATTACCAGCCCCTTTGGGTCTTGTATGGATATTAAGGGGAACCCCGCACACAAAATAAAAAAGGCCCTATATACTCTGAACAGCCGTATACAGGCGGTGCATACAAGACAGGGACTGTAGGTTTGTTCTTATGTAAAATGTGTTTGTAATTTTGAACAGGTACATTGTTTAAGTGTAGCTCCAGCCCAAAAATCTATTTTTAAACTTTTTGGAAAACATAGGGAAGGGTTATCACCCCTGTAACATTTGTTTTGCTGTCTGTGCCCCTGTTCAGAACATTTCACCTCACTTTCCGTCCCAATGACAACTGTTTTTGAAATGTGGTGTTTTTCTTGAAACAAGGATTGGTGATAAAGCATCAGTACAGAGGAGACACCTTTCTCCCATATTAATTCTTACAGGAGAGAATTTTCCTTCCTAGGGGTAGATTTCCTCTCACTTCCTGTTGTCTTCTTGCGTTTGCAAGTAGGAGTCGTTTGTAAGTTGGATGTTTGAAAGTAGGGACCTGCCGTATATACTCTGCAGAAATAGGCCCCTTAGTTGTTGGTGTTGGCACAACACTGTAAGCACTCACAGTTACTCTTGGTTGGTGCTGGAACGCCCTGCTGTCAACTATTATATCAGGAATTGTAATTACATATAATTGTTGAACAGTGGTAGTAAAAATTGGGCCTTTGATGGTGGTGCTGGTGCCACAACACTGTAAGCCCTGACAGTTACTCTTGGTGGGTGCAGCAATGGGCCCTGCTGTGAATTATTAGATCAAGAATTGTAATTGCATGCCCCTGTTGAACAGGGGCTGAAAAATTGGGCCTTTCGTGGTGGTGGTGGTGGTGGTGGTGTTGCCACAACACTGTAAGCCCTCAGAGTTACTCTTGGTGGGTGCAGGAATGGGCCCTGCTGTGAATTATTAGATCAAGAATTGTAATTGCATGCCCCTGTTGAACAGGGGCTGAAAAATTGGGCCTTTCGTGGTGGTGGTGGTGGTGGCGTTGCCACAACACTGTAAGCCCTCAGAGTTACTCTTGGTGGGTGCAGCAATGGGCCCTGCTGTGAATTATTAGATCAAGAATTGTAATTACATGCCCCTGTTGAACAGGGGCTGAAAAATTGGGCCTTAGGCACTGGTGGCACAACACTGCAACCCCTCACAGATACTGTACTTGGAGCACAGCAATGAGCCCTGTTGCAAAGTATTGCTTCAAAAATTGTAATTACACACCCCTGTTAAACAGGGGCTGAAAAATTGGGCCTTAGGCACTGGTGGCACAACACTGCAACCCCTCACAGATACTGTACTTGGAGCACAGCAATGAGCCCTGTTGCAAAGTATTGCTTCAAAAATTGTAATTACACGCCCCTGTTAAACAGGGGCTGAAAAATTGGGCCTTAGGCACTGGTGGCGGCACCCATAAACAAAAATGATCTTCCAAGCTATCATCATCAATCGTATCATTGAGGACTCGGAGGAGGAGGATAGCCAGTCAACATAACAGCACAGGCACTCAGCATCAGTCTTGAAGGGATGTGACATGTTAAAATCAATTAGTCTGTTATATCAGCATCAGGTGTGTGGTAGCTGGTGGTGATCCAAGACTGGTTCATCTTGATGAAAGTCAGTCGATCAACCGAGTCGGTGGACAGGCGCACCCTGTGATCCGTGACAAATCCTCCAGCAGCACTGAATGTGCGTTCCGAAAGAACGCTGGATGCAGGACAGGCCAGTAGCTCAATTGCATACTGTGCAAGCTCTGGCCAGTGATCCATCCTCAAGACCCAGTAAGCCAGAGGATTTTCGGTGGGGAAGGTGTCCAAGTCTGACCTTGCCCCTAGATATTCCTGCACCATGTTTATCAGACGCTGGCGATGGTTGCTGGAACCGATCATACTTTGGGGCTGCGGACTAAAGAATTGTCTGAACGCATCGGTCAGACGGCCACCTTCCCCACCGCTCCTTCTTTGACTGGCCGAAGCCTCAGCAACTCGTTGTCCAGGACCAGGAGTTTGTAACCTCCCAGTCTCTGGGAACGCGTTGCACAGACCTTTCTGCAAGGCCTCCCGGAGTTGTCTCATCCTCTGCTCCCTCTGCGACGGTAACATAAGGTCCGCAACCTTACCCTTGTACCGTGGATCAAGGAGAGTGGCCAGCCAGTAATGGTCCCTCTCCTTGATCCGAAGAATACGAGGATCCTTCCGCAGACTTTGCAGGATCAGGGAGGCCATGCAGCGTAGGTTAGCTGAGGCATTCGGTCCGGAGTCCTCTGGGTCACTAAGGACGACATGATCCGCAGCCACCTCCTCCCAGCCACGTACAAGTCCACTGGTTTCTTGGGACTGTAAATCATCCCTAAAAGACTGCTGCTGATGATGCTGAGTGCCAGCCTCCACCTCCATGCTGACACAAGCCTCCTCCTCCTCCTCTTCCTGTGCGATGGGTGGGACAGAAGGAACACTGTCTGGGTAAAGGGGGCCTTGAGAGGCAAGGAAGTCCTCCTCTTCCTGCCTCTGTTCTGCCTCAAGTGCCCTGTCCATTATTCCACGCAGCGTGTGCTCCAACAGGTGGACAAGAGGTACAGTGTCACTGATGCATGCACTGTCACTGCTCACCATCCTCGTGGCCTCCTCAAATGGTGCCAGGACAGTGCATGCATCCCTGATCATGCCCCACTGGCGTGGAGAAAAAAAACCAAGCTCCCCTGACCCTGTCCTGGTGCCGTAGTCGCACAGGTACTCATTGATGGCCCTCTGCTGCGTGTGCAGCCGCTGCAGCATGGCCAACGTTGAGTTCCACCTGGTGGGCATGTCACATATAAGGCGGTTCTTGGGCAGGTTCAACTCCTTTTGCAGCTCAGCCAGGCGAGCACTGGCATTATAAGATCTGCGGAAATGCACACAGACTTTCCTGGCCTGCCTCAGGACATCCTGTAAGCCCGGGTACCTGCCCAAGAACCGCTGCACCACCAGGTTAAGGACATGAGCCACACAGGGCACATGGGTCAGTTGTCCCTGTCGGAGGGCGGAGAGGAGGTTGGTGCCATTGTCGCAAACCACCATTCCTGGCTTAAGCTGGCGTGGCGTCAACCACCTCTCGGCCTGGCCCTGCAGAGCAGACAGGACCTCTGCCCCAGTGTGGCTTCTGTCCCCCAAACACACCAGCGCAAGCACGGCATGGCATCTTTTTGCCTGCGTACTTGCGTAGCCCCTTGAACGGCTACGGAGCACCGCTGGTTCAGAGGACAAAGCACAGGAAGAGGCCATGGAGGAAGAAGAAGAGGAGGGGGTGGAGGAGAGAGGTGTGTCACAACCACTAGTAGCATTTTGTAGGCGTGGCGGTGGAACAACCTCCAACACTACTGCACCTTGTCCTGCATCCTTCCCAGCTGCCAAAAGAGTGACCCAATGGGCCGTGAAAGAAAGGTAACGTCCCTGTCCATGCCTGCTGGACCATGAGTCAGCGGTAATATGCACCTTACCGCTGACCGCCCTGTCCAGCGAGGCCAAGACATTGCCTTCCACATGCCGGTAGAGAGCCGGAATAGCCTTCCGTGAGAAAAAGTGGCATTTGGGAACCTGCCACTGAGGAACCGCACATTGCACAAACTCACGGAAGGGGGACGAGTCTACCAACTGAAAAGGCAGCAGTTGAAGCGCTAGCAATTTAGCCAAGCTAGCATTCAACCGCTGGGCATGTGGATGGCTGGGAGTGAACTTCTTTCGACGGTCCAGCAGCTGGGGCAGGGAAATTTGCCTGCTAGAATCGGACGTCGGTGTACTGCTAGCAGAGTGGCCGCAAGTACTTGGCTGTGACACACCTAATTCTACACCTTCATTCCTCTCAGTGCATGTTTCAGAGAGGACTGAAGTTATAGTGGGGTTGGAGATCCCAGCTGATGCGGTGCAAGGAGAGGTCCGCTTTGTTCTTTGGTGTGGGTCTTTGAGGTAGGCTTGCCAACGAGCTGCATGGCAGGTCAACATATGTCTGGTCAGGCATGTGGTACCCAAGCGGCTGATGTTTTGGCCACGCGATATACGCTTGAGACATATGTTGCAAACAGCAGCTGTGCGATCTGATGCACTAGCCTCAAAAAAGGCCCACACCAAAGAACTTTTTGAATGACGGGCAGAGGCAGCGCCCTGCACAGGCGGAGCTCTGCGGTGTGATTCCGTCGGTGTACTGCCCTTACGCTGGCCACCAAAGGGCATCCTGCCTCGTTGGAGATGTGCCTCCTCCTCATCCTCCTCCTCCTCCTCTCTCCTATTAGGCACCCACGTGGAGTCAGTGACCTCATCATCCCCTCCCTCCTCATCACTGGAGCCAATCTGGCAGTATGCTGCAGCTGCTGGAACATGACTGCCAGATTGGTGTCCTTCTTGAGCATCCCCTCTGTCTGCTCTCACGCTACTGCCTTCCTGTAGCTGGGTTTCATCATCAGACCCTTCGAAACGCTGGGCATCCTCCTGGAGCATGTACCCAACACTGTGCTCAAACAGTTCGGGGGACTCCTCAGGAGGATGACATGGTGGGTCTAGGGAAGGAGTGACTGATGATGAGTCTGACATTGATACCAGGGAAGAGGACGCTTTGGCAGCTGCTTTGCCAGTACCCTGAGCCTGGGTGAGAGAGGATGAGGAGGAGGAGGAGGGCTTGGTCATCCACTCTACCAAGTCTTCGGCATGATGTGGCTCAACATGTCCAGCTGCCGAAAAGAAGGACAAGCGTGTCCCATGGCCATGTGCTGATGACAATGCACCGCGTCCACGACCAGCACTGTTGCCCCCAGACACAGAGCCTGCTTGCCCTCTTTTATTGCCTCCTGACTGTCTGCCTCTCCTTGTTTGCCTTCCAGACATTCTAATAGATGGCCTGCAGGGAGATGGGAAAAAAGCAATAAGGGCTACCTTCAGGTGTCCTTCTCTGTCCCTTTACTTAAGGATTTCTAAATATGGTTGAGGATGATTGCTTTCGCACAGAATAGCACAATGACAATTTCCCTGACTGTCCAAAAAACAAGGATTTCAAAGATGGTTGATGAGGAATGCTTTAGCACAGTATAGCACAAGGAGAATTTCCCTCACTGTCCTTCCCTGTCCCTAGAAACAAGGATTAGCACAGTAAAACACACTGACACTCTCCCTACCTATAGTTTTCTGTCCCTAGAAAAAATGTTTTTTTTAAAGATGGTTGATGATCAATGCTTTAGCACAGTATAGCACAAGGAGAATTTCCCTCACTGTCCTTCCCTGTCCCTAGAAACAAGGATTAGCACAGTAAAACACACTGACACTCTCCTTACCTATAGTTTTCTGTCCCTAGAAAAAATGTTTTTTTAAAGATGGTTGATGATCAATGCTTTAGCACAGTATAGCACAAGGAGAATTTCCCTCACTGTCCTTCCCTGTGCCTAGAAACAAGGATTAGCACAGTAAAACACACTGACACTCTCCCTACCTATAGTTTTCTGTCCCTAGAAAAAATGTTTTTTTAAAGATGGTTGATGATCAATGCTTTAGCACAGTATAGCACAAGGAGAATTTCCCTCACTGTCCTTCCCTGTCCCTAGAAACAAGGATTAGCACAGTAAAACACACTGACACTCTCCCTACCTATAGTTTTCTGTCCCTAGAAAAAATGTTTTTTTAAAGATGGTTGATGATCAATGCTTTAGCACAGTATAGCACAAGGAGAATTTCCCTCACTGTCCTTCCCTGTCCCTAGAAACAAGGATTAGCACAGTAAAACACACTGACACTCTCCCTACCTATAGTTTTCTGTCCCTAGAAAAAAGGTTTTTTTAAAGATGGTTGATGATCAATGCTTTAGCACAGTATAGCACAAGGAGAATTTCCCTCACTGTCCTTCCCTGTCCCTAGAAACAAGGATTAGCACAGTAAAACACACTGACACTCTCCCTACCTATAGTTTTCTGTCCCTAGAAAAAATGTTTTTTTAAAGATGGTTGATGATCAATGCTTTAGCACAGTATAGCACAAGGAGAATTTCCCTCACTGTCCTTCCCTGTCCCTAGAAACAAGGATTAGCACAGTAAAACACACTGACACTCTCCCTACCTATCCTTCTCTTTCCCTAAACTAAAGGAATCCAGGTTAAGCAAGAAAAAAAAATGTCACTGTCCCTGCCTATGCTTCTCTTTCCCTGCTCCGGAACACACTACACTAGGCCGCCGTGCTGGCGGCCTTTTATAGTGTGGGGCGTGTACTAAACACCCTCAGCAATAATTGGCCACAGGCATCCTGCCTGTGGCCAATCATTGCTCTCCTCGCTGCCGGCGCTGTGATTGGCCAAGCATGCGGGGTCACAGTGCATGCTTGGCCAATCACAGCGCCTGGATGACACTGCGATGGCGTAGTGCATTGTGGGCCGCGAATTAGGCACGAACGGCCCAAATCGTTCGTTGTTCGGCGAACGATCGAACAGCCGATGTTCGAGTCGAACGTATGTTCGACTCGAACACCGAGCTCATCCCTACTGATCACCAAGCCAGCTGCAGCGATCCGCTCTCCTCTCCTCACCGACAACTAATGTGTGAGGAGAGGAGAGCCAATCGCCTAGCAACCGGCTCTCTGTTTACATCACATGATGGCTGTGATCCGACACGGCCGTCATGTGATCAGGAGGGCCAATCACAGAGCCCTCCTGCTGATCTGAGATGCGCGTCTGGGTGACACGAGCGCATCAGGATCGCGCCGCTGCGCAGGCTCGCGCGCGTCCGATCCCCCTCCTATTGAGGGGCGTTCCAGAACATCCACTCAGAAAGAGAGAGCGCCCACCCGACCGTTTATATGCAGTGGCCGGGTGGGAAGTTGTTAAAGCCTCATTTGCTGTAGCCGGTGCTGTAGCACAACCTGCGGTAGCAGCAATAGGCATTTGTCAATCTCTCAGGGATGAAATGAAGCAGGTCATTAAGAAAGTGACTGCTCAAGGGGATGAAGCCCAAGCTTTAGCTGAGCTACCTAGGGCCTTATGCTTTGCGGTGGACACCGTTGTTTGATGTGATATATGTAGAGAGACAGCACAAGCCATTATTGGACATCAGCTATGTTTACTGAATGACCCAGCAGGAACAGGAAACACAACACAGGAAGAAGTACAACAGAAGTACAATAGAGATGCACCATAGGGTTGCATTTAAAGAAACATATCATCCATAACATCTCCCCCTTTTAGTGTTAATAAATGAACATTGTGAAATTCAAAAGAGACACAGCAATAATACATTGTACAGGTTAAGTCTCATAGGTGGTTTTGAACATCTACCACTATGGGTGAAGACTGGTCCTTGTGCAAGGATTCCTTTAGCCCTCTCTGAAAATACTGGGCTCCTCTCATCACGTACTGGCGTGCTCTGCGCTTGACAGCTGTCGTGTATACTTGCTTGCCCAGAACTGTCATTGCCTTTGGTATGAGGCCTTGCCTCTGTACATGCCTCACTGTCAATGGGTGAGTATGTCTTTGTGATACTGGGTGAGTCTGATCTATCAACGGGATACTGAGATTCAGGCTGCTCTGCCACTCTCAAATCCGCTCGATTGCGGCGATAGAGAGTTCCTTCAATGTCCACAAGATAGGAGCCTGGTGCAACCTTTTGCAGACAAGTACCTATTCTCCAACGGCCTATTCTCCAGGTAATGGTTTCATACGGATTCATTCTCCAATATTCAATTCTGGCAAATCTCTGGCCGATGTGTCATATCGTGCCTTTGACACTTGTCTCTTAATCCTTAACTTTTCAGTAACACCTTGTATGGCAGAGGGTTCAAGCAGCTTATTTGCTACTGGTAAGGAGGTCTTTAATCTCCTTTACATCAGTCTTTGTGCCGGACTACTATCCATGCCTTCAGTTGGAGTGTTTCTCCAATGTAAAATGGCCTTCCATGGGTCTTTACCATCACTTTGTGCTTTCTTGCATACATTTTTAACAATCTTTACAGCTGATTCAGCTTTGCCATTAGCCTGTGGATGATGTGGTGAGAAAGTAACATGCTTAAAGTGTAAGTAAACCCCCCTATCGTTTTCATCCAGGGAAGCTGCCATCTTTGCCTCTGTTTAATCTACAACTGCAATGTTTCTCCACATGTGATCAGTTATGACACCAGCCATTGGATGGTTTGGCAGTTTGGTTAAGAGCACAACCAATAGGAGTGTTACATTTCCGGCACGTGCCAGAAATTAAACCGTTTTACAGATGGGTTAACTTCCACTTTAAACTCCCATTCAGTGGCAAATTTTCTGAGTTGTAGGCTTTGCAAACTGAGGGCCATTGTCAGAGATTACTGTATCTGGTTGGCCATGACGTGCGAACTGAGCCTTGCACCTCCTAATTGTAGCTTCAGTGGGTAAGTCGGGGAGAAGGTCTATTTCCCAGAAGTCTGAATAATGATTGACTAATAGCAAGTATTCCTTGCCTGCGTAGTTGAATAAGTCCATACTGATAATCTGCCACAGACGTGTAGGTATCTCATGTGACATCATGGTTTCTTTTTGTTGTAATTGGGCATTTTCATTGCAGGTGGGACAATTACTGACAAAGTCTTTGATTTCACCATGCATGTTGGGCCAGTAAAGAGTATCACAAGCTTGTCTGTAGCATGCTTCACCACCAATATGGCTGGAGTGTATGCATAATAACATCTCTGCTCTCAGTGGCTTTGGCACGATGACCATTGGACCTTTGTACAAGATACCATTTTGTATGCTTATCTCATCTCTAAAGGACCAGTATTCCCTTACAATTCCAGGTACGGCCTCTTTTTCATCTGGCCACCCACTCAAACAATAGACTTCAAAGCTTGTAAATATGAATCACTGTCGGTGTGCTGTATGAGTTGATGTAGTCGCTGATCTTTGACATTAAGATAGTCCACTTGATTGATATCAGCAAAGAAATTTTGTTCCTGTTCCAGCAGACAAATTGTACGATGCTCATGCTCACCTCCAGGTGCCACATTATCTGACGTAGCTCTGCTCAGGGTATCGCTGATATACATTTCACATCCTGGCTTGTAGACAACATTGAGGTTGTAATGCTGCAATGTAAGCATCATGCTCTGCCAACGCTTAGGAGCACACAAAAGGGGCTTTTTTGAATCATGTTTCCTCAATAGGTGGTGGCGTGTGCTTTCACTGGTGATACCCAAAACTATTTTATCACAAATAAGTTCATCTCTCAGAGAGCCATACTCACAGCTTGCAGCTTTTTCTCTTAACCGTGTGACAAACCTGTCTATTGATTCACAGTCTTCTTGCTTACAGCAGCCAAATGTATATCTTTCATATATGACATTTTTAGAAGGTCTGAAGAAAGCTTCTAATGCATCCAGAATGGTTTTGGTGTCACTCTTTTGCTCCTCTGTGAGGTTCAGATTATGCTTGTAAACATGGAGGCATTCGCTGCCCATCACACACCTCAGTGTGGCTGCTTGCACTGCTGCAGGCTTCTTATTTAACCCTGTGGCTAGGGAATAGTCTTCAAACTCAACCCTGAAATTGTCCCAGTTACTGCTGACATCTCCACTCACCCTCATTGCCTAAGGCAGTGGAATGCTGTTAGCTGCCATGATGCTGTTTTTGTTGTTGCAAATACTCAGCATCCGGGACAGGACTGCAATTGGTAGGAGGCACAATCAGTTCCAAGAACACTCACATCAAGGCTGGCAGGCTCTCAGCATCAAATGTGTAGAAAGAGAATGGATCCAAATCTTCTGACATCATGTTTGACGTGATATATGTAGAGAGTCAGCAAAAGCCATTACTGTACATTAGCTATGTTTACTGAATGACCCAGCAGGAACAGGAAACACAACACAGGAAGGAGTACAACAGAAGTACAATAGAGATGCACCATAGAGTTGCATTTAAAGAAACATATCATCCATAACAACCATCACAGATTCTATCCATCAGGCGTCACGCCTTGCGCTCATGTTGGTACACATGCGTAGGATTCTGTGGCTGATGAATTGGTTAGCCGAGTTGCCATGCAAGAAGCTCTTGGCTGGTTTTCCCTTTCATGGAGAAAGGTTGTTTGGGGAAGATTTGGATAAGTACATCAAAGCAGTTCCCTACGCCCAGTTTCATTCAAGACTGTTGCAATACAGTATTCTGTCTGCTTGGAACAAGAAGACCCAAGTTTTGGATTATCCAATGAATATGGCCCCAAAGGTGTGCCAGAGTCTCAGTTGGTGGTTGATGACCAGGAATTTACAGAAAGGGAAATCCTTCAGTCCGGTTACCTGGAAGGTAGTAACGACGGATGCCAGCCTATGGGGCTGAGGAGCAGTCCTAGAAGAGACCACTATCCAAGGGAAGTGGTCAGAGTCCGAGAAAACCTTACCCTTCAACATCCTAGAGATTCGGGCAATACGTCTGGCTCTAATAGTCTGGACATTCAGGTTACAGAATTGTTCCATCAGGATACAGTCCGACAATGCCACAGCAGTGGCCTATATCAATCACCAAGGGGGCACCGGACGTCATGCAGCCCAGAGGGAGGTAAACCATATTCTGGCTTGGGCAGAGGAACATGTTCCTTGCCTATCCGCAGTCTTCATTCCAGGAGTGGAGAATTGGCAGGCGGATTTCTTGAGCTGCCAGCAGTTGTTCCCGGGAGAATGGTCCCTACATCCCGATGTCTTTCTGACCATATGCCAGATGGGATACCCCGGACGTAGACCTGTTGGTATCCAAATTCAACAAAAAGTTGGACAACTTTGTGTCAAGAACAAGGTATCCACTCGCATTCGGGACAGATGCGTTAGTGACCCCGTTGGATCAGTTTTCACTGATTTATGCATTCCCCCCAGTTCAGCTGCTACCGCAACTTCTTTGCATGATCAAGAAAGAAGGGAAGCCAGTAATCCTAGTAGCTCCGGGGGGCCAAGGAGATCCTGGTATGCAGAGGATGGAAGTAGGGGATTCCTGGACTCTTCTATCTCATCCAGACCTGCTGTCGCCAGGGCCCGTATTCCATTTTAACTTACAGTTCCTTTATACAAGGGGTAACTCAGATAAGTCCACCAGTCAGGTCACCCTTGTGCCCATGGGATTTGAATCTAGTTCTGTCGGTTTTGCAAAGACACACAATATTCACATAATTCCTTTGTTTCTTTTGACAAAGAAGTTGGTATTCTTAGGCCTCGTACACACGACCGAGTTTCTCGGCAAGAACCAGCAAGAAACTTGCTGGCAGAGATGTCTTGCCGAGAAATTCGTTCGTGTGTATGGTTTCTCGTCAAGAAAACCGACAAGTAATCTCGACGAGAAAATAGAGAACCTGCTCTCTATTTTCTCGTCGAGATTCTCGTCGGCATGTTTCTCGACGAGAAAAGTGAGTGTGTGTACACTTACCTGTTCTCCCGGAAGCCCGCGCATGTTCGAAATGAATTTGACGCATGCGCGGTAGCTTCCTAGGCATAGGTAGGGTATACCAAGATGGCGGCGACGGCATCGAATGTGACGAGTGCATGCTCGTTGTAGTCGATAACGTCACCGCGTACGCTCGATTAAAAGAACCCTGCTAACAGAATCTGGCATCCGCCTGAAGCCACATGGTCTGTTTGTGCTGTATAATGTTGGAGACATGAAGCGCTGGGTTTGTTATGCCACATGTGTGGAGGACTGGCCATACATCTCCGGCCGTTTGTTCGTTGCCTGCACTGCGGGGAGTACCTGTTTGCTGTGGAACACCCTACCATGCCACCCCATGCCTACAGATTTGATTGTGCCACAGGTGTTGCTACAGTGGAGACTGCTGCTTTTGCTCCTGATGTGAAACCTACACTCATCACGCCTGCTACTGTGAGTGTTCCATTTGATGATGTCGCTGCTACTGCTCCTAAAGTGCCATCAGCAGACATCGCCATCGCTACTGTGCCAGCTGCACCTGTCCAGAAGGAGGTGGGCTATGTAAAGGCATCCCGCGGCCACGGCCTACCCCAGAGACTACAAGAACAGGAACCCGAGGAAGTGTCGCTCCTGGGAAATCCACGTCAGGAACTGGTGAGAAATTTGGGACAAGCATTTCAGTGGGGTCAATGTGTAAATATAGGCCTGCAGAAGAATTAAGGGATTCTGAACTGGATTCCTTGCCTGATTTATCTGGTGATGATGAACTGTTTGAATCTATGAAACAAGAACTATTGTGGGCTAATAGTGAGGATGTTGCTTCTACCTTCACTTTCCCAGATTGGGCAGCTCTAGACTTTGGGGAGACATCACCTAGTGTGGAAACGCCCAGTGTTACTAGTGAGCCTCTGACTAAAGTTATCAGTCCAGCTGAAACTAAAAAGTTGTCTGCTAAAGCCGTGGTTCAAATGTCTCTGAATCCATGCCTGCTTCCTGGATTGGGGAATACCAGGGCTTTGCCAAAGCTTGCTCGCTTACAAAGAGTGCTCAACAAAAGAGTTGCTACAGAATATGGCCTGGAATTTCCATATGTTCCTTCAGAGACTATGCAAGAAACTTAATCAAAGCAAGAGGAGTGGTACAGTGAAGCTATCTGGGGCTACCTGTCTGTACCAAAGCCTTTTAGAAAAGCTGGTTATTCATCTGTCATGGATAAGAGTTATGATGGATGCATGCTTCAATGGAACTATGGCCGGCATATCTACTCTGACAAAGTGGTCATCTGCAGACCTGGAAAAGAAAATGTGGTTTACTATGTCACTACTGTGGATAAACAAGGGAAACCAGTTACTTTGCCAGATCCTCGTTTTTAATGGTAACCATTTAAAGGGACTGTCATAGTTCAGCTGGCAAATATCAGTCTCTTCTCTAAAGCAACAGTTTGTTCCTGTTTAAAACACAGAGAGAGACTGAGAAAAGTTCTTTACTCTAAATGGACTATGGGCTACATAGCCAGAAAGATTCTAGGTTTAGAGAACTTCGTGGTCAAGATTTTCTACATGTGTACAGTAATTTCAATACTTTGTCACTAAGGACTTCTGCCATACTGATTTCTACCGCTAGATGGTGGCTATGTTACTCATAGAAAGGGATGGACTTTTAAGTTAAATTCTAGTTTGCTTTGCATTTAAATGTGGAAGAAAGTTTTACTCTCCTGGGAGTGAGGCTTTGCTCCCAGTTGATCAATGATGCTGTTATGTGTTTCTGTGTGTGTAACCTTGTTCTTTTTCAGGTAACAAAGATCTCCTAACAAGCTGCTAGAGTAGGGGCAGTTAGATAGATAGTAAGGTTCCTGTAACATGTTTGATGTGAATATACTGTTGATTAATGTTTGAAACTGTAACATGACTAAGGGATGTGCAGAGTACTGAGGCTCTCGTTTCCTGTAAAGCTAGCAACCAACCCACATTCATTAAAACCAAGGATTGACCAGACGACACATAAACCATTAAACCAAAGAAAACTCAGCTTAAACCTGCCCGGTCCAAGGTGTTTGAAGGGCAATTTTCTCAACCAACTAGTTGTATCTGTCACCCCATAAAGGTCCCCCGCCGGATAATACACCAGCTGAGGGACAATTACCAGTTACTTCCTACAAGATACAACCAACTACAAACCATTGTTACCATTGTATTATTAGTAAGGGAAGGTACACCCATACCTCCAGATGGGCTCAACCCCCCTAATACTCCATTATTTTTTCCAGTACCGCCTTCAAAGACCCCATAGACCTTGCGCTGCTGCTATGAGTAGCAATAAAAGAAACAAAAAACCCGACGTGAACAGTCATGGGAAAACCATACCCCCTTAGGACCGGCCCCACCAGGTAGAAACCATCCTACCTGGTACTAACATAAAAAACTCAGAAAGTGACCCCCAAAAAACACAAACGAAGGGAGGGCGGGTGGGAGAAACCTTCCTGCCTCTGTGAAAAGCTTAGACTGAGCACTGATGGAAACTACGCCCCTCTACATCCATGGGACATGCCCCCAAAACTCGGGACCCACCAATCCAGGTAAGTGGCATAATACCTCCCCCTTAACCCCAGCCTCTACTCCACCTCACTGCCCACCCCAGTCATGCTGGCCCTCCTCCCAGTTGTACTTTCTGCTCCAGGATATTACTTGACTGAGGCTCTCATTTCCTGTAAATCTAGCAACCAACCCACATTCATTAAACCCAAGGATTGACCAGACGACACATATTAATTTTTGGAGTCGAATGGCCATAGAAGCCTTTTTATTACAACAAATGAAATACAAAAATCTCAACATACAACGTAATGCATATAATACATTTTTTACATAACCATTAAACCAAAGAAAACTCAGCTTAAACCTGCCCTGTCTAAGGTCTTTGAAGGGCAATTTTCTCGACCAACTAGTTGTATCTGGCATATTACGCCAGCTCAGGGACAATTACTAATTACTTCCTACCAGATACAACCAACTACAAACCATTGTTAACATTGTATTATTAGTAAGGGAAGGGACACCCATACCTCCAGATGGGCCCAACCCCCTAGTCCTCCATCATTTTTTCCATCACCGCCTTCAAAGACCCCATAGACCTCCAGCCACAGCACACGGACGTGACACCTTACGTTCGTGTCACCCTCCAAACTCAGGAGGCCCGCTGGATGCCATCCTGCAAACCCAGCTGCCATAGGTCAATGCCGATGGCATTCAGGTGAACACTGTCCCGACATAAGAAACGCCATGTTTCCTCCTTCAAATCCCATTGACGAATCGCCAAAGCCCCCATTACTTCCAAAAACTTGGCTACCGCTTTGGTGACCTTGACCCTGGCTCTGTTAATACATGCAACAGAGCGAGCCAAACACCAAGCAGACCTGGACACGATATCGGACCATACAAAATGGTATCTGGGAAAAACGTCTTGAGTCACAAGAAATCTAATTTAATGTCCCTGATCAGTTTGCGCGAGCAACGCAGACCAAGGTCATTACCCCCCACATGCAACAGAACCACCTCAGGGGCCCTGTCATATCTAGCATACCTGTGCATTTCAGGCACGACTCTGGACCATAGCATTCCTGGAACCCCAAGCCATCGTACCATGACCTCTTCCCCAGAGAAACACAATGCCCCCCTCCCGTACCTCAGCCCTCCTGGCACCCCAATACACATAAGAGTGACCCAGGATCCACACCAGCCAGGCCTCTGAATCTGAAAGAAAAGAAAATAAGGGGGGATATAGCATCCCCCCAACAAACCCAAAGACCCCCAGTAACAAACAACATTGATATGTTAAAAACTCAGGAAAAAGAGGAGACCTAATAAATGAGGGCAGACATACAACCTAAATCGAGCAGACTCCCAGTGACCGCCGCCAGTCTCCTACAGAAAACGCGCCCCATAGGCATAAAGCGGCAGGTAATTCAACTTGTCCAGGAGAGATTGCAAGTCCCTAAGCCAAATTTTCCTGCCCTGTAAGGCTGTGGAAACCGCCATCTTCAGGTCCTCAAGTTTGTCCAAAGGCAAACGGCAGTCCATAGCCACGGTATTTATGATGATACCCAAAAAGTGTAATTCTGTGGCTGGGCCCTCGGTCTTGTTGGCGGCCAACGGGACTCCAAAAGATTCAAAAACCTGTTGGACCATAGCCAACAGGGAGGCACAGATAGAACTAACCGCCGACCTTAAACACAAGAAGTCATCCAGGTAGTGAATGACTGAGGTCAGGTCCGAGACACCTTAAACCACCCATTCCAAAAAGGAACTAAACTGCTCAAACAGGGAACATGAAATAGCGCACCCCATGGGCAAACACCTGTCAACAAAAAGCTGCCCCTGCCATTGACAGCCCCAACAGATGGCAGCAAGTGGGATGCACCGGTAAAAGACGAAAGGCAGCCTCAATGTCGTTCTTAGCCAACAGCGCCCCCGACCATACCGACATCATACCGACACCATACCGACATCGTTGTATGACATCGTACAAAGGTCAATGGAATCGTTAACGGACCCCCCCCTCGGATGGGACAAATGATGAATGAGCCAAAACTTATTTGGCTCCTTCTTAGGGACAACACCCAATGGAGAGACAACCAGATTTGGCACTGGCGGCGACTCAAAGGGGCTAGCCATGTGACCCAAAGAAACTTCCCTAAACAATTTTTCCGTAACAACCTCCGGATGCGATCTAGATGACCGCAAGTTGTCGGCCAGAGGAGGGACCACCTGCAAATGACTGTTTAACTTGAAACCCAACTCTAGCAACGCAGCCGCCTTCCGATTAGGATAACGCTTTAGGAAAGCTGCCATCCCTCTTACCTTTACCAGCGTTCTCCCTTTTTCCAGCGTAGCCCCCTCTTCCTCATCCTTGTTTAAAACACAGAGACTGCGGGTGAGATCCCCCACAACCAGAACATTTGTGCCGGAAATGGCACTTAGTTCTGAATTTGCAAGTACCGGAATTAAATTGCCAGCAGAACCCCATGCGACTACCAGCCGGTTGTGCAGAGGCGGCTGCACCCCCGGCCCCACCCTGAAAGGGAGCCACCGCACATCTTGGAGAGGACATCAGCTTCATCCAGAGACTGATGTCCTTATGGTCCCACTGCAGAGAAGGGCGGACCGCCTTCTGTTGGTGGAATTGCTCATCATAATGCAGCCAAGCAACCCCCCCCCCATAAATATACTGTGCCTCGCCAATCAAGTCTAGATAACAAAAAAGGGGGGAGCAATTTTCCGGGGCCTTTTCACCGATGACGCTCACCTCAGTCGCCTGCAACCAGTTTGCAAGCGTGCAGGGAATTAGCCGGTACCGCCACTTTTTTTCCTCCTCTTTTTTACTTTTGTTCGGTTTAACTTTGTCCAAGTTAAACTTCTCCAAGGGCAACAAAGAAAAAATTTCAATATACTCCCCCTTCCAGATACGTTCCTTCACTTCCGGCTTTAATTGAGTGCCCAACGGACCCTCAAAACACACGTAAACTTCACATTTGGCATCATCTGTTAAATGCACCCCATCTGTCCCAACAGTACCTTTTGCAGTCACAGCGGTTTCCGAAACCGCAGCCTCAGAGCTGGCCCCTGCCACCGCTGTCTGAAGCGGACCCAGCAAATTGTCCGTACCTGCCCCAGAAGCACTCGTGCCAGCCCCTGCTGCCCCAGAAACCAAGGCAGGCGTGACCGGGACAGGCACCACCTGACCCTCGCCCTGCACGGTGGAAGTGCGGGCCACAGCCCATGCCGCCGCCAGAGAAGAGCCCGCCCCCGCCCATGCACCAGCCTCACAGCACGCCAGCACCTCCAGCAGGCCAGCCATCATCCTGCGGCGCTGCCACAGAAAGATGGGGGAGCCTGTACCACCACCCAGTCTAGCCGACATCTCCCCCTGTACCACAGGCCCCTCAGCACCCCCCACACGGCCCTCAGAACCCCCTAAGCCAGAGACAGTAGGAGAAAAAGACAGGACAGAAGAAAGGTTCTTACATGGCTGTCGCTGCCCATCAGGACATCCAGTCCAGCTTCATGTGCCGCTTCGGGGATCTCCCCCTCCCCTGAGTCTGTGATCTCCCCTTCATACATGCAGTCCTGTGACCTCAACTCAGCCCCCCACGCTCCGAATGGGCAGGCCGTACAGATCTGATCCCAGACATCCGTGGGCGCACTTCGGTGACATCATCATCCCGCACCGGACTGGAAATCTGGGCCTGTTTCACGCGGCCTCCATGCTGAGCTCTGGGCCGGGCAGAAGAAGCCCACCGAGCCACCAACCGGGTCCTCTCATCCACGGTACCTCCCCAAAGCTGACGGGCTGCTGGTGATGATCCTCTCTGCCCTTGCCTACCAGAACTCGGGGCCCCGGCTGTTCCAGGCATCTGGCCAGCACCCGTTGACTCTTCTCTCACCTGTCAAGCATGTGGGCGAGTGGGTGGGGAGCCCGCAGAGGCGGCCACGCTGTCCACATGGTAAGCAGAGGGGGGTGCCTACCAGAACTGGGGGCCCCGGCCATTCCAGGCATCTGGCCAGCACCCGCCGACTCTTCTCTCACCTGCCGAGCGTGTGGGCGGGGAGCCCGCAGAGGCGGCCACGCTGTCCACATATGGTCCGTTGTGGGCGGCGATTCCTCCTGACCACCACGCTGGGCGAAGCAGGCTTTTGCTTGGCCAGTAGAGTCGAAGGGTTTTGGGCAGGGCTCCCATAATGATCCCGGACACCAAAAGTCACCTCCGGGCTAAAACGTTCAAGAGGCCTGGACTTCCTAGCACATGGGCGACCATGAGGAGGGCCAGCAGATGCATTGAAGGAGGCCTGGCTGGGCTCCTGGATCAATTCGGAAACGGTGGCCTGTAGCCAGCCAGCGCCTCTGGCCACCGCCTCAGCTTGGAGCTGGGACAGCAGGGCCTCCAGATCACCCATGCTAATTATGTCTGTATTCTCTGTTGTCAAATGCAGGAAACAGAAACCTTCCTGCCTCTGTGAAAAGCTCTAACTGAGAACTGATGGAAACGACGCCCCTCTACATCCATGGGACATCCCCCCCAAAACTCGGGACCCACCAGTCCTGGTAAGTGGCATAATACTACCCCCTTATCCCCAGCTTTTACTCCGCCTCACTGCCCACCCCAGTCATGCTGGCCCTCCTCCCAGTTGTACTTTCTGCTCCGGGCCATTACTTTATTCTTTTACTGCCTTACCCTTCCCTTTCCCATCCAAGTTTTTGGTTCAGATACCTACTCTCAGGCTTGAGAGTTATTTTTTTCTTTACTGACGCTGAGGAAATTGTCTCCTTTAGTGGGGGAAGTGTGTAGCCCCCTGTTTCTAAAATTGGGGCTATAGTGTAAATTTTGTTTTTGGCTGAGCTGTAAACAGCTCAGATTTGATTGTATAATTATTTAGTTCTGTTCTAAACTTGACTGAGTTGTGCTAGATGTCACTGGTACCACAGGCCAGTATGAGAATTACAACTACCGTATATACTCGAGTATAAGCTGAGTTTTTCAGCCCTTTTTTTAGGGCTAAAAATGCCCCCTCGGCTTATACTCGATTTATGTTGGAACTTACTTGTCTCTGGTGTGTGCGGCAGTCACTCCTCTAGAGTAGAGGTCTCCGTATCGCAGCACGCAGCTAGCATCAGTCCTGCTGTGTATTTCTACCGCTTGCTCGTGTCTTTCGCCGCTGACAAAGCTGCTGCCGTAATTCCCGCCCATGCCGTGACGCTGTGCGGTAGGATTGGCTGCTGGGACTGCCATGTCCTAGCAGCCAGTGATCATTGGCGTGGCTCCTCCCGGCTACCTGCCCGCATGTTTGTATTCGGAGTCGGGAGATAAAACAGAGAGCGGCCCCCTGAGGAGTGACTACCATCTAAAGGGATGCCGGGGCTGCTCTCCGTCGGTGTTCTCACTTTATCCACAGTGCGATCAGAGCGGAGAACACAGGCAGAGATCCACTAACCCTGATCGGAGGAGGAGGGGGATGGTGGGGGACGGAGCACACTAGATCCCCGGGACTCCGCCTCTCCTTCCCGGGATCACACTCAGCCCAGTGCCGCCTGGAGCTCCATGAGGATCAATTGATAAGAGCCGCATGTGTGATCCGCTGAGAGCCAGAGAGACACCGAGTCCTCCCGCTGGTTGTCACCCACAGCTGCCTGACTACCCATCACCATGGGGTAATAATAAACAGCACAATCACACCCAACATGACTTTTACAAAGACATCACAGAAGTTTGGCCAGTGGGCTGACAGCAGAGCGAATACGGTTTTTGGACTAGGGTTTGGATCAGAGCAACAGCTTTCGAAAGACAGAGGGGACAACGTATGAAATACAAGCTGTAAAAGAAGGAAAAAGGAACCTAAAATAGTCACGGTGGATTATGACGACCGCGGCTTGGAAATAACACAGAAAGTTTTTCCCATAGCAACCTCCTACTTGTTTTATCAGAGTGTCCCCGTCAGTGTTTGATCAGTGTTTCCCCAAGTAGCTGCTGCATTTCCCACCCTAGGCTTATACTCGAGTCAATAATATTTCCCAGGTTTTTGTGGTAAAATTAAGTGCATCGGCTTATACTCGGGTCGGCTTATCCTCGAGTATATTCGGTAGGTTGAGCTATGTAATGAATATTTTTTTTCCAGAACAGTCCAGCAGGAGGTTCCTGGCCACTGTGCATTCTGGGACGGGGTATTTATTGGGCAGATGCCATGTGCTCTTGATCAGTTATTACCTCGGACCCTCCTGGCCCGAGGATTTGCTGCTGCAAGTTCTGCAAGTAGCTCCTGGCTGCTAAGTCTGTGAGAGAGGCTTATCCAGGAGTTCTTTTGGCTGCTAGGTCTGTGTGAGAAGCCTATCCAGGTATTCAAGATCTGCTAAAAGAGAAAGCTGTTTTGCCTTTGGATTCAAGGAGTCTGTAAGTGATCTGCAAATGGTATCTGAAACCTCCCCTAACCCTCTCTCCTACTACTTTTTTCAAGTTCCTTATTAAAGCATTGAAAAATTCTTAAAGTGACTGGTGCCCAAATTCTGTTCTAACTTCCAATTATAGCCGTGGACTCAGCCCTGGGGTGAATGTAAGCTTGCCCCCTGCCTCTGGAGGTACCCTCTTGCTCCCAGTAGGCCCACCCAGGGGGGCGCTACATATATATTATCTTTGATATATTTGTACAATATATAAGAAGTGCCTCTTCTTCACAGTGAACAATTGTAAACTATATAATTGATCCTCATAGCTAAGGTCCTCTGTCAGAAAAAGAAAAGGATGTTTGGACAGCCGCACTCCAGGAAAAAATTCCTTAAATGTCCTTTATTGGTAAACATGGAATACACTACAATCCACAGCAAACAGAAAATCGGGACACACAGCTGACGTTTCGCACTGCTACTCGCCAGCTATGAGTAAGCACTGAGTACCAGTGCGAAACGTCAGCTGTGTGTCCCGATTTTCTGATTGCTGTGGATTGTAGTGTATTCCATTTTTACCAATAAAGGACATTTAAGGATTTTTTTTTCCTGGAGTGCGGCTGTCCAAACATCCTTTTCGTTTTCTGCTATATGCATTGCCAGCATCCGTGGTCTTCAGGAGGAGATTGATCAGCCAAGCACATTTATTTGGAGCGGTCATTTCCCTTTCCCTAAGGTCCTCTGTCACTCTTATTCATTTTGTTGCCCTTCACTAAACTCCTTCTAGTTCAAGTAGTCGTTCCTGAGGACTGGTGACCAAAACTAAGCAGCATAATCCAGATGAGCATGAACCAGTGTTTTGTAAAAGTGTAGAATTCTTGATTCCTCTCTGGAATGTATGCCCTTTTAACTGCATGAGAGTAGTCTGTAATCTGTAACCTGTGTAGCGACCTCTTTTCTTTAGAGAAACACGAGTTCCACACACTGAGCAGGTACAACACAGTTTTATTCTTCTTCCAAGCAATAAAACAGTCTCTTTACTTTCAACGATGATGATCAATAAGGGGTACAGATCGAGGCACAACCTTTTCCCTTTGTACTGCTGCCCACTGAGCTGTCACCAGTGGTGGATAGTCACTGCCACTGACTAGTTACTAAACTGTGAATTACCTTCACTCGCTTTGCCCATGTCAGGGGAAGAAAATCTGTCCAAGGGAGAACACAGAGGCCTCTCCGTCACTAGCGATGCTGCGCCGGACTCTCCGGAGAAGTTACTGCACACCGGTCCTCACAAACTCAGATTTGGGCACCCAAGGAGTTAGGGCCCCCTTAAGATTCCTCCACCCTCACGGAACTCAGTTGAAGGCACTGAGTCCCAGGCCTTCGCATTAGTACCTCACCCCAGGCTTAAGGTGCCTGGAATGGACTCCATCACCTCTCCGGCCAGGCCAAGGGTGCCTAGGCCCGGAGCACCGGCACCCAAGCTAAAGGTGCCTGGGTGCGGCCACGTCCTCCAACTCTCTCCATAAAGTCCAGGGTCCCGCCCCTTTTATAACCTTCCAGCGGGTTCCCCGCCCCGCTGTACCAGCTCCAGGGGAGGCCAAAAAGGCTTGGTTGGCAGTGCAAGTTCAGCTTCGGCCCCGGGCAACAGCGCCACCCAACGACCCGAAGGAACATCACACCACCAGAGTCCTATCACAAATTTAGACACCCGCTACATTCTCCCCCTGGTGATTTGACACTGGTCCCCAGTGTCTGGTACAAACTCACACCTCAAGGAGTGATGCATGAGTCCGTCCCAGAAACCAAACTCTAACAACTTTACCCTAGATTGTGCCAAGACCTGTATGGGGAAAGGAAACATAAAACCAAAAACAAACTTTTTTTTTTTTTTTTAAATACTTGACATATTTACATTCCCTCCCTCTGGCTACCTAGAGACCACCCATTCTCCGGAAGTCTTGATAGCCAAATCTCCTGTAGAGGAAAAGAAAAGAACATACATCCTACCAACATTTGTGTTTGCTTGGGATGAATGGACCTATCCTAGAGAGATACATTCACTCCAATGAGTGTTGCATGGTGTAAAAAAAAAAACAATCGTTGTGCAACACTGCCACCTAGTGACAGTGTCGCGGTCAAGACACTCATCACTTTTCAGAAGAACTTTTCCTGCTGGTCAACTTCTCTTTGACTCTACACTACCTAAACCCCAAGTCACTGATGTCTCTCGAAGTGCTGTGAGAAGAGGGAGAACAAACAACAGCTCCCAAATCTCCAAAGAGTAAAAAAATTCCCCAAACACAAAAAAAACTTAGGGCATAGTCCAGCGTCTTGGGAAGGCAGTTTTTTCAAGTTCAGCCAGGAAATTAAGAAATAGCACACAGGAGTCTCTTCTCCTTGTTTAAAGATAAAACTTTGGGTGAGGCAAAGAAATAGGCTTCAAACGGTCATCTTAGGCCTCAACGTAATACTCAACACTCTTTCCTTCCTTGCGGCAGATCACTTCGCCCGGATCAGTGCGCACGGGGAACGCTCAAGCATCGATCTCTCCCTCCGGAGTGGCAATCCCTGTGAGGTAGTTGAGGTGGAAAGCCCGGGGCTTTTCTGTGGATGATTCCACCTCGAAAAGGAACTCTTTGCAGACCTCACAGCGCCCGAACGGCTTCAGCTGGACCACCAGTCCCTAACAGCCGGGACAGATCACACCGAGGGCTTCCGTATCTCTGTAGGTGAAGAGAGCCAGTCACCCCCGGGGCATTAATCTTATCCCCTTATCCGTAATCGAAGCAGCCAGAGACGACACATCCGCGTAGGAGGGAACAGAAATCCACAGAGTATTTGAAGCCATCCTCTCTCTCTGCTGCTCCATTGCGCACTGACCCACCTGCGCCGGAATCCCCACGTATGTCCATCCACGTGGCCAGACTCCTCCCACGTCCTGCTTCTGTTTGCAGGCTTTTCCCTTGCCCCGCCCACAAACTCCGCAGTTGTGAGTTGCCTCGTGGCGCCTTGGCCAATATGGCCGACCTACTCGGAACTCCTTTGGGTAGCAAAGTTCAACTTCAGACACCATACACATTATCCCGGACACGAGCCCCCACATGTAGCGACCTCTTTGCTTTAGAGAAACCTGAGTTCCACACACTGAGCAGGTACAACACAGTTTTATTCTTCTTCCAAGCAATAAAACAGTCTCTTTACTTTCAACGATGATGATCAATAAGGGGTACAGATTGAGGCACAACCTTTTCCCTTTGTACTGCTGCCCACTGAGCTGTCACCAGTGGTGGATAGTCACTGCCACTGACTAGTTACTGAACTGTGAATTACCTTCACTCGCTTTGCCCATGTCAGGGGAAGAAAATCTGTCCAAGGGAGAACACAGAGGCCTCTCCGTCACTAGCGATGCTGCGCCGGACTCTCCGGAGAAGTTACTGCACACCGGTCCTCACGAACTCAGATTACGGACACCCAAGGGTTTTAGGGCCCCCCTTCAGATTCCTCCACCCTCGCGGAACTCAGTCGAAGGCACTGAGTCCCAGGCCTTCGCATTAGTACCTCACCCCAGGCTTAAGGTGCCTGGAATGGACTCCATCACCGCTCCGGCCAGGCCAAGGGCGCCTAGGCCCGGAGCACCGGCACCCAAGCTAAAGGTGCCAGGGTGCGGCCACGTCCTCCGACTCTCTCCCCAAAGTTCGGGGTCCCGCCCCTTTTATAACCTCTCCCTTTGCCTTCCAGCGGGTTCCCCGCCCTGCTGTACCAGCTCCAAGGGAGGCCAAAAAGGCTTGGTTGGCAGTGCAAGTTCAGCTTCGGCCCCGGGCAACAGCGCCACCCAACGACCTGAAGGAACATCACACCACCAGAGTCCTATCACAAATTTAGACACCCGCTACACCTGTTTCTGGTGTGTCAGAATATTACTGACTCTTTGTCTGTGGACATGCTCCTGGTGTCAGAATGGTACTGACTCTTTGTCTGTGGACATGTTCCTGGTGTCAGTATGGTACTGACTCTTTGTCTGTGGACATGTTCCTGGTGTCAGTATGGTACTGACTCTTTGTCTGTGGACATGCTCCTGGTGTCAGGATGATACTGACTCTTTGTCTGTGGACATGTTCCTGGTGTCAGAATGGTACTGACTCTTTGTCTGTGGACATGCTCCTGGTGTAAGGATGATACTGACTCTTTGTCTGTGGACATGTTCCTGGTGTCAGAATGGTACTCACTCTTTGTCTGTGGACATGTTCCTAGTGTCAGTATGGTACTGACTCTTTGTCTGTGGACATGTTCTTGGTGTCTGTATGGTACTGACTCTTTGTCTGTGGACATGTGGTGTCTGTATGGTACTGACTCTTTGTCTGTGGACATGTTCCTGGTGTCTGTATGGTACTGACACTTTGTCTGTGGACATGTTCTTGGTGTCTGTATGGTACTGACTCTTTGTCTGTGGACATGTTCCTGATGTCAGTATGGTACTGACTCTTTGTCTGTGGACATGTTCCTGGTGTCTGTATGGTACTGACTCTTTGTCTGTGGACATGTTCCTGGTGTCTGTATGGTACTGACTCTTTGTCTGTGGACATGTTCTTGGTGTCTGTATGGTGCTGACTCTTTGTCTGTGGACATGTTCTTGGTGTCTGTATGGTGCTGACTCTTTGTCTGTGGACATGTTCTTGGTGTCTGTATGGTACTGACTCTGTCTGTGGACATGTTCTTGGTGTCTGTATGGTACTGACTCTTTGTCTGTGGACATGTTCCTGGTGTCTGTATGGTACTGACTCTTTGTCTGTGGACTCGTTCCTGTGTGTGTCAGTATGGCACTGACTCTATAACTGAATTGGTGTTTGCGGGCATTTTTGTGATGTGTAAGTTTGGTATCTATTTTGTGTCTGCTGAGTGAGTGAATAACTTGTATAGTGCTACAAATGCGAACTGAATCGCCTCAAGGCGCTTTGCATCCAGTGAGGTCCTGACCTATCAGAAGAGGTGGGTCTTAAGTTTTTTCCTGAAGACCCGATGGTTTTCTTCCATGCGGATGTCCTTGGGTAGAGCGTTCCATAGCCGTGGTCCTTGGACTGCAAATCTTCGTTCTCCCTTCGATTTGTAGCAGGACTTGGGGATGTGAAGGAGGTTTTGGTTGGCTGATCGGAGAATGCGGTTGGGGGTGTAGTGTTTTATCTTCCCGCATAAATATTGTGCGTTTCCTTGTGTGCACTTGTGGGTGAGGCAGAGGGTCTTGAATGTGACCTGATCCTTTACGGTTAGCCAATGAAGGGTCCTCAGTGAAGGGGTGATGGATTTCCAAGGTTTTTTCCCTGTTACCAGTCTGGCTGCCGTGTTCTGGACGACTTGTAAGCACTGACATGTTTCTTGTGGATAAGTATGGTACTTATTATTTCTCAACAGGCATGTGTTGTATGGAACAGAGAGTCTTCGGATTGGCAGAACACCCACACAGAGAGTAAAGTAGAAAGTCTTTATTGAAGCATAAATATTAATAGCACTGGATGAGTACAGGCAGGGGAAATGCAGGTAGGTTGACGTGTTTCACACTATGGAAGTGCTTTGTCAAAACCACAGTATGTCTTGTAAATAAATGGATGATAAAAGGATAAAATGGATAAAATGGCTGTAACTTTCAGCAACCAATCAGTGAGTGGTAAAAATGTGCAGTAACCTCGGTGAGCAGTAAGGACATGAAGTAACCTAAAGCAACCAATTAGTGAGTGTGGACCAGTTCTTTATGTTTACAGTATTAAAGTTTTTTGACATAAGTCTATGTGCGTGTTTGTCTTTTGGGATGTTGGGGTGGATAGCGAAATTGTATGGGGGGGGGGGGGGCAAGGAAAATGTTTGCCCAGGCTCCAATCAATATTAAAGACGGCCCTGCTGGTAGGTTACAGTGTTGTAGAAAACATAGTTTTGAGGCTTTTGTTGGTCAAGAGAGGAGCGGTGTCAGCTTCCACATCCCATCGGCAGCGTCTGCATCAAATGGTGGATGATTATCCAGGGGCGAAAACAGAGATGGAGAGCTTTCCAGTTGACGATTCACTGGGTTGCTGGTCATGAGAATAGACCACTGGCCAGAACTTTCCCAGTATGAAGTTGAGCTGCTGGTCTTCCCTGCATCCAGCGTGCTTTCCGAACAGGCATTCAGTGCTGCTGGAGGTTTTGTTACGGATAATAGAATGTGTCTGTCCACAGACTCCGTGGACCATCTGACATTTATCAAAATGAATCAGTCCTGGATTACCAGCAGCTATGATGCCGATGTCACTGATTAAGTGTTTTTGGGATGTGGAATCCCTGCAGGACTAGGTTTGCCTAGCATTGTGGGTGTTGATTTCATCTGGAAGAATTTTTTTGGTGTAGGTTTCATGGGCACAAAACACCCAAAGACCAGTTTTTCCACACCTGTTTGGCAGGTGCATATCATTTCAAT
Organism: Rana muscosa; assembly: GCA_029206835.1. Taxonomy (NCBI): domain Eukaryota; kingdom Metazoa; phylum Chordata; class Amphibia; order Anura; family Ranidae; genus Rana; species Rana muscosa. The sequence continues at coordinate 1,118,074,303 of CM055117.1, forward strand.
TTTTGACATAAAGGCCAATTCTTGCTTTTATCAAGAGTACCTCTATAGGGCTACGGTGTGAAGGCACCTCCAACACCTAAAAAAACTATTTTTCTGCACTTGTTTGACAGGTGCATATCATTGCGATTTTTGACAGCAAGGCCAACTCTTGCTTTCATCAAAAGTACCTCTATAAGGTTACGGTGTGAAGGTGCCACCGACACCCAAAGACCAATTTTCCGCACCTGTTACTTCTATCCAAAGTCTGAGTGAGTGAGTAACTTGTATAGCGCTACAAATGCGAACTAAATCGCCCTTTTGCATCCAATGACGTCCTAATTCTTCAGAAGAGGTGGGTCTTAAGTTTTTGAAAATCTTGTTCCCAGTGCACTACATTGTGGCCTGTAGCCTGGAGTTGAGATAAGGAGATCAGGAATAAAAACTGGATGATGCCCGGTGTTTAAGAAAAAAGGAATTTGAGCAGTGGAGCTATGTTTGGAATTGTTAAAAGCCAATTCTGCCACTGGAAGATAGTCAGCCCAGTCACCCTGAAGATAACTAACAAAACATTGAATGTTCTGTACCACAGTTTGATTTTTAGATGTTACAGAGGACTGTAACACTTAAACCTGCGCAGATGCTTTTCCAGAATAGCTGAAGGTCTTTTTACGTGCACAGGTCAGGCACAAGGCCACATAGCTTTTCACAGCTTTCTTGTAACCAGGCCACCAAACGGAATTTGATCACAGTTCTGTCTTAGAAACCCAAAAATGCCCAGTAAGTTTAGGGTCATGGACCAAACTGAGGGCTTCTACCTGAACCAATTCAGATACATAGAGACAATGGGGGTTATTTACGAAAGGCAAATCCACTTTGCACTACAAATGCAAACTACAAGTGCAAAGTGCACTTGAAATTGCACTGAAAGTGCACTTGGAAGTGTAGTCGCTGTAAATCTGAGGGGTAGATCCGAAATGAGGGGAAGCTCTGCTGATTTGATCATCCAATCATGTGCAAGCTAAAATGCTGTTTTTTATTTCCCTTGCATGTCCCCCTCGGGTCTACAGCGACTGCACTTCCAAGTGCACTTTCAGTGCAATTTCAAGTGCACTTTGCACTTGTAGTTTGCACTTGTAGTGCAAAGTGGATTTGCCTTTCTTAAATTACCCCCAATGTGCTTTTGCAGAAAAGCCATTCCTATAATCCAGGTTAATGTCCGGTTAATGTGTCTGCCTGTGTAGTCAATTGTTTATTGGGCTCTGCACCCCCACCCCCTTGGTTGTGGGGGTTTGCGGGCGGGTGGCTTATGGGAATCTGGAAGCTCCCTTTAACAAGGGAACCCCCAGATCCCGCCCCCCCCATGTGAATTTTTACAAAAAAGTGTCAAAAATGGTAAAAAAAAAAAAAAAAGAGAGACAGCTTGGGACAAGTCCTTTATTAAAAAATAAATTTTTCCAGCGATGTAAATCCATCTCGAGTGCCGGATCGAGAAAAAAATAAAAAATAAACTGCCGCAACAGCTCTGCCTCCATGGGCAGCTCCCGTCGAATGACGTGTCTCCCACTGTGACAGCTGTTATAAAGCTGAGGGCGTCAGAGGGCGGTTGGGTCACCCGTATACATCACCAGGTGGCCCCGCAGCGTTTCCTCATGGTGTCAGAGGGGGCGGGGTCACCCGTACATGTCACCAGGTTGCCCCGCCCTCAGCTATATAACAGCTGTCAGGGCGGGAGTAGCATCACTCGGCGGCCGCCTCCCATGGAGGCGGAACTGTTCTGTTTTTTTGTTTTTTTTTGATCATCGTCGCAAGATGGATTTACATTGCTGGAATATATATATATATATATATATATATATATGTATATATATATATATATATTTATAAAGGACTTGTCCCAAGCTGTCTCTTGTCTTTTTTAAAATTTTTGACACTTTTTTGATGAAATGGTAGGGGGAAAATGTTCACATAGGGAGGGATCTGGAGGTCCCCTCATTAAAGGGCTTATTAAAGGGGGCTTCCAGATTCTGATAAGCCCCCCACCCATAGACCCCCACAACCACCGGACAAGGGTTGTGGGGATGAGGCCCTTGTCCCCATCAACATGGGGATAAGGTGCTTTGGGGGTCACGGACCCCCAAAGCATCCTCCCTATGTTGAGGGCATGTGGCCTGGTACGGTTCAGGAGGGGGGGGCGCTCTATTGTCCCCCCTTCTTTTCCTGCGGCCTGCCAGGTAAGGGTCTAGTATGGATTTTGAGGGGGATCCCTACGCCATTTAAAAAAAAAATTGGCGCAGGGTTCCCCTTAATATCCATATTAACCTTTAAAATTAGCACTTTTGATTTCTCCCATAGACTTTTAAAGGGTGCCACCCCCAAAGGAGCCACTTGAGTATATTTGGTTCTATACTCTGCCCCACAACCCTGAGAACAGCTTCAGCCCCTCTGGCACACCTGGCAAACAGTGTTACTGCAGACACAACAGTAAATAAGCACACAATGTGGTAAACCAGAAAGCTTGTTTAATAGAAGGCTTTTACCATGTAATTAGGGTTGTCCCGATACAGAGTATTTGCAGGAGCACTGCACCCAATATGATACTTGGGCACTCAGGAACAATCGGTGCGACGGCAAGAGAGGTTACAAATAACATTGATCTCCCTGTGTGGCTTTCAATAAAGCAGCTGAAAGCCGTGAAGGGGAGAGGAGGAGAAGCACACAGGGAGGTCAGTGATTAGAAGTTTCCCAGCCACCGCAACGATTGCTCCTGAGTGTCCCCTGTATTCTTCTCCGGCTCCCCTCTCTGTTTCTACATGCGCGCCTCCGGCCCCCCCTCCTCCTCCGGTCCCCTTTTGTGTACTCTCTAGTTCCCCCCTCCTCCTCCTCTGGTCTGCTCCCCCTCAGTGCACTCTCCGCCCCCTCCGGTCCGCTCCCCCTCTGTGCGGTCTCCGGTCCCGCCTTCCTCTTCCGGTCCGCTCCCCCCTCCTCCTCCAGTCTGCTCCCCCTCTGTGCGCTCTCCGGTCCCCCCTCCTCCTCCTCCGGTCTGCTCCCCCTCTATGCGCTCTCCAGTCCCCCCTCCTCCTCCGGTCTGCTCCCCCTCTATGTGCTCTCTGTTCCCCCCCTCCTCCTCCGGTCTGCTCCCCCTCTGTGCACTCTCCAGTCCCCCCCTCCTCCGGTCCCCTCCCCCCTATGTGCTCTCCGTTTCCCCCCTCTTATGGTCTGCTCCCGCTCTATGTGCTCTCCGGTCCCCCCCTCCGCCTTCTTTCGGTCTGCTCCCCCTCTGTGCGCTCTCCGGTCCCCCCCTCCTCCTCCAGTCCTCTCCCCCCCTCTATGTGCTCTCTGGTCCCCCCTCCTCCTCCAGTCTGCTCCCCCTCTGTGCGCTCTCCGGTCCCCCCTCCTCCTCCAGTCTGTTCCTCCTCTATGTGCTCCCTGTTCCTCCCTCCTCCTCTGGTCTGCTCCCCCTCTATGCGCTCTCCGGTCCCCCCTCCTCCCCCTCCGGTCCGCTCACTCTCTATGCGCTCTCCAGTCCCCCCTCCTCACCCGGTCTGCTCCCCCTCTGTGCGCTCTCCGGTCCCCCCTCCTCCTCCAGTCTGCTCCCCCTCTATGTGCTCTCTGGTCCCCCTCCTCCTCCTCCGGTCCGCTCCTCCTCTATGTGCTCTCTGTTCCCCCCCTCTTCCTCCGGTCTGCTCCCCCTCTATGCTCTCTCCAGTCCCCCCTCCTCCTCCGGTCTGCTCCCCCTCTATGTGTTCTCTGTTCCCCCCCTCCTCCTCCGGTCTGCTCCCCCTCTGTGCGGTCTCCGGTCCCGCCTTCCTCTTCCGGTCCGCTCCCCCCTCCTCCTCCAGTCTGCTCCCCCTCTGTGCGCTCTCCGGTCCCCCCTCCTCCTCCTCCGGTCTGCTCCCCCTCTATGCGCTCTCTAGTCCCCCCTCCTCCTCCGGTCTGCTCCCCCTCTATGTGCTCTCTGTTCCCCCCCTCCTCCTCCGGTCTGCTCCCCCTCTGTGCACTCTCCAGTCCCCCCCCCCTCCGGTCCCCCCCCCTATGTGCTCTCCGTTTCCCCCCTCTTATGGTCTGCTCCCGCTCTATGTGCTCTCCGGTCCCCCCCTCCGCCTCCTCCGGTCTGCTCCCCCTCTGTGCGCTCTCCGGTCCCCCCCTCCTCCTCCAGTCCTCTCCCCCCCTCTATGTGCTCTCTGGTCCCCCCTCCTCCTCCAGTCTGCTCCCCCTCTGTGCGCTCTCCGGTCCCCCCTCCTCCTCCAGTCTGTTCCTCCTCTATGTGCTCCCTGTTCCCCCCTCCTCCTCTGGTCTGCTCCCCCTCTATGCGCTCTCCGGTCCCCCCTCCTCCCCCTCCGGTCCGCTCACTCTCTATGCGCTCTCCAGTCCCCCCTCCTCACCCGGTCTGCTCCCCCTCTGTGCGCTCTCCGGTCCCCCCTCCTCCTCCAGTCTGCTCCCCCTCTATGTGCTCTCTGGTCCCCCTCCTCCTCCTCCGGTCCGCTCCTCCTCTATGTGCTCTCTGTTCCCCCCCCTCTTCCTCCGGTCTGCTCCCCCTCTATGCTCTCTCCAGTCCCCCCTCCTCCTCCGGTCTGCTCCCCCTCTATGTGTTCTCTGTTCCCCCCCTCCTCCTCCGGTCTGCTCCCCCTCTGTGCACTCTCCAGTCCCCCCTCCTTCTCCGATCCGCTCCCCCCTATGTGCTCTCCGTTTCCCCCCTCTTATGGTCTGCTCCCGCTCTATGTGCTCTCCGGTCCCCCCCTCCTCCTCCGGTCTGCTCCCCCTCTGTGCGCTCTCCGGTCCCCCCTCCTCCTCCAGTCCTCTCCCCCTCTATGTGCTCTCCGGTCCCCCCCTCCTCCTCCAGTTTGCTCCCCCTCTGTGTGCTCTCCGGTCCCCCCTCCTCCTCCAGTCTGCTCCCCCTCTATGTGCTCTCTGGTCCCCTTCCTTTTCCTCCGGTCCACTCCTCCTCTATGTGCTCTCTTTTCCCCCCTCCTCCTCCGGTCTGCTCCCCCTCTATGCGCTCTCTTGTCCCCCCCTCCTTCTCCTCCGGTCCGCTCCCCCTCTATGCGCTCTCCAGTCCCCCATCCTCCTCCAGTCCGCTCCCCCTTGTGTGCTTTACGGTCCCCCCTCCTTCTCCGGTCTGCTCCCACTCTATGTGCTCTCCGGTCCCCCCCTCCTTCTCCTTTGGTCCGCTCCCCCTCTATGCGCTCTCCAGTCCCCCATCCTCCTCCAGTCCGCTTCCCCTTGTGTGCTCTACGGTCCCCCCTCCTTCTCCAGTCTGCTTCGCCTCCTATGCGCTTTCCAGTCCTCCATCTCTCCTCCAGTCCGCTCCCCCTTGTGTGCTGTCCATTCCCCCCTCCTCTGGTCCGCTCCCCCTCTGTGCGCTCTCCAGTCCCCCCTCCTCCTCTGGAAAAAAAAAACAAAAAACACAAGGAGAGAGGCGCATCTAAGAGTAGACGTTTGATAACACTTTAATTAGCATATGTAGTATGCACTCACATTTAGATGATTAAAAACGGGCATGTAAAATTCCAAATGAAGTCAGGGTGACCGCTTCTACGACCTGTTTCCCAAATCCAAGCAGCTGCGGCGGCACTCGCTGTGCTGGTATCACTCCATCAGATGAGAGCCGGCGTCTGGAGGAACTTCAGCGTCAGACCGAGGCTTGAGAAGCAGGGCAAGGATGGTAGCAGGGAGATGGCGTCACCAGTAGTGGACGCGTTTCCTGAGTTGGCGCGCTGCGATAGAAAGGCAAGCCGCACTCCTTTTCCAACAACAGAGTCGTAGAAGCGGTCACCCTGACTTCATTTGGAATTTTACATGCCGTTTTTATTCATCTAAATGTGAGTGCATACTACATATGCTAATTAAAGTGTTATCAAACGTCTACTCTTAGAGGCGCCTCTCTTCTTGTGTTTTGTTTGCAGTCTGGAATCAGGTTTCCCATGACGGCAGCCTCTGGAGTCCCTGGACTTTTTGCTCCCATTCCTTCCATTTCTTACACTTGTTTTATATGGACTCTCAGAGACCTTTTTATGACACCAAATGCTGCTAACTGACAGAGGATAATGCCGCGTACACACGATCGATTTTCTTGCCATTTTGTTTCTTGCCGTTTTTCACGTCGTTTTTTTTCATGTTTCCTCTCAAGCCTGTCTTGCGTACACACGATCATTTTAAAAAACGATGAAGCAAAGCGCAGTGACGTACAACACGTACGACGGCACTATAAAGGGGAAGTTCCGTTCTAATGACGCCACCCTTTGGAACGCTTTTGCTAATTCCGTGTTACCGCGTGTTAGTAAAAGTTTGGTGAGAGACGATTCGCGCTTTTCAGTCTTCGTGCTTTGAAGATCGTTTTGTGGAGTTCAGTTTGTGCCTGTGGGTTCGTATCTGTTTGGCAGTGCGTGTAGTCAGTCAGTTCGTATCTGTTTATTCAGTGCGGCCTGCTCTGCACGTTCGTGTTTTTCAGCTTGTTCTTCATAGGCCTTGCTGTTCTTCCGTGCGTTCTTCTAGTTCGTTCTGTTCAGCCGACCGTTATCTAGCCATGTTGCGGCTACGTACTCGTCATAGAGTTCGTGCTGTAGTTGGTGCAGGGGTTCATGCTGTATCCCGACTCCATGCCATGAGCAGGGTCAGGAGGAGTTCATGGACCAAGAATTGGTTGCTCCAGCTGCACCAATTCTGTCACATGCCTTTGTTGCGGGAGATCAGGGAGAATAATCCTGATGATTTCAGGAATTTTCTCAGGATGTCTGACCCCGTATTTCAGCATCTGTTGGCTTTGGTGTCCCCCTATATTACCAGGCAGGACACCGTTATGCAGGAAGCCATCAGTGCTGAGCAGAGGCTCATCGCCACGTTGCGATACCTGGCGACTGGGAGAAGCCTGCAGGACCTTAAGTTCTCCACAGGCATATCCCCCCAGGCTCTGGGGATCATTATACCAGAGACTTGTTCTGCCATCCTTCAAGTTTTGCAGGAGGACTATATTAAGGTAAGTGTTCTTCTAAAATAACTTCACATTGTATGTTTTTTTGTTTTGGATACTTTTTATTTTGCTTTATTAGCAGTCCCTAATTCACATGATTCTTAGCTGCAGGGAATGTCCCCTTTCTCCCAATGTTTTAATACCTACCTTGCTTAGTCATTTCCATGTATTTTATTCTATGTCCCATCGTAGTGCTTTTCCCAAAACGCACCCTAAAGATTGCCTAGGAATGTTTCATTTTTTTAAACTTCATACAGAGTGCTACAGCCTTCATTTGTGATATTCCCAACTCATCTTCAACCCCCCCCCCCCAAATTTTTATTTTATTTTTTAGGTTTGTTGTTGCTTACTAATCTTTTTTATTATTACAGTTTCTACCAATGTTGGCCATGAATGTTGGTATGAAATCAGCTTTCAATGTTTCTGGCTCAAAGTATTAATTTTTTTCTTTAATTCCACAGTTCCCTTCTTTGCCACATGAATGGAAGAATGTGGCTTCCGAGTTTGCCCAGCGATGGAACTTTCCGAACTGTGGAGGAGCCATCGACGGCAAACATGTTCGGGTCGTCCCACCACCCCATTCGGGATCCTTTTATTACAACTATAAGGGGTTCCACAGCATTGTGATGATGGCAGTGGTGTCGGCCACCTACGAGTTCCTCTATGTGGACGTTGGCAAGAATGGCAGGATGTCTGATGGAGGAGTATTTGGCCAGACAGAGTTTGGGGAACGTCTCCTTTTGGATCTGCTGGCCTTGCCACCAGCGGAGCAGAATGTTGAGGGACTACCTTTTGTCTTTGTGGCGGATGAGGCGTTTGGCCTGGGACCCCATTTGATGAGGCCATTCCCGCAACGCACCCTCACCCCTGAGAGGAGGGTGTTCAATTATCGGCTGGCCAGAGCCAGAAGGGTGGTGGAAAATGCCTTTGGCATCATGGCCAGCCGATTTCGCCTCTTCCTGACCTCCATCCACCTTGTCCCATACAAATGGAACCATGTGGCAATGACTTGCTGTGTGCTTCATAATTTCCTACGGGTGCATTCCAACAGTTATATAGCTTTGAGTGGGCCTGAGGCCTCTTTACTCAATTCCGAAACTTTAGTGGCCCTGGAACCTGGCCGTCCTGGCTTGGCCCCCCCAACCGGACGTGAGGTCCGTAACCAATATGTTGAATATTTTATGGGTAGGGGGGCCATTGAAATGCCAGAAAATCTTAAAAAATGTTATTCAAAAAAAATAAATTATTTTATGGAGTAAAGATTGGTTTGGTGTTTTAATTGTATAATGTTTTATGTTTCATGTAGGTTTACCTAGTGCACTTGTATTGCCATGTGTATTTAACATTCTTAATTAGCCTTAATTGTCAGTGTAAACACAAAACATTGATTAGTTCACTCTGCACCACATTTACATAATGAAGCCACAATTATTTTGAATGTAAAAATACCTTTATTTCTTTTTTAGGTGGGAAACTTCCTTTGAAATGTGGATGTTCCCTTAATTTTTGGGGTATTAAAACGCATGACCAGCCATGCATAAACAAACTATATTCTTAAAAATTGTGAAAAAGCTAAACATGTGCTAGTCATTAAAGGGTAAACAACAAAAAACCTTCCAAAACTCAGCAATTTAAACGTTCTTTGGTGTAAAAACATTAGACACGCCCAAGCACAGCCATGATATTTTGGAGCCTTTCCTCCACCCGCTTGGTATTTGCCCTGATCTCTAGCAAGTCTCCCTTAATTTTTTCGAGGTCACGACAGCAGACCATGAGGTATTGGATCAGGATCTGGGCACTGTGATGTGTCAACTTTTTGGGGTCTTCGGCCAGAACTGCACCTAAATGTAAAAAGAAATATGTAGGATAGAATATGTAGGCCTACATCTATTTAACATGCATGTGTCTGGTTTCTCTCTGACCTGTGGTGGTGCCACTTTCCACTTCCACAACATCACGTTCCTCTCCATCCTGCGGTTCTGGGGGTATTGTTGTAGGTGTTGCAATTATCGGCTCATCTGAGGTAGCTTTTTGAATCCCGAGGGAGATTGAAATAAAAGGAATAGTTTCATTAGTAGCGACTCAATTTTTCAATTAAACTATACATGATAAAATACTTTGTAATCATTCTTTTGAAGCCTGCTGCATTTTAAAATGTACCCCCTGTGCCAACCGGGACAAATGATTGGATACATAGCCAAAACCATAGCATCTGCTTTAAAAACTCAAATTTGACACATTGTAACACCCCAAAGTATCTACACAGGATCACCTGTGTGTGACACCCTCAAGCTTTTTGGCTTTAGGCCCACACTTGTACTACTGCGTTCAGATGTTTCATCAGCTGCTGAGCATTCACTCCCTTAACATTACCATGCATATCCTTTTTTCAAACAAAAAAATGTCCTTTGGAATAGCACCGAAAAAATAAGTGAGGCCCAAATTTACTCCCCCAAATAAATTAAAATACATGGGTGTTCACACTGGATGATCCTAAAACATTGTTTGAGGAACTGTACGGAGAAAGAGGTTTAATACGTCCGTTTACTGTGCGGACGAACCTGAAAGATGGTATCTTTCAGTGTACTATATGAAAGTAAAAAATACACGACAGAATACAAGTAAATAATATGTACCATGGAAAATATTCAAAAATAACTTACTTTTTCCTAAAACTTTCTTGATTCTTTTGTATTGGTCGGCCTCCCGCAACTTCAGATCAGACCATCGTTTTCTGAGCTGTTCCTTCGTTCTGCACACCCTAAATTTTTTGTGAAGACTTTTGACCACTTTGCCCATAATTTTTGACTTGACCAGATTAGGCCTTTTATACGGCCCATGCTTGGCATCATAATCCTCCTTCTTTAAAATGGCGACCATCTCCACCATTTCCTCGAATGACATGTGGGATGCCTTATATCTCCTGGATCTGGATTTCGGCTCCTCTGGAATTTCCTCCTCTGTAGAGGTAATCTCAGCCACCTGTGTCTCCGCCATGTTTTGTTAAGCACTACGAGCGAGAAGGGGTGGGAAAAGTACAATATCGAACGTCAGGGGCGGGGAAAGCGTGCGGAGTGTCACGCATGTGCAGTGTATATCAAGTGAAGATCCATGTCTCGAAAATACGTTCATTTGGCAGGAGAGGGAGTTAGCAACGAACATCTTGACAAAGGTACCTAACAATTTAAGTATTTGAGGTTCATCAGACGAGAAGATTTGTGCGCTAAAAATATGTCGAAAATGCACATTTGAGGAATGTTGCCTGAAATATATATATTTTTTTCTCGCTTTTACAGATATCATGAATACTTTTAAAAACCCGGAATTCATGGGGGAGTTCATAGACAAATGGCAAGAGCTACCTATACTATGGCAAACCAAAAGTGGTGCAAATAAAAATAAAGACGCCAGGAAAGCAGCACTGGAGAGCCTGCTTGCATTTGTGCAAACCAAGATACCCACAACAACTCTCCAAGATGTGAAAACCAAAATAGCGACCTTTAGAGGGACATACAGGACCCAGAGGACTATGGTCCTGAGGTCCCAGAGGTCAGGTGCTCCAGCAGATAAGGTTTATAAACCCAGTCTGTGGTACTACAGTAAGCTTTCTTTTCTGGATGACCAGCTGGAAGTGCGGGAATCTCTGTCCACCCTTCCCCCCAGAGGTCAATCCAGCCTTCCTTGTAGCCAACCCTCCAGCCTTCCCTGCAGCCAGTCCTCCAGCCTTCCTGGCAACCCTGCTCTGGCTTCCTCTGAGGATCAAGATCAGGTCCTTGAGGAGGCAGATTTGGATATATGGAGCCAGGTAAAGTATTGATATCTATATTTATATCTTACAAAATTGTAGAATTTAAATAGATGTTAGTATTGTTAGGTATGTAAACTTCTACCAATAAAGTTTTTGAAGAGCAAGATACAGTAGTGGCCTAATTTTATGTGGACAAGGCAACAAAACCAGGATGCGGAATCAATGAAAATGACATAACTTTTGGCATTGATTTCAACAATGTCTAGAGGTGAACAATGTCTGTCAATGATGGTGGGCCAAAATAAATAATGTCCCTTTCTTTTTTTACAGCCAGAGCAGAGCCAGGAAGAGGGTGATGTTGGGGATCAGGAGGAGGCAGGGCCCAGTGGCACCCAGGAGGAGGCTGGGCCCAGTGGCACCCAGGAGGAGGCTGGGCCCAGCACAAGAGCCCAGATGCCTCCCCTGGTAGTTAAACCACGAGGGCCAAGGAGAGGTAGGCAGGTGGAGGAGGAAACCAGGGCCTTCATCAGAGAGGCAACAGCGGCCCTCAGAGAGGCACCCTCTGTTGATGAGGGATTTGCCGCAGTCCTCGCCCACAAACTAGGGCAAATGGAGTTGCGGCAAAAGATATATAGTGAGACCCTGCTTTTAAAAGTCATCAATAAGGGCTTGCTGGGTGAACTCACCATGTACACCGATATAACGGAGGTTGTCCCTACTCCTCCACCTCCTCCTCCTCCTCCTACTACTCCTCCTGCCACAACCTCTCCTCCTGATCCCCAGCCTCCAAGGAAGAAACCAACCAAGGCTGCAGAGAAGGCTGGAGAGAAGGCTACAAGGAAGAGGAGAAAATAATGCCTGCTGTAGTACCACAGACTGGGGACATATAGGACTTATCTGCTGTGGCTCCTGACCTCTGGGAGCTCAAGACAAGATTGGGCTCCTTTTTTTTGGGGATCTAATCTCTATTTTGGTTTTCACATCTTGGATGGTTGTTGTGGGGTCAAAAGGATGCACAAATGCAAGCAGGCTCTCCAGTGCTACCTTCCACTTTTAATTTGTTAATGTTCCGAAATAAAGGTTTTTTTTTTGGCCTTAAAAAACTTGACTATGTGATTTGTATTTCAAAAGACAGTTTGCTAGGGAGCAGGCAGGGACATCTCAAATAATATTATTGTTATTATCAAGGGACACAAACCTCCCTGAGGCCAAATGAGCCACATTTCGAAGGTTGGTGTGGTAACTTTACACAGGAATAATTTAAGCCAAAAAAAAAAAAAAACAAGGCCCCAAAAATTAAAAAGACAATAGTAAAATAGAATAAAAAAAAAAAAAGGATATTTACATTATTTTATTATTATTAGTATTATTTAAGAGGGAGGTGCGGCTTAGAAATAATATTTTACAATCATTAGAGCAATTTGGAATTACTTTAGAAACATGTTTGGCATAACTCTCAATGTCATTATCAAAAGAAGGTAATTTTTAAGCATTATCAAAAGAAGAACGGAATGCGCAGCATTAAAACGATGCTATTAATTCCACCGTGACGAATGTGCCATCTCCATTTCCAACATTAGCTTTACCAAAACGAGCGCTCCTGTCTCATAGTTGCTTCTGAGCATGCGCGTTTTTTTTTCACGTCGTGAAAGCATACACACTATCGTTTTTCACGTCGTTAAAAAAAACTACATGAAAAACGACGTGAAAAAAGAGAGCATGTCCGAAATGCTCTGGAGCATACACACGATCATTTTTCAGGGCCATTTTTTAAAATGGCAGTTTTAACGGCATGAAAAACGATCGTGTGTATGGGGCATAAAAGCATTAGCCTTTGCGCATATACCTGTATTTTTTTCCCCCTCCTCCTCTGGTCCGCTCCCACTCTATGTGCTCTCCAGTCCCCCCTCCTCCTCAGGTCCGCTCCCCCCTTTGTCCTCTCTGGTCCCCCCCTCCTCCGGTCCGCTCCCCCTCTATGTGCTCTCCAGTCCCCCTCCTCCTCCATTCTGCTCCCCCTCTGTGTGCTCTCAAGTCCCCCCCCTCCTCCGGTCCGCTCCCCCCAATGTGCTCTCCGTTTCCCCCCTCTTATGGTTTGCTCCCCCTCTATGTGCTCTCCAGTCCCCCCTCCTCCTCAGGTCCGCTCCCCCCTTTGTTTTTTTCTGGTCCCCCCTCCTCCGGTCCGCTCCCCCTCTATGTGCTCTCCAGTCCCCCTCCTCCTCCATTCCGCTCCCCCTCTGTGTGCTCTCAAGTCCCCACTCCTCCTCAGGTCCACTCCCCCCTTTGTGCTCTCTGGTCCCCCCTTCCTCCGGTCCGCTCCCCCTCTATGTGCTCTCCAGTCCCCCTCCTCCTCCAGTCCGCTCTCCCCTTGTGGGCTCTCCGGTCCCCCTTCCTCTGGTCCGCTCCCCTCTATGCACTCTCCAGTCCCCCCTCCTCCTCCATTCCGCTCCCCCTCTGCGTGCTCTCCGGTCCGCTCCCCCTCTGTGCACTCTCCAGTCCCCCCTCCTCCTCCGGTCCGCTCCCCCCTATGTGCTCTCCGTTTCCCCTCTCTTATGGTCTGCTCCCCCTCTATGTGCTCTCCGGTCCCCCCCCTCCTCCTCCTCCGGTCCTCTCCTCCTCTATGTGCTCTCGGTTCCTCCCCCCTCCTCCTCCGGTCTGCTCCCCCTCTATGCGCTCTCCGGTCCCCCCCTTCTCCTCCGGTCTGCTCCCCCTCTATGCGCTCTCTAGTCCCCCCTCCTCCTCCGGTCTGCTCCCCCTCTGTGCGCTCTCCGGTCCCCCCTCCTCCTCCAGTCCTCTCCCCCTCTATGTGCTCTCCGGTCCCCCCTCCTCCTCCAGTCTGCTCCCCCTCTATGTGCTCTCCGGTCTCCCCTCCTCCTCCGGTCTTCTCCCCCTCTATGCGCTCTCAGGTCCCCCCCCCCCTCCTCCTCCTCCAGTCCGTTCCCCCTCTATGCGCTCTCCAGTCCCCCCTCCTCCTCCGGTCTGCTCCCCCTCTGTGCGCTCTCCGGCCCCCCTCCTCCTCCTCCGGTCCGCTCCTCCTCTGTGCTCTCTGTTCCCCCCTCCTCCTCCGGTCTGCTCCCCCTCTATGTGCTCTCCGGTCCCCCCCTCCTTCTCCTCCGGTCTGCTCCCCCTCTATGCGCTCTCCAGTCCCCCATCCTCCTCCAGTCTGCTCCCCCCTTGTGTGCTCTCCTGGTCCCCCCTCCTTCTCCGGTCTGCTTCGCTTCCTATGCGCTCTCCAGTCCCCCATCTCTCCTCCAGTCCGCTCCCCCCTTGTGTGCTGTCCGGTCCCCCCTCCTCTGGTCCGCACCCCTCTGTGCGCTCTCCAGTCCCCCCTCCTCCTCTGGAAAAAAAAAACACAAGAAGAGAGGCGCCTCTAAGAGTAGACGTTTGATAACACTTTAATTAGTGTAGCGGGGGTCTAAATCTAGGGGAAGCACCTGGGTGGTAGGATGACCCAGGTTGCACTAATTATGATAGGATTCAGACCATTTAAGTCGTGGAGGATTTTGGTAGTGTGTTGTTCCCTTTGACCTGGGGTGGCGCTGTTGTCTCAGGTCGAGGTAGAACCATTGCCACAGTGCTGCACCTTTTTGTCCTGCCCTGGCAGTAGTACAGCGGGGCGGGGAGACCTGCTGTGCCTGCCGGGGGAGGGCGTAAAAGGGGTAGACGCCCTCGCCACAAGGTCTTCTGCTGAGCTGCTATCCTGCACCCAGGCACCTTTGGCCTGGGTGCTGGCGATCCGGAGTTCCGGCCTAGGTGCCCATGGCCTGGTCGGAACAGTGTTGGCGTCCATCCCAGGCACCTTAAGCCTGGGGTGAGGTACTACACCGGAGGCCTGGGGCCCAGTGACTTTGACTGGGCTCCGCTAGGGCGGATTTGTCCGAGGGTCCCTCAGGTGATAGGGGCCCGAATCTGAGGCGAGGAGGCCGGAGAGGTTACCCTTCTGAAGAGCACGGAGCAGCATCAACCCGGTGACAGAGGGGCCTCTGGTAAATCTCTTGGAGGGACATCTCCCCCTGATAGGGGCCACAACACAGCAAAGATACTCCTGTTCCTGTTCTCTGGGGTCGCTGGTAGAGACCTTGAAGATTTATGTTCTTGCACAAGCCAAATGGGCTTTAGCAACCGCTGGTGAAACCACAGTGGTTTAGTTTACTTATCAGGACAGTGCCTCAACCTGCTCACCCCACCGTTATTGTGCTGTTTTATGGGTTCCAACCAGTCGTCTGGAAAAGGACTGTTTATTGGAGTGTGATAATAAACAAGTGTTGGACCCTTATCGGTGTGTGGTACTCCTCTGGTTAATGGGAGCAAAGGGAGGTATCAGCACAACAGACTTGGCTCTTAAAGAAGCACACCGGCCCGAGGAAAACATCAGGTATTGGCCTTCACCTCCCTACTGAAATGGGGAGGACATGGGCCGTGGCGCATCTCACTCTCACATCCAAGGTACCCCTAGACAAGAGCTATCGGATAACCGATAAACAAGAGAAGGGAGTGAGGCAGCTACATTAGCATATGTAGTATGCACTCACATTTAGATGAATAAAAACGGGCATGTAAAATTCCAAATGAAGTCAGGGTGACCACTTCTACGACCTGTTTCCCAAATCCAAGCAGATGCGGCGGCACTCGCTGTGCTCGTATCACTCCATCAGATGAGAGCCGGCGTCTGGAGGAACTTCAGCGTCAGACCGAGGCTTGAGAAGCAGGGCAAGGATGGTAGCAGGGAGATGGCGTCACCAGTAGTGGACGCGTTTCCTGAGTTGGCGCGCTGCGATAGGAAGGCAAGCCGCACTCCTTTTTCAACAACAGAGTCGTAGAAGCGGTCACCCTGACTTCATTTGGAATTTTACATGCCGTTTTTATTCATCTAAATGTGAGTGCATACTACATATGCTAATTAAAGTGTTATCAAACGTCTACTCTTAGAGGCTCTTCTTGTGTTTTGTTTGCAGTCTGGAATCAGGTTTCTGTTCCCCCATGACGGCAGCCTCTGGAGTCCCTGGACTTTTTGCTCCCATTCCTTCCATTTCTTACACTTGTTTTATATGGACTCTCAGAGACCTTTTTATGACACCAAATGCTGCTAACTGACAGAGGATAAGAGCATTAGCCTTTGCGCATATACTTGTATTTTTTTCCCCCTCCTCCTCTGGTCCACTCCCACTCTATGTGCTCTCCAGTCCCCCCTCCTGCTCAGGTTCGCTCCCCCCTGTGTGCTCTCTTGTCCCCCCCTCCTCCGGGCCGCTCCCCCTCTATATGCTCTCCAGTCCCCCTCCTACTCCAGTCCGCTCTCCCCTTGTGGGCTCTCCGGTCCCCCCTCCTCTGGTCCGCTCCCCTCTATGCGCTCTCCAGTCCCCCCTCCTCCTCCATTCCGCTCCCCCTCTGTGTGCTCTCCGGTCCCCCCTCCTCCTCCGGTCCGCTCCCCCTCTGTGCACTCTCCAGTCCCCCCCTCCTCCTGCAGTCCGCTCCCCCTCCGTGCGCTCTCCTGCCCCCCTCCTCCTCCAGTCTGCTCCCCCTCTATGTGCTCTCCAGTCCCCCTCCTCCTCCAGTCCGCTCTCCCCTTGTGGGCTCTCCAGTCCCCCCTCCTTTGGTCCGCTCCCCTCTATGCGCTCTCCAGTCCCCCCTCCTCCTCCATTCCGCTCCCCCTCTGTGTGCTCTCCGGTCCCCCCTCCTCCTCTGGTCCGCTCCCCCTCCGTGCACTCTCCAGTCCCCCCCTCCTCCTCCAGTCCGCTCCAACTCTGTGCGCTTTCCTGCCCCCCTCCTCCTCCATTCCGCTCCCCCTCTGTGTGCTCTCCGGTCCCCCCTCCTCTTCCGGTCTGCTCCCCCTCTGTGCACTCTCCAGTCCCCCCTCCTCCTCCATTCCGCTCCCCCTCTGTGTGCTCTCCGGTCCCCCCTCCTCCTCCGGTCTGCTCCCCCTCTGTGCACTCTCCAGTCCCCCCCCTCCTCCTCCAGTCCGCTCCCCCTCTGTGCACTTTCCTGCCCCCCTCCTCCTCCAGTCCGCTCCCCCTGTGTGCTCTTCTGTCCCCCCCAATGTCTCACCAAAGCCCCCTACCCTAAGATAAAAAAAAAAAAGGAAAAAAACATTGTAATAAATAAATATTCTAAAGTAAAATTGTAAAAATAATAAAAAATAAAACAAAACAAACACTGTCTGACACTGACTGTCCACTCCCCCCCAAAAGCTAATTAAAGAAGAAACCTAGCAGTTCTCACATTGGAGATGTCCGATTTCTTCAGCTAGGTCCAAAGAGATCTCTATGCAAAGAAGCTCAAGAATAAATGACAACTGATGTAAGGTGTTTCCTGGGGAAGGCTCTGACAAGAAGACAGGGTACAGGTGTCTGTATGTAGTGTCTTTAGAAATAATTTGCACAGAATGGGCTATCCAGCATAACCAGTAGTAGACACACGGAACAGGCTCTTTGGGGCAGCAATGTCTGTTCAAACTGCCCACATGACCGGTGGAGTCCCTGAGGTGATGGGTCTGCTTCTGACCAATGAGTTGTTGGCCAGGAATGGTCACTCTGCTGGAGAACTGGCAGCACCCTTTCCTTTGCGCCTGGTCTCTGTCTTGCATGCTGGGGTGGGTAGTTTCTGTCTCTAGGGATTGCTAATTGGCTCCCTTCCTCCTACCAAATGGAAAACAGTGGCGGGAGCAAGGCGGGTGTCAGTGTCAGTGAGGAGAGAGAGGATGATGAAAACCCTGCAGCAGCTTGACAGGCTCTCCCCCTCTCCCTGAGAGCCTGTCTGTGTGTATCCCGACAGCGGGGCTGCGGGTGGCTGAGCAGCACCGGCTACACATATCAGTATGGGTGTCACACCACTTCCTCAAACTCAATCTTTCTAAAACTGTGCTTGTAATACTTCCTCCTCCCGATCTGCTCCCTATGACTTTACCATTGAGATCAACAGCACAACCATTGGTCCCTCCACACATGCCAGGGTGCTGGGTTTAATCCTAGGGTCTGACCTTTCCTTCAGCCCCCACATCCAATCACTGGCTAAATCCTGCCCCCTTACCCTCCGCAACATTTCCAGAATTCAACCCTTCCTGACTAACGACACCACAAAATGTATTCACTCCTTGGTTATATCCTCGACTCTACTACTGTGACACCCTTCTCACTGGCCAACCTTTACTTCAGTCTAATATGAATGCTGCTGCTAGACTAACATACCTAACTAACCGATCTGTGACTGCACCCCCTCTCTGCCAATCCCTTCACCAGCTTCCCCTACCCCACCGTATAATATTCAAAATACATTCACAGCATACAAAGCCATCCACAACATGGCCCCCAGCTCCATCACCAGCCTCATCTGCAGATACCAAATCGTCCTCTTCGCTCCTTCCAAGACCTTCTACTCTCTAGCTCCCTTGTTACCTCCTCCCATGCTCATCTCCAGAACTTCTCCAGAACCTCTCCCATCCTCTGGAACTCCCTGCCCCAGTATGTCCGATCAGCCCCCACCCTGTCCATCTTCAGAGCCGGTTCACACAGGGCGTCCTGGGATCCGACTTCAGGTCGCCCCAAGTCGCCCCGTTTAGAAAAGTAATGGAAGTGAATGGAGCCGTCTTAATGTACACTACTGCAGTCGCTCTGACTTCAGAAAAGGTTCCTGTACTACTTCAATCCGACTTCTAGGGGACTTGTAGGCAACTTGTACCCATTGATTTCAATGGAAGTTGCCTCCAAGTCGGATCCCCTGTCTTAACTAAAGCAACTTTCCAGGAAGTAAAAATCGCTTTCCAGGCAAACCCCTCCCTCCCACAGAGCTGATTATTGTTTGATTGGCCACTGGAAAGTCGCCTGTCCTGGAGGCAACTTGAAGTTGCCTTGTAAGTTGCCTCATGTCGCGCTGTGATTCATACTCAAGTCGTGTCCAAGTTGCCTCCCAAAGTCGCGCTGGAAGTTGTGTTGCCCCTGTGTGAATGGGCTCTTAGAAGATCCCTAAAAACCCACTTATTCATGGAAGCCCACCCCACCTCTACCTAGGAACTGAACCCGTCACATCCATCAGTTTATATCCACAGCTATTACCTTTTGTACCATCTCCCCCTCCCTTTAGATGGTAAGTTCCATGAGTTCTTATTCCTTCTGTATTGAATTGTATTGTGATTGTACTGTCCCCCTTTATATTGTAAAGCACTGCGCTAACTGTTGGCACTATATAAATCCTGTATAATTAATAACTCACATGGGGCCTGTACAATGTAATTCAGTGGTTTGTTTACAGTGCCTTTGAAAAAGTATTCATACCCCTTAAAATTTCCAAAATTTTTTCATGTTACAACCAAAAACGTAAATGTATTTTATTGGGCTTTTATGTGATGGACCAACACAAAGTGGCACATAATTGTGAAGTGGAAGGAAAATTATAAATTATACAAATAAATATGTGAAATGTATGGGGGGGGCATTTGTATGGCACCCCCCAGAGTCAATACTTTGTAGAACCCCCTTTCTCTACAATTACAGCTGCACCTCCTTTTGGGGGTGTCTCTGCCAGCTTTGCACATCTAGAGAGGGACATTTCTGCCCATTCTTCTTTGCAAAATATCTCAAGCTCTGTCAGATTGGATGGAGAGCGTCTGTGAGCAGCAATTTTCAAGTCTTGCCACAGATTCTCAATGTGATTTAGGTCTGGACTGTGACTGGGCCATTCTAACACATGAATATGCTTTGATCTAAACCATTCCATTGTAGCTCTGGCTGTATGTTTGGGGTTGCTTTCCTGCTGGAAGGCGAACCTCTGCCCAGGCCTCAGGTTTTCTTCTAAGATTGCCCTGTATTTGGCTTCTTCCATCTTCCCATCAATTCTGACCAGCTTCCCTGTCTCTGCTGAAGAAAAGCATCCCCACCACATGATGCTGCCACCACCATGTTTCACGTGGGGATGGTGTGTTCAGGGTGATGTGCAGTGTTAGTTTTCCGCCACACATAGCGTTTTTCTTTTAGGCCAAACAGTTTAATTTTGGTCTCATCTGACCAGAGCACCTTCTTCCACATGTTTTCTGTCTCCCCCACATGATTGCTGTGTCCCCCACATGTTTGCTGTGTCCCCCACATGGCTTCTCACAAACTGCAAACAGGACTTCTTATGACTTTCTTTCACCAATGTCTTTCTTCTTGTCACTCTTCCATAAAGGGCAGATTTGTGGAGAAGCACGACTAATAGTTGTCCTGTGGACAGATTCTCCCCCCTGAGCTGTAGATCTCTGAAGCTCCTATCAAACCTATCAAAACCTATCAAACCTATCGGACCTATCAAATCGCATGACAAGCCACACCGGTGTGGATGAGGGCTAACAGGTGGCTCCAGCTGCATGAACAATCCACTCATTTATAAGAACAGAGTACCTGTGTAAATAAGTCATTAGGGCTCACTCACATGTGAGGTCGGGGGTGCAGTAAAAACCTCATGGTTGAGCTGTGCTTTTACCGCCCACCAACCGCTATCCCCTTTAGCAATAGAGGCAGTGGATAGGGATGTACACATGACATGGCCTCGATGCTTCACAGCCATGGCAGAAATTATATAGTGCAAAGCACATGGGAACAAGTCTTTCATTAAGTGTTCTTGCATAGCAAGAGCACTTACTGTTATCTCACATATATATTATTCTTATTATAGCCAAATTTACCACCCTAACTCCTCCCACAGCTTTTACACTACATAGGGGAACAAAACAGGAAGCGCCACCCAAGTGCAATATTTTAGTCACAATTTATTAAAGACAAAGGAGATGCACTTACAGACATATGTAAAAAACAGGCTCATCTGTGTGTGTAGTTCACAGTGTGATCAAATCTCAGGTGCATCCAGGCTCATGGGTAGGCAGTGTTCCCCTGTCTTCCCTGTGCAGAGCCGACTTTCTCTGAGGACAGCTGCCTCCTATCATCCTTCCATTGCTCCCCCCTGCTATAGGAATGGTCATTATATACCAGCTAAAGAGAACTGTGACTGGACTTTTTTAGATCCAATTCCTGGATATCTATCATGCATTAGTCTTTTGTACTAACAGTTTATTCCATTGTTTTTACACTACATAGACAAGTAATATACCGAAACGTGCAGATTGTTCCTGATTGGTGTGCTATTACTTTGTGGAAGGTTTCGCCGAATCATTCACGAAATTTCTTTGTTTTTGCGGCGAAATTGGTCCCATAGGAATGAATGGAAAAACTAGAGTGGGAGCTGACAAAAGCTGAAAAATCAGGACATGATTTCTAAACTGCCACCACTCCCTAATTTTTAAGCCCACCTATCAAATCGTTCTACTATCCCTGCTGCCACTAAACATGTCCACGGCTAAGCCATAGTCCTGATCGTTTTCACAATATGACCATTTGTTTGCAACTCACGCCACCCATTGACATTCATTGAAACTCCCCTCTAGACACCCACGGATCCTAAAAGAATTGAGCTCTGTAATTTCAAAGCCATTGTATCTAATTTTTAGGGACTCATTAAGGATGGGAAAAGTACCACTGGATTGGCGAAGGGCCAATGTGGTGCCTATATTTAAAAAGGGAACAAAGTCTTTACCAAGTAACTATAGACCTGTTAGTTTAACTTCTATATTTGGGAAGATACTGGAGAGATCAATAAAACACCACATAGATGAGTTCTTGCCGGAAAAAATATTTTAAGCAACAGACAGCATGGATTCATGAAAGACAGAAGTTGTCAGACAAACCCGATTTCTTTTTATGAAGAGGTAAGTAAAACCTTGGACAGAGGGGTGGCTGTGGACGTGGTATACTTGGACAGAGGGGTGGCTGTGGACGTGGTATACTTGGACAGAGGGGTGGCTGTGGACGTGGTATACTTGGACAGAGGGGTGGCGGTGGACGTGGTATACTTAGACAGAGGGGTGGCGGTGGACGTGGTATACTTGGACAGAGGGATGGCAGTGGACGTGGTATACTTGGACAGAGGGGTGGAGGTGGACGTGGTGTACTTGGACAGAGGGGTGGCGGTGGACGTGGTGTACTTGGACAGAGGGGTGGCTGTGGACGTGGTATACTTGGACAGAGGGGTGGCGGTGGACGTGGTATACTTGGACAGAGGGGTGGCGGTGGACGTGGTATACTTGGATTTTCCAAAAGCGTTGGATACAGTTCCGCACATACGGCTCATGTGTAAGGTAAAGTCTACAGGATTGGAAATATCAGTTTGTAAATGGATAGAAAACTGGCTAAAAGACAGAATTCAGAGAGTCGTGGTTAATGATTCTTACTCTGAATGGTCCAAGGTTATCAGTGGTGTACCCCAAGGTTCAGTGCTGGGACCCTTACTTTTTAATATCTTTATAAATGATATTGGGTCTGGAATGAAAAGTAACATTTCTGTCTTTGCAGATGACACTAAGCTATGCAGTGGAATAACGTCCTTACAGGATGTCTCCAATTTACAAACCGACCTCAATGCTTCTGTCTAATTGGGCAACTATGTGGCAGATGAGGTTTAATGTTGATAAATGTAAAGTTCTGCACTTGGGGGCTAAGAATATAAATGTATCATACATACTAGGGGGAGTACAACTGGATTCATGAAAGACAGAAGTTGTCAGACAAACCCGATTTCTTTTTATGAAGAGGTAAGTAAAACCTTGGACAGAGGGGTGGCTGTGGACGTGGTATACTTGGACAGAGGGGTGGCTGTGGACGTGGTATACTTGGACAGAGGGGTGGCTGTGGACGTGGTATACTTGGACAGAGGGGTGGCGGTGGACGTGGTATACTTAGACAGAGGGGTGGCGGTGGACGTGGTATACTTGGACAGAGGGATGGCAGTGGACGTGGTATACTTGGACAGAGGGGTGGCGGTGGACGTGGTGTACTTGGACAGAGGGGTGGCGGTGGACGTGGTGTACTTGGACAGAGGGGTGGCTGTGGACGTGGTATACTTGGACAGAGGGGTGGCGGTGGACGTGGTATACTTGGACAGAGGGGTGGCGGTGGACGTGGTATACTTGGACAGAGGGGGTGGCGGTGGATGTGGTATACTTGGACAGAGGGGTGGCTGTGGACGTGGTATACTTAGACAGAGGGGTGGCGGTGGACGTGGTATACTTGGACAGAGGGATGGCAGTGGACGTGGTATACTTGGACAGAGGGGTGGCTGTGGACGTGGTATACTTGGACAGAGGGGTGGCAGTGGACGTGGTATACTTGGACAGAGGGGTGGCGGTGGACGTGGTGTACTTGGACAGAGGGGTGGCGGTGGACGTGGTATACTTGGACAGAGGGGGTGGCGGTGGACGTGGTATACTTGGACAGAGGGGTGGTGGTGGACGTGGTATACTTGGACAGAGGGGTGGCTGTGGACGTGGTATACTTGGATTTTCCAAAAGCGTTGGATACAGTTCCGCACATACGGCTCATGTGTAAGGTAAAGTCTACAGGATTGGAAATATCAGTTTGTAAATGGATAGAAAACTGGCTAAAAGACAGAATTCAGAGAGTCGTGGTTAATGATTCTTACTCTGAATGGTCCAAGGTTATCAGTGGTGTACCCCAAGGTTCAGTGCTGGGACCCTTACTTTTTAATATCTTTATAAATGATATTGGGTCTGGAATGAAAAGTACCATTTCTGTCTTTGCAGATGACACTAAGCTATGCAGTGGAATAACGTCCTTACAGGATGTCTCCAATTTACAAACCGACCTCAATGCTTCTGTCTAATTGGGCAACTATGTGGCAGATGAGGTTTAATGTTGATAAATGTAAAGTTCTGCACTTGGGGGCTAAGAATATAAATGTATCATACATACTAGGGGGAGTACAACTGGGGGGATCCGTAGTGGAGAAGGATCTGGGGGGGATTCGTAGTGGAGAAGGATCTGGGGGGGATTCGTAGTGGAGAAGGATCTGGGGGGATCCGTAGTGGAGAAGGATCTGGGGGATCCGTAGTGTAGAAGGATCTGGGGGGATCCGTAGTGGAGAAGGATCTGGGGGGATCCGTAGTGGAGAAGGATCTGGGGGATCCGTAGTGGAGAAGGATCTGGGGGGATCTGTAGTGGAGAAGGATCTGGGGGGACCAGTAGTGGAGAAGGATCTGGGGGATTCGTAGTGGAGAAGGATCTGGGGGGATCCATAGTAGAGAAGGATCTGGGGGGATCCGTAGTGGAGAAGGATCTGGGGGGATCCGTAGTGGAGAAGGATCTGCGGGGATCCGTAGTGGAGAAGGATCTGGGGGGATCTGTAGTGAAGAAGGATCTGGGGGATCCATAGTGGAGAAGGATCTGGGGGGATCCGTAGTGGAGAAGGATCTGGGGGATCTGTAGTGGAGAAGGATCTGGGGGGATCCATAGTGGAGAAGGATCTGGGGGGATCCGTAGTGGAGAAGGATCTGGGGGATCTGTAGTGGAGAAGGATCTGGGGGGGATCCGTAGTGGAGAAGGATCTGGGGGGATCCGTAGTGGAGAAGGATCTGGGGGGGATCCGTAGTGGAGAAGGATCTGGGGGGATCCGTAGTGGAGAAGGATCTGGGGGGATCCGTAGTGGAGAAGGATCTGGGGGGATCCGTAGTGGAGAAGGATCTGGGGGTTTTGGTAGATCATAGGCTCAATAATAACATGCAATGCCAAGCTGCGGTTTCCAAAGCGAGGAAAGTCCTTTCTTGTATAAGAGAGGTATGGACTCCAGAGAGAGAGACGTCATCTGTACAAATCATTAGTAAGACCTCATCTGGAATATGCAGTTGAGTTTTGGGCCCCAGTTCTCGAAAAGGATATCGGAACTGGAGAAAGTGCAGAGAAGGACAACCAAACTGATAAGAGGCATGGAGGAGCTCAGCTATGAGGAGAGATTAAAGGAACTGAATTTATTCTCTCTTGAGAAGAGGAGAATAAGGGGGGATATGATCAACATGTACAAATATATAAGGGGTCCATATAGTGAACTTGGTGTTGAGTTATTCACTTTACGGTCATCACAAAGTACAAGGGGGCGCTCTTTGCGTCTAGAGGAAAAGAGATTTCACCTCCAAATGCGGAAAGGTTTCTTCACAGTAAGAGCTGTGAAAATGTGGAATAGACTCCCTGCAGAGGTGGATCTGGCCAGCTCAATAGATTGCTTTAGGAAAGGTCTGGATTCTTTCCTAAATGTACAGAATATAACTGGGTACTGACATTTATAGGGAAAGGTGATCCGGGGAATATCCGATTGCCTCTCGGGGGATCAGGAAGGAATTTTTTCCCCAGCTGTAGCAAATTGAATCGTGCTCTGCTGGGGTTTTTCGCCTTCCTCTGGATCAACTGTGGGTATAGAATTGGGTATATGGGATTGTACGATATTTTTTATTTTTATTTATTTATTTTTATGGTTGAACTGGATGGACTTGTGTCTTTTTTTCAACTTGACCAACTATGTAACTATGTAACACTTCAAATTTGAAGGGGAATATCTAAACTGCGACTGTGCCTTCAGATTTAATATTTCAGAGACATAATATATATCAAAATGTAGGTCTGGGTCTTGTGATTCTCTTCACTGTAGGATTTATAGTTTTTAAAATACGACCATTTGAAGAATGCCAAGTTTTCAGGAGAGGCAAAATACTCTGACCTGTGCTTAGAGCCTGCATAAACAAACATTGGTTTCCTGGCAACGCTGAGGGGAATTATAGCTCCTCCCACTCAGCTCTGAGTGGAATTGTAGCTCCTCCCACTCAGCTCTGATGGGAATTGTAGCTCCTACCACACAGCTCGGAGGGGAATTGTAGCTCCTCCCACACAGCTCGGAGGGGAGATTCTGTATCACAAATTGTTGTAACATGGAAGTTGGCTGTGTTGCCTTTCCCTCAGGACACAGTATGTTCCCAGTTGGGGTGTCTGGGGGGGAAAGACAATGCACGTCACCTCTTTTTTCTTTAAGTAATTTCTAATGTTCAACTTTACTCACGCTTTTGATTCTGTTATCTGTAAATTAATTACTATGTACCTCTACTATGTACTGTAATACGACGGATACTGTTTTCCGCTGTTTATGACCCCCCCCCCCCATGAAAAAAATAATAATAATAAAAAAACAATAAAAAAAAAAGAATTTTGAAAAAAAAAAAAAATATATATATATATCTTTTTTGAAAACAAAAATCATTGAAATAAAAAAAAACATTTTTGAAAAAATAAATAAATAAATAAATCTATTTTTGAAAAAAAATAATTAAAAAAATGTATATATATTTTTGAAAAAAAAAAAAAACATTTAAAAAAAAAAAGGTTCCACTCTTTCAGCTAATGATGGGACTTCAATTTTTTTTCTACTTTTAAAAATATTAAGCTTTTTAACACTTTTCACAGTTACTCCAGCCACTCAAACCACACAACAGTTACTCAAGCCACTACACCCAGTTACTCCGCCCACTCCAGTTGTAGACCACTGGTGGAGGCAAGAACACTTCACACAATCTCCCCAGAAATTGTAGCTTTTCTATTTTTTTTATTATTTTTCTGAATTTTATTATTTTTTACTTTTTGTATGTTATTTTTTTTATTTAACTTTTTTTAAACTGCCCTGTGTATGTGTGTGTGTGTGTGTGTGTGTGGGGGGGGGGTGATATATCAGGGGTCTAAACAGACCTCTGATGTCTCACATTTGGACATACATTCTTCAGTCCCTTCCCCTGTAACCTCAGCTGCACAGGTGAATGAACAGGAAGCACTCTGAGGCTTCCAGGTTATTCACAAACTGAATCATAGTAAACACAGTTTTCCATGCTTCAATGGTGAATGGACACACGAATGATCAGTTCTGATCACTCACTGTGTTCATTCAGGAAAGGAAAGGGCTGGTAAATATCCCCTAGTGTGGTGCAGAGGTTTCAGGATGAAGAGCAGGGAAAGGGGCCAGTAAATATGCCATCAATTCAAAAGGGGGCCCGGGCACCTGGTAAGCAGTAGGGCTGGCTGTACTGCCTTATTGCAGACACTGATCCTCTTCTCCACTCATCCTCTTCCCCCCATCTGGCTGCACTGCAGGGGAAGGAATTAGAGAATCTGTATCTGTAATAAGGCAGTACAGCTGGTCCTCTTTCTCGGCAGGTGCCCTGGTCCCCCTTTTGAACTGATGGGGCCTGGGCCAGGTACAGGAGGACTGGCTGTACTGCCTTATTACAGACACTGATCCTCTTCTCCACTCATCCTCTTCCCCCTCACTCTGGCTGCATTGCAGGGGGAGGAACTAGGGGATCAGTATCTGCAATAGGGCAGTACAGCTGGTCCTCATTCTCGGCAGGTGCCCTGGTCCCCCTTTTGAACTGATGATTCCCAGGCCAGGTACAGGAGGACTGGCTGTACTGCCTTATTACAGACACTGATCCTCTTCTCCACTCATCCTCTTCCCCCTCACTCTGGCTGCATTGCAGGGGGAGGAACTAGGGGATCAGTATCTGCAATAGGGCAGTACAGCTGGTCCTCATTCTCGGCAGGTGCCCTGGTCCCCCTTTTGAACTGATGATTCCCAGGCCGGGTACAGGAGGGCCGGCTGTACTGCCCTATTGCAGACACTGATCCTCTTCTCCACTCATCCTCTTCCCCTCCTCCCCCTCCCCCCGGCTGCACTGCAGGGGGAGGAAGTAGAGAATCAGTATCTGTAATAAGGCAGTACAGCTGGTCCTCTTGCTCAGCAAGTGCCCTGGTCCCCATTTTGACCTGATGAGGCCTGGGCCAGGTACAGGAGGACTGGCTGTACTGCCTTATTACAGACACTGATCCTCTTCCCCACTCATCCTCTTCCCCCCTCCCCCTCATTCTGGCTGCACTGCAGGGGGAGGAACTAGAGAATCAGTATCTGTAATAAGGCAGTACAGCTGGTCCTCTTGCTCAGCAGGTGCCCTGGTTCCCCATTTTGAATTGATGGGGCTCAGGCCAGGTACAGACTGTACTACCTTATTGCAGACACCGATCCTCTTCTCCACAAATAAACCGGAAGTTAAGCGGTTGGAGTTTCTGACAGGTTGGAGAACTTGACAGAACTCCGGCCTTGTCAGCGCAAATAGAGGAAAAGCCAATAACCGGTACTTCCTGGTTACGATGTGACCAGCTGTGATTGGACACAGCTGATCACATGGTAAAGAGCCTTTGTCATAGGCTCTTTACCAAGATCGGAAATCCAGTATGTCAGAGCGACACACCGCACCACCGATCACCGCGCTGTGTGCCCTCAGTGGCGTGCGTGAGTGGCTTAACCTGCTGGACAGCATATGATGCCCAGTTAGAATAATGAAACCACTATAGGCCGGGCGGGATGTGGTTAAGAATGACCCACAGACTCAGAGTTGTGAGAATATGAAAGGGTAAAATGGAGAGCCACGGGCTCGTTATGTGGAAATATGACAATGTAATCTCCTATAGGTCATGATGTCATGGCAGAGAAGGGTCATGTATTTCATGTGCAGCTACCAGATACTTCTGTTTCTCTTGGATGGATGGGATTCTTCTAATTAAGTAATTCTAATTTACATTTATAGAAAGACCTCCTAGTAACTTGAATCCAACTCTATCACTTTTTTGTATTTTTTTTACGCAACCTTAAAATTCAGAACTCTTATATTTGTATAAAAAAAAAAGAAAAAAATGGAAGGCTACATCCCAGCCCAGCTCTGAGGAAGGAGGTGCACCCTCGAAACGTGTTAGCTTATACCCTGTGATGGTATATGGCACATGGTCTCTTACTGTGTGTTTTATGGCACAATCCAGTTGCTTTTTGTGAGTACCAACTTTTTATGAATTTTATTAATAAATGTCATTGGTAATGCACTAGGTGTGCGCGCCTTCTATTTTTTTTTTTTGTATTTATCGGATCTCCCCATCTGAGGAAGGAAGCGTCCAACCAGTCCTGAGATACCGGTGTCCCCGTTCCCCTTCACTTTATAAAACCCCTTAGAGCTGGAAGTGACTGTCTTTTTTTGTTATCTTATATCTGTATATACTGTGTATAACTGTGTCTTTATGTCTTCCATGGAAAGCTGCACAAATATGTCAGACGTTTTTATTACCAGAACCCATACGGTGATGATATCTACTTTAATGAGAGAAGAGAAGTTCCATCTGATCTTATTCTTAAAAACTGTATTTTTGTTAACGAGACATTTTCTTTGACTAGAACAATTTCCATTGTGGAAGGTCCAGATTACGTCCCTGAAACATTTATCAATATGAGTGACCCCGTCTACTGGAAAAAAGGCAAAGTAAGGAATTACTGGATTGTTTTCTCTTTATATCATTTGCTGAGGATGTTCATATTTTGTATTCTTAAGAATTTTCTAGTCTTATTTTAAGATATTCCAGCCAATGGAACAGGTACATCCGGGTTACTACCTCCCGTGTAATGCCTGCTGAGCCTCAAGAACACGACACTCAGCCTGGGAAGTCTCTGCAAATCTCCATGTACAATCCGTGCAAAAAAGGGAGAAAGGCTGGTGCCATGGAAGTTGGCTAAAAAATTTTTTATTAATTCAGGTGAACAACAGTCAAAAAATTCCAACGCGTTTCGGCCATCAGGCCTTAATCATGATTAAGGCCTGATGACTGAAATGCATTGGCTTTTTAAACCTGCATGTTTTAGCCAACTTCCATGGCACCAGCCTTTCTCCCTTCTTTACACGGATACTAGCCAATGTACCTGTTCATGAATGGGGTCATTTTTGGAGCCAAATAACTTTATGAACTTAAAAATAGTGGGTAGCTGGCAAAGAATAATACCTTCTAAAATGGTAACCCCGGGTATCATCCTATGTTAGAAAGCAGAAACATTTTTTTTTATATATAAGCGACTCTATTGATAACAATCGGAAACCCATAAATACATCCAGCTGAACAAAATCACAATTTTTATTGCAGTACACGGTATAGAAAAGTGTGACAAAATTAATGAACACAATAATATCAAATAAAAGAATTGTATATTGTTGGACATTATACATAATATACACTCACCGGCCACTTTATTAAGTACACCTGTTCAATTTCTTGGTAACACAATCAGCCAATCACATGGCAGCAACTCAATGCATTTAGGCATCTAAACTTGGTGAAGACGACTTGCTGAAGTTCAAACTTAGCATCAGAATGGGGAAGAAAGGGGATTTAAGCGGGGCGTGGTGCGCCAGCGTCTGTGATGGCTGCTTGGTAA
Source organism: Rana muscosa (assembly GCA_029206835.1). NCBI lineage: Eukaryota > Metazoa > Chordata > Amphibia > Anura > Ranidae > Rana > Rana muscosa. Next base: position 1,118,104,143 of record CM055117.1, read on the forward strand.
CGGAGCTCGTCAGCCAAGGGAGAACACCGGAGCTACAGCGGTCCACATCCGAACATAAAAACTGCACAACAGGGTCACGGAGTACCCACACACACTAGCCAGCTATGTCCTGCAAGAGGAACAACGAATTCCACCCGAAAAAACTGACGGCCTTCTTCAACAAGCCTCAGCATAAGGTCAGTCAGACACAAAATGGCGCCGGTCCGTCCACGGCCTGTGAGGCATACACGGATCTCTCAGATGAAATATCGGGAGAGGGTGACACATTACTGCACCCCTCCACCCCTAAGCACCAAACAGGAGAAAACCCTTACACAGGCAGCCCAGCGAAAGCCGAATGTGGCTAGCCGCTCCGCAGCACCTCCAACAAATCGAGGCCTTGGCTTTCAATCCTCTCCAATCTAACCAGGCCCTGCACTCCTCCATGGCATCATTCCCTACCTCAGGACAACCTGTGATAGATACAACTCTTAAGGACATGTTGCTGTCTCTTCAGACCTCTCTGATAACTGACCTGGTATCACTTTTTACTAAAATCTCTACTGATATACACGCTATTGATAATAGAGTGACACACATTGAAAACAGCATGGAGGATTGCACCACAACTGTTAGTGACTTGATAGACTCGCACGATGAAATAAAGACAGGTCCCGCAGGAATAACGTTAAATTACGTGGTATTCCCGAAACTGTACTACCGGCGGACCTGACAAAATACGCCAAAGAGTTCATGCGTATGGTTCTGCCTGATGAATCCCCTAGAGATCTAATCATAGATCGGATTCACAGGATTGCAAAACCCTCTCACTTAGCTGCCTTTATCCCCAGAGATGTGTTAATGAGAGTTAATTTCTTTTACATTAAAGATAAACTACTCATGACAGCGAGGGCCAAATCCCCATTGCCAGCCCCGTAGGGTGAATTACAACTCTATCCGGACCTCTCCAAATTCACCCTGCAAATGAGAAGGCAACTCAATCCAATTACTAAAGGCCTACACAATCATAAAATCCTCTTCAAGTGGCGATACCCAGCTACTCTGCTCGTTACGAGAAATGGGGCTTCCCATACAATCAATAACCTTAAAAGTGGAATGCAACTGCTGCATACATGGGGCATCATACCCGAACCCCTACTTGACTCTGCTTCACCACTGGAACAAAGAGACTAGCACTAATCTAACCGTGAGCGACATGGGTGTCCGCTCCATAGGGCAAGGGGGGTTGCTCGCCCCCCCTGGAGGTGTGCCACACACTGCAGGGGTGTCAGGCCGACACCCCCCGCGAGTGAAGCGGGGGTAGCGGGGCGGCTCAGTGCAGAGGCGTGGTGACAGGGCAGCCTGCCCTGGGGCCGCTTTAAGCGGCGACTGTCACTGCAGAGCTCCCCTCCCTCTGTCCTCTGGCGCTCGTATCGTATGTCACGAAGCTGGGTCTGTGTTTAAGGTCCAGCCCCCCTAGTTCGGCTCATGTGATAGTCTTCTAGTGTTCTGCCTATAACACGAGCCTAGGGGGGCGGGACCTTGCACACAGACCCAGCTTCGTGACATACGATACGAGCGCCAGAGGACAGAGGGAGGGGAGCGCCTATCCAGGAAATGGTGAGGCTGAAATGAGTGGGCACAGAGGCTGCAATTGGTGGGCACACAGGGGCAGCAATTGGTGGGCACAGACCTCAATTGGGCACTTAGGGGCTGCAATTGATGGGCACATAGGCTGCAATTGGTGGGCACAGAGGCTGCAATTGGTGGGCACAGAGGCTGCAATTGGTGGACACACAGGGGCAGCAGTTGGTGGGCACACATGGGGCTGCAATTGGTGGTCACAGAGGCTGCAATTGGTGGGCACACAGGGGCGGCAATTGGTGGGCACAGACCTCAATTGGGCACTTAGGGGCTGCAATTTATGGGCACAGAGGCTGCAATTGGTGGGCACAGAGGCTGCAATTGGTGGGCACACAGGGGCAGCAGTTGGTGGGCACACATGGGGCTGCAATTGGTGGGCACAGAGGCTGCAATTGGTGGGCACACAGGGGCGGCAATTGGTGGGCACAGACCTCAATTGTCACTTAGGGGCTGCAATTTATGGGCACAGAGGCTGCAATTGGTGGGCACAGAGGCTGCAATTGGTGGGCACACAGGGGCAGCAGTTGGTGGGCACACATGGGGCTGCAATTGGTGGGCACAGAGGCTGTAATTGGTGGGCACACAGCGGCGGCAATTGGTGGGCAGACAGACTTCAATTGGGCACACAGGGGCTGCAATTGGTGGGCACAGAGGCTGCAATTGGTGGGCATAGAGGCTGTAATTGGTGGGCACACAAATTCTGCAATTGGTGGGCACAGAGAGGCTGCAATTGGTGGGCACAGAGGCTGCAGTGGTGGACACAGTGAGGCTGCATTCGTGGGCACAGAGAAGCTGCATTAATGGGCACAGCAAAGCTGCATTGGTGGGCACAGCAAGGCTGCATTGGTGGGCACAGCAAGGCTGCAATGAAGTGAATCTGCATTGGTGGGCACAGCGAAGCTGCATTGGTGGGCACAGTGAGGCTGCATTGATGGACACAGAGAGGCTGCATTGATGGGCACCATGAAGCTACAATAATGGGCACAGTGAGGCTGCATTGATGGGTACAGTGAGGCTGCATTGGTGGGCACAGGGAGGCTGCATTGGTGGGCACAAGGAGGCTGCATTGGTGGGCACCGTAAAGCTGCATTTGATGGGCACAGTGAGGCTGCAATGATGGGCACCGTGAGACTGCAATGATGGGCACCGTGAGGCTGCAATGATGGGCACAGTGAGGCTGAATTGATGGGCACGGTGAGGCTGCATTGATGGGCACAGTGAGGCTGCAATGATGGGCACAGTGAGGCTGTAATGATGGGCACAGTGAGGCTGCATTGATCTCTTGTATTATGTCTGCAGTCTCTGGTCATCTTTAGTATGATGTCCTCAGTCTCTAACCATCTCCTGTACAATGCCCGCAGCCTCTGAACCTCCTGTATCATGCCTGCAGCCTCTGATCATCCCTTGTATCATGTCTGTAGCCTCTGACCATCTCTTGTATCATGTTCTCAGTCTCTAGGTAATATGAAAAATAACTTCAGCAGTTCCCGCGCTGCTGTGTCTTTCCTTCTGGCTGCATGATTAAGGTAGGAAGGGGGAGGGGGCTGTCACAGTCTATGTAACATGCAAGGGGTGCAGGATGCTGTGTAAAGGAGTCCAGAGGTGCAGGGTGCTGTATAAAGGGATCAAGAGGTGCAGGATGCTGTGCGAAGGAGTCCAGAAGCGCAGGGTGCTGTGTAATGTAAAGGGGACCAGAGCTGTGCGGTGCTGTGCAATGTAAAGGGGAGCAGAGGTGCAGTTGTGCAGAGGGGGTAGTACTGGCAAAGAGATATTGAAAGATGCAGGGGGCACAGTGGGGTGTTTTTACATTTTAACGTGGGGGTCGCTTTTAACCCCCCGCTAGCGGTCGAAGAAAGGGTAAAATGCGACTGTGTATCGCCGCTGCCGAAGCGCCCCCCCCCCTGAAAAAAAATTAGCGGATGCCCATGGTGAGCGAGAGCGTAACTACAACTGACACACACCCTGACCAAAATACAAATGGGCCCAACCGGCAACCTGAAGAAATTTCTCCCCGGCTCAATGCTTTTAGCTTGTTATTCAGACTTGGCAACTGACTTTTGTTTCCCCCCACAGCGGTTACTGAGAACTAGTGATGAGCCGAACACCCCCGGGTTCGGTTCGCACCAGAACCCGCGAACGGACCGAAAGTTCGAACGAACATTAGAACCCTATTAAATACAATGGATGCGAACGTTCGAATTCTAAAGTGCTAATTATAAAAACTATTATGCATGTTATTGTCCTAAAAAGGGTTTGGGAACCCGGGTTCTGCACCAGGGGACATGTATCAATGCAAAAATAAGTTTTAAAAACGGTCGTTTTCCGGGAGCAGTCATTTTAATGATGCATAAAGTGAAAAAAAAAAAGTCAAATATTCCTTTAAATATCGTACCTGGGGGGTGTCTAAAGTATGCCTGTGAAGTGCCACGTGTTTCCCGTGTTTAGAACTGTCCCTGCACAAAATGACACTTCTAAAGGAAAAAAAAGCCATTTAAAACTGCTTGCGGCTTTAATGTAATGTCTGGTCCCGGTAATATGGATGAAAATCTTTAAGAAAAATGGCATAGCTACCCCATGACCCCCCCCCTACCCCAGCCCATTACCAGCCCCTTTGGGTCTTGTATGGATATTAAGGGGAACCCCGCACATAAAATAAAAAAGGCCCTATATACTCTGAACAGCCGTATACAGGCGGTGCATACAAGACAGGGACTGTAGGTTTGTTCTTATGTAGAATCTGTTTGTAATTTTGAACAGGTACATTGTTGAAGTGTAGCTCCAGACCAAAAATCTATTTTTAAACTTTTTGGAAAACATAGGTAAGGGTTATCACCCCTGTAACATTTGTTTTGCTGTCTGTGCCCCTGTTCAGAACATTTCACCTCACTTTCCGTCCTAATGACAACTGTTTTTGAAATGTGGTTTTTTTCTTGAAACAAGGATTGCTGATAAAGCATCAGTACAGAGGAGACACCTTTCTCCCATATTTATTCTTACAGGAGAGAATTTTCCTTCCTAGTGGTAGATTTCCTCTCACTTCCTGTTGTCTTCTTGCGTTTGCAAGTAGGAGTCGTTTGTAAGTTGGATGTTTGAAAGTAGGGACCTGCCGTATATACTCTGCAGAAATAGGCCCCTTAGTTGTTGGTGTTGGCACAACACTGTAAGCACTCACAGTTACTCTTGGTTGGTGCTGGAACGCCCTGCTGTCAACTATTATATCAGGAATTTTAATTACATATAATTGTTGAACAGTGGTAGTAAAAATTGGGCCTTTGATGGTGGTGCTGGTGCCACAACACTGTAAGCCCTGACAGTTACTCTTGGTGGGTGCAGCAATGGGCCCTGCTGTGAATTATTAGATCAAGAATTGTAATTACATGCCCCTGTTGAACAGGGGCTGAAAAATTGGGCCTTAGGCACTGGTGGCACAACACTGCAACCCTTCACAGATACTGTACTTGGAGCACAGCAATGAGCCCTGTTGCAAAGTATTGCTTCAAAAATTGTAATGACACGCCCCTGTTAAACAGGGGCTGAAAAATTGGGCCTTAGGCACTGGTGGCACAACACTGCAACTCCTCACAGATACTGTACTTGGAGCACAGCAATGAGCCCTGTTGCAAAGTATTGCTTCAAAAATTGTAATTACACGCCCCTGTTAAACAGGGGCTGAAAAATTGGGCGTTAGGCACTGGTGGCGGCACCCATAAACAAAAATGATCTTCCAAGCTATCATCATCAATCGTATCATTGAGGACTCGGAGGAGGAGGATAGCCAGTCAACATAACAGCACAGGCACTCAGCATCAGCATCAGTCTTGAAGGGATGTGACATTTTAAAATCAATTAGTCTGTTATATCAGCATCAGGTGTGTGGTAGCTGGTGGTGATCCAAGACTGGTTCATCTTGATGAAAGTCAGTCGATCAACCGAGTCGGTGGACAGGCGCACCCTGTGATCCATGACAAATCCTCCAGCAGCACTGAATGTGCGTTCCGAAAGAACGCTGGATGCAGGACAGGCCAGTAGCTCAATTGCATACTGTGCAAGCTCTGGCCAGTGATCCATCCTCAAGACCCAGTAAGCCAGAGGATTTTCGGTGGGGAAGGTGTCCAAGTCTGACCTTGCCCCTAGATATTCCTGCACCATGTTTATCAGACGCTGGCGATGGTTGCTGGAACCGATCATACTTTGGGGCTGCGGACTAAAGAATTGTCTGAACGCATCGGTCAGACGGCCACCTTCCCCACCGCTCCTTCTTTGACTGGCCGAAGCCTCAGCAACTCGTTGTCCAGGACCAGGAGTTTGCAACCTCCCAGTCTCTGGGAACGCGTTGCACAGACCTTTCTGCAAGGCCTCCCGGAGTTGTCTCATCCTCTGCTCCCTCTGCGACGGTAACATAAGGTCCGCAACCTTACCCTTGTACCGTGGATCAAGGAGAGTGGCCAGCCAGTAATGGTCCCTCTCCTTGATCCGAAGAATACGAGGATCCTTCCGCAGACTTTGCAGGATCAGGGAGGCCATGCAGCGTAGGTTTGCTGAGGCATTCGCTCCGGAGTCCTCTGGGTCACTAAGGACGACATGATCCGCAGCCACCTCCTCCCAGCCACGTACAAGTCCACTGGTTTCTTGGGACTGTAAATCATCCCTAAAAGACTGCTGCTGATGATGCTGAGTGCCAGCCTCCACCTCCATGCTGACACAATCCTCCTCCTCCTCCTCCTCCTCCTCCTCCTCCTCCTCCTCTTCCTGTGCGATGGGTGGGACAGAAGGAACACTGTCTGGGTAAAGGGGGCCTTGAGAGGCAAGGAAGTCCTCCTCTTCCTGCCTCTGTTCTGCCTCAAGTGCCCTGTCCATTATTCCACGCAGCGTGTGCTCCAACAGGTGGACAAGAGGTACAGTGTCACTGATGCATGCACTGTCACTGCTCACCATCCTCGTGGCCTCCTCAAATGGTGCCAGGACAGTGCATGCATCCCTGATCATGCCCCACTGGCGTGGAGAAAAAAAACCAAGCTCCCCTGACCCTGTCCTGGTGCCGTAGTCGCACAGGTACTCATTGATGGCCCTCTGCTGCGTGTGCAGCCGCTGCAGCATGGCCAACGTTGAGTTCCACCTGGTGGGCATGTCACATATAAGGCGGTTCTTGGGCAGGTTCAACTCCTTTTGCAGCTCAGCCAGGCGAGCACTGGCATTATAAGATCTGCGGAAATGCACACAGACTTTCCTGGCCTGCCTCAGGACATCCTGTAAGCCCGGGTACCTGCCCAAGAAGCGCTGCACCACCAGGTTAAGGACGTGAGCCACACAGGGCACATGGGTCAGTTGTCCCTGTCGGAGGGCGGAGAGGAGGTTGGTGCCATTGTCGCAAACCACCATTCCTGGCTTAAGCTGGCGTGGCGTCAACCACCTCTCGGCCTGGCCCTGCAGAGCAGACAGGACCTCTGCCCCAGTGTGGCTTCTGTCCCCCAAACACACCAGCGCAAGCACGGCATGGCATCTTTTTGCCTGCGTACTTGCGTAGCCCCGTGAATGGCTACGGAGCACCGCTGGTTCATAGGACAAACCACAGGAAGAGGCCATGGAGGAAGAAGAAGAGGAGGGGGTGGAGGAGAGAGGTGTGTCACAACCAGTAGTAGCATTTTGGAGGCGTGGCGGTGGGACAACCTCCAACACTACTGCACCTTGTCCTGAATCCTTCCCAGCTGCCAAAAGAGTGACCCAATGGGCCGTGAAAGAAAGGTAACGTCCCTGTCCATGCCTGCTGGACCATGAGTCAGTGGTAATATGCACCTTACCGCTGACCGCCCTGTCCAGCGAGGCCAAGACATTGCCTTCCACATGCCGGTAGAGAGCCGGAATAGCCTTCCGTGAGAAAAAGTGGCGTTTGGGAACCTGCCACTGAGGAACCGCACATTGCACAAACTCACGGAAGGGGGCCGAGTCTACCAACTGAAAAGGCAGCAGTTGAAGCGCTAGCAATTTAGCCAAGCTAGCATTCAACCGCTGGGCATGTGGATGGCTGGGAGTGAACTTCTTTCGACGGTCCAGCAGCTGGGGCAGGGAAATTTGCCTGCTAGAATCGGACGTCGGTGTACTGCTAGCAGAGTGGGCGCAAGTACTTGGCTGTGACACACCTAATTCTACACCTTCATTCCTCTCAGTGCATGTTTCAGAGAGGACTGAAGTTATAGTGGGGTTGGAGATCCCAGCTGATGCGGTGCAAGGAGAGGTCCGCTTGGTTCTTTGGTGTGGGTCTTTGAGGTAGGCTTGCCAACGAGCTGCATGGCAGGTCAACATATGTCTGGTCAGGCATGTGGTACCCAAGCGGCTGATGTTTTGGCCACGCGATATACGCTTGAGACATATGTTGCAAACAGCAGCTGTGCGATCTGATGCACTAGCCTCAAAAAAGGCCCACACCAAAGAACTTTTTGAATGACGGGCAGAGGCAGCGCCCTGCACAGGCGGAGCTCTGCGGTGTGATTCCGTCGGTGTACTGCCCTTACGCTGGCCACCAAAGGGCATCCTGCCTCGTTGGAGATGTGCCTCCTCCTCATCCTCCTCCTCCTCCTCTCTCCTATTAGGCACCCACGTGGAGTCATTGACCTCATCATCCCCTCCCTCCTCATCACTGGAGCCAATCTGGCAGTATGCTGCAGCTGCTGGAACATGACTGCCAGATTGGTGTCCTTCTTGAGCATCCCCTCTGTCTGCTCTCACGCTACTGCCTTCCTCTAGCTGGGTTTCATCATCAGACCCTTCGAAACGCTGGGCATCCTCCTGGAGCATGTACCCAACACTGTGCTGAAACAGTTCGGGGGACTCCTCAGGAGGAGGACATGGTGGGTCTAGGGAAGGAGTGACTGATGATTTGTCTGACATTGATACCAGGGAAGACGACGCTTTGGCAGCTGCTTTTCCAGTACCCTGAGCCTGGGTGAGAGAGGATGAGGAGGAGGAGGAGGGCTTGGTCATCCACTCTACCAAGTCTTCGGCATGATGTGGCTCAACATGTCCAGCTGCCGAAAAGAAGGACAAGCGTGTCCCATGGCCATGTGCTGATGACAATGCACCGCGTCCACGACCAGCACTGTTGCCCCCAGACACAGAGCCTGCTTGCCCTCTTTTATTGCCTCCTGACTGTCTGCCTCTCCTTGTTTGCCTTCCAGACATTCTAATAGATGGCCTGCAGGGAGATGGGAAAAAAGCAATAAGGGCTACCTTCAGGTGTCCTTCTCTGTCCCTTGAAACAAGGACTTTCACAGTGAAAGAAACTGACACTGTCCCTACCTAGAGTTTTCTGTCCCTAGAATAAATGTTTTTTTTAATCACAATATAGCACAAGGACAATTCACTCAATGTCTCTCCAGGTCCCTGGAAACAAGGACTTGCAGAGTGAAAGAAACTGACACTGTCCCTACCTAGAGTTTTCTGTCCCTAGAAAAAAAGTTTTTTTTAAGCACAATATAGCACAAGGACAATTAACTCACTGTCCTTACAGGTCCCTGGAAACAAGGACTTGCAGAGTGAAAGAAAAAAAACACTCTCCCTACCTACAGTTTTCTGTCCCTAGAAAAAATGTTTTTTTTAATCACAATATAGCACAAGGAAAATTAACTCACTGTCCTTACAGGTCCCTGGAAACAAGGACTTGCAGAGTGAAAGAAAAAAAACACTCTCCCTACCTACAGTTTTCTGTCCCTAGAAAAAATGTTTTTTTTAATCACAATATAGCACAAGGAAAATTAACTCACTGTCCTTACAGGTCCCTGGAAACAAGGACTTGCAGAGTGAAAGAAACTGACACTGTCCCTACCTAGAGTTTTCTGTCCCTAGAATAAATGTTTTTTTTAAGCACAATATAGCACAAGGACAATTAACTCACTGTCCTTACAGGTCCCTGGAAACAAGGACTTGCAGAGTGAAAGAAAAAAAACACTCTCCCTACCTACAGTTTTCTGTCCCTAGAAAAAATGTTTTTTTTAATCACAATATAGCACAAGGAAAATTAACTCACTGTCCTTACAGGTCCCTGGAAACAAGGACTTGCAGAGTGAAAGAAACTGACACTGTCCCTACCTAGAGTTTTCTGTCCCTAGAATAAATGTTTTTTTTAAGCACAATATAGCACAAGGACAATTAACTCACTGTCCTTACAGGTCCCTGGAAACAAGGACTTGCAGAGTGAAAAAAAAAAAACACTCTCCCTACCTACAGTTTTCTGTCCCTAGAAAAAATGTTTTTTTTAAGCACAATATAGCACAAGGACAATTAACTCACTGTCCTTACAGGTCCCTGGAAACAAGGACTTGCAGAGTGAAAGAAAAAAAACACTCTCCCTACCTAGAGTTTTCTGTCCCTAGAATAAATGTTTTTTTTAATCACAATATAGCACAAGGAAAATTAACTCACTGTCCTTACAGGTCCCTGGAAACAAGGACTTGCAGAGTGAAAGAAACTGACACTGTCCCTACCTAGAGTTTTCTGTCCCTAGAATAAATGTTTTTTTTAAGCACAATATAGCACAAGGACAATTAACTCACTGTCCTTACAGGTCCCTGGAAACAAGGACTTGCAGAGTGAAAGAAAAAAAACACTCTCCCTACCTACAGTTTTCTGTCCCTAGAAAAAATGTTTTTTTTAATCACAATATAGCACAAGGAAAATTAACTCACTGTCCTTACAGGTCCCTGGAAACAAGGACTTGCAGAGTGAAAGAAACTGACACTGTCCCTACCTAGAGTTTTCTGTCCCTAGAATAAATGTTTTTTTTAAGCACAATATAGCACAAGGACAATTAACTCACTGTCCTTACAGGTCCCTGGAAACAAGGACTTGCAGAGTGAAAGAAAAAAAACACTCTCCCTACCTACAGTTTTCTGTCCCTAGAAAAAATGTTTTTTTTAAGCACAATATAGCACAAGTAAAATTAACTCACTGTCCTTACAGGTCCCTGGAAACAAGGACTTGCAGAGTGAAAGAAAAAAAACACTCTCCCTACCTACAGTTTTCTGTCCCTAGAAAAAATGTTTTTTTTAATCACAATATAGCACAAGGAAAATTAACTCACTGTCCTTACAGGTCCCTGGAAACAAGGACTTGCAGAGTGAAAGAAACTGACACTGTCCCTACCTAGAGTTTTCTGTCCCTAGAATAAATGTTTTTTTTAATCACAATATAGCACAAGGAAAATTAACTCACTGTCCTTACAGGTCCCTGGAAACAAGGACTTGCAGAGTGAAAGAAACTGACACTGTCCCTACCTAGAGTTTTCTGTCCCTAGAATAAATGTTTTTTTTAAGCACAATATAGCACAAGGACAATTAACTCACTGTCCTTACAGGTCCCTGGAAACAAGGACTTGCAGAGTGAAAGAAAAAAAACACTCTCCCTACCTACAGTTTTCTGTCCCTAGAAAAAATGTTTTTTTTAATCACAATATAGCACAAGGAAAATTAACTCACTGTCCTTACAGGTCCCTGGAAACAAGGACTTGCAGAGTGAAAGAAACTGACACTGTCCCTACCTAGAGTTTTCTGTCCCTAGAATAAATGTTTTTTTTAATCACAATATAGCACAAGGAAAATTAACTCACTGTCCTTACAGGTCCCTGGAAACAAGGACTTGCAGAGTGAAAGAAAAAAAACACTCTCCCTACCTACAGTTTTCTGTCCCTAGAAAAAATGTTTTTTTTAATCACAATATAGCACAAGGAAAATTAACTCACTGTCCTTACAGGTCCCTGGAAACAAGGACTTGCAGAGTGAAAGAAACTGACACTGTCCCTACCTAGAGTTTTCTGTCCCTAGAATAAATGTTTTTTTTAATCACAATATAGCACAAGGAAAATTAACTCACTGTCCTTACAGGTCCCTGGAAACAAGGACTTGCAGAGTGAAAGAAACTGACACTGTCCCTACCTAGAGTTTTCTGTCCCTAGAATAAATGTTTTTTTTAAGCACAATATAGCACAAGGACAATTAACTCACTGTCCTTACAGGTCCCTGGAAACAAGGACTTGCAGAGTGAAAGAAAAAAAACACTCTCCCTACCTACAGTTTTCTGTCCCTAGAAAAAATGTTTTTTTTAATCACAATATAGCACAAGGAAAATTAACTCACTGTCCTTACAGGTCCCTGGAAACAAGGACTTGCAGAGTGAAAGAAACTGACACTGTCCCTACCTAGAGTTTTCTGTCCCTAGAATAAATGTTTTTTTTAATCACAATATAGCACAAGGACAATTAACTCACTGTCCTTACAGGTCCCTGGAAACAAGGACTTGCAGAGTGAAAGAAACTGACACTGTCCCTACCTAGAGTTTTCTGTCCCTAGAATAAATGTTTTTTTTAAGCACAATATAGCACAAGGACAATTAACTCACTGTCCTTACAGGTCCCTGGAAACAAGGACTTGCAGAGTGAAAGAAAAAAAACACTCTCCCTACCTACAGTTTTCTGTCCCTAGAAAAAATGTTTTTTTTAATCACAATATAGCACAAGGAAAATTAACTCACTGTCCTTACAGGTCCCTGGAAACAAGGACTTGCAGAGTGAAAGAAACTGACACTGTCCCTACCTAGAGTTTTCTGTCCCTAGAATAAATGTTTTTTTTAATCACAATATAGCACAAGGACAATTAACTCACTGTCCTTACAGGTCCCTGGAAACAAGGACTTGCAGAGTGAAAGAAACTGACACTGTCCCTACCTAGAGTTTTCTGTCCCTAGAATAAATGTTTTTTTTAAGCACAATATAGCACAAGGACAATTAACTCACTGTCCTTACAGGTCCCTGGAAACAAGGACTTGCAGAGTGAAAGAAACTGACACTGTCCCTACCTAGAGTTTTCTGTCCCTAGAATAAATGTTTTTTTTAAGCACACTATAGCAGAAGCACAAAACACACTGACACTCTCCCTACCTATCCTTCTCTTTCCCTAAACTAAAGGAATCCAGGTTAAGCAAGAAAGAAATAACAGTCACTGTCCCTGCCTATGCTACTCTATCCCTGCTCCGGAACACACTACACTAGGCCGCCGTGCTGGCGGCCTTTTATAGTGTGGGGCGTGTACTAAACACCCTCAGCAATAATTGGCCACAGGCATCCTGCCTGTGGCCAATCATTGCTCTCCTCGCTGCCGGCGCTGTGATTGGCCAAGCATGCGGGGTCACAGTGCATGCTTGGCCAATCACAGCGCCTGGATGACACTGCGATGGCGTAGTGCATTGTGGGCCGTTCGCGTCACTCGAATTTGGCGCGAACGGCCCAAATCGTTCGATCTTCGTCGAACGATCGAACAGCCAATGTTCGAGTCGAACGTATGTTCGACTCGAACACGAAGCTCATCCCTACTGAGAACAACTGTTCCTGCTCCAGTCACCACGTTTCTTGGTTTATTACTTGTACACCACGGTATTCTATGTGACCCTACCTTGTTATCTACAATGGATTCTCTCTTCTAAGTTTACTATCTTTTAGTGCTTGCTAGAAAGTCACGGAAGATCCACTCAGATTATCGGAGATTACCGGCAAGCACAACGACCAGAACTCCCGGAATACAACAACCAACACCTATCTACTTGATCGGCCAACAGTAAGTGCTTGCTTTCCTCAGGCACTGACACATCACATCACAAATGCCTTTTAAAATTCTATCAACGGGCTTAACCACCCGGCCAAAAGACACTCTCTTTGGAAAATGGCACACAAGCTAGGTGGGTGACATAATATGTGTCCAAGAGACTCATTTTGCGTCTTTTGACCAACCAGCATGCTCAAACAAATCTTTTCTCCATATCTACACAGCCTCGTTCACATCCAAAAAAAGAGGAGTTTTGATAGCAGTGAAGGACACTGTCAAATTTCAAGTTTCCCAACTAACCTTGGACCCCAGTGGAAGATATATTGTCCTGGTGTGCGATATAAACGAGTTGGTATACACTCTAGTAAACGTGTATGCTCCCAATACACGTCAAATCAATGTTCTCCACAAGCTCATGCGCGTCATCAAGCCTATCCAAAAAGGACATCTGATTATTTGCGGTGACTGCAACTTGGTCCCAGGTGTTAACCTTGACTCAACTTTGGCCAATTATGTCTCAGGGGGTTTAGTACACGCCCCACACTATATAAGGCCACCTGGGTGGCGGCCTTGTGTAGTGTGTTGCAGCGGCAGAGAGAGATAGAGAGAGAGAGAGAGAGACAGTGTCATTTCATTTGAGTTAGATAGAGCAGGCGAGTCAGTTAGCTGCAGTTACAGTGAATGGAGGATATATATGCATCCTAGGTGTTGTATATATATTTATACACTGTATTCAGTTTAGCTAGATCCGTTCCTGTTTTCTTTTTCGTACATCACGGGACACAGAGCGACTTAGTCATTACTAATGGGTTATATAGATTACCTTCAGGTGCTGGCACTGGCCACTTCCAAACCGGAAGTACCCTCCCCTATATAAGCCCCTCCCATCCGGGAGCACCTCAGTTTTTTGCCAGTGTCTAAGGTGTTGGCCAAAGAGTAACATGTGTTTTCACTGGGCTTGCGTACAGGTTCTTTTGGGCCTTAGTAAGCTGTTCCGGATCCCACCAAAAAAGCTTCATAGCTAAACGGTCGGTACCTGGGCCTTGCAGCAGAAGAGCAAGGTTTTGCCTGTAATGCCTCTCTTAGGAGGGCTGGACCCTGGGATCCAGAGCTCTGGTCATACCCACGACCAAGATGTTGTCTGTGCAGGGTGCTATACAGGTCCAGGGGAGTGGAATCCTTGGGAACCCGGTCCCTGAAGGTTTAATTACAATGCCTGCCGTGATAGGTGAAGTTTGGGCTTCTGTGGACCAAACAGAGTCCTGCGGCGGGGATCAGGTAAGTGGGGGCCCCCAGGAACTTGGTTCTATTGGGGGACCCCCAAGCCTAATTTGTCTTTCTGTCTGTTACCTAACGGTATTCCCGCTAATATCTGTGTATGCCTGTAACTACTGAAAATGTAAAATTTTAATAGTAGTCAAGAAAAAAAAAAAAAAAGGAGGACCGCGGTACCTGTGTTAAACCACTAGAGGCCGCTGTGGTCCATTTTTCTTGTCATGTGGATCTTAGGTTTTTCTCAAGTCAAAAGATCCAGGCAGTTGGTAAGTTTCTCTGTGGGAATCCACTTCCTCTGCCCTGTTGCTGCGCTCATCCACCGCACAGGCCCTCCGGCAAAAAGGGCCCTGGCTCCTAGTCCTTGTTTGGTTTCGAAAAGGGCGCCAATGGCGCACGGGCGCGTGCACGCGCCTCCTATGAAAAAAAAGGGGCGGGGCGGGTGGATGACGCTCGATGCGTGCCACGGCGCTTCTGCGCATGTGCAGGCGTCCCAGCTTGTATAAAGACACAGTACAAGTGTCAGCTGGATGCAAACAGAGCTAGCAACAAACAGTGGCACACAGAGGCGGTTGATGCAGGCATCCCCATAGAAAGGCACTTTAGTGGACACCAGCTGGTATATAGCAGCAACTGTATTAGACTATTACCAGCAAAATTGGTGTATGACGACGGGAATACCTCAGCTTTGTGCTTAAAGGATATGTCGTCCAGACGCTCCGGAAATAGGTCTTCCAGGAAGCCAAAGGGGTCTTCATCGGGCTCTGAGGATATTGGGCATGCTTGTACTGCACCAATCTCCCCTGAGAATTCAGAGGTCAGTAGCCGTAGAAACCCCGCAGGAGTGCCTGGTGCTGCGGCTGTCCCCAGTCCACCTGCTCCTGTATATATAACAGAGGAGGTTTTATCCTCAACTCTGGGAGGATTGGAAGAGAGATTAACAGCATTGATCGCTGCTTCCCTTTCACAGGGAAAGCGCGTCCGATCTCCGTCTCCTCCTTCAGAGTGCCTGTTAGTGGAGGAACAGCCCCACACAGGGATCGACCTACCTGAAGGGGATCAGGATGAGGTTGATTCAGTTATGGAGGAATCAACAGTGGAAGAACCTTTCTCAGCATCTCAGGCTGAAAGATTATGGGTTCAGTCTCTGACTAACATGGTCCGATCAGCATTTAAAATGCCTCTGGCGGAACCACCATCCACTACGGTTTCCTCGCTGGGGTCGCTAAAAGCTCCCCAGGCTGTCTGTTCCTTCCCAATCCACCCTTTATTAGAAGGGCTTATTTACCAGGATTGGGAGCATCCTGATAAAATATTTGCTCCCCCCAAGAGATTTCCGGTGATCTATCCCATGGAGGATAAGTTCATAAAAAAATGGAGGGTCCCTACAGTGGACGCAGCCATCTCTTCTGTGAACAAATCACTGACATGTCCAGTAGATAATGTTCCAATGTTCAAAGACCCAATAGATAAAAAATTGGAGTCTTTACTAAAATCTGCTTTCTCTACAGCAAGCATGGTGACACAACCTGCTGTAGCAGCGATTGGAGTCTGCCAAGCAGTGAAAGATCAGTTGAAACAAGTCTTAAGGGACTTACCAGATCAGCAGGCTCTTGCCCCAGCTGACCTGCCTAGAGCCTTGTGTTTTGCGGTGGACGCCATAAAGGATACAATCCAACAGGCCTCCCGCTTTACGCTGTCTATAGTACATATGCGTAGGCTTCTGTGGCTCAAAAACTGGTCTGCTGAAGCTCCCTGTAAGAAACTGCTGGTTAGCTTCCCATTTCATGGAGAACGCTTATTTGGAGAAGATCTGGACAAATATATCCAGAAAATTTCTGCCGGTAAAAGTTCACTCTTACCGGTTAAGAACAAGAGTAGAAGTCCTTCTTTTAAGAGGCCTACTTCTCCAGTCCCGGGCACATCGGCTGTGAAGCAGTTCCGACGGCCTCCGCGGTCAAATTCAGGGGGCAGAAATCAGGGACAATCACAGGGTAACAAGAAGCCCTGGATCAAGAGAGGTACAAAACCTCCCCCCAAGTCATGAAGCGTTGCCCCCACTCAATCGGGTGGGGGGAAGGCTTCAGTTGTTCACAGAGACCTGGCGGGACACCATCAGAGACAGATGGGTGCTCTCCGCAGTAAGTCTGGGATACAAGCTGGAGTTAAAAGGCACTCCTCCTGCCCAATTTATGAGGTCAAACGTGCCAAGAGATCCCCAGAAGAGAGGATCCCTCCTTCTGGCACTAGAACAACTATTGCTCCAAGGTGTAATCATGAAGGTTCCCCTGGAGGAAAGCGGATTCGGGTTTTACTCAAACCTTTTCACAGTCCCCAAACCAAATGGGGACGTGAGGGGGGCGTGGCTTGCGCGTGCACGGAGATGGCCGCTTAAGCAGGGAGCTCCGCCATCCAGACCGGACAAACAGCAACTATAGAGCACTATCAGCCCGTTACTCTGCCCTACAGCACAGCGACTGACCCTGCCAGGCTGCGCCATCACGATGTCCCGCAAACGCATACAGGACAGGGGTCTAAAACGCCTGGAATCCTTCTCCTTCCAGCCCCGCCGCCGAGACCAAGATGGCGGCGCCGGTTCTTCAGCGCACCACTCGCTGCAATTCTCGGACCCCCCGAGGGTCCATCCACAGAACATTCCAGCTGGAAACCGTTCCTCCCTCCCTCTGGATACATCTCCTGCAACTCCGGTGTCCCAGAGCCCCGCGAAATCGAGGATGCGGATGGATATCTCAGACCAGGCCTCAATCACAGTGAGTACAGGCCTACACAATGACTCTGCTGTCACCTCATTACAATCCTCCATAGCACAATTTCCAACATCTGGCCAACCGGTGCTAGACACCACTATGAAAGACATGCTCTTATCACTGCAGTCTTCTCTTATGTCCAACTTCTCCTCCCTGATAAACACTTTTTCATTAGAAATGAAGCACATAGACAATAGAGTGCAAAGTGTGGAAAACAAAATGGAGGAGTGCACTGAAACTGTTAATGATTTGGTGGATGCATACAATGATCAGAAAGAGGATTCTCTCTGGATCAAAGCAAAGTTAGCGGACCTCGAGGACCGTTCCAGACGCAATAACATTAAAATACGTGGAATCCCTGAGTCCGTCCAACCTGCAGAATTGCAAACTTATGCCACTGCCTTATTTTCCAGCATGCTCCCGGAACTTTCCCCGATTGAGCTTACAATAGATCGTATTCACAGGTTGCCTAAACCCCGCCACCTGGAGGCTCAGGTACCACGAGATGTACTCCTACGAGTACACTTTTTCCAAGCGAAAGAACGGATTCTTATGAAAGCTAGAGAAATGTCACCGCTCCCAGCACCATACTCTGATATACAACTGTATGCAGACCTATCCCAATATACACTCCAAATGCGTCGGCAACTTAAAACTGTCACTAAGGCGATGAGCAATCACAAAATCATATACAAGTGGCGCCACCCAGCGACCATCATGGTCACGTACAACGGCATTCCTCATACCATCTCTACAATGGAAGGGGGCTTGAAACTACTTAAAGCATGGGGAATACTGCCAGAACCTCCTCTTAACCAAGCTGATACTGAAGGTACCCCAAACCCGTTCTCCTTTGGCAGCAGCAGGGAAAACCGCAGAAACAACTGACGTTGATCTACTTGCTCAAATTGCGTCAATATGCGACTACATTAGTCCGGTCTGGTCGCGTGCTTAACACCAGCTCACTGAACTTACCCCCAAAAGTTGTCAGTTGCTCTAAGGAGCTGGTTCACACTGACACCACTGTGAGCTTAGTCTGCTCAGTTAATACTACATTAAGAGCAGGGTCTATTGTTCTATTTTTTTTTTTTTTTTTCGTCTCTGTTTTTATTTTGAAAGCGCTTCCACAAGTGCCTTCACCTGTTCCAAATATCTATAATCTGTTCACACATAACTCTTGTTAAATTTAAAAAAAAAAAAAACTAACTTGACTTATACCTCTATAGAACCAAGGACTGTTCTTATCACCCCTGGTCAACATATCGCAGAAGCCTTCTCATCCACATCGTCAGGTAGATTGAATCTCTCTTCCTCACTCTACCACAACTGTAAGTACTTGTGTTAAGGACTCACCACACCTCCATATCACCATGGGGATCAATATCCTGTCAATTAATGCAAATGGACTGAATCACCCAGCAAAACGGTCCTCCCTATGGAAAACAGCCCTTACCCAGAAATGTGACATTCTTTGTATACAAGAGACACACTTTGATGTGGCATCCTCTCCTATATGCCAACACAAACAATTCCCCCATGTATTCCGCTCCTCCTTTCATAAAAAACAACGCGGAATAATGATAGCGATCAGGGACACTGTTACTTTCACCCTACAGGACTGCGTCACGGACGCGGAAGGACGATATATTTTCCTGATATGCACTATCAACAATGTCAACTACACACTGGTCTCCATCTATGCTCCAAACCAGGGCCAAATGACATTTCTCAGGAAGACGTTAAGAGCGGTACGCAAGATCCAAAAAGGCCATTTACTCATTTGTGGGGACTTTAATATGGTACCGAATAACTCCATTGACTCTACCGCAGGTTCTCACAGAAAGGCCTCTCCGTTAGACCCGTTTATTAGTTCCAACGATCTATTTGACGTGTGGAGGTGTTGTCATGCGTCCGAGAGGGATTTCACGTTCCTTTCGCCGTGTCACAACACCTACTCACGGATAGACTTATTCCTCACTGAAAGCCGGCTACTGCAAAAAATTTCAAACTCTACAATCCATGCCACCACCTGGTCAGATCATGCCCCCATTGGCATTACCATATCTGATGACTCTTACCAATCCAATAGCTTCATATGGAGAGTCAATAATTATCTCCTAAACACGTCACACTATTCTACCCATATTGAGAGTAAATTAGAAGAGTACTTTTTAATCAATCGGGCATCAGTATATGACCCGCTGGTGGTATGGAACGCACATAAAGCAGTCATGCGAGGAGTGTTCATCCAATTGGGAGCTAGAGCTAAAAGAAAGAGGTCCCAACACCTCAATGAACTCACAGCAGAGATAGCCAAAAATGAATCACTGAACAAATCCAAATCATCACCAATTCTCCAATCTAAAATATTCACACTTCGCCAAGAATTAAGAGCCCTTCTACTCGAAAAATGTGCTAAAACATACAGAATACTCAAAGCCAACTCATACACTACAGGGAATAAGGCAGGAAAAGCAATGTCCCTTCGAGTTAAGGGCCATAGAGCCAAAACAAAAATCCCATACATACACCATCCACACACAAACGAAAAACTCCTTAAGCCCCAAGACATAGCAAACTCCTTTAGCACCTACTATGAGGATTTATACAACCTCAAGACCGATCCCTCCACTACTCAACCCTCCCAGGAGGGGATTAAATCCTTTCTGGAAGGATTGAATCTTCCGTCCGTGACCCCCCAACAACTTGAGAGCTTAAATGCTCCCTTCACAATTGAAGAAATCCAAGCAGTAATAAACGATCTACCTAATTCCAAGTCCCCTGGCCCTGACGGATTCACTGGGGAATACTATAAGAAGTTCAAACATATGTTAGCTCCCACTCTGTGCCAATTGTTCAACATAACAGCAGCCTCAGCCTCTTTCCCCAATGAAATGCTCAACGCCATGATTATAACCCTCCCTAAACCGGGCAAAGATCCCACATCTCCAAAAAACTTTCGACCCATTTCATTGCTCAACCTTGACGTAAAGATCTACGCCAAATTGATAGCCAACAGACTAGAGGACATACTCCCTTCCCTTATATCAACAGACCAATCAGGGTTCACTAAAGGACGGCAAGCGTCGGACGCCACTAGAAGGTTAATAAATATAATTCACCATGCAGAAACACGAAAAATCCCAGCCCTCCTTTTATCGCTAGATGCCGAAAAGGCTTTTGATAGGGTCCATTGGGGATATATAGCAGAGGTCCTATACAAATTCGGGTTCACGGGAACTATTCACAATGCCATAATGGCCCTATACTCTAACCCCTCAGCCAAAGTATTCTCTGCAGACACACTTTCCTCACCATTTCAAATTACCAATGGCACAAGACATGGCTGCCCACTTTCACCCATTATATTCAACCTAGTCATGGAACCCCTTGCTGAACAATTTAGACACAACTGCGAAATCTCAGGCATACATATTGCTGGTGTAGACCATAAAATCAGTTTGTTTGCAGACGACGTGATCCTTATGATCACAGACCCTGAAAGATCCCTACCTGAGGTCCAGAAGACGCTTGCCTGGTTCAGTGAAATTTCATACTACAAAGTCAACGAAAATAAATCTTATGTGCTCAACCTAGGCCTGGACACGCCCACAGAA
The DNA here is from genome assembly GCA_029206835.1 of Rana muscosa. Lineage (NCBI taxonomy): Eukaryota > Metazoa > Chordata > Amphibia > Anura > Ranidae > Rana > Rana muscosa. The sequence goes on from CM055117.1 coordinate 1,118,125,008, forward strand.
AAACATCTCAGTTTGAAATTCCCATACACCTGGGCTAAACATAGCATACCTTACCTGGGCATACAGTTGACCGCTACAACAAAAGCACTTTTTGCATCTAACTATCTACCAATCAGAACCACTCTACAAACTGATCTCACCAGGCTGGCGTCCTTTGAATTCTCATGGATGGGAAGATTGGCAGCTTTTAAAATGTTTCATCTCCCCCAAATCCTATACCTATTTAGAACTATACCGATTCCTATACCTCTTAACTACTTCAAATCATTGCAATCAATCCTAACCAAATTTCTTTGGAAAGGCAAAAAAGCTAGATGCGGACATGCTCAATTAATCAAACATCGCTTAGCAGGAGGGACTGGCTCTATTGACTTTCAGGACTACTACATGGCGTCTATACTCACACAAACTAAGGAATGGTTTCTTGAATCCCCCCCAACCACGTTGTGGGGGAGAATAGAAGCATCTATGGTACCAGGAGGTAATTTAGCTTCCTGGCTGTTCATCTCAACACAAAAAAATAGGCCACACATCCACGTCTCTCCGACCATGAGGGCGACCAGCAAAGTCTGGTCCAGATTCACACAGATCTCAGCATTCTACCCCAATCAAGCGACCATTCCGGTCCCCATAGACTCCCTGAACCACATACTAGAAACACCCTCCTACACACATTGGAAACAAAAAGGCATTATATACATCTCAGATCTACTGGATGATAATCGAATCAAATCATTTACCAAACTTCAGAAAGAATACCAACTCCCGTGTACTGATTGGTTCTTATACGCACGCACCCAACACTACCTTACTTCACTTAAAACATGGACATGGAAAATTCCCCAAATAGCGTGGATTTTCTTTAGATCCCCTGCACATCACCGGGGGGGGGAATTTCCAGATTCTATTCCTTACTACAACAAAAAACTACCTTTACCACGTCCACAGCACTACTATGCTGGGAAAAGGACTTAGGCCAACAATTCACGATTTTACAATGGGAAACAGCGTGTAAATCCACATACAAAGCTACATGCTGCTCAACATTGTGGGAATTGGCGTTTAAAATAACGTATCGATGGTACTTGACCCCTGACAGACTATCCAAATTCAATTCATCACATACTAGCACATGCTGGAGAAACTGCGGGCAACGGGGGGATCTGCTGCATACATTTTGGAAATGTCCCAAACTCAAACATTATTGGGAATCCGTTTTCCAACTAATCTTTGAGGTCACAAAGTTGTCAATCACTGCCTCTCCATCCCTAGCACTCTTATCCCTGAAAATAGAAAAAATTCCTAATCCATCCAGACACATCATAATACACATACTACTGGCAGCCCGCCTTAGCATAACCAGGAAATGGAAGGACCCAACTCCCCCTATGATTAAAGATGTAGTGCTAACCACTCACGACCACTTTACTCACGAAACCTCCCTAGCACTTAAACAGAATAGTAAAACGAAGAATGATGGTCTTTGGGGAATGTGGAAGGAATGGACTAAATCTCCAGGTCTCATAACAGCGTTCACTAATTAACTCTGTTTGGAAACTTATCTGATACTAGGTATATGCAGAGAACACTTAATAAGAGGGAAGGGGGGGTCGACACTCGGACACAGCTGTGCTCCCTATAGGGGGTGTCCGGGGGAGGTCTCCCTTATCCACCCTATCTTACATGAATAGCTGTACATATCCTCGGTAACTACCACCACCTTGGCTCTAGACCTTGATCATCATATTAGCTGTTCTGTGAATGAAACCGTAATCCGTATGTGAAGACAGACAACATGCTATTGATTTTGTCTACTTTATTAAATCCAATTTTGTATGAACGGTCACGTTATATAAGTAAGTTTGTTTTTAAGTTATAATCTGGTAATCTGCTGTTTCTGACTCTGTAATACTTGAAAATACCAATAAAAATGTATTGAGGAAAAAAAAAAATGGGGACGTGAGGCCCATATTAAATCTAAAAGGGCTAAACAAGCTCCTAAATATCAGGACTTTTCGGATGGAGTCGATCCGATCGGTGGCCACCGCCCTACAAGGGCAGGAATGGTTAGCCTCGATCGACATAAGGGATGCTTATCTGCATATTCCCATCTTTCCGGCCCACCAGAAATTTCTACGCTTTGCAGTAGAAGGGCGCCATTTTCAGTTCAGAGCCTTACCTTTCGGTCTGGCCACAGCACCACGAGTGTTCACAAAAATTCTGGCCCCATTATTGGCCAATCTAAGAACACAAGGTGTAACGATAATGGCATATCTAGACGACCTGCTACTAATAGACCACTCAGTGGAAAAGCTGGAAGTAGCTATTCACAAGACAATCAAGTATCTGGAATATCACGGTTGGATTATCAACCGGGACAAGTCAGCTCTAAGACCAGTCAAAAGTCTGGAATACTTAGGGCTAAGGCTGGATTCAAATCAGAGAAAGATTTTCTTACCTCCAGAGAAGGTGTCGTCTTTAAAAGATTTGACCCACTTAGTGGGTACAAAAAAGAAAACCATCCATACGCCTCTGCATGAGGCTGCTGGGAAAAATGGTGGCTTCATTCGAAGCGGTACCCTACGGTCAATTCCATTCAAGGAATTTGCAAAGGGCCATACTGTCAGCCTGGAACAAAAAAGTTCAGGCTTTAGACTTACCAATGTCCCTGTCCCCTTCCGTTCGCAAGAGCCTCCATTGGTGGTTGGTGCCCCAGAATCTGGAAAAAGGGAAACCCTTCAGTCCGGTTTCTTGGAAGGTGGTCACTACAGATGCCAGCCTCATAGGCTGGGGGGCAGTACTGGAGCAATGGTCTCTCCAGGGCAAGTGGTCAGAAGCAGAAAAGGCCCTGCCCATCAATCTCTTAGAGATACGAGCAGCCCGGTATGCCCTAGTAGCATGGACATCCAAACTCCAAGGGTCCCCTGTCAGAATTCAATCAGACAATGCCACAGCAGTGGCATATATCAATCACCAGGGTGGCACCAGGAGTCGTGCAGCCCAGAGGGAAGCAAATTGCATCCTGGAGTGGGCAGAAAAATATGTCCCAGCCATATCCGCGGTTTTCATCCCAGGAGTGGAAAATTGGAGAGCGGACTTTTTAAGTCGCCAACAATTATGCCCGGGGGAATGGTCTCTTCACCCCGAGGTTTTCCAGGCAATATGCCAGCGGTGGGGAACACCGGATGTAGATCTGCTAGCATCCAGATTCAACGCAAAGGTGGACAGATTTGTGTCTCGCACAAGGGATCCCCTAGCTTGTGGCTCGGATGCCCTAGTGTTCCTTTGGGATCAGTTCAAGCTGATATATGCATTCCCACCGCCACAATTGTTACCGCGATTACTCCGCAGAATCAGGGTAGAAAAGAAACCAGTGATTCTGGTGGCTCCAGCGTGGCCCCGAAGGGCATGGTACGCGGAAATTGTAAAAATGTCAGTGAGGAGTCCTTGGACCCTCCCACATCGTCCGGACCTGCTGTCGCAGGGACCGATATACCACCCTTCCTTACCAGCCCTAGGTTTGACGGCCTGGCTATTGAAGCCCACATTCTGAAAAAGAGAGGGCTCTCTAATTCTGTGGTATCTACCATGATCAATGCCAGGAAGCCGGTATCCAGGCAGATCTATTATAGGATCTGGAAAGCGTACATTACGTGGTGTGAGGCCAAGAAATGGCATCCACGTAAGTACGTGATAGGGAGGATTTTGGACTTCCTACAGTGGGCTGTAGATAGGAAGCTGGCCTTGAGTACTATCAAGGGTCAGATTTCGGCCTTGTCAATATTTTTTCAAAGGCCCTTGGCTTCGCATTCACTAGTCAAAGCTTTCATACAAGGAGTGATGCGTATTAGCCCTCCGGTTAGTATTCCCATATGTCCTTGGGACTTAAACCTGGTTCTGTCGGTTCTACAGAAACAACCGTTTGAACCATTGCAACACATTTCCTTGGTTCTTCTCACCAGGAAATTGATTTTCTTAGTAGCCATTTGTTCGGCTAAAAGAGTATCGGAATTAGCCGCCTTGTCCTGTAAGGAGCCATATCTGGTTGTCCATAAGGACAGAGTAGTATTACGTCCTCATCCAGCCTTTCTTCCCAAGGTGGTATCGAGGTTTCATTTGAACCAAGATGTGGTTCTTCCTTCTTTTTTCCCCAAACCTAGCTCGGTAGAGGAAAAGTTATTGCATTCTTTGGATGTAGTAAGAGCAGTTAAAGCTTATCTAAAAGCCACTGCTCAGATTCGCAGAACGGATACTTTGTTTATTCTGGCGGAAGGCCCTAGAAAGGGTCAGGCAGCATCAAAATCTACTTTAGCCAAGTGGATTCGACAGGTCATAATACAAGCCTATGGCTTGAGAAAGAGACCGCCTCCGTTCAAAGTTAGGGCGCACTCCACAAGAGCAGTTGGAACTTCATGGGCAGTGCATCACCAGGCCTCCCTGGCTCAAGTATGTAAGGCCGCAACATGGTCTTCGGTACACACGTTTACTAGATTCTACCAGGTAGACGTTAGAAATCAGGAGGATGTCGCCTTTGGGCGCAGTGTGTTGCAGGCCGCAAAAGATCCTCATGCCTGATGGCGCCCAGCTTATGTATCCCTCCCCTCATTTGGCATTGCTTTGGGACGTCCCATTAGTAATGACTAAGTCGCTCTGTGTCCCGTGATGTACGAAAAAGAAAAAGGGATTTTTATAACAGCTTACCTGTAAAATCCTTTTCTTGGAGTACATCACGGGACACAGAGCTCCCACCCCTCTTTTTGGGACACTTATTGCTTTGCTACAAAACTGAGGTGCTCCCGGATGGGAGGGGCTTATATAGGGGAGGGTACTTCCGGTTTGGAAGTGGCCAGTGCCAGCACCTGAAGGTAATCTATATAACCCATTAGTAATGACTAAGTCGCTCTGTGTCCCGTGATGTACTCCAAGAAAATAAAAATCCCTTTATTTTCTTCCTAATATACTGACAGGCAGGCAGGTGATTGTGGTACCTGCAGTATTTTCAGTCAGTGTACTGTGTCCTCTGCACATTGTGCACCTAAAGCTAACTGAAGACAATTGCTGGTGTTTTCTTACTAATAATACCACAGGCAGGCAGCTGCAGAATTTTTTAGTCAGTGTACTGTGTCCTCTGCACAGTGTGCACCTAAAGCTAACAGAAGACAATTGCTGGTGTTCTCTTACTAATAATACCACAGGCAGGCAGCTGCAGTATTTTCAGTCAGTGTACTGTGTCCTCTGCACAGTGTGCACCTAAAGCTGACAGAAGACAATTGCTGGTGTTCTCTTACTAATAATACCACAGGCAGGCAGCTGCAATATTTTCAGTCAGCGTACTGTGCCCTCTACACAGTGTGCACCTAAAGCTAACTGAAGACAATTGCTGGTGTTCTCTTACTAATAATACCACAGGCAGGCAGCTGCAGTATTTTTAGTCAGTGTACTGTGTCCTCTGCACAGTGTGCACCTAAAGCTAACTGAAGACAATTGCTGGTGTTCTCTTATGCCGCATACACACGATCAGATTTCCTATGGATTTTCGTCTGATGAATTTGTCCATCAGAAATCTGATGAAACTGTTTTCCATCAGTCTTGCCCACACACCATCAGTCAAAAAAACCGACCGTTCCAAACGTGGTGACGTAAAACACTCCGATGAGCTGAGAAAAATGAAATTCAATGCTACTGAGCATGTGTCAACTTGATTCTGAGCATGCTTGGGTTTTTTATCTGATGGATTTCCCCACAGACGATCGGAAATTGCCATTGGTTTTTTATCCATCAGATAATTTTAAAACATGTTCTATTTTTTAAAACTGATGGAAAAAAGACTGATGGGTCCCATACACGATCGGTTTGTCTGATGAAAACAATCCATCAGACGGTTTTCATCAGTCAAACTGATCGTGTGTATGCGGCATTACTAATAATACCACAGGCAGGCAACTGCAGTATTTTCAGTCAGTGTACTGTGTCCTCTGCACAGTGTGCACCTAAAGCTAACTGAAGACAATTGCTGGTGTTCTCTTACTAATAATACCACAGGCAGGCAGCTGCAGTATTTTTAGTCAGTGTACTGTGTCCTCTGCACAGTGTGCACCTAAAGCTAACTGAAGACAATTGCTGGTGTTCTCTTACTAATAATACCACAGGCAGGCAACTGCAGTATTTTCAGTCAGTGTACTGTGTCCTCTGCACAGTGTGCACCTAAAGCTAACTGAAGACAATTGCTGGTGTTCTCTTACTAATAATACCACAGGCAGGCAACTGCAGTATTTTCAGTCAGTGTACTGTGTCCTCTGCACAGTGTGCACCTAAAGCTAACTGAAGACAATTGCTGGTGTTCTCTTACTAATAATACCACAGGCAGGCAACTGCAGTATTTTCAGTCAGTGTACTGTGTCCTCTGCACAGTGTGCACCTAAACCTAACTGAAGACAATTGCTGGTGTTCTCTTACTAATAATACCACAGGCAGGCAGCTGCAGTATTTTCAGTCAGTGTACTGTTTCCTTTGCACAGTGTGCACCTAAAGCTAATTTAAGACAATTGCTAGTGTTCCCTTACTAATAATACCACAGGCAGGCAGCTGCAGTATTTTCAGTCAGTGTACTGTGTCCTCTGCACAGTGTGCACCTAAAGCTAACTGAAGACAATTGCTGGTGTTCTCTTACTAATTGTTACCTAATAATATCTATATTTAAGATTTAATATCTCACAGATATGATATAGGTTTAATAAGAGTTCTTTTTGGACAAGATTTGAAAGCTTTAACATAATGAACATTTATTCTGTATTTGGTAAAGTCTAAGCTAACACAAAGAAGCTATCTATATAGTCTTAGACAAGCAGGAAATAGTAGGTTAAAATATACAAAGTATTTACATGGAGGAACATAGAGCGTATTCCTCCTAACCTTAAAGTACTAACATGAGTAGTTACATAAACAGACCTTTGGCATAATTACCCCTTTAGACCCTTCCTTCAGGCCATCCTTCCATCAAGTAGTGAGCTCCCATCTCCCTTTCTCTGAGTATATCTCTCTATACTGATACCCCATTGGTTGGCCTAGCTTGGGTCATGATTGGAGGGCTTACTCCATAAGTCAGCCCCCTTTCATGCAAATCCTGGTCACTCTATGTGGGCCAGAGATGTGATTGAAGTTTTCCCAGGGTTATAGGTGAGGCTCCGTCCCTTGTAGTATCCCAGCATGGGACTCATTGACGAGAGTGGGTTTAACACAATGGCATTGTCTCTACAAGCGTGGGGCTCCGCCCTGTCTAGCTGTTAACAAAGGACCTCGCAAGGGTGAAGAAAGGGAATATATTCCGAAAGCTAAACGAACTATATCTACAGCAAGCTAATTGAAATATATTCGGTCAGCTAAATGAAATATATTCAGTTACCTAAATGAAATACATGTACAGCAAGCTATTTGAAATATATTCATATTTACAATATTTTACCGCCCTTCAATTCAGTTTATACATGTCCCATAAGGCCACAGATGGCCCCTTGTGGCCAGTTGAGAATATGAGACTCGGCCACACCTAAAATAATGGGTCATGTATAATCTGCTTTGAAATTTGGAACTTTTGGCTTTGCCCTCTGAAGTGAAATAAAACTCTTAAACTTTCCGTCTCTACTGTTCATGTCTGGATCCCAGTATTGGTAGTCATCACTTGTTCTGGATGTAATAAGTCCATAATAAAAATCATAAGATTCCAAAACACAAAAAAAAAACGAAGGGGAAAAAATAAAAATAAACATGAGGCTCCTTGTTCTCAACCATCCAATAATAATAATAATTTGTGCGAAAGTCAATAATTGTCCATCTGGTCATGTTGCCCTTGCTTCTGGGACAGACTTCCATGGTGATTCCACTTGGATACAGCATACAGTAATGGCCTTTGGACCCACTTTCCTGGCTTTCTGTGATTGTACTTTATTAATGTGGGCAAAGTTAGAGAAGGAAAAACACGAGTACTTTTAAGACATATGCCTTCAAATGAATGCGTATCTTGTCATTCTGAGTATTAAGGACCTTTGATTAAAATTGTTATAGATATACTGCGACCTAATATGAGTCCCTTTCCCATTGACAGGTGTAAAAATTTAAATGGTTGCTCCTTAAGCCAGGTTGTCTGATTTCCATCCCCCATCTTTCTTCCTCCATTGTCATATGCCTACCAGTAACTCTGCCCCGCCTTCTGCTGAATACCCCTGTGTGTGTATTTATGACCCTTTGAGTGTCCAGGGGGATCTTGTTGCCATGGCAACTCACCACAAACTCCTTTTACTGCAGCTGTGTTCAGTTATACCAACCCTGATGGGTTAACACCTTGGCGGGTGCCAAACTTTTGTGCATATAGCTCCCTCCTTGGCTACCGTGTGTAGCTACTGTATGAGTCCTGCCTTTAGCGGGCTAGGGGAGCGGTCATAACTTTAAGAGGTCTCTGTGCAGATTTAGGCAGTGTCATCTAAGCAGCCAAAAATAACTTGATTTCAGAATGCGGATAAGTGTGATGTCACCAGGTACTTGTGGCTTCAGGGATGATTAGACTAAATTACTTAAGTACAATTGTACTATACTTTCTGCAATTTGCCAATCACTGAGTCTCACCAGTCCCAGTATATCTATATGATCTTCAAGCAACGCTCTTTGAACTTAGTTATGGCACAAAAAGAAAACTGACCAATCATAAAAAAAAATACCAATGACCACCTATGATGACTGCCAAATATTAGAACTGTAGAGAGGACACTATGTCACATATACAAGGAAACGAGTCACATGACTGTTGCTAAACCCAGGTGTTACTGTTACTATTGTCATAGTTGGTAATAGCTACAATGACATACATTTATATAAAACCATTATCCCATGCTGAAAGAGAGAAAAAAACAGTTGGACCTTTGTCCCATCCCCCAAAATGCTATAGGGAAGTTTTATTGTTCTATATCAACATTTTTAACTGTTATAAATGTTATAAATACCACAGGCAGGCAGCTGCAATATTTTCAGTCAGTGTACTGTGTCCTCTGCACAGTGTGCACCTAAAGCTAACTGAAGACAATTGCTGGTGTTTTCTTACTAATAATACCACAGGCAGGCAGCTGCAGTATTTTCAGTCAGTGTACTGTGTCCTCTGCACAGTGTGCATCTAAAGCTAGCAGAAGACAATTGATGGTGTCCTCTTACTAATAATACCATCGACAGCCAGCTGCAGTATTTTCAGTCAGTGTACTGTGTCCTCTACACAGTGTGCACCTAAAGCTAACTTAAGACAACTGCTGGTGTTCCCTTACTAATAATACCACAGGCATGCAGCTGCAGTATTTTCAGTCAGTGTACTGTGTCCTCTGCACAGTGTGCACCTAAAGCTAACTGAAGACAATTGCTGGTGTTCTCTTACTAATAATACCACAGGCAGGCAGCTGCAATATTTTAAGTCAGTGTACTGTGTCCTCTGCACAGTGTGCACCTAAAGATAATTGAAGACAATTGCTGGTGTTCTCTTACTAATAATACCACAGGCAGGCAACTGCAGTATTTTTAGTCTGTGTACTGTGTCCTCTGCACTATGTGCACCTAAAGCTAACTGAAGACAATTGCTGGTGTTCTCTTACTAATAATACCACAGGCAGACAGCTGCAGTATTTTCAGTTGTGTACTGTGTCCTCTGCTCAGTGTGCACCTAAAGCTAACTGCAGACAATTGCTGGTGTTCTCTTACTGCAGCTGCCTGCCTGTAGTGTTATTAGTAAGAGAACACCAGCAATTGTCTTCAGTTAGCTTTAGGTGCACACTGTGCAGAGGACACAGTACACTGACTGTAAATACTGCAGTTGCCTGCCTGTGGTATTATTAGTAAGAGAACACCAGCAATAGTCTTTAGTTAGCTTTAGGTGCACACTGTGCAGAGGACACAGTACACTGACTGAAAATACTGCAGCTGCCTGCCTGTGGTATTATTAGTATTTTCAGTCAGTGTACTGTGTCCTCTGCACAGTGTGCACCTAAAGCTAACTGAAGACTATTGCTGGTGTTCTCTTACTAATAATACCACAGGCAGGCAACTGCAGTATTTACAGTCAGTGTACTGTGTCCTCTGCACAGTGTGCACCTAAAGCTAACTGCAGACAATTGCTGGTGTTCTCTTACTAATAATATCACAGGCAGGCAGCTGCAGTATTTTCAGTCAGTGTACTGTGTCCTCTGCACAGTGTGCACCTAAAGCTAGCTGAAGACAATTGCTGGTGTTCTCTTACTAATAATACCATCGGCAGGCAGCTGCAGTATTTTCAGTCAGTGTACTGCGTCCTCTGCACAGTGTGCACCTAAAGCTAACTTAAGACAATTGCTGGTGTTCCCTTACTAATAATACCACAGGCAGGCAGCTGCAGTATTTTCAATCAGTGTACTGTGTCCTCTGCCCAGTGTGCACCTAAAGCTAGCTGAAGACAATTGCTGGTATTCTCTTACTAATAATACCACAGGCAGGCAGTTGATTAAGCTAGATGCAGTATATTAGTGTACTGTATACTGGGCACAGTGTGCAGCTAAAGCTCACTGCAGACAATTCCTGTTGTTTTCTTCCTAATAATACTACAGGCAGGCAGTTGATTCTGCTAGCTGCAATATAATCAGTATATATATATACATTCCAGCTTTGTGCAGCTACATCTCACTGCAGGCCATTAGTATGTCTGGAAGGCCAACAAGGAGAGGCAGACAGTCACAAGCCAATGAAAGAGGGCAAGCAGGCTCTGTGTCTAGAGGCAACAGTGCTGGTCGTGGACACGGTGCATCCTCATCAGCCGTGGGACACGCTTGTCCTTTTTTTTGGCAGCTGGCCGTGTTGAGCCGCAACATGCCGAAGACTTGGTAGAGTGGATGACCAAGCCGTCCTCATCCTCTCTAACCCAATTAAACACAAAAAATGATGGCGCACAAGGGTGGGTACAGAGAGCTCACTGATCGAAATAAGAAAACTAAACTATGGTAAGGAATGAACTAATCTCAAAAAGGACATAAATAAAAATTCTCAATAAGATAATAAAAGTCCATATGTAAGTCCATATATAGGTAATCAGAATAACTTAGGCACTGTTGGCAGCATAATGTAATAAAAGAAAAAACCGCGGTTGCTGACAAAATAAAATAAATATAAATTAAAATTAAAATTAAATTAAAAGAACTCCTTATAGCAGCAATAAAAGTGGGATAAACACAAATAGAAATAAGAAAGAAAATTGCGCTAAAGGATTACAAATTATTTGTATAATGAATAAAGTCCAATATGGCAGGCTGGTGTGGAAAAACGCAAAAACTCCCAATTATTGGATGAACCTTGAGAAATTCATGCTTACCAGATAAGTAAGCCAATAGAGCAGATGGCTTTAGCCCAGCCAGGGCCTTTAGTTCCCAAACAGCCGCTTCACCAGGAAATAGTGGATATGATCGCTGGAACTATGACTCCATATTATGTTATAAATCAACCCAAAAAGGAAGAAGAAAAATACATAGCGTAATCCTGCCACAATAATTGTTCTATAAAAATCAGTGTTGTGGACAACACTCAGTGTAGGAAGCATGCAAGAGTGAACCACCACCTCACAATCAATCTCCTTACCAGATTGCACTACATAAGGAGCCTTAAGCAGACATAGCCAAAAAACACCCCAAACACAAAGAATTGTGATCCGCCACCTCTCATGCAATCTTCTTACCAGATTGACACTGTAATAAAGCCTGATGTATAAAGGTGACGATTTTGAACCGGGATCCTATGGATAACTGCAAGCTCGGATGGTAAAGGGATGGAAATGGAATCTCTCAGCTGGGACCGTAAATCCACGTATGCGGTATAATCATCAAGTACCCAAGAGGAAAAATGAAGGAGCTCGATAGTGTAATACCATCAATATATTTAATAAAAAAAGGCAGTTACACTTACATGAAGTTGCATAAAATCAAGCAGAAAAAACAAAGCCGGCCGGCTGCAATGTAAAACTCCCGTCCTGCGAACGTGGTGACGTCAGCACGTACCCCCTCAGGCGCGTTTCGTCATAAAAGACAGTCTCAACAGTTGGCAGCACTTTGCAGAGTGAAGTCGACTCTGTATGCAATAGATAAAAGAAGAGAAAAATGCGCCTACTAAGTGCAGTATGTATATAACAATTTATTAAGAAAATAAAACTCAGCCAAATGGCTACTCATAGGATGATTGTAAAAACATGGCATAAAAGGATGTCAGTAGATGTCTGCGGAGGGTATGTCACTCTTGTCTTCAGTCTTACGGCAGTATGTAGCTGCTCCGGTGTTGAATCAAGTAAGATGGTGCCGTTGATCCAGACAGGGAGCGGTGAAGGAGCGTGGTAAGCTGGTTTGAGTCCAATGTGCGGGGAATCAATGCACCGCAGAGTGCGGTTCACGCTGGAGCGCAGCCGGCTTGTGGCGACAGGACGTGATGTCAAGGCAAGGCAGACTCGGGTTGATGATGCGTTTCAATGCTTCCGCATTTTCCTCGGATCTGATTGGTGGAGGGGGCTGTCATTCTTATATACGTTCCACAAAGCGGAACGCTGAACGCTGAATAGAGTGTCTATGGTGCCAGCGCTATTTACATCCATAACAGTGTATGACAATATACATGGGTACAAAAAGCGATAATCATATTGATAAAAGACTTACAAATAAAAACTTTTGAATAGGAAGGCATCTCTTGGAGGATATGCCACTGTAATTATGATATCTAAAAGTTACTATTAAGGCGCAGACTGTGTGTCACACCTGCAAACTGATTAGTTTGATCACAATAATACATGTGTAGCCAAAGTGGGCATGTATATATGTATGAGGGGTAAAGAGTAATAGATAATTTAGCAATTGGTAATTGGTAAATAAGCAGTTAAAATAAAATTAAAATTATCAGAATAAGAAGTATACATAGGCACATGTGTGGACGTACCCACACATGTGTATCCATATGTTCACATGAATAAACTTATATAAATAAAATATTATCGTACACATATGTGAATGGTGCTCAGTAACATACGAAGAATTTGAATAATAAAAAAAAGGAGAAGGGGGGATTTTTAAGAAAGAGTAGATTACCTAAATTTGATGTAGGTGTGTCAGCATGGTAATACAGGTATACCGAATTACAAATATAAATATAAATATGAAGAGTAAATTATATATCAATCATTATGTGGACTATATGGAATAACAGACTGAAGTACATAATCGTGCAGAGGATCTGTCTGTGTGGAAGGGAAAAGGCAGAAACCTATACAGTGCAGGTATACACACATATATGTGTGCATGCATGTGTCATCCATCATTACATGACCGTATTGACCTCAATCTCCTCGTTAAGTCCGTAAGGCGTAAGAGTATTCAAAATGTATATCCAATACGTCTCTTGTTTGCATAAGCGTTGGAATCTTTCTGCTGGCGTGTATTTATCAGGTATGGATTCTAAGATCCATACATGAAGGGCAGAAATATCCTTAGGATGGTGGATATTAAAGTGTCTAGACACACTATATTGTGGGCTTCCATCTTTGACTGCTCGGCGATGCTCGCCGAATCTGGCTCGTAGTGCTCGTATGGTTCTGCCCACGTAAAATAGACCACACGGGCAGGATATACAGTAGACAACATACATGGTGGAGCAATTGTAGAACGAAGTAAGAGTAAATGTTTTATTGTTAGCTGTGTAGCTTTTTTTACCATGATGAACATGGGAACAAGTAAGGCACAGGGCCTTGTTGCATCTGAACATTCCCACCAAAGGTATTAAGGTTAACTGTTTTAATGTAGTAGATTTAGCTACGAATTTCATTTTGCTAGGTGCAATTTTACTTTTTACATTTGGAGCCCTACGATACGCAAATTTTGGTAGTAGGGGAAGTGATTTAGTCAGATGAGGGTCTTGTTTCAGAATAGACCAATGTTTACGGAAGATACCTTCCATTTTTTTGTGGCTGTGGTGATATTGTGTAATGAATCTCGTGATAGGTGTAGAAATCTGTTTTTGCTTTTCTGTTAAGCTGTCCATATGGTAAGCTGAACATGCATTATCTACAAGTTGTGGTGGATAGCCTTTCTCAATAAATTTGGTTTTCAGGGGTATACTTTGTGTTACATAGTCATCCAATCTGGTACAATTTCGTCTGAGACGATGAAATTGACTTTTAGGAATGTTTTGGATCCATTTGGGATGATGGCAGCTGGTGTAATGTAGAAATGAGTTACCTGCTGTAGGTTTCGTATAATTTTTGATTGTTATGTCTTTATCAATGTGGAATATCTCCAAGTCCAGGAAGCATATGGATAAAGGATTTGATTCTGAGGTAAAGGAGAGTCCAAAGGAGTTGGCATTGCAATAGGAAACAAAGTCTTGGATTGAGTTGGTGGGGCCGTCCCAGATGATTATGATATCATCTTTTTTTTTTTCAGGTCCCTTATTTTTACCACCTGCCAAAAATACATAAAAATACAATCAACCCACCGGGACGCCCTATTGTTGCTTCTATGGACAGCATCACTTCCAGCTTTTCCCTATACATAGACTACTTTCTCCAACCTTTAGCTCAGGCCTTGCCCTCTTACATCCGAGACGGAATGCATTTAATAGAACAACTACGTCCATATACTTGGGAACCCACCTATCAGTGGATTTCCCTAGATGTCTGCTCCTTGTATACGTCCATTCCCCATGACATAGGATTGCAAGCAGTTGCCTACTTTCTCAAAGAAAACCCCCTACTTAATACACAACAAATAGAGTTTATACTTCAAGCCACCCGTTTCTGTTTGGAACACAATTATTTCTTATTCGAGGGTACATATTACCGGCAAAAACAGGGCACAGCAATGGGCGCCAACTTTGCACCCAGTTATGCAAACCTAACCATGGGGTCCTGGGAGGAGAGACACATCTGGGCTAATAACCCATTTGCCATGCACCTAGTCTTTTATAGAAGATATATAGATGATATCATAATCATCTGGGACGGCCCCACCAACTCAATCCAAGACTTTGTTTCGTATTGCAATGCCAACTCCTTTGGACTCTCCTTTACCTCAGAATAAAATCCTTTATCCATATGCTTCCTGGACTTGGAGCTATTCCACATTGATAAAGACATAACAATCAAAAATTATACGAAACCTACAGCAGGTAACTCATTTCTACATTACACCAGCTGCCATCATCCCAAATGGATCCAAAACATTCCTAAAAGTCAATTTCATCGTCTCAGACGAAATTGTACCAGATTGGATGACTATGTAACACAAAGTATACCCCTGAAAACCAAATTTATTGAGAAAGGCTATCCACCACAACTTGTAGATAATGCATGTTCAGCTTACCATATGGGCAGCTTAACAGAAAAGCAAAAACAGATTTCTACACCTATCACGAGATTCATTACACAATATCACCACAGCCACAACAAAATGGAAGGTATCTTCCGTAAACATTGGTCTATTCTGAAACAAGACCCTTGTGACAGACCTAGCCGGGACTGAGGCTTTTGGAGGGGACTGAATGCAAGCCTATTGCCTTGCGACCATGGGCCCTGGCATTTGGGGGAACGGTGCTCTTTGTGAGCTGTATGCCTGGGGACCCTTGAGGGGGTGTTACTTTGGATTCAGGTCCATGTCCCCCCAAGACACACAGACTCTGGGGACCCTGTATATGCCATATTAGAGTGACTGATTCATACTGTTGGGACGTTCACACATTCCCTCTAAGGATATGCAAATGCAATCACCTCCAGCCATCTGTCTGTCCTCTGTGCTAATTTGACCCTGCTAAAATGTGTGATGTTTACACTTAGGATAATGTGTATTGTATAGCAGATGAGACAGGTAGGAGCCGGGATGTCTACCCTGAAAGGTCATATCTATGAGTCACCTTGGCTGTCTAAAGGATTTAGTTAATTAGCTCATGTTAATTATGTTCTGGTTACTCCCTCTGTTTCTGTATATAAGACTTGTTTTTGGTTCTAATAAAGTCTCTCTTGTTGGAACTTACATACAGCCTGCCTGGTGTTTGTTCTGACCGATCACAAAATGGATTCGAATGGCACATAGCTGTAGTTTGAATCCTGGAGCACCGGATGATCCAATAGAGCAGAGGAGTGTCGGGAGAGTGGAGCCGAGCGAGCAAAGGGGCTCGTTACATTGGTGGCAGCAGTGGGATTTGCTCTCCAGTTCCTGGGACACTCCAAACCACCACAGTGAAGGACCAGCTATGCAGCCTGCAGGAAAGTCACGCTGAAAGACCTACTTGAGAGCCGAGATGGACCAGAAGAAGGGTGATGCAGGACCCCGGTCAGTTGAAGATTTGTTTCAGCAACGAGTGCGGCAGCGGTTGGCATTATATGGGGCTAACCCATCAGAGACCGCCATACAGGAAGCCATTAAAGACATCCAGCTGCAGGATGCCCGACAAGAGAGAGAACGAGAGCGACAAAAGAGAGAATGAGAGCGACAAAAGAGAGAACTAGAGCGGCAACATGAGCGGAGAATGGCGGAAATACGGCAATCGGAGACAACGCCTAAAGAACCAGCCGCCATGGAAGAGGAATTCGGAAGGAGGTTGCGAGAGATGCAGATACAACTTAGAGGACCAGTATCAGAGGAGGTCCTGCTGGGATGGTCGGATTCGATCCGCTGCGAACTCTGGAAGAAAGTGCCAACCCTCGAGCAGCAACACCAGGGAAAGATTCTCCCCTCCATCTATGTAAGGTACTGGTCGCAGTATGAAGTACGAATGCTGTTATTGGGAGGAACAACCAAAGCAGGAGTGGACAGCTGAGTTAAGCAGGCTGATCCGGGAAGAGATGCGGTTGGATGAGCGCTACAGAGCCCTCCGGTGGTATGTAGCCCAAGAGTGCCAGTGGTCAGCGGATGACAACCCCACGGAAGGCTTTGACTATAATGGCATGGGATTGTTGTATTGGAGGCTGTCCGAGGACCCTGACTTTGGGAGTGATCGGGAGTGGCGTTTGGAGCAAATAATGGAGCACAGAGAACAAAGACTGAACGTCTCGGAAGGGCACTGGGCACAGGAAGATTTGGAGTTTCTGGCCGTTCAGGAATGGGAGCTGGAGATTGCCTAAAAACAGCTGCTAGACTCTGCTCAGCAGCAGGGTGGGGCTCCCTTTGCCTGGGACTATCAGGAAATACCAGTTGACAACTATGAAATCCTGGCTGGAGAATCAGCAGTGGAAAATCTGAAGATTGCCATCCCTAAAGCCGAAGTGAATGATACGGAGTTCCAGGGAGCTAGCCTGGCTGAAGAATCGGCAGTGGAAAAGCTGAAAATTGCCCTCCTTAAAGCCGAAGTGGATGATACAGAGTTCCAGGGAGCTAGCCTGGCTGAAGAATCGGCAGTGGAAAAGCTGAAGATTGCCCTCCCTAAAGCCGAAGTGGATGATATGGAGTTCCAGGGAGCTAGGGCAGTTGGCTCCTCTCCCCAGCCACAGATTTCAGAAGGTATGGACTTAAGGGACTGTTCAGAGGATGTTGGGGGTTATGCATCGCCTGCCCAAGTACTGGCAGCAGGACAGAGTACTACAGACCCCTGCTCTACACCCGTGGCAGTTTTGGAGGCCCGAGGTGAGAAGGCGATGGTTCCTCTTTCACAGTGGATTTCAGAGATGCAGGGAGGAGAAGCAGGCCATCTCCCCCCCAACAGTTAACCAGAGCAGATGGTGTGGAGTCCCCAGCAGAAGTGCTGGCAACAGGCCAGAGTGATTCCCACCTCTGCCCAGCACCGGAAACCACTGTGGAGTTTCAGGGAGCCGGGGCAGTTGGCCCCTCTCCCCAGCAACAAGCTGAGGCAGTAAAGCTTTTACTCCCAGCTGAATCACTGGCAGCAGGGCAGAATGCTACTGGCATCGGCACACAACTGCCACAGGAGCGTATATCGGTGGATGGGACTGCGGTCTCCACTCACAGCAACCCAGCAGAAGAGCGGGCAACAGAGCAGAGTGCCACGGGCCTCTGCTCTCAACTAACCGAAGAGGGAGGTCCTGTGGTATTGGATGGGACTTCAGTCCTCACTGACACAACCCCAGAAAATGGTGTGACACTGAGACAGGAGGATGTCAGCCTTGTTTTGTAAGCACTGGGGGATTTTCACCTACCACAAGTGGATGGGACTTCAGTCTCCACTTGTATACCCCACGGATGCCAGGCAGTTGACCCAGATCCCCAACAGCATGACGGACTGAGCCCAGTCACCCTGTCTTCTCTCCAGCGGCAGAAAGGACTCCAGGGAGAAGGTCCAGTCCAGGCCTCTCCCCAGCGGCGGGTATGTTCTCTGAGAGAGGCAGAGGTTGGCTGGGTAAGTAATGCTCTGTTTGGAGCAATTTATTTGGGGTACTGTGTGGATACCGGCATTGGGGGAATAGAACTATGGACTAACTTCGGAGTCAACCCGTTTGGGGTCTCCTCCTATGTTAGTTTCCTGCCGAAAGGGGAGATGTGTGACAGACCTAGCCGGGACAGAGGCTTTTGGAGGGGACTGAATGCAAGCCTATTGCCTTGCGACCATGGGCCCTGGCATTTGGGGGAACGGTGCTCTTTGTGAGTTGTATGCCTGGGGACCCTTGAGGGGGTGTTACTTTGGATTCAGGTCCATGTCCCCCCAAGACACACAGACTCTGGGGACCCTGTATATGCCATATTAGAGTGACTGATTCATACTGTTGGGACGTTCACACATTCCCTCTAAGGATATGCGAATGCAATCACCTCCAGCCATCTGTCTGTCCTCTGTGCTAATTTGACCCTGCTAAAATGTGTGATGTTTACACTTAGGATAATGTGTATTGTATAGCAGGTGAGACAGGTAGGAGCCGGGATGTCTACCCTGAAAGGTCATATCTATGAGTCACCTTGGCTGTCTAAAGGATTTAGTTAATTAGCTCATGTTAATTATGTTCTGGTTACTCCCTCTGTTTCTGTATATAAGACTTGTTTTTGGTTCTAATAAAGTCTCTCTTGTTGGAAGTTACATACAGCCTGCCTGGTGTTTGTTCTGACCGATCACAAATGGATTCGAATGGCACATAGCTGTAGTTTGAATCCTGGAGCACCGGATGATCCAATAGAGCAGAGGAGTGTTGGGAGAGTGGAGCCGAGCGAGCAAAGGGGCTCGTTACAACCCTCATCTGACTAAATCACTTCCCCTACTACCAAAATTTGCGTATCGTAGGGCCCCAAATGTAAAAAGTAAAATTGCAACTAGCAAAATTAATACCATAGCTAAATCTACTACATTAAAACAGTTAACCTTAATACCTTTGTTGGGCATGTTCAGATGTAACAAGGCCCTGTGCCTTACTTGTTCCCATGTTCATCATGGTAATAAAAAGCTACACAGCTAACAATAAAACATTTACTCTTACTTCGCTCCACCATGTATGTTGTCTACTGTATATCCTTCCCGTGTGGTCTATTTTACGTGGGCAGAACTATACGAGCACTACGAGCCAGATTCGGCGAGCATCGCCGAGCAGTCAAAGATGGAAGCCCACAATATAGTGTGTCTAGACACTTTAATATCCACCATCCTAAGGATATTTCTGCCCTTCATGTATGGATCTTAGAATCCATACCTGATAAATACAAGCCAGCAGAAAGATTCCAACGCTTATGCAAACAAGAGACGTATTAGATATACATTTTGAATACTCTTACGCCTTACGGACTTAACGAGGAGATTGAGGTCAATACGGTCATGTAATGATGGAAGACACATGCATGCACACATATATGTGTGTATACCTGCACTGTATAGGTTTCTGCCTTTTCCCTTCCACACAGACAGATCCTCTACACGATTATGTACTTCAGTCTGTTATTCCATGTAGTCCACATAATGATTGATATATAATTTACTCTTCATATTTATATTTATATTTGTAATTCAGTATACCTGTATTACCATGCTGACACACCTACATCAAATTTAGGTAGTCTACTCTTTCTTAAAAATCCCCCCTTCTCCTTTTTTTTATTATACAAATTCTTCGTATGTTACTGAGCACCATTCACATATGTGTACGATAATATTTTTTTTTTTTTCACAATCAAAGGTTTTTATTGAAGCCAATGTAATCATACAGTTGACAAGTGTAATCTCATATAGAAGTTACATGGTTAAAAACCAACAAAAATAAAGTCAGCTAACATATAAAAGCTAGACGTAAACTGATAATTTCTTATTCTTGTACAATAAAGAGTACAGGCTATCAGAGAATAAGAACAGATTATAAACATAATTTGAGGGGACATATGAAGTTAGGGGAGTGAAAGTAAGGGAATAGTAGAGAGGGGGGAGGGGAAAGATAGATAGAAGGAAATTGTGTGGGTAGCTGTCATAGGTGTATTGAGTGTACTGAGAAATAGAAGGTAAGTTATCATTGCGACTAAGGTAAACAACAGCATTACTGGTCTACAAACAGGCTAGGAAAATACTCAGCAAAAATAAGGATCTGACCTTAGCACATAAGAATTTTATATTCCGAAGAGTGGGTGAATAGGAACCACGGCTGCCATGTTTCATTAAAGGATGTGCTATTTTCATGTTTCATGGCTACAATTTCTTCCATTCTGTAAATATACTGGACCCTGTTTAGCCAATCCTTGATTCCTGGGACTTGTGTGGACTTCCAGAATAGGGGGATTAACGTTTTGGCAGCAAGTATAAGGTATCTGGATAAAGTTTTCTTGTATTTACTCAGAGAGAGGGAGTTAATGTTTATCAAACAAGCTGCTGCATCAAGAGTCATACTGGTGTCCGTAATGTATTTGATCCAATTTCTTATTTCGCCCCAGTAGTCGAGTATTGCAGGGCATTCCCACCAAATATGCAGAAAAGAGCCAAAATGTTTGTTACATCGCCAACATGAATCTGAGATTTCAGTGGACCATCTCCTAGCCCTTATCGGCGTGATATACCATTGTGAGAGAATTTTATAAGAGATCTCTTGGTATTTGGTGCTTAATGAGCATTTGTGAGATAAGATACAAGCCTTTTCCCATTGTTGATCTGAAATTTTTGTTTTAAGATCGTGTTCCCATTTTGCTTTATGCTTATTGTCATCTAGATGTTGGGTGTGATTCAGTAAAGTATATGCTAGGGATGTGGTCTTTGTTACCTGCGATCTCTGAGAGCATAGGGTTTCAAGTTGCGTCAAGGGAAGGCAGTAGGATAGTCTGTGTCTGCTGTTCACCAAGAAATCTTTCATTTG
Organism: Rana muscosa; assembly: GCA_029206835.1. Lineage (NCBI taxonomy): Eukaryota > Metazoa > Chordata > Amphibia > Anura > Ranidae > Rana > Rana muscosa. The sequence continues at coordinate 1,118,146,294 of CM055117.1, forward strand.
TAGGTATAACAGAGGCCAGGAGATGACCCACCCCTTTCAGCTTGTATTGTTTCCAGTGTTTTAACCCTTGAGCCCGACATACAGTGAGAGGCCTGGAGGTTCTGAAGTGTTTTCAGATGGAGGCCTGGTTGGAAATCAGGGTTGTTTGTGATTGGCGTTAGTGGGCCGGGTATCGAGGCAAGTTTATGTTTGTGGGCAATTTTGTGCCATACATGGATGGTGTTCTCAATTAATGGGTGTTTTATATTCTTATTTGTTTTGGAATACAAGGTCCATGGATATAGCGGGACGTGGATTGGAGAGAGGCACTGTTCTAGTTGAACCCAGTCTTTGGTCTCACTATGGCAGTGCCAGTCTATGAGTCTGGTGATGTGTGAGGCTTGGTGGTATTTTCTAAAGTCTGGGAGACCAATGCCCCCTTTATTTTTGGGCATTGTTAGCAAGCTAAATGTTATTCTTGTTTTTTTGTCTGCCCATAGAAATCTTCTCTGTGCCTTAAGAAGGGTAACAAAGAAGATTTCAGGGACCTTAACAGGGAGGGCATTAAATACATAAAGCAGTCTAGGCAGTACCGTCATTTTAAGTATTGCAGATCTGCCGAACCATGAGAAGGTTTTCGGTGACCATTTTTGGAGATCTCTAGCTATCGTAGTCAATAGGGGTTTGTAGTTAGCTTGGTAGAGCGAGTCAATATTACTAGTCAGTTTTATGCCAAGGTATTTGAGCGTATTTTTTTCCCATTTGAAGGAGTGGTTGTCCTTAACCAGTTTCAGTTGGTCTGGGGGGAGGCCGAAGTTGAGAGCTTCCGATTTTGATTGATTTACTTTGAAATTGGATATGAATCCGAAGGTTTCAAAGATTTTTTTGAGATTGGGGATCGAAGTGTGGGGACGGGTTAGAAAGAACAGGAGGTCGTCCGCATAGGCAGCTGTTTTATATTCTCTATTCCCTACCTTGAAGCCTTTGATATCAGTCGATAGGTTAATTGTTCTTATCAGGGGTTCTAAAGAAATAATAAAGAGTAGTGGGGATAGGGGGCAGCCCTGGCGTGTGCCGTTAGAAATATGTATAGGATCTGAGAGAATGTTATTAACTTTTATTTGGGCACGTGGATTTCGATAGAGTGCTGAGATCCATGAAAGCATATTCGTATTTAGGCCGATATGAGCGCATGTAGACATCATGTAATCCCAGGAGACTCTATCGAAAGCCTTTTCAGCATCTGTGGAGAGTAGAAGGCCTTTTACTTTGGAATTTCGGGCGGAGTGTATTAGGTTAAGGGCTTTGGTTATGTTGTCACGGGCTTCCCTACCCGGCATAAACCCTACTTGTTCTGGGCCTATAACCTGTGTTAGGAGGGGTTTTAGTCTATTAGCTAGAATTTTTGCTAGAATCTTCAAATCGGTGTTCAGTAAGGATATGGGCCTGAAATTTGCACAATCTGAGTGGTCCTTGTCAGGTTTAGGAATCACCTCTATGTGTGCCATTAGTAGTGAGGTGGAGGTATGTGTATTCTTTGATAGGTAGTTAAATGCTGAAAATAGAGGTTTGGCTAGAAGATGTGAGTATGTCTTGTAGTATTGGGAGGTGAAGCCATCTGAACCTGGGCTCTTCCCTGTTTTTAGATTTTTAATAGCTTCTAAAATTTCCTCCATGGTGATGGGTTCCTCCAGACTATCTACATCTTCTTTTTTAATAGAGGGCAATTTGCTGTCTTTCAGGAAGCTTTGAATTATGTCTTTTTTTGGTAGGGACAGGTGGGTAGGTCTGTGCTGATCAGGAAGATTGTAAAGCTTAGAGTAAAATTTGTGGAATAGGTCAGCTATATCTTCGGGCTTGTGCTTGGGGATACCGTCCTTATCTCTAATTGCATGTATGTGATTCGACAATGTTGCGTCTTTAAGGGCTCTTGCTAATTGTTTCCCACTCTTGTCTCCTTGTTCATAGTATATATTTTTTTTAAAGAAAAGTGCTTTTTTGATCTTAAAGTCTAATAGCAATTTCATTTCTTTTCTGCACTGTGTTAATTCGTCTTCTAATTTAATCGAAAGGGACTGTTTGTGTTGCTCTTCAAGTTTGGCAATTTGTAGGGCGAGTCTATTTATTTCCCTCTGTCTCTCTTTTTTTCTTTTGGAACCCCATTTTATAAGTACTCCTCTAATGACACTTTTGTGGGCCTCCCAGTTGTTCAAAGGATTGGTGTCTGTGTCCACGTTGTTCCGAAAGTAATCTTTTATTGTGTCGTTAAGGTCATCTTTGATTGTCTGGTCAGTCAGCAATGTGGCGTTCAGTCTCCAATTGAACGATGATCGTTTGGGTGGGGCGAATCTCAATGATATGGAAGTAGGGGAATGGTCAGAGATAGATATAATACCTATCTCCGCCTTGGTCAGATTATGAAGATCTCTCTGTGATACAAAAATCAGATCAATCCGCGAGTATCTTTTATGTGGTGGTGAAAAGAATGTGTAGTCTCTGTCAGTTGGGTGGATGAACCTCCATGTATCTACTAGTGCAAGGGAGTTCAGTAGTATTTTCAATTTCTTGAGGGCCCTGTATGTGATTGAAGAGTGGCCTGTCGATGTGTCTTTCAGTGGTGAAAGAGGTATATTGAAGTCTCCACCCAAAACAATGCAACCATCTGCAAACCATCTTAGTTCATCAATTATTTTCCGGCAGAATGTTATATGCGCCGCGTTTGGAAAATATACATTAGCAAACGTCACCGGAGAACCTTCCCAAGTACCCTTTTTCCTTTGCATGTAAACCCAAACCTAATAGATCACGGGAACCTGTGTACATGTTGATGACCTTAAGGAAGATGTAGCGACCATCCTGGTCTATGTGTTGGTGTGTCATGTTAAAAGGCGCGTCTTTGTTGACTAAGATTGATACCCCCTTAGTTTTCGCCAAAGAGTTAGTGGCGTGGAACGCTTGTGTGTAGATGTTATCCGTCAATTTAGGGATGTGACCGCTCTTAAAATGCGTTTCCTGTAGAAATACCATCATAGGGTGAGATTTTTTCAGCTCTTTTAATAGTTTGGATCTCTTTTCAGGGACGTTGAGACCATTAATATTGTGTGATATTAAGGTTGGTGTTTTACCCAGTAATGTATATGCCATGGTTGATAATGCAACGGTATGTACAGACCTAGGTCTTCTAAACAGAAAAACAAGGTATTCTGTATCTAGATTTGAGCAGTTTTAGAAATTAGTAGGAAAAGGGAAAATAGGAATTAGAGAGTGGAAAAGAAGTAGGAGGAGGGGAGGGGGAGGGGTAGAAGGGAAGAGGGAGTTAGTTTAAGGTTTGTTGGGGAAGTAAGTGTAGCGATACCTCCAACTAAGGAGGCCGCAGAATAGATTTGGGCCCTGAGTGCAGCTCCGCCAACCCCCGGCAATAGGCTCTACCCCCTTCTGGCACAGCTAGTACTAACAATCAATGATATATCCTATGCAATATAATATCTAAGCAAGGACACAGTAATGAATTGTAATAGGTAAAGTGTTTTACTTAGTTTCTCAATATGGATAAAGGGGTAACAGTAATCACAGTTCAAGATAATCACTCCTAAGGGCAGCGTCTTGCCACTCTAACACACTATGTAGTAACACACGCTACAGGTGCGCCATACGGGCGACCATTAACTAAGTGCCCTATGACGCAGTAATCATCCACGCTAGAATCCCCACCAGGCCTGGTTCTAATATTTAACTTAGTCCTTCTTTCTTCACGGGCAGGTCTGTAATGGTGGTGCACTTTAAACAGAGTATAACTTTGTAATCCAAGGGGTTTAGAACTTGGTTAAATAAAGCCGCAGGCTCAGTTCTGACAAGGCTCTTCAATAGGGGTATCAAATAACTTGTAGGCCACGGCAGTCTATAGGCCTATATACAGTAACAGTATCTTAGCTGGGCTTATGCCCTCTCACCCGCCGGACCACGGATCCAGTCCGGGAAACCTCCACCGGCCGTGTCACACACACTCGATCTCTCCAACGATCCGGTCCCCGATCCAACAAGGTTGTAGCGCATCAAGTCAGATGCCACCCCTTCTTCAGCGGGGGGGGGGGTGGAAAGCTCTTTGGTGCAGAGCAAGGCCTCAGGCTTCAGGCCTTGCACTCCGACACATCCGCACAGGAGGATCCGTCTGTGAAGTCTTGTGTCCCCCAAAGAGGCCGAGCCCGGCCTCGCCTCCTCCTTTTATAACCCCTCCCATGAGTCTCTGCGGTGGAACATGTGAAGAATGGGGTTATGGGTGATGTAGTTTCTTCCCAATATAGGGGAATACCCCGCTACACACTCCCCCCACTTAAACTCTTTGGTCCCCAAAGATAAATTTTAACAACAACTATATATAACACTGGACAATTCTGAAAACGATGTTGGGATAGGGGATTCCCACCATAACTGAGGGGTAGAATTCCCTTGCCCACAGGTCACATTATCATGAGTGGCCTGCCTAACTGTGCCAGAGAGTGAGCTGGGGTTGCCCTCCACCAAATGGACAGTGGAGGGATCCGGAATCTCAGCATTTCTCCTAGAAGTGACTACAGATTCTTCCGAACTGTTCCCCATCTGAGGGTAGGTCAGCTTCTTAGGAGATCGAATGACTCTTTGAGCCCTTTGCTCTCCTGGAATCTCCGGCTCTGGCGCCACAGGCTCCTCTTCCTCGGAGCAACTATCATGGGCATCTTCCCAGTAATCTGCTGAAGGACTAAAGGGGATGAACTCTGTAGCCTCTGGGTTCCGTGTTTCATCTGTGGTATCTTGGGTGACTGGAAGATCTATGATAGAAGTTCCTGGAGTTGGGGAAGACCACAGCCAATCAAGTTCTCCCTCCTCATCTCCACTTAGTTGGGAGGCTTCTCCATTTTCAGCTCGGGAGGTCTGTGACCGAGTGTTCGGCCTAGGAGTATCCAAGATAGAGGCCGGTTCAGGGGAGTCTCTCACGGGAGGTATTCTAACTGCCTCCGCAAGTGGGAGCAGGTGGTTTCGATGCCATGTCTTCAGTGGGCCTACCTTTCCCTCTGGCTTCACCTTGTAGACAGGTAGGCCCGGCAACTTCCTGCAGATGACATAGGGTTCAGATCTCCATCTGTCTGCAAGTTTGTGCTTTCCGGGGACTCCCAGATTGCGCAACAGTACTCGATCCCCGGGCTGTAGGTCTTGTATCCGGACCTTCAAGTCGAAATTCCTTTTATTCCGAGCTCCCCTTTGATCTGAGGCCGCTTGAGCTTGTTCATAGGCTACTTTCAGGCTGTGTCTGAGCCTGTCCACATATCCTTTGTGGGATGTGGCTGAGGAATGGTCCAGTGAGGTACCAAACGCCAGGTCCACCGGTAGTCTCGCTTCTCTCCCAAACATGAGTCGATATGGAGAGTAGCCTGTAGCATCACTGATGGTGCAGTTGTAAGCATGTACTATGGCTGCTATGTGTTGGCTCCAATGTTGCTTTTTCTCGCTTTCCAGAGTCCCCAACATGTTGAGCAAGGTTCGGTTGAACCTTTCCGGCTGAGCATCTCCCTGAGGATGGTAAGGTGTAGTTCGAGTCTTCTTAATTCCCAAAGAATCCAAAAGCTTCCGGATCAGCTTACTCTCGAAGTCCCTCCCTTGGTCTGAATGGAGTCTCTGTGGCAGCCCATAATGGACAAAATACTTCTCCATAAGTACCTTGGCAACGGTGGAGGCCTTCTGGTCTTTGGTGGGGAAAGCCTGGGCATACCGGGTGAAATGGTCGGTTATCACCAGAACATTTCCTAGTCCACTCAGGTCGGGTTCGAGGCAAAGAAAGTCAATGCACACCAGGTCCATGGGCCCTTGGCTCTGTAGATGGCCCATTGGGGCAGCTTGATGGGGCAAAGTCTTCCTCTGGATGCATCGCGCACATGAGTGGCAGTACTCCTCTACCTCTGCCCTCATGCAGGGCCAATAGAACCGACTTCTGACAAGTTGAAAGGTCCTTTCAGCCCCTAGGTGGCCATGATTGTCATGCAGGGCAATCAGAACAGTCTCCCGATGTTTCTCTGGGAGGAACAGCTGCCACTTATCTTCTGAGTCATCAGAGGGGCCCCTTCGGTAGACCACTCCCTGATGTAACTGCAACCTGTCCCACTCTTTCCTCAGCAGGCGAGCTTCTTTTGAAGGTTGACGCATGAGTCTGTTTGGATCCTGATTCTCCAAGGCCTCCAGGACCAATCTCCCCATGGGGTCTTCCAATTGGTCACACCTCAGTTCCTTCTTGGATAGTCTTGGTAGGTTGTCCTCTTCCAATTGAGCTACTCCACAGTAGTGTTTGGGGACTCCCACCGTGGTAACTCCTATTTCCTCTGCTCTGGAGCCTCCTCGGGCTTGGAATTCAGCTCCTTGACAAAGGGCCCGCACCCCGTCCGGTGCCACTTGGGTCCAATCTTCTATTTCAATGGTGGGGGAATGAGATCTTCTGGACAGAGCGTCTGCGTCCCGATTCCCCACTCCTGGTCTATACTTAAGGCTGAAGTTGAATCCAGACAGTGCGGCCAGCCACCTGTGTCCAGTGGCGTCCAGCTTGGCCGTGGTGAACAGGTAGGTAAGGGGGTTGTTGTCGGTCTTCACAGTGAACTCCGCCCCATATAGGTAGTCTTTGAGCTTGTCTACTACCGCCCACTTGAGGGCCAGGAACTCCAGCTTGTGAGTGGGGTAGTTCTTCTCAGAGGGGGTCAGGCTCCTACTCACATAGGCAACGGGCCACAATTGCCCCTCGTGTTCTTGGTAAAGTACTCCTCACAGACCGTCATGACTAGCATCCACGTGCAGTTCATAGGGTTTGGTTGGGTCTGCGTAGGCCAAGACTGGTGCAGTGGTCAGGCTCCTTTTCAATACCTGGAAAGCCTCTTCACACTTCTGATTCCACTGATCTCTGATGGACTCTCCTGGCCTCCTGGGCCCCGAGCCATCTTCTTCTCCTTCAGTCTTGAGCAACTCATTCAATGGTCTAGCAATTCGGGCAAATCCCTCCACAAACCTCCTGTAGTAGGAGCAGAAACCCAAGAAGGATCTGAGTTCTGTTACTGTGGTGGGCCGTGGCCAGGAGGTAACTGCCTCCAATTTCTCAGGATCTGTGGCCACCCCTTCTTCAGACACTATGTGCCCCAGATAGTTCACAGAATACTGGTAGAACCGACACTTCTCAGGCGAAAGCTTGAGTCCCTCCTCACTGAGTCTTCTCAACACTTTTTCCAGCCTCTCTTCATGTTCCTCCAAGGTTCTCCCAAAGACAATGACATCGTCCAGGTATACAAGGACTTCGATCAAGTTCATGTCTCCTACTGTCTTCTCCATGAGACGTTGGAAAGTAGCTGGGGCTCCAGACAGACCTTGGGGCATCCGGTCGAATTCAAAGAACCCCACTGGGGTTATGAAAGCTGTCTTCTCCTTGTCTGCTGGGTGCATCGGAATCTGATAGTACCCACTCTTGAGATCCATAACGCTGAACCATTTGGCTCCAGACAAGCTCTGTAGGGCATCCTCTATCCTCGGAGTGGTGTATTGGTCAGGTATGGTTCTCCTGTTGAGAGTCCTGTAGTCGATACAGAGCCTCAATGATCCATTCTTCTTTCGGACCACCACTATGGGAGAGGCATAGGGGCTTCTGGACTCCCGTATCACACCAGTCCTCTTGAGTTCTGCAAGTTGTTCCCTCAGATCCTCCAGATCTGCTAGCGGGACCCGCCTGACCCTCTCTCGGAAGGGCTTATCTTCCTGGAGGCGGATCCGATGGGTGGCACTCCTTGCACACCCCACATCAAACTCATCCTTAGAGAAGATCTTCTCCCATCTATTCAACTGGGCCTTGACTCTCTCTTTCCAAGCCCTGGACAGATTCGGGTTTTCCATGGACAGCTTCTCCCAAACATCCCCTCCTTCACCTGTCCTCTTCACTTCTGACAGGGTAACAGGGGCCGCCGGGCTCACCTGGCCTAGCAGCATTCTGACTGGGATTTCCATGGGGTCTTTGGTAGTATTCCTAACACTCACTGGAACTCTATAATGGGCCTTCTTCAGGACCTTCAGCGGAATCACTTCCGGTATCACCTCCAGGCCTGAGGACTCACCCCTTGGGTCTGACTCCAGCATGACAAAGGGACCAGGCTGCTCCCAAGTAAGCTTCACAGTGGCCCTGAGACAGGTTACTTCGCCGGGCTGCAACACTACCCCTTCTCTTCCAAGTCTCCACACCTTCCCTATCCCCTCTCCAGGGGTCTCCCGCTCTTGGACCAGCCGTTGGTAGGCTGTCTTCAGCATGGGATGGATTTTGGTAGCTGCTTGTCTTTCTTCTGTCACGAGAGGGGTCAGGAGTCTTCGGACCAGGTCCGTGTTCGTCCCTATTATAAGGGAATTCTTGTTGGCTCCAGGCGGCCTAGGGCACACAACTGCCAGGGTGTCAAACACTTCGGCCCTCCCAGCCATGGATGGGTCAAAGGTCATTTTGATGGGAAGGTAGCCGTCGTAAGGGAAACTCTGGGTTCCAATTCCCCATATTTCCAGCTCTTCTATCTTCTGGATAGGCAGATGACTCAGGTGCCTGTCGTAGAAGTCCCGGTATAGTAGGGTCACTTGTGCCCCGGTATCCAGGAGGCCCCTGGTGTAGACTCCCTCCACTTGAATGGGCACTATAGGGGATGGGCCTACCAGCTTCTCTGGATATGGTCCGGCAGGAGCCGCCTTCTTCAGACCTTTTCCCTTTGGACTCTCTCTTGTCCTATTCCCTTTGGACTTGAACCTTTCTTGAGCCTGGTATGCACTGACTTCCCTCCTTTTAATGGGTGTAGGAACCCGTTGAGGGGTACTATTATTTTCCTTGGGTGGGCACCCCCTTTGGGGAGTGCTGTGCCTCTTCTGAGGGGTCTCCCCCCTTCCTCCTGGAGTATAGCTTTGTTGAGGGGTATTGCGTTTCCCCTTTGGTGTTCTATCTTTTTTTTTTGTTTGTTTTTCTTCGCATTCAGCTTGGAGTTTACTGAAGATGATGGGCACCCGGTTGACTCCTTCACCGGGGCCCTCTGGAGTTTCCCGCCGGCTTGCGGTTGTCTGGTCTCTTCTTCTTCGGACTAGAACATGTGGCTGCAATGTGGCCAACTCCCCCACAGTTGAAGCAGACTATATCTCCCCATTCTTGTAGGTTCGGGTGCTGAGGCAATCGGGAACAATTCCTTCCTTGGACTTTCCTTCTTCTTGGGACACTCTGTGTCTTTTGCTATCAGAGAGGTCAATATCGCTAACACCTTGGACATCTGAGTTTTTAGGGTGTCTATCTCCGCCTCTCTTTCAGGGGTCATTACTGGATTGACCAGCACCTGTGCGGGTACAACACTTGTCTTATCCTTCTGCTGGTCCTGTTGCAGCGCCTCCTCATCTCTGATGATTTTTATTAAATCAGCATAAGTCAGCAACATTCCTCCTCCCAAGGTTTTCAGGTGCAGCCAGACTGGATCGGAGCGTAGCGCTCCCTTTAAGACTTGCTTCATTCTTGCCGCATCGGCATCTTGGGGCTTCATCCCTTTCTTTAACACAATCTTGCACAGCAGCCTGTTTAGCCTTCTGACATACTCGGAAAGTTTCTCCTCCGGTTTTTGGAAAGTGTGTTCAAACTGGTAGACCATCTCTGTCACCTTTTCTAATTGACCAAACTCTTCCTGCAGCATAGCTAGACAGTCCTGCGCCGTGCAACCTGCATTCCCAAACCGGAAACTTTTCACTGATTCTGCTGCTGCACCTTTAAGGCTTTCTAACACTCGCTGCCTCTTCTGTGCTTCAGGCACCTCCCATGCCTCCACTGCCTGTAATGCCTGCTCCACCCAGGTATCAAAGTCTTCTTCCCCTGCCGGGACAGGGAGCTTCCCTGAGAATATTTTTAGTCTCCGGTAGCTAGTTTCCACATGCACCGTACTTGTCTTCTGACATTTGGCTAGCAAATCCCCTATTGCATTTATCAGTTCTGGTGATATAGCAGTGGCCGGTGCAGGTGCTACCGGGGGTGTCACCCTGTCTTTTCTTTCAGGTGGAGTTCGGGCCGCAGCCTGTGGCGATCCCGTAGGGGATGGTTCCTTTACTTCAGCTATTGCGTGCGCCAACCTAAATGTTCTGTTGTCTGGCGTCCGCAGACACTCGTGCTTACAGGCCTCTGGCATCCCGTCCCAATATTCCACTAATGCGTATTGGTATGAGATTTCTGGGTCTGACTTTATGTCCATCACCCACGGTGTGTGATCTGGGGACACTGATTTCATTAGTTCCTCTACTGTCTCACTCGACCAGTTCTCCCCCGGGAGGCTAATGGCTATCGACTGTTTTGGCTCTGTATTAGCGGCTTTGCACCATTCTTCTACCGCTCTTGGATCCATGGGGTCCATGCCGGCACTTCTGGCGTTCGCTTGCTGCATCAGGATCCCGGACGAGAACCCCCACGTGTAGCGATACCTCCAACTAAGGAGGCCGCAGAATAGATTTGGGCCCTGAGTGCAGCTCCGCCAACCCCCGGCAATAGGCTCTACCCCCTTCTGGCACAGCTAGTACTAACAATCAATGATATATCCCATGCAATATAATATCTAAGCAAGGACACAGTAATGAATTGTAATAGGTAAAGTGTTTTACTTAGTTTCTCAATATGGATAAAGGGGTAACAGTAATCACAGTTCAAGATAATCACTCCTAAGGGCAGCGTCCTGCCACTCTAACACACTATGTAGTAACACACGCTACAGGTGCGCCATACGGGCGACCATTAACTAAGTGCCCTATGACGCAGTAATCATCCATGCTAGAATCCCCACCAGGCCTGGTTCTAATATTTAACTTAGTCCTTCTTTCTTCACGGGCAGGTCTGTAATGGTGGTGCACTTTAAACAGAGTATAACTTTGTAATCCAAGGGGTTTAGAACTTGGTTAAATAAAGCCGCAGGCTCAGTTCTGACAAGGCTCTTCAATAGGGGTATCAAATAACTTGTAGGCCACGGCAGTCTATAGGCCTATATACAGTAACAGTATCTTAGCTGGGCTTATGCCCTCTCACCCGCCGGACCACGGATCCAGTCCGGGAAACCTCCACCGGCCGTGTCACACACACTCGATCTCTCCAACGATCCGGTCCCCGATCCAACAAGGTTGTAGCGCATCAAGTCAGATGCCACCCCTTCTTCAGCGGGGGGGGGGGGGGTGGAAAGCTCTTTGGTGCAGAGCAAGGCCTCAGGCTTCAGGCCTTGCACTCCGACACATCCGCACAGGAGGATCCGTCTGTGAAGTCTCGTGTCCCCCAAAGAGGCCGAGCCCGGCCTCGCCTCCTCCTTTTATAACCCCTCCCATGAGTCTCTGCGGTGGAACATGTGAAGAATGGGGTTATGGGTGATGTAGTTTCTTCCCAATATAGGGGAATACCCCTCTACATAAGGTTGAGTGTAGGCTCGGAGACCACCTAAGAGGTGGGGAGCCAATCAGTGTCCTATAAAACAGGCACTGTAATGTACTCTAGAGGGTTGGTGGGAGGTACGTCAGCGTGATGTTAACAGTGAGTCTTTGTTTAATTTAGTATAAACTCTAGAGTGTACTAGCTGTGTGAATGGCCTCGGGAGATTCCGAGGGACCTGGGACATCATAGTATAACAATTGGAGCAATTATCTGTGACCTGTCATGTTGGGCAAGGAGGGGTACGGTGTCACATTGGGCTGTAAAATGTAGTGTATATACAGGGTATCTCAGTTAACATAGGACAACTGTGTAATGTTCTTACCAGCAGAAACCATTAGTATTAAACCCTTAATAAGTCATTCCATAATTTAGATTATCTGATTGAGGCAGGTAATAAGCCATAGAAAGAGAACTTATAGGAAGGGGCTCTCAGCTTTATATGTGGACCTCCTTCTCATTAGGGTGTAAATCAGATGGAGCCTGTTAATCATCAACATGTACACAGGTTCTCGTGATCTATTAGGTTTGGGTTTACATGCAAAGGAAAAAACAAGAATAAAAAGAACCAATACAGTTAAACGTGGACAACAGTCCAATTATTTCTAAACCAGTGTCAAGTAGTTCTCATCCTATCAGCAAATCTAATATTCCAGATTTTGCTGTGGTGATAACTAATACAACCACTCCCTCTAGTGCTCAAAAGTGGAACTGTATCATAATAAAAACCATGACTATAAACGTTAGGTAATCTTCTCAGTAGTCCTCTCTCTCAATTACTGCTCCCGCAATGAACCCTATTGTGCGTGTGGGAGAGAGGATAAGGCAAAACTCACAGTTCCTTTGTTTTGGTGATAATTCGTCCAGATCATTCTCCATGCTTGTTTTGTACCGAGATGTTCCATTCAGGGTGGATCACAGTGAACGTTAATGGAGCATGTCAGAGAAAGAAGAAACCATTAGGCATTTACAAACATTTAGAACAGGTGGATAGTTCGATGAGCAAAGTTAAGTGAGGGAGATGGTGAAAACATAAGATCATGGAATGTTTAACTATGTTTTTTTTCTTTTTTTTTTCCTTCCCTATTCCAATGAGTTAGGACTTGCTTGCAGAACTCTGCTTGCATAGAAAACAACCTGTGGCAGTGAAGAACAGTTGTCGGTCACATAGGATCAGGATGTGAAAGTCAGTTATGACTGGCATCCTGAGATCTTTGAGTATTACATATTTTTAGATGAGGCCGGTGAGTCGAATCCACCCCTGTTGGTGTTCCTGCGTTGCCGACCTTGTTGGAAGGGGGAACGTGCAGCAGTTTTGTTTGGGGTAAACTGCGGGTTGTTAATGGCAGGGGGGAGCTGGAACTCGCCGTACCAATCTGGTAGGCTTACCAGCTCTATCTGGAGATCCTCACAGAATTTTTGCAGATCTTCAGGGGTTCTGAGAACATGCTGTTTCCCCTGAAAAGAGGCTTGTAAAGCAAAGGGGAATTTCCATCTATAAATGATCCCCCTATCTTTTAGTACCCCCAAGAGTGGTCTCAAGGCCCATCTGTTTTTAAGTGTGATGGGGGATAGATCCTGAAACAGTTGTATTTCCGCCCCTTCGTGGATGATTTGGTCTCTTGTTCTGGCTTTCTGTAATATGTCTTCTTTTAGGCCGAAGTGTGACAGGCAGCATATAATATCCCTGGGAGGATTGCCATCAGGTGCTCTTGGTCGGAGCGCTCTGTGTGCTCTGTCAAAGTCTATGGGGGATTGCTCCGGCCTGTCTATTAGGCCATCAAAAATGGAGGACAGTGCAGACCTGATCTGGTCAGGGAGGACAGATTCGGGGACCCCTCTTATTCTGATATTGTTTCTCCTTCCTCTGTTATCTAATTCCTCGATCCTTCTATTCATGTCAATCATATGTAGTGAGTGGGAGACAGCAATATCATCCAGGCGAACTAGTGCCCTGTCTCTTCTTTTCCCAGCGCGCTCATTCACCGCCATTTGTTCAGACAATTTCAGCAGCTCTGTTTTTATGTCTGTGATGGCTGTGGCAAAGGATCGCTTTATGTCCGCTGCTATGTCAGTCATAATGGCGTATGTCAGGGGTATGTCTCTGTCTACAGTACCTGTAGCCGAGTCTTCAGAAGCAGGCAGTGATAATTCGTCTTCCTCCCTGTCTTCCTCCATAAGCAGACTGCGCGGCGGTGCCATCTTGGAGCTCTTCCCCCCTCCGCTATATCTGTATTTGCTCAGATTAGCCGGGGATGTTTTCTTATTTGGGGTCACCCACGAGCGGAGGATGTGACTGTGTGTCCTCCTTTTCAGCTGCGTGGACATATTCGGCCGATTGACAGTCTTTTTTCAGGTCCCAGGCCTCCTCTGTATCCGGAGCTCTAACACCCTGCGGCCATTCACGCTGCGCGCCAAGCCACGCCCCCCAATGTTTTATTTATAAAAGTTTATTCATGTGAACATATGGATACACATGTGTGGGTACGTCCACACATGTGCCTATGTATACTTCTAATTCTGATAATTTTAATTTTATTTTAACTGCTTATTTACCAATTACCAATTACTAAATTATCTATTACTCTTTACCCCTCATACATATATACATGCCCACTTTGGCTACACATGTATTATTGTGATCAAACTAATCGGTTTGCAGGTGTGACACACAGTCTGCGCCTTAATAGTAACTTTTAGATATCATAATTACAGTGGCATATCCTCCAAGAGATGCCTTCCTATTCAAAAGTTTTTATTTGTAAGTCTTTTATCAGTATGATTATCGCTTTTATCGCTGTTATGGAGGTAAATAGCGCTGGCACCATAGACACTCTATTCAGCGTTCAGCGTTCCGCTTTGTGGAACGTATATAAGAATGACAGCCCCCTCCACCAATCAGATCCGAGGAAAATGGGGAAGCATTGAAACGCGTCATCAACCCGAGTCTGCCTTGCCTTGACGTCACGTCCTGTCGCCACAAGCCGGCTGTGCTCCAGCGTGAACCGCACTCTGCGGTGCATTGATTCCCCGCACATTGGACTCAAACCAGCTTACCACGCTCCTTCACCGCTCCCTGTCTGGATCAACGGCACCATCTTACTTGATTCAACACTGGAGCAGCTACATACTGCCGTAAGACTAAAGACAAGAGTGACATACCCTCCGCAGACATCTACTGACATCCTTTTATGCCATGTTTTTACAATCATCCTGTGAGTAGCCATTTGGCTGAGTTTTATTTTCTTAATAAATTGTTATATACATACTGCACTTAGTAAGCGCATTTTTCTCTTCTTTTCTCTTTCTCCTTTCTTCTTTCCTCTCTAACCCAGGCTCAGGGTACTTTGTCTGGCAAAACAGCTGCCAAAGCGGCCTCTTCCCTCGGCTTAATGGCATCAGTCATTCCTTCCCTAGCCCCACCATGTCCTCCTGAGGAGTCCCCCGAACTGTTTGACCACAGTGTTGGGTACATGCTGCAGGAGGATGCACAGCGTTTTGAAGGCTCCGATGATGGTACCCAGCTAGAGGAAGGCAGTAACGTGAGCCCAGAGAGAGGGGGTGCCCAAGAAGGACAGCAATCTGGCAGTCATTTTCCCCCAGCTGCAGCATACTGCCAGGTTTGCTCCAGTGATGAGGAGGGAGGGGATGATGAGGTCACGGACTCTACGTGGGTGCCTGATAGGAGAGAGGAGGAGGAGGAGGCACATCTCCAATGAGGCAGGATGCCCTCCAGGGGCCAGCTTAAGGGCAGCACACCGACTGCATCACACCGCAGAGCTCCGCATGTGCAGAGCGCTGTTGTCTCTGTGCGTTATTCAAAAAGTTCTTGTCAAGGTTATGCAGTAATGTTTGTCTCTCAGCTTACCCCTTCTCCATAGGTTCACCTTAGAGGCCAGCCACTCTCACCTGGCTGCTTAAATAATCTCTCCTCCAGGCATGGCTCCACCCCAGGCCCTATCAGGGAACACTATATTAACCTGTGCACTGCAAGCCAGCCGTTCTGATCAACGTTGTTTGTTAAGCTTTGGTGTGTTTGGGTTCCTGCTTGCTGTGTGCTACGTCTGTCTCTGTTTTACCAATCTTGGCTTGTTCTCGACTATCCCTGTCTGCTTGTGACCTTGACCTTTGGCTTGTCCTTTGTTTATCCTTGTCTGCTAGTCGCCCAGACGTTTGGCTTATCCCCTCACTATCTCTTGTATCCTGAGCTGCTGCTTCTCCTCTATCTTCTATAGCCTACTGTGAGCGTGAGCTGGGGGACTCTGGGGGCCGCGACCTGGATCCAGTTGCAGCCCAGTCCATCCTCACCACTAGAGGCTCTGGTGAACACCTGCTGGATCTTAGACTCTGAGCCCTGGGGTATCTTAGGCTCTAGCTCCCTGTGGGATCCATGTTAGTGCTCCAGTGGACCTGCCTTCCTTAATCACCCAGTGTTCCATCCGCAGCAGTCAGCTATAGGGTTCACTACCTTAGCGGTGCACTCCTGACCCCAACGGTGTGCATCTGTCACCTGGCTTCAGGTGACCTGACAGTTCTTTGGTGTGGACCTTTTTTGAGACGAGTGCATCAGATCACACCGCTGCTATTTGCAACATATGTCTCAAGCATATCTCGCGTGGCCAAAACATCACTCGCTTGGGCACCACATGCTTGACCAGACATATATCGACCTGCCATGCAGTTCGTTGGCAAGCACACCTAAAAGACCCACACCAAAGAATAAAGTGGACCTCTCCTTGCTCCTCATCAGCTGGTATCTCCAACCCCACTATACCTTCAGTCCTCTCTGAAACCTGCACTGAGAGGAATGAAGGTGTAGAATTAGGTGTGTCACAGGCAAGTACTTGCGGGCAATGTGCTATCGGTACACCAACGTCAGATTGTACCAGGCAAATTTCCCTGCGCCAGCTGCTGCACCGCCGAAAGAAGTTCGCTCCCAGCCATCCACATGCCCAGCGGTTGAATGCTAGCTTGGCTAAATTGCTAGCACTTCAACTGCTGCCTTTTCAGTTGGTAGACTTGGCCCCCTTCCATGAGTTGTGGAATGTGCGGTTCCTCAGTGGCAGGTTCCCAAACTCTTTTTTTCACGGAAGGCGATTCCGGCTCTCTACCGGCATGTGGAAGGCAATGTCTTGGTCTCGCTGGACAGGGTGGTCAGCGGTAAGTTGCATATTACCCCTGACTCATGGTCCAGCAGGCATGGACAGGGACGTTACCTTTCTTTCACGGCACTTTGGGTGACTCTGCTGGCAGCTGGGAAGGATGCAGCACAAGGTGCAGTAGTGTTGGAGGTTGTTCCACCACCACGCCTCCAAAATGCTACTACTGGTGATTCTGACACACCTCTCTCCTCCACCCCCTCCTCTTATTCTTCCTCCATGGCCTCTTCCTGTGCTTTGTCCTCGGAACCAGCGGTGCTCCGTAGGCGTTCAAGGGGCTACGCAAATACGCAGGCAAAAAGATGCCATGTGGTGCTTGAGCTGGTGTGCTTGGGGGACAGGAGCCACACTGGGGCAGAGATTCTGTCAGCTCTGCAGGGGCAGGCTCAGAGGTGGTTGGCGCCACGCCAGCTTAAGCCAGGAATGGTGGTTTGCGACAATCGCACCAACCTCCTCTCCGCCCTCCTACAGGGACAACTGACCCATGTGCCCTGTTTAGCTCACGTCCTTAACTTGGTGGTGCAGCGGTTCTTTGGCAGGTACCCGGGCTTACAGGATGTCCTAAGGCAGGCCAGGAAAGTCTGTGTGCATTTCCACCGGTCATATAATGCCAGTGCTCGGCTGGCTGACCTGCAAAAGGAATTTAACCTGCCCAAGAACCGCCTATTCTGTGACATGCCCACCAGGTGGAACTCAACGTTGGCCATGCTGCAGCGGCTGCACATGCAGAAGAGGGCCATTAATGAGTATCTGTGCCAATATGGCACCAGGACAGGGTCAGGGGAGCTTGGAATTTTTTTCCACACCAGTGGGTCATGATCAGGGATGCCTGTCCTGTCACAATTTGAGGAGGCCACGAGGATGGTGAGCAGTGACAGTGCATGCATCAGTGACACTGTCCCTCTTGTCCACCTGTTGGAGCACATGGTGCGTAGAAAAATGGACAGGGCTCTTGAGGCAGAACAGAGGGAGGA
Source organism: Rana muscosa (assembly GCA_029206835.1). Classification (NCBI taxonomy): domain Eukaryota; kingdom Metazoa; phylum Chordata; class Amphibia; order Anura; family Ranidae; genus Rana; species Rana muscosa. The sequence continues at coordinate 1,118,163,864 of CM055117.1, forward strand.
AAAGGAGGACTTCCTTACCTCTCAAGGCCCCCTTTATCCAGACAGTGTTCCTGCTGGCCCGCCGATCACACAGGAAGAGGAGGAGGAGGAGGAGAATTGTGTCAGCATGGAGGTGGAGCCTAGCACTCAGCATCAGCAGCAGTCTTCAAGGGATCATTTACAGTCCCAAGAAACCCATGGACTTGTACGTATCTGGGAGGAAGTGGCTGTGGATCATGTTGTCCTCAGTGACCCAGAGGACTCCGGACCGAATCCCTCAGCAAACCTACGCTGCATGGCCTCCCTGATCCTGCAAAGCCTGCGAAAGGATCCTGGTATTTGTGGTATCAAGGAGAGGGATCGATCATTACTGGCTGGCAACCCTCCTTGATCCACGTTACAAGGGTAAGGTTGCGGACATTATCTTGCCGTTGCAGAGGGAGCAGAGGATGAAACATCTTCGGGAGGCCTTTCAGAAAGGTTTGTGCAATGCGTTTCCAGAGCCTGGGAGGTTACAAATTCCTGGTCCTGGACAACGTGTTGCTGAGGCGTTCAGACAAATTTTTAGTCCGCAGCCCCAAGGTATGTGCAGTTCCAGCAACCATCACCAGCGTCTGATTCACATGGTGCAGGAATACCTAGGGGCAAGATCAGACTTGGACACCTTTCCCACCGAAAATCCTCTGGGTTACTGGGTCTTGAGGATGGATCACTGGCCAGAGCTTGCACAGTATGCAATTGAGGTACTGGCCTGTCCTGCATCCAGCGTTCTTTCGGAACACACATTCATTGCAACTGGAGGCTTTGTAACTGATCACAGGGTGCGCCTGTCCACCAAATTGGTCGGTCAGCTGACCTTCATAAAAATGAATCAGTCTTGGATCACCAGCTACCAAGCACCTGATGCTGATGTAACCGAATATTTTTTTTTTTTTAATGTGAGATCCCTTCAAGACTGCCTATGCTGATGCTAAGTGACTTTCCTGTTATGCTGAGTGACTATCCTCTTCCTCCTCAATGTTCATGCTGATAGCTTGTAAGAACATTTTTGGTTCTGGGCACCGCCACCAGTGGCTAAGGCCCAATTTTCCTGCCCCTGTTTAACAGGGGCGTGTAATTTAAATTTTTGATGCAATACTTTGCAGCAGGGCTCATTCCTGCGCTTCAACTACAGAATCTGTGAAGGGTTGCAGTGTTGTGGCACCAGCACCAGTGCCTAAGGCCCAATTTTTCTGCCCCTGTTTAACAGGGGCGTGTAATTAAAATTGTTGATGCAATACTTTGCAGCAGGGCTCATTCCTGCGCTCCAACTACAGTATCTGTGAGGGGTTGCAGTGTTGTGGCACCAGTGCCTAAGGCCCAATTTTTCTGCCCCTGTTTAACAGGGGCGTGTAATTACAATTCTTGATCTAATATTTCACAGCAGGGCCTGTTCCTGCACCCACCAAGAGTAACTGTGAGGCCTTACAGTGTTGTGGCAACACCACCACCACCACCACCACCACCAAAGGCCCAATTTTTCTGACCCTGTTCAACAGGGGCATGTAATTACAATTCTTGATCTAGTTTCTCACAGCAGGGCCCGTTCCTGTGCCCTCCAAGAGTAACGGTGAGGGCTTACAGTGTTGTAGCAACACCAACACCTAAGGCCCAATTTCTGCAGAGTATATACGGCAGGCCCCTACTTTCAAACATTCAACTTACAAACGACTCCTACTCACAAACGGAAGGAGACTACAGGAAGTGAGAGGAAATCTACCCCTAGGAAGGAAATTCTCTCCTGTAAGAGTTCCTTGTTTCACTAAAAACCCCAAATTTTCTAAATCCAATTGTCATTGGGACAGAAAGTGAGGTGAAATCTTCTGAAGAGGTGCACAGACAGCAAAACAAATGTTACAGGGGTGATAACCCTTACCTATGTTTTCCAAAAAGCTTAAAAATAGATTTTTTGGCTGGAGCTACACTTAAAAATGTACCTGTTCAAAATTACAAACAGATTCTACTTAAGAACAAACCTACAGTCCCTGTCTTTCTTGGGACGGCCTGTATACTGCTGCTCAGAGTATATAGGGCCTGGGGGACCCACGCCTTTAATTTTTTTATTTTTATTTGGGTGTGGGGTTCCCCTTAATATCCATACAAGACCCAAAGGGGCTGGTAATGGGCTGGGGGGGGGGGGGGGGTTGGAGGCGTACCCATGCTGTTTTTCTCAATTATTTTCATTCATATTGCCGGGACCAGACATGACATTAAAGCCGAAAGCAGTTTTAAATGACTTTTATTCCTTTAGAAATGTCAATTTGTCCAGGGTCAGTTCTAAACATGGGAAACACGCGCCACTTTACAGGCATGCTGTAGACACCCCCAGGCACGATATTTAAAGGAATATTTCACTTTCTTCTTTTTACTTTAAGCATCATTAAAATCACAGCTCAAGAAAAAGCGGCCGTTTTTAAAACTTTTTTTGCATTGGTACATGTCCCCTGGGGCAGGACCCGGGTCCCCAAACACTTTTTAGGACAATAACTTCCATATTAGCCTTCAAAATTCGCACTTTTGATTTCTGACGTTCGAGTCCCATAGACTTTAACGGGGTTCGAAAGTTTGTGCGAACTTTCGGTCCATTCGCAGGTTCTGATGCGAACCAAACCAGTGGGTGTTCGGCTCATCCCTAATGGAGACCTTTATAACATAAAACATGACCCAGACACTCACCAATAGGAATGAGCCGAACACCCCCCGGTTCGGTTCGCACCAGAACCTGCGAACGGACCGAAAGTTTGCGTGAACGTTAGAACCCTATTAAATACAATGGACGCGAATGTTAGAAATCTAAAGTGCTAGATATAACGGCTAATATGCATGTTATTGTCCTAAAAAGGGTTTGGGAACCCGGGTTCTGCACCAGGGGACATGTATCAATGCAAAAAGAAGTTTTAAAAACTACAGTTTTTTCGGGAGCAGTCATTTTAATGATGCATAAAGTAAAAAAAAAAAGTGAAATATTCCTTTAAATTTCGTACCTGGGGGGTGTCTAAAGTATGCCTGTGAAGTGGCACGTGTTTCCCGTGTTTAGAACTGTCCTTGCACAAAATGACATTTGTAAAGGAAAAAAAGCCATTTAAAACTGCTTACGGCTTTAATGTAATGTCTGGTCCTGGCAATATGGATGAAAATCTTTGAGAAAAATGGCATGGCTACCCCATCACCCCCCCCCCCCCCCACTACCCCAGCCCATTACCAGCCCCTTTGGGTCTTGTATGGATATTAAGGGGAACCCCGCACCCAAAATAAAAAAAGGCCCTATATACTCTGAACAGCCGTATACAGGCGGTGCATACAAGACAGGGACTGTAGGTTTGTTCTTAAGTAGAATCTGTTTGTAATTTTGAACAGGTACATTGTTTAAGTGTAGCTCCAGCCAAAAATTATATTTTTATGCTTTTTGGAAAACATAGGGAAGGGTTATCACCCCTGTAACATTTGTTTTGCTGTCTGTGCCCCTGTTAAGAACATTTCACCTCACTTTCTGTCCCAATGACAAATGTTTTTGAAAAAGTGGGGTTTTTATTGAAACAAGGATTGGTGATAAAGCATCAGTAGAGAGGAGACACCTTTTTCCCATATTAACTCTTATAGGAGAGAATTTGCCTCCCTAGGGGTAGATTTCCTCTCACTTCCTGTTGTCTCCTTCCGTTTGCAAATAGGAGTCATTTGTAAGTTGGATGTTTAAAAGTAGAGGCCTGCCGTATATACTCTGCTGAAATTTGCCCCTTAGGTGTTGGTGTTGCCACAACACTGTAAGCCCTCACAGTTACTCTTGGTGGGCGCATGAATGGACCCTGCTGTGAATTATTAGATCAAGAATTGTAATTGCATGCCCCTGTTGAACAGGGGCTGAAAAATTGGGCCTTTGGTGGTGGTGCTGGTGCCACAACACTGTAAGCACTCACAGTTACTCTTGGTGGGCGCTGGAACGCCCTGCTGTGAACTATTATATCAGGAATTGTAATTACATGCCATTGTTGAACAGTGGTAGGAAAAATTGGGCCTTTGGTGGTTGTGCTGGTGCTACAACACTGTAAGCCCTCACAGTTACTCTTGGTGGGCGCATGAATGGGCCCTGCTGTGAATTATTAGATCATGAATTGTAATTGCATGCCCCTGTAGAACAGGGGCAGAAAAATTGGGCCTTTGGTGGTGGTGGTGGTGTTTCCACAACACTGTAAGCCCTCACAGTTACTATTGGTGGGCGCAGAAATGGGCCCTGCTGTGAATTATTAGATCAAGAATAGTAATTACATGCCCCTGTAGAACAGGGGCAGAAAAATTGGGCCTTAGGCACTGGTGCCACAACACTGCAACCCCTCACAGATACTGTACTTGGAGCACAGCAATGAGCCCTGTTGCAAAGTATTGCATCAAAAATTGTAATTACACGCCCCTGTTAAACAGGGGCTGAAAAATTGGGCCTTGGGGGCGTGGCTTGGTGCGTGACTGAGATGGCTGCTCACTAACGGAGCTCCTGAGGACTTACAGCCTATAGCCCGTTTTTCAGCACGGTAAACCCCCGATAATGCACAAGCAGAACTACCGGACACAGCACACCAGACCCCGGCGTTCATCGGCGGCATACAAAGGCAGAAACATCGCAGAGATATTCCAACAACAGTCTCTTTCCCGGAGCAGCGTGGGGAAAGGCAAGATGGCGCCTACGCCTGCTGCTGCAGACTTCAGTGAGAACTCCCAATCAGCACCGGAGGACAACGGTAGGGGATCTGCACATCATAACCTACCCCTCAACTATGCCGATATGTCCATAATTGCTGCAGACATAAAATCCACATTTTCGGCGGCAATCACGGATTTGAAATCAAATCTTTTAGTGCTGAATGAGAAAATGGCCTCCGCTGAAGCGGCAGGGAAACACAGGGAGATAGCGATACATAGGCTAGAAGAAGTGACATTCTCGCACTCTAACCACTTTATTGAAATGAACCGACACTTAGAAGACCTTGAGAACAGAGGAAGAAGGAGTAATATTAGAGTGCGGGGATCCCTGAATCTGTAGAACCAGATCAAATTATGCCTGTATTGCAACGTGTATTCAATAGTCTGTTGGAAAAGCCAGAAGACACGGAGATGGAGTTTGTCAGGGCTCACAGAGCTCTGCGTGCGCGCGGCCCGGATACCATGCCACCGCGAGATGTGATTTGCTGCATGCAGAGTTTTGTATTAAAAGAGGAAATCATGCTGAAAGCGCGCAGAAATGACCGAATTGTCTTTAATGGCGAAAACATTCAACTTTTTCATGATTTATCCCAAATAACACTGAAAAATCGCAGAGCTATACGTCCCTTATTGGATAAACTCCGTGAGCAAAGCCTGCGATACACATGGCGCTTTCCGTTCGCATTGCTGGTGACTCATAATGGCCGACAGTACTCGTTGCGCACCCCTGATGACCTCCCTGACTTTTGCAATGCTTTGCACCTCGGAACAGTGGAACTTCCCGAATGGTATCAAGAATTCCGCCTGCCTCCCCTGGAAAGGAGCCCACCGGGCTCTCCCTGCATGTCTCCGGAGAAGAGACTTACTAAAAGGATGAAATCAGGCCGGCGTGGAAGCTCAATTGCTGGCACCCCGAATAACAACAGAGCACAGTCATCCAGAGCCCTGAATGGCGATGATGTTTAAGCACTGAACTAGTGCAGAGCAATCTTGACACTAGGATCATTGCTATGCTTACGACACCCTCCTCGGTATGTCCCTATAATGGGCTTTTGTTTTTTTGTTTTTTGTTTTTCTGTTTGGTTCTCTCTCTTGGTTCCATTTGTTACTTGGTCTCATTCGGGCACTAAGTTAAGTTTGCAGACGTGCCCTCTACCAAATACACTTGAGCCAGAAGGTCACATTTGTGGGACATAATCTCCTCTGGGAATAATCCTGTTTTCACTAACCAGCCCAACCAGATTTACAGAATGTGTCCTAATATGAAACTACACCATATATCTTAGAGCAGACTTCCAGGTGAAGAACCTACTACTTGTTTGACCCGCAGAATTCCTGATTTGACTGCACTTATAGGTAAACCACCAACAGGTGAACTCTCCTGAAATTGCTGGTTATTATGCAAGGAGGGTCAATTTTAAAGCCCTCTTATGAGACTTTTGAACGCATGACACTTGCGTTCGTATACAGGGTCCCTTACAAATAATGCTGAACAGAACTTGAACCTCGGCTACCACTCACCTCTGCTGCACACCTTTTTTTTTTTTTTCTTGCTGAGCGTATCATTAACACTACTCTAAGTGTGCAGAGGGGGCTGATTTTGCACTAGTTTCACCAGGGCATAAGCTCTATGTTACTCCGCCGTTAAGTGCCCGAGTGTCTTTATAGTATTAACCTTTATTTGTATCGACTTTAATCGCACCAAGTTTAATGTTAAGCGCTATATGTCCGAGAGGGTAAGGCTTGCCTTCAAATGTTTACTTCATCAATACTAAGTATATGTTCGTGCTAATCCTGATAGTTTTGCCACCCAACACCCTGTACGTGCAGAAAAACACATTTAAAACATATAATCAGCGCCTATTTAGGCTGTGGGCCTCTATCCTCCATTTCTATATATTATATACTCACTAGACGATAACCTGTGTGTGTCTGGTGTTGTACATCTCGGCCGTTGCCTCCCATTACCCCGCAAAGTGCCTCTCACTGTGATATTTGGTCACACTGAGATACACAAATTCTAACCTTGTGGATAGTATAACTATTTAACAGGTTTTATTCCAATAACCTACTCTCTCTTGTCTTTTCCTTTATCCCTTTCCCCTCTACCCTACTCAAATTTCTCTTTCGGAGATTTACAATATATTTTTAGAGCACTAGAAGTACTTATATTTTTATTATTTAAATATACCTATCTGTTGGTATCTGTGGCAGTGAGTGGCTGACATAGAGACGTGACAATATATAGACTGCAAAAGCTTATCGACTCGTATTTCCTATCCCGCTGCTGAACCTTGTACGAGTTTTGTCTTTAGGTACAGATACGGATTTGCTGAGTCTCTCTACCCCAGAGCAATGGCATACAAATCACTGGGACACTGCCCTACAGTGATCTCGCACAATGTGAGAGGATTGAATATCCCAGAGAAGCGGTCAACCTTACTACGTGAACTGAAAAAAGGTAGGCCACATTTCGCATTCTTGCAGGAAACACACTTCAAAACGAATAGAATACCCAGGCTCACTGATTCCTATTTCATTGGCGCACACCATGCTACTAATGACCAAGCAAAATCAAAGGGAGTCTCCATCCTGATTGGCAGGGAGGCTAACTTTGAAATGACTGATAAACTGTCTGATCCGGAAGGTAGATATATTTTCATCAAGGGGAATTATAACGGTGCCCCCATCACATTGGCAAATGTGTACTTCCCGAACTCTTCGCACCTTTCCTTCTGTAGACGAATAATAGGTGACCTTGAAGGTTTCAGCTCGGGCTGCATAATTTTAGGGGGAGACTTCAACTTACCCTTGAATCCTCTAACAGACACCTCATCCGGGAAAACGTACATTACATACCGAATCCTAAAAAGTCTTAAAACACTATTAAATTCCCTACACCTTATCGACTCCTGGCGGTACATGCACCCGGATGACAGAGATTACACTTTCTATTCCATACCACACGCCAGATACTCCAGGATTGATTACCTATTTGTATCGCGCAGGGACCTATGCAGAATCACAGATGCGAACATAGGTCTCCAATCTATTTCAGACCATGCACCTATCTCACTTACGTTAAACTTGACAAAGCCCAAACACACTACCTCCACCTGGAGATTGAACGCGTCATTGCTGACTGATCCCGAGCTGCTGCCACTACTGACATCTCACCTGACTGAATTTTTTGGACATAATGTTTCTCCTGACGTTGACGCCCTGATGACATGGGAGGCACACAAGTGTTTTATCAGGGGAGAACTCATTAAATTAGGAGCCAGACGAAAGAGGGAGAGGGAAAAGGTCATCAAGGACCTCACTGATAAAATTCTAAAATTAGAACATCAACACAAACAATCACTAACAACACAACTTGCTGACGAATTACTAGACACTAGGAGAACACTGCAACAGTCACTAACTGCTATCACCAAACGCTTCCTATTTAAAAAAAATAAAAAATATTATGAACACGGAGACAAGACGGGCAAATTTCTGGCCAGAGCGTTGAGGAGTCCCAGACATAAAAACAACATTTTAGGTATAAAGAACAAGGAGGGGACGCTAGACATAACAGATGACTTAATTTCCCATCACTTTCATAATTACTACACAGACCTTTATAATCTCCCCAAACAACATAAACCTGAGAATGTCAGAGGTAATAGACTGCAAATTATACGTGACTACTTGGAGCAGTCCAAGCTTCCCAGACTGACAACCACGGATACAGACAGTCTGGAACATCCCATAGACATTTCTGAAATTACTCTAGCGATTAAAGACCTTAAACCTGGGAAGAGCCCTGGCCCAGACGGCTTTTCATCAATTTACTATAAGACCTTTATAGACATTTTGGTGAACCCCCTCACGAAGGCCCTGAATACTTTTTCTTCTTATAGAGAAGTCCCCCGGTCCTTTCTGTCTGCGCATATAACAGTGTTACCCAAACCTAATAAAGACCCGGCACAATGCACCAGCTACAGGCCGATATCTCTGCTTAATTTGGATGTCAAAATCCTAGCGAGAATAATGGCCAACAGACTCAGACCAATGCTACATAAATTGATCGGTCCCGAGCAGGCAGGATTTATGCCTGGCAGGGAGGCAAAAGATAATATAATTAAATCACTAAATCTGATCTATGCTGCTAGGCAACGAAAGATCGAGGGCTTTCTCCTATCTACGGATGCGGAGAAAGCGTTCGATCGTGTGGATTGGGACTATATGCTGGAGGTGTGCAGATATGTCGGACTGGGGAACCACATGATGACATGGATATCCACGTTATATAGGAATCCGTCAGCCCAATTGAAGATAAATGGCACCTTATCAGACACAGTTTCCATTGCGAACGGAACAAGACAGGGCTGCCCTCTCTCGCCGCTCCTCTTCATTCTTTCACTGGAGCCCTTTATTAGGAGGGTAGTGATCGAGCGTGCGATAGAGGGCTTCCAGGTAGCGAATACAGAATTTAAAATAGCAGCATATGCCGATGATCTCCTGTTCTTTCTGACAAAGCCCCTAACCTCGATCCCTTTACTAATGAAGGAATTTAGCCTATATGGTTACATCTCCAATTTAAAAATTAATTATACAAAGTCCGAAGCAATGAACATTACAGTCCCTGATTCGGTACTGAAAAATGTACAAAATAGCTGCCCCTTTAAATGGGAAACTTCAGCCCTCAAATATTTAGGGATATGGCTCACTCCCCAACTCTCCCAAACATTTGGTAAAAATTTTATGCCCCTTCTTAAAACGATAGAATCAGACCTGTTAGATTGGCATCAAAAAAACTTCTCCTGGTTCGGCAGAGCAGCCATATGCAAAATGTCCATTTTACCTACTTAGGACTTTACCTATAAAAATCCCTCATAGTTTCTTCAAGGTCCTACAGTCCATTCAGCTAAAATTCATTTGGGCACACAAACATCCACGCATAAGATTTAACCTTTTGACCAGACAGAAAAGAAAGGGGTGGAATGGGTTTGCCAGACTATAGACAGTACTATTATGCTTCTCATGTCACGAGAATTTTAGACTGGCATTGCCATGCCGATACCAAAGACTGGGTTCCCCTAGAAAATGAATTGAGCTCAATTCCGCTCAAATTCTCACCCTGGCTGGCCTGGGCAAAATACACGGCCGCCCAGAAACATCACCCGCTGGTAAGCACCACCCTCTCCATATTCCATTTATTAGCAAGGCAGCCCAAATTTTCCACACAACTGAGTCCGCTCACCCCGTTGAGAGATAATCAGGACTTCCCTCCGGGCATAAGGAACCGCCTTCTACTCTCCCCAGACGAAAACTGCTTTCAAAACTCCTTGTTTAAGGACTTCCCAACTCTGAAGTCAGACATCCTCTGCCCACGACTCCCACTCTGGACATACTTTCAGATACGCAGTTATGCCAACAATGCACAACGCAGAGGACATTTCACCAGACAACTGACTGAGATGGAATCAGTGTGCCTGGAGGGAAAGCCCATACAAAGGGCCACATCTTTGTCATACGCCTGGTTACAATACTCGAGCCACGATACCACAGATAGGTTTAAGGAGGCCTGGTCAAAAGACCTTGAGACAGTACTGACCAAAAAGCAATGGCACAGAGCATGTGTATTTACGCATAAATGTTCTCTTAGCACCAGACTGCAAGAAATGGCATTCAAACTGCTTACGAGGTGGTACGCCACTCCCGCCAAACTGCATAAATGGTTCCCACAAACCTCAGACCTGTGTTGGAGATGCCTCAAGGAAGAGGGAACCCTTATCCACATTTGGTGGAGTTGCCCCCTGATAGCCAGATACTGGTCTGAGGTTAAAAGAATCATTCGCATCATAACAGAAACTACACTGGAGCTCAACGCTGCCTGCTGCCTACTCCATGTCTCTAGCTTTTCATTTAAAAAGTACAAACATTCCTTATCTAAACACCTACTGAATGCAGCCAAATCCCTTATACCATTCCATTGGAAGTCAACCAACACTCCATCCATACGGGAATGGTTGTATAGAATCCAAGATATCTGTGACATGGAGGAGACATTGGCACAGGCGAATGATAAGGTAGAAAGATTCAATGCAACCTGGTCGCCATGGATTGTCTTTAGACACTCGCAGGAATTTGAACAGCTCAGGTCAACCCCAACGCAAGGTCAGATAGGGGGGTCTTGATCTTTAGGAACACTCTCTGACCAGCCAATACTGTCGTTCCTCTTTTATAGAATGTGAATACTTATACGCCCTTGTGCAATATGTATCTATATTGTTATACGCTATTAAAACATAATAAACGCTCACTATGCGGAAACTATACTTTTGATATATCACTCTCAATCTCTTCTTATTCTTATTCTCTATCTCCCTCTCCTCCCTCCTTCCCTTGACTACCCTGTGACTCTATATGTTGTAATTTTAGTCAAAAAATACAACTACTCAATGTGCGAATCTAATTGCCCACGTAACAGATTACTTATGTTTACTATGAATATAAGGTGCATACAGTTTAATACTCTCTACATCTGCCCATATTAGTAGTTATACTGTATTGATTGTGTATTGTTGTATGCATGTACAATTCTGTCTATTCTTTTCAATAAAAACCTTAAATGAAAAAAAAAAGAAAAATTGGGCCTTAGGCACTGGTGCCACAACACTGCAACCCCTCACAGATACTGTGCTTGGAGTACAGCAATGAGCCCTGTTGCAATGTATTGCATTAAAAATTGTAATTACATGCCCCTGTTAAACAGGGGCTGAAAAATTGGGCCTTAGGCACTGGTGCTGGTGCCACGACACTGCAACCTCTCCCAGATACTGTAGTTGGAGTACAGGAATGAGCCCTGCTGCAAAGCATTGCATAAAAAAAATTAATTACATGCCCCTGTTAAACAGGGGCTAAAAAATTGGGCCTTAGCCACTGGTGACGGCACCCAGAAACTAAAATGTTCTTCCAAGCTATCATCAGGAATCGGATCACTGAGGAGGAAGAGGATAGTCAGTCAACATAACAGGACAGTCACTCAGCATCAGCATAGGCAATCTTGAAGGGATGTGACATTTAAAAATAAATTATTCTGTTACATCAGCTTCAGGTGCTTGGTAGCTGGTGGTGATCCAAGACTGGTTCATCTTTATGAAGGTCAGTCGATCAACCGAGTCAGTGTACAGGCGCACCCTGTAATCCGCGACAAATCCTCCAGCAGCACTGAATGTGCGTTCCGAAAGAACGCTGGATGCAGGACAGGCCAGTAGCTCAATTGCATACTGTGCAACCTCTGGCCAGTGATCCATCCTCAAGACCCAGTAAGCCAGAGGATTTTCGGTGGGAAAGGTGTCCAAGTCTGACCTTGCCCCAAGGTATTCCTGCACCATGTATATCAGACACTGGCGATGGTTGCTGGAACCAATCATACCTTGGGGCTGCGGACTAAAAAATTGTCTGAACGCAACGGTCAGACGGCCACCTTCCCCACCGCTCCTTCTGCTACTGACCGAAGCCTCAGCAACTCGTTGTCCAGGGCCAGGAGTTTGTAACCTCCCAGTCTCTGGGAATGCGTTGCACAGACCTTTCTGCAAGGACTCCAGGAGATGTCTCATCCTCTGCTCCCTCTGCGACGGTAAGATAAGGTCCGCAACCTTACCCTTGTACCGTGGATCAAGGAGAGTGGCCAGCCAGTAATGGTCCCTCTTCTTGATCCGAAGAATACAAGGATCCTTCCGCAGACTTTGCAGGACCAGGGAGGCCATGCAGCGTAGGTTAGCTGAGGCATTCGGTCCGGAGTCCTCCGGGTCACTAAGGACGACATGATCCACAGCCACCTCCTCCCAGCCACGTACAAGTCCACGGGTTTCTTGGGACTGTAAATCATCCCTAAAAGACTGCTGCTGTTGATGCTGAGTACCATGCTCCACCTCCATGCTGACACAATCCTCCTCTTCCTCCTCCTCCTCTTCCTGTGTGCTGGGTGGGACAGAAGGAACACTGTCTGGGTAAAGGGGGCCTTGAGAGGCAAAGAAGTCCTCCTCTTCCTGCCTCTGTAATGCCTCAAGTGCCCTGTCCATTATTCCACGCAGCGTATGCTCCAACAAGTGAACAAGAGGTACAGTGTCACTGATGCATGCACTGTCACTGCTCACCATCCTCGTGGCCTCCTCAAATGGTGCCAGGACAGTGCATGCATCCCTGATCATGCCCCACTGGCGTGGTGAAAAAAGCCCGAGCTCCCCTGACCCTGTCCTGGTGCCGTGGTCGCACAGGTACTCATTGATGGCCCTCTGCTGCGTGTGCAGCCGCTGCAGCATGGCCAACGTTGAGTTCCACCTGGTGGGCATGTCACATATAAGGCAGTTCTTGGGCAGGTTCAACTCCTTTTGCAGCTCAGCCAGGTGAGCACTGGCATTATATGATCTGCGGAAATGCACACAGACTTTCCTGGCCTGCCTCAGGACATCCTGTAAGCCCGGGTACCTGCCCAAGAACCGCTGCACCACCAAGTTAAGGATGTGAGCCACACAGGGCACATGGGCCAGTTGTCCCTGTCGGAGGGCGGAGAGAAGGTTGGTGCCATTGTCGCAAACCACCATTCCTGGCTTAAGCTGGCGTGGGGTCAACCACCTCTCGGCCTGCCCCTGCAGAGCTGACAGAACCTCTTCCCCAGTGTGGCTCCTGTCCCCCAAACACACCAGTACAAGCACGGCATGGCATCTTTTTGCCTGCGTACTTGCGTAGCCCCTTGAATGCCTACGGAGCACCGCTGGTTCCGAGGACAAAGCACAGGAAGAGGCCATGGAGGAAGAAGAGGAGGAGGGGGTGGAGGAGAAAGCTGTGTCACAACCAGTAGTAGCATTTTGGAGGTGTGGCGGCGGAACAACCTCCAACACTACTGCACCTTGTCCTGCATCCTTCCCAGCTGCCAAAGGAGTGACCCAATGGGCCGTGAAAGAAAGGTAACGTCCCTGTCCATGCCTGCTGGACCATAAGTCAGCGGTAATATGCACCTTACCGCTGACCGCCCTGTCCAGCCAGACATGGACATTGCCTTTCACATGCCGGTAGAGAGCCGGAATCGCCTTCCGTGAGAAAAAGTGGCGTTTGGGAACCTGCCACTGAGGAACCGCACATTGCACAAACTCACGGAAGGGGGCCGAGTCTACCAACTGAAAAGGCAGCAGTTGAAGTGCTAGCAATTTAGCCAAGCTAGCATTCATCCGCTGGGCATGTGGATGGCTGGGAGTGAACTTCTTTCGACGGTCCAGCAGCTGGGGCAGGGAAATTTACCTGCTATAATCGGACGTCGGTGTACCGCTAGCAGAGTGCCCGCAAGTACTTGGCTGTGACACACCTAATTCTACACCTTCATTCCTCTCAGTGCATGTTTCAGAGAGGACTGAAGGTATAGTGGGGTTGGAGATCCCAGCTGATGAGGAGCAAGGAGAAGTCCGCTTTGTTCTTTGGTGTGGGTCTTTAAGGTAGGCTTGCCAACGAGCTGCATGGCAGGTCAACATATGTCTGGTCAAGCATGTGGTGCCCAAGCGGCTGATGTTTTGGCCACGCGAGATACGCTTGAGACGTATGTTGCAAACAGCAGCGGTGCGATCTGATGCACTTGACTCAAAAAAGGCCCACACCAAAGAACTTTTGGAATAACGGGCAGAGGCAGCGCCCTGCACAGGCGGAGCTCTGTGGTGTGATTCGGTCGGTGTGCTGCCCTTACGCTGGCCCCCCAAGGGCATCCTGCCTCGTTGGAGATGTGCCTCCTCCTCATCCTCCTCTATCCTATCAGGCACCCAATTGGAGTCAGTGACCTCATCATCCCCTACCTCCTCATCACTGGAGCCAATCTGGCAGTATGCTGCAGCTGCTGGAACATGACTGCCAGATTGCTGTCCTTCTTGAGCATCCCCTCTCTCTGCTCTCATGCTACTGCCTTCCTCTAGCTGGGTATCATCATCAGACCCTTCGAAACGCTGGGCATCCTCCTGAAGCATGTACCCAATACTGTGCTCAAACAGTTTGGGGGACTCCTCAGGAGGACATGGTGGGTCTAGGGAAGGAGTGACTGATGATGACATTGATATGAGGGAAGAGGACGCTTTGGCAGCTGCTTTTCCAGTACCCTGAGCCTGGGTAAAAGAGGATGAGGAGGATGAGGAGGCCTTGGTCATCCACTCTACCAAGTCTTCGGCATGATGCGGCTCAACATGTCCAGCTGCCGAAAATAAGGACAAGCGTGTCCCATGGCCACGTGCTGATGACGATGCACCGCGTCCACGACCAGCACTGTTGTCTCTAGACACAGAGCCTGCTTGCCCTCTTTTATTGGCTCGTGACTGTCTGCCTCTCCTTGTTGGCCTTCCAGACATTCTAATGGCCTGCAGGGAGATGGGAAAACCAGCAATAAGGGGTAGCTTCAGGTGTATACTGTGCAGGAGGCACACTACGCCCACTGTAACTGCTGCAGATGCCTGCCTGTGTTACACAACAGGAAAACACAGCAATAAAGGGTAGCTTCAGGTGTATACTGTGCAGGAGGCACACTACGCCCACTGTAAGTGCTGCAGATGCCTGCCTGTGTTACACAACAGGAAAACACAGCAATAAGGGGTAGCTTCAGGTGTATACTGTGCAGGAGACACACTACGCCCAATGTAAGTGCTGCAGATGCCTGCCTGTGTTACACAACAGGAAAACACAGCAATAAGGGGTAGCTTCAGGTGTATACTGTGCAGGAGGCTTAGCAAAAATGACACTGACACTGTCCCCTGCCTATCCTTCTCTGTCCCTGTATACCAACACACTGTAAATGCACAAGGTTTAGCAAAGAATATCACTGACACTGTCCCTGCCTATCCTTCTCTCTCCCTGCATGCCAACACACTGTAAATGCACAAGGTTTAGCAAAGAATATCACTGACACTGTCCCTGCCTATCCTTCTCTCTCCCTGCACGCCAACACACTACACAAGGCCACTGCGCTGGCTGCCATTTATAGTGTGGGCCGTGTACTAAACCCCCCTGAGCTATAATTGGCCACAGGCATCCTGCCTGTGGCCAATTATGGCTCTTCTCACTGCCAGCGCTGTGATTGGCCAAGCATGCGGGGTCACAGTGCATGCTTGGCCAATCACAGCCCCGACAATGCACTGCGATGGTGCAGTGTATTGTGGGCCGTTCGCATCACACGAATTTGGAGCGAATAGCCCACAAAGTTCTGGTTTCGCCGAACAGGCGAACAGACGATGTTCGAGTCGAACGTGCGTTTAACTCGAACACCGAGCTCATCCCTACTCACCAACCTTCCCAAGAAGACATAGACACATTCCTTACCCAAATCAAGCTCCCAGCCTTCACTGAGGATCAACTGATCCTTCTCAACAAACCATTCACTGAACAAGAAATCCAAACAACTATACAATCTCTCCCTACAGGGAAATCTCCAGGTCCGGATGGGCTCCTGGGGGAATATTATAAACAATACTCACATATTCTAGTGCCTCACCTTACAGCACTATTCAGTGACGCTGCCTCCTCTTCACTGCTGCCTAAAGAATCATTACAAGCACTGATAATAACCCTGCCAAAGCCAGGGAAGGAGCCAATAACCCCTCAAAATTTCCGTCCTATATCCCTCTTAAACTCAGATTTAAAAACTTATGCGAAAACAATCGCAAGAAGATTACTGGATATAATGCCTACATTAATACATAGAGACCAATCAGGGTTCACTAAAGGACGACAAGCGTCCGGTGCCACAAGAAGAATGATCGTCATCATACACTATGCCTAATCCAGTGGAACGCCTTCTCTGCTTCTATCTTTAAATGCGGAGAAGGCGTTTGACAGAGTACATTGGTCCTATCTTTAGCTCAAGTATTCTCAGCTGATATGCTATCCCAGAAGGTCCATATAACAAATGGCACCAGGCAAGGGTGTCCATTAGCTCCCTTATTATTTAATTGGTTGATGGAGCCCCTGGCGCAACATATTAGACAGAACCTCTTGATCTCTGGATTCACTATAGGCCAAACATCCCACAAAATTAACCTATTCATGGATGATGTAATTCTAATGATTACCAATCCGGCTCCTTCCCTGGCAGAGGTACAGAAAACTCTCCAAAGATTTAGCAACGTTTCCTATTATAAAGTTAATAGCACTAAATCGTATATTCTAGACTTAGGATTAGATGCCACAACCGGAAATCTGCTTCAAAATCAATATTCCTACACCTGGGCAGAAACATACTTAGGAATACAATTAACACGATCAACGAAAAATCTCTTTACAGCCAACTTCAAACCTTTACTTAACAAACTACTATCTGATACACAGCAGCTTGCGAAGCACGAACTATCATGGTCAGGCAGACTGGCATCCTTTAAAATGTTACACTTACCACAACTGCTTTACAAATTTAGAACTATACCCATACCTATTCCCCTATACTACTTTAGATTAGGGATGAGCTGAACACCCCCCAGTTCGGTTGGCACCAGAACTTGCGAACAGGCAATAAATTTGTTTGAACATCCGAACACCGTTAAAGTCTATGGGATTCGAACATAAAATATCTAAAGTGCTAATTTTAAAGGCTTAAATGCAAGTTATTGTCATAAAATTTTTTGGGGACCCGGGTCCTGCCCCAGGGGACATGTATCAATGCAAAAAAAAGTTTTAAAAACTGCCGTTTTTTCGGGAGCAGTGATTTTAATAATGCTTAAAATGAAAAAAGTGAAACAATAAAAGTGAAATATTCCTTTAAATTTCGTACCTAGGGAGTGTCTATAGCAGTGGTCTCCAAACTGCGGCCCAAGGGCCGGATTCGGCCCTTAGCTTGCCTTTACCCGGCCCTTGGGCCAGTATCCCTCCCACGGATACGAGACACTATTCTGACATCTGACACCAACAGTGGAGCACCATTTCTCCCACTGACACCACTAATGGGGTACTATTCCTCCCTATGATACCAACGATGGGGCACTATTTCTCCCCCTAATACCATATGTTTAGTCCCACTGATGCTAGGAATATTTCCACCCCCCGCTGGCCAAAGCGGCCCTTTGTTTAGAATGTTTGGAGACCCCTGGTCTATAGTATGCCTGTAAAATAACTATCCCTGCACAAAGTGTCATTTCTCACGGCTATAATGTATTGTCGGCTCCCGGCAATACAAAGAAAAGTCATTAATAAAAAAAAAAAAAAATGCGTCCCCCCAAATTCAATTACCAGGCCCTTCAGGTCTGGTATGGATATTAAGGGGAAGTGTAAAAAATTGTAAAAAAACACACAGACACCGTTGGGAAAAGTCCTTTATTAAAAAAAAAAAAAAAGATTCCAGCGGTGGTAATCCACTCTCGGTATCCTGCGATGGATGCTCTCCTCTCCGGGGTCCAGCGGTGGATGATCTCCTTTCCATCCAGGTCCAGGCTCCAGCGATGAGATGTCCAGCGCAGCGCATCCTGTCTCCACCGGAGACACCCTGGGAATCCCGGCAGCCTGACAGGTCTTATGTAGCCCACGTCAGTTTTTATTTTTATTTGACGCAGGGTTCCCCTTAATATCCATACCAGACCTGAAGGGCCTGGTAATTGAATTTGGGGGGACCCCCACGCATTTTTTTTTATCAATGACTTTTCTTTGTATTGCGGGGAGCTGACAATTCATTACAGCCGCGAGTGCTTTTAAATGACTTTTTTTCCTTCAGAAATGACACTTTGTGCAGGGACAGTTCTAAGCACGAAAAACATGCGCTACTTTACAGGCATACTATACACACCCCCCAGGTACGAAATTTAAAGGAATATTTCACTTTTATTGTTTCACTTTAAGCATTATTAAAATCACTGCTCCCAAAAAAACTTCCGTTTTTAAAACTTTTTTTTTGATACATGTCCCCTGGGGCAGGACCCGGGTCCCCAAACACTTTTTATGACAATAACTTGCAAATAAGCCTTTAAAATTAGCACTTTAGATTTCTCCCATAGACTTTTACAGGGTGTTCCGTAGCTTTTCGAATTTGCCACAAGCACCCCAAATTGTTCACTGTTCAGCAAAGACGGCGAACAGGCAATGTTCGAGTCGAACATGAGTTTGACTCAAACTCGAAGCTCATCCCTACTTTAGATCTCTACAGACTTTGCTGAACAAATTACTATGGAAAGGGAAAAAGCCCAGATGTGCCCACACTATTCTAATAAAACATAGACAGGCAGGAGGAGTGAGATCCGTTGACTTTGAAGACTACCATCCAGCAACAATACTAACCCAACTACAAGATTGGTTTAAATCCCAACCCACCACCCCCTGGGAACAGATTGAATCAGCCATCATGCCACACACTAGCCTTCGGTGCTGGATATTAGGAACCCCATTAGGAGCTTACATACCCTCAACATTGCCTCCAAAAATGAAGGCATCAGTCCTCGCGTGGAAAAAAATGGTGAATACAGCAAACTTACACCACTCCAATATCTACCCACCTCTCCTGATAGACATTCTTCAACATCTCTCCATGGACCTCTCCCTCAAACATTGGACAACAATGGGTATCAAACACATTCAGGACCTTTATCAAGGCTCCAACATTAAATCTTTCCCACAACTACAGGAAGAATTCAGACTCCCCAGTTCGGAACTCTTTACATACATGCGAGTCAGATACTGCCTCTCTCACAAAACTTTGCAAATGTCCAAATCGCCCCCTAAAGTATGGAATTATCTAACCAATTTGAGTTCCACCATTGTGAAAGGAATTTCACTTATCTATAACTTCTTTAGCTACAAACAATTATTCACTAAAAAAAGACCGCACTTAGATGAGAATCAGAGCTAGGGTGTAGTTTCACTGACTCACAATGGCAAAAAGCCATGCAATCTACCTACAAATATACTCAATGCTCCGCCCTATGGGAGCTTTCCCAAAAAATCTCTTTACGCTGGTATTTAACACCACTCAAATTGACCACATTTAATGCCACCCTGCCAGACACATGCTGGCGATGTAATACAAAAAGTGGAGACCTACTACACATTTTATGGGAGTGCTCACATATACAAAACTACTGGTCAACTATCTTCCGTATCTTAACAGATATCACTAAATGCCACATCCCTCCCTCACCGGCACTAGCACTACTAAACCTGAAAATAGAATCAATACCACCATATCTCAGGCTGGTGGTTACACATATCCTACTTGCTGCCAAACTAAGCCTGACAAGATTATGGAAATCTAGCCAGATACCGTCAATTGAAAACACTCTTGACCTAGTGAATTTACACTATACTTTTGAATTAATGACGGCATCTAGCAAAGGCATGATGGCCAAATCACAAAAAGATTGGTACCCCTGGATCCAATGGAATAGAATTTTGTTGTTCTTATAAGAGCTGCTGGTAACACCAGAGCTTCCTCCTGATTGTTGAATTGTACTACATGATTTGATGCTTAGAAGTTGATATACTAGTTAGTTATCTCACTTTTTTCGCTGTTCCGTGTAATACTAGTCTTTATGAAGGGGTCGCTCCTCTCTCGGATCACATCAGTGATCCCGATTGGGGGGTTCGAGAGAGGGGAGATCTCTACCTTATTTCTCAAACGTTATACTAGAGTTAAGAATACAGCATAAAGCCTCGTACACACGACCGAGAATCTCGTCAGGAAAAAAACCCGTTGTTTTTCCCAGACGAGATTCTTGACAAGAATCTTGTCCCGGCCGAGTGTACACACACTCGATTTAAAAGAACCGCCGTTCTTTTGAATGGAACGAACGCGGTGACGTCATCGACTACGACTAGCGTGCGCTCGTCACATTCGATGCCGTCGCCACCATCTTGCTACACCCTACCTATGCCTAGGAAGCTACCGCGCATGCGTCAAAGTAAGTTTGAGCATGCGCGGGTTTCCACAGCGACAGGTAAGCGTACACACTCTCGGGTTTCTCGTTGGAAAACAGGCCGACGAGAATCCCAACGAGAAAATAGAGAGCAGGTTCTCTATTTTTCTCTTCGAGATTCTGACCAGTTTTCTTGACGAGAAACCTGAAAGCCTCGTACACATGCACGGTTTACTCGGCAAGAAAGCTCTGCCAGCAATTTTCTTGCTGGCTCTTGTCGAGAAAACCGGTCGTGTGTATGAGGCTTTAGTCTCAACTAGATAAATCACACTATGTGCTAGTTCTCACCTAAATCTGTTTACCGTATTAATGTATATATATCACAATATACTGTACGACGAACAATGTTCACATTGTTAACTACTTACTATTCTGAAAACCAATAAAAAGGTATTCCAATAAAAAAGCATTGAAAAAAGAAAGGGGATTTAAGTGACTTTCAACGTGGCATGGATGTTTGTGCCAGATGGGCTGGTCTGAGTATTTCAAAAACTGCTGATCTACTGGGATTTTCATGCACAACCATCTCTTGGGTTTACAGAGAATGAGAAAATATCCAGTGAATGGCAGTGAAAGTGGAATGGTTGTTGGTGCCAGATGGGCTGGTTTGAGTATTTTTGGGATTTTCACACACAACCATCTCTCGGGTTTACAGAGAATGGTGGGGAAAAGAGAAAATATCCAGTGAGCGACAGTTGTGTGGAGGAAAATGCCTTGTTGGTGTCAGAGGTCAGAGGAGAATTGGCAGACTGGTTCCAGATGATATAAAGGCAACAGTAACTCAAATAACTCATTACACCCAAGGTGCAAAATACCATCTCTAAACGCACAACACATTCAACCTTGAAGGAGATGGACTACAGCAGTAGAAGACCACACCGGGTGCAACTCCTGTCAGCTAAGAGAAGGAAAATTAGGCTACAATTGGCACAGGCTCACCAAAATTGGACAATAGAAGATTGGAAAAATGTTGCCGGGTCTGATGAGTCTGGATTTCAGCAGCTACATTCAGATGGTGGGGTCAGAATTTGGTGCATGGATCCATCCTGCCTTGTATCACCGGTTCAGGCTGGTGGTGTAATTGTTTGGGGGATATTTTCTTGGTACACTTTGGGCCCCTTAGTACCAACTGAGCATGGTTTAAATGCCATGGCCTACCTGAGTATTGTTGCTGACCATGTCCATCCCTTTATGACTACAGTGTCCCCATCTTCTGATGGCTCCTTCCAGCAGGATAATGCCCCAGGTCACAAAGCTCCAATCATCTCACCACTGGACAATGAGGTCACTGTACTCCAATGGCCTCAACACTCACCACATCTCATCCAATAGAGCACCTTTGAGATGTGGTGCAACGGGAGATTGGAATCATGGATGTGCAGCCGAGAAATCTGTAGCAACTGTGTGATGTTATCATTGTCCACTATGGAGCAAAATCTCTGAGGAATGTTTCCAACACCTTCTAGCAAGGTGGACCTAATAAAGTGGCCGATGAGTGCATATTACATGTATTGTATGCTTTGAAGTGACACTTTGGTTCTGTTATAGAATGCATACAATTGTGATCATCGTGTTCAAATCTTTAGTGTCCATGGTCCCGAAGAAGTCTTCTTCCTCTAATTGCACTAACTTCTCTCCTCTGAGCTGGAGAATCTGGGATGGAGATATTTCAGAGTAACGGCCAGTGGGATCATCGGATCATCGGATCATCAGATCTCACTAGTATAAAACGGCCGTTAGTGACAGAACGGTCCTGTACTGTGGTGACCGAGAACATGTTCTCCTCATCTCAGCTACATAAACCGCTACACACCAGAGATCAGCCGTGATCCTGACTACCATTCCCCAGACATAGGGGTCGTGGGTTCAGAGAGACTCTTTCTGTTGTGGGGAGTGGACTTGTGATTTAGTTTCATATTATTTATTATAGTAGAACATTTCACCAAAAATCGCTGAGCATTAAACTTCTGCAGAATGAAAAAATCTGTTTTGTTTCGTTTCGATACGTTATTTACATAAATCCGTTTAGTTAAATTTGTTTCATTTGTTAATTCATTTTCAGAATTAATTTTGTTTATTCGAATTCTAATTGATTAAAATTTTTTAAATTACATTTAAATTTGAATCAAATGTCATTTGAATTACATTCAAAATCAAATTTCTTTTATTCGAATATTTGAATTTTGGAAGATGGTTGTAAGATGGTTTCATTCTTTCTATCCCATTCTATTCAATTTTTTTCTATTATATTCTATTTTCTGTAAAAAGATACTAAAATAGTCTGGCCCTCCTTCCTAGTATCACTCTGCGCTTGTGGATGATATGCCGTAAGGATATAAGCAATAGTAAAATATATAAAAGAAACAGCAGCTGCTAAAAAATCAAATGTACATATAAAAACAGTATCATATAAAACTTGTAAAAAAGTTCAGAATAAAACTGCAGCAGCGCTACGAACAAAAGTTCAAATGTGCGTCTTCTATAATAATCGCTTATATAGGTGATGAAGTAGTGAATGGTGAATCTAGTTGTATTATATCCAATTCATATTCTTAGTGCTCCTTTCACCAGTAGTGTATTTCACCGCGTGGGGGGATTTTGAAAGTCCCCTTTAGGGGGCGCACTCACCAGATGTAGGATAAATAAAAGCCTAGATCAACATTCCTCCTTCAGCAATGATACAAATAAATTTTCCTTTTCTTCTCCACCATAGATAGATGTTAAATTAGTATGGGCATAGAAAAGACATCCTCCTCAATTTATCATGTCTTCTTATCCACAATACTAGATCAAAGGTGCTGCTGGCATATATGTGGAAAAAAATACAATCTACATAGGGTAGTACTGTTTGACAATTTATTGTATTAATATTCCCCAGATATCCCCTTGGTTACATATATGCGTACCACAAAGTAAAATAAAGCAGGCGAATGATAAATTGAGCGCTTCAGCGCTAGAAACTTGCCCCTGATGAGCGCCGCGGTATATTTCCCTCGGCACTTCCTGGTTCGGCAGGTCCTGGAGCGCATGAGCGTCACTTCCGGTTTGCTTGGTTAGCTGGTCACGCCCTGACGTTTCGTCACTTCCTGACTTCTTCTGAGGGCGTCCTCCAGGACCTGCCGAACCAGGAAGTGCCGAGGGAAATATACCGCGGCGCTCATCAGGGGCAAGTTTCTAGCGCTGAAGCGCTCATTTTATCATTCGCCTGCTTTATTTTACTTTGTGGTACGCATATATGTAACCAAGGGGATATCTGGGGAATATTAATACAATAAATTGTCAAACAGTACTACCCTATGTAGATTGTATTTTTTTCCACATATATGCCAGCGGCACCTTTGATCTAGTATTGTGGATAAGAAGACATGATAAATTGAGGAGGATGTCTTTTCTATGCCCATACTAATTTAACATCTATCTATGGTGGAGAAGAAAAGGAAAATTTATTTGTATCATTGCTGAAGGAGGAATGTTGATCTAGGCTTTTATTTATCCTACATCTGGTGAGTGCGCCCCCTAAAGGGGACTTTCAAAATCCCCCCACGCGGTGAAATACACTACTGGTGAAAGGAGCACTAAGAATATGAATTGGATATAATACAACTAGATTCACCATTCACTACTTCATCACCTATATAAGCGATTATTATAGAAGACGCACATTTGAACTTTTGTTCGTAGCGCTGCTGCAGTTTTATTCTGAACTTTTTTACAAGTTTTATATGATACTGTTTTTATATATTCTATTTTCTATTCGGTTTGAAATTAGAATTTCGGAAAATGGTTATATTGTTGTTATATTCTTTCTGTTCTATACTATTCTTTTCTAATGATTATTCTTTTCTATTCTTTTCTATTCTTTTAGATTATTTAATTTTCTATTCTATTCCATTCTTGTCTATTCTTTTCTAATTTGAATTTATTCTCTTCAAAATTTGAAGTTCAGAAGATGGTTATATTCTTTCTATTGTATTCTGTTCTATTCTTTTTTTATTCTAGTTTATTCCTTTATTCTTCTATTTTATTCAGTTTTTTTAATTTATTTTTTCTGTTTTACTCTATTCTTTTATTTTCTATTGTATCCATTTTTTTCTATTTTATTATTCTTTTATTTTGTATTATGTTCTATTTTACTCTATTATATTCTATTCTTTTATTTTCTATTCTATTCTTTTCTATTTTATTACATTGCCTTGCAAAAGTAATCACCCCCTTGGCTTTTCACCTATTTTGTTACATTACAGCCACATCCCTTCAGAAGCGTCTGCATTACATGGTGGGCCACTATCAAGGGTTGAGCTGCTGGGCTGCCCTGCATCTAGCGTGCTTTCCAAACAGACATGCAGTGCTGCTGGAGGTTTTGTTACTATTAATAGAACATGTCTGTCCACAGACTTCAAGGTCCGGCTGACATTTATCAAAATGAATAAGTCCTGGATTACCAGCAGCTATGAAGCCCCTGATGCCGATGTAGCTGATTAAGTGTTTTTGGGATGTGCAATCTTTGCAGGACTTCTGGGCTGCCTAGAGTTGTGGGTGTTGATTTATTCTGGAATAATTTTTTTTGGTATAGGTTTAATGGGCACAATTAACACCTAAAGACCAATTTTTTCACACCTGTTTCACAGGTGCATATCATTGCAATTTTTGACAGTATTAGAAAATTTATATTCGGACAAATTTTTTGTTTATTCGGAGATTCGGATACATCCGAACACCCGAATTACAATAAGAACAAATTTTACCAAATGCTCCGAATAACAAAACAAAATTAATCTGAATTTCGGAAATTCGATCTGAAATTGTAATTGAATTTTAAATTGAACTCCAGTCGAATTCTAACTGTACACATATTGATAAAATCAAAGACTGTGTATGTTATTAGAGAACTGTTTCAAAATAATGCTGTTTCCTGACGGCTCCATGTCAGCACAGCTGGGTGAGGCCCCGCCCACCCCTACGTGATCAGGACTTAACTATACATTTTTCACTCACCTCAGCCTCAGCGTTCTTCTCCTTTCCTCCTATGTGCATGATGTAGGTGTGCTCCTCTACCTAGCTGGTCTAAATGGATAGCGGGCTGTCTATACGTGTGGCGTTTTGGTCCATATTGGGAGATCTGTCATCTTTCACGTCTCAGATTGAGCCATAGAAATCGCCTCGCCCCAGCAGCTCAGATGACCTGGTGGTGCAGTCAGACACCAGCCAATGAAGGGGAACCCTACTTCAGGAATAGGGATGAGCCGAACACCCCACTGTTCGGTTCGCACCAGAACCTGCGAACAGACATAAAGTTTGCGCGAACTTTAGAACCCTATTAAATACAATGGACTCGAATTTTCAAAATCAAAAGTGCTAGTTATCAAGGCTAATATGCAAGTTATTGTCCTAAAAAGTGTTTGGGGACCCAGGTCCTGCCCCAGGGGACATGTATCAATGCAAAAAAAAGTTTTAAAGACGGACGTTTTTTCGGGAGCAGTGATTTTAATAATGCTTAAAGTGAAACAATAAAAGTGAAATTTCCTTTAAATTCCGTACCTGGGGGGGGGGGTTATAGTATGCCTGTAAAGCGCTTGTTTCCCGTGATTAGAACTGTCCCTGCACAAAATGTAATTTCTGAAGGAAAAAAAGTCATTTAAAACTCACTCGCGGCTATAATGAATTGTCGGTCCCGGCAATACAAAGAAAAGTAATTGATAAAAAAAAATAAAAATGCGTGGGGGTCCCCCCAAATATCCATACTAGACCCTTCAGGTCTTGTATGGATTTTAAGGGGAACTCCACCCCAAATTTAAAAAAAAAATGGCATGGAGTTTCCCCCAAAAATCCATACCAGACCCTTTATCCGAGCATGTAACCTGGCAGGCCGCAGGAAAAGAGGGGGGGGGGGGGGCGCGAGAGAGCGCCCCCCCTCCTGAACTGAACCAGGCCACATGCCCTCAACATGGGGAGAATGCTTTGGTGGTCTGTGACCCCTCAAAGCACAGTGTCCCCATGTTGATGGGGACAAGGGCCTCATCCCCACAACCCTTGCCCGGTGGTTGTGGGGGTCTGCGGGAAGGGGGCTTATCGGAATCTGGAAGACCCCTTTAACAAAGGGGACCCAGAGATCCCGCCCCCCCCATGTGAATTGGTAAGGGGTACATTGTACCCCTACCATTTCACAAAGAAAGTGTAAAAAAAAATGTAAAAAAAAAAACACACAGACACCATTGGGAAAAGTCCTTTATTAAAAAAATAAATAAAAAAAACATTTCAGCGATGTAATCCAGTGTCCCGCGGTGATCCGATGTCCTGCGCTGCAGTCTCCACTCCACACGAAACGTCATTGGCTGAGCGGACCTGATGGGGAATTTCCTCAATAGACCCCGCCCCTTCTCACGTTCCCCATCAGGTCCGCTCAGCCAATGACGTAGGTGTAAGGCTGAGCGGACCTGATGGGGAACGTGAGAAGGGGTGGGTCTATTCATTTCTTACACTGCGGAGGAAGTTCCCCATCAGGTCTGCTAAGCCAATGACGTAGGCGGGGTCTGAGGTAAGAGGGGGCGGGGGCGCCCTCTGATCTCTCTGATTCTCAGCTTCCAGGTAAGGCTGGGGTGAGGGAAGGTGACAGTTTTGGTACCCGCTACTCATCCTGATGAGTGTCAAGGAGTGATGCCCTCTGCCTGGTAGATCAAATCTTCTCCAGTCCCATTCATCCAGCATCCGACAGGCTCAGGCTAATGGCCTGGGTCGGGAAAGGCAGAGCCTAATGGATGTTGAATGCTCTGTGAAGATTTGAATAGTTCTACGAAACAAGAAAGGATAGCGCTAAGCATGCCTATAGTGGAACAGAGCATACTGTATATGCCCAGTATATCCGCTGATAAAGATTTTACGCTGGACTCTTCAGAAGCCTGCTCCGAATGCCTACAGGTGTGGCTTGACTTAGTTCTATGCGCAAGCATGCTATAGGCATGAATTTTGGCTATCTCTATCTTCACCGGCATTCAGCAAGCTTCCATCGCTTAATTATACAGTTTTTCCAAGATGCAATTTGGTTGAAACCTCAACTTGTTTCCGGAATGAGATATACCAATGCTGATGGATGTTATTTCATCGGATGCCTTCAATTACCCTGTAGTACTTTTTCACTGATTTACTGGTGGAAATTACATCAGCATTGGTGTCCTTGGGTTTAAAGAACCCATACTCGCGTACTTCTCAGGCAGGATGGTGCGCATGCTAATGCTCGAATTTGTGCCTGAACTGACTTTCAGAATTCATATCACACAAGAGGTTTTCCTCCTACGTTCCCTTTGGGGAGTACTCAAGAAGTTAGCCCATCGGATGTGGGCTAAGCTCTAAAATATTTAATCAAGGCGCCATCAGGAGGTCTGTACATCTGTTTTTAGGTGGAACACATAATGATTTTACGGCTTCCAGCAAGATTATTATCTCTTGGTTGATAACCTCATCTCCTTGGCCTGCAGGTTATAGGGCTGGCTGTGCCAGGAGAATCACGGCACTTTCACTAGAAGGGTCCGGACCTTGAGAGTGACAGCAGGCCGGGTGTCTCAAATTATCTGCAATACAACTATGTGGACACCAAAAATATTCATAATTATAACAGTTGAGTTTGTCAGAGGCATCATGGTTTCTGTTACTGTTTTAGTCAGAATTGGAGTGTGTAGCATTATCCCTCCCCTGTTTTGGCTAGTTAATTCCCAGCTGTGCTGACCTGGAGATAGAGTTGCCAGAAAAATTAGAACATGCTCTAATTTTTCTCGTCGTGATTAACAGTCGTTTTTCTCGACCAAGAGAAAAAATGTCGGGAAAAATGGCCGTGTGTAGGGAACCAAGCCGTTCCTCGTTTTTTGCGTCGGGATTCACGGCGGTGTTTTCACCGCCGTGAATCTCGATCGTGTGTACGCGGCATTACATATAATAAATACCCCAAATAAATGAAAACCCCAAAATACTGGCCTCTGATTAGATATCAAACCTGAAGAATTCAACTTTAACCCATGGTAGAGGCAAACCCATTTGTAATATTTTTGTAAAGCCTCATGAAATATGATGGATCTTTAAAATATAAATATAATATTAATATCTGATTTTCAGGTTCCGGTATCTCGATGCTCAGATCCCTGTATTCCCGGCACCAGTAAAGCATTCGGATCTTCAGTTCATAAATGTTGCTATAGGTGTGTCTCATGTCCAGAAGGAGAGATCTCCAACATTTCTGGTAAGGTTTGTATTTGTCTTTATGAAGTACTGTACATCTCTGTCATCCCCATGTTTTATCCTTTTAAAGACCCTGCAAGTGCAGAAAAATTAATTGAAGTAGTAAACTGCTGCACTTCCTACTTAGATATAGTATGTGGAATGAAGTGCTAAAGTGCTTTACTCTTATTATTGCATCAATAAACCTGTGCATAAAGTTCTGTGCGTTAGTGCACGTTTAACGCAGTATATTTCGGTGCATTGCTGCAAGTTTAAAGCCGTATATTTCAGTGCGTTACTTTCTGTTTACTTTCTGTTTAACGCAGTATATTTCAGTGCATTTCTGCAAGTTTAACGCAGTATATTTTTTATACGTTACTGCAAGTTTAACGCCATATATTTCAGTGCGTTACTGCAAGTTTAACGCCATATATTTCAGTGCGTTACCTTCAGTTTAACGCAGTATATTCCAGTGCGTTTCTGCAAGTTTACCGCTGTATATTTTTGTACGTTACTGTAAGTTTAACGGCATATATTTGAGTGCAATACTGCAAGTTTAACGCTGTATATTTCAGTGTGTTACCTTCTGTTTAATGCAGCATAGTTCAGTGCATTACTGCTAGTTTAATACCAAATATTTTAGTGTGTTAGTGCACGTTTAACACAGTATATTTCAGTGCATTACTGCAAGTTAAACGCTGTACATTTCAGTGCATTACCATCCGTTTAATGCAATATATATCAGTGCGTTTCTGCAAGTTTAACGCTGTACATTTTTGTACGTTACTGCAAGTTTAACGCTATATATTTCAGTGTGTGTAAAAATACGGTTTACCCGTTTAAGGTTTTCTTATACTTTCTTAATGTAATCCTGAGACAAAATTTGTGAATCAGCTTGAAATCAAACCGTGTGTTTTATTATACACGCTAAAAAGGAATTAACACAATTACAGTATATTAATTCAATAGCTTCATAAAGGTTTCAAAATAGTGTACAAGTATAAAATAAAGTTCAATATATCAGATGCCTCATGCTTCTTCTGAAATCTTAAAATGGCCGATTAACCCTGTGTATGCTGAATAGCAGCTGAAGAAAGTCTGTGTGCTCCTGTAGATGGATGAAGGATGTAAGAGAGCCCCTTGCTTTCGGCCCAACTTATTTATAGATTTCAAGACTCTTTGTTTTAGAATTTGCGCTCAAAAGTAACCACTCCCACATCACTCCCACAATATAGTAAGAAACTTGAGGAACATCTTGTTCTACTTAACAGTTTCAATAGGAAGTAGCCGAAATTCTAACAGTGTGTAGAATTACAGAATGTGGGGGAGGATATTCAGTCTGCTTTATAATGCATCTTTTAAACCAACCATCAGTTCATAAGTTTTAAGACATAAGATATTTAGACTTCTACTAGAATCTGAAACTCAAATTCAGGCAACTCATCTGGATTGAATTATTAATTCAAAGATCCCCATTCATACAATAATAGGAATTCATATTCTCGATGATATTTTTATGGCCAAATTAAATTTTCGATATTAAGAATATAACAGTGTGTTACTGCAAGTTTAACGCCATATATTTCAGTGCGTTACCTTCAGTTTAACGCAGTATATTCCAGTGCGTTTCTGCAAGTTTAACGCTGTATATTTTTGTACGTTACTGTAAGTTTAACGGCATATATTTGAGTGCAATACTGCAAGTTTAACACTGTATATTTCAGTGTGTTACCTTCTGTTTAATGCAGTATAGTTCAGTGCATTACTGCAAGTTTAATACCAAATATTTTAGTGCGTTAGTGCACATTTAACACAGTATATTTCAGTGCATTACTGCTAGTTAAACGCTGTATATTTCAGTGCGTTACCATCCGTTTAATGCAATATATTTCAGTGCGTTTCTGCAAGTTTAACGCTGTACATTTTTGTACGTTACTGCAAGTTTAACGCCATATATTTCAGTGTGTTACTGCAAGTTTAATGCTGTATATTTCAGTGCGTTACCTTCCATTTAACGCTGTATAGTTCAGTGCATTACTGAAAGTTTAACGATGTATATTTATGTGTGTTACTGCATGTTTGATGCAATATATTGCAGTGAGTCAGTGCAGTTTTACTGCAGCGTATTATAGTGCAGCCCTCAAAAATTTAACAAATTTTGCGAGTGGATTTTGAGGGCTAGCGAGCTATGGCTGCCTGGGAGCTGGGGGGGGAGGCGAGCATCCCTGGCAGCCTGGGTTGAATGCGAGTCATTCTCCCAGCGATCGCGGAGGGGAAGAGAAAGGAGAGCCGCTCGTATAATCATAGTGCAGGGAACACAGCAATAACAGCTTCATTTCACATTGCTGTGTTCCCCACTGCTCTCTGTCACATACAGCCCCTCCTCCTGGTCCCAGGACGTTGACAGACAGATCACCTGTCCAATCCTGGTATGGGCGATCTGTCAATCAAAGTTTACCAGCCAGGGGGGGGGCTGTATGTGACGTTGAGCGGCGGGAACACAGCAATTGAAATGAAAGCTGTTATCACTGTGTTCCCTGTGCTCTGTACATCCAGGCAGCTCTCCTGTTCCTCTCCTCCCCTGCACAGGTAGGCTGAATGGTGGACACAGGCTGCATGGTGGGGCCACAGACTGCATGGTGGGCAGAGGCTGCACTGTGGACACAGGCTGCATGGTGGACACAGGCTGCATGATGGGCAGTAGCTGCACCATCCTCATACTCCTCATCCTCCGTCACCCAAGCAGAGACCAGTGTGCAGTCCACTGCAGCTGCCAAAGTGGCTAAACCTGCCTCCTTGTCCACAGCTCTTCCTGCAATAGCCCCAGCATCAGGCATGGAAGAGTCAGCTGAGTTATTTGAACACAGTGTCAGCCACTTGCTCCTAGATGATGCACAGCCATTACTTGATTCAGATATTGGTTCTGAAGTTTAGAAATGCAGGCACATTAGCCTACAGAGAGGGGAGAACACTGGTACACAAATTGCCA
This sequence comes from Rana muscosa, assembly GCA_029206835.1. Taxonomy (NCBI): domain Eukaryota; kingdom Metazoa; phylum Chordata; class Amphibia; order Anura; family Ranidae; genus Rana; species Rana muscosa. The sequence goes on from CM055117.1 coordinate 1,118,195,676, forward strand.
GTCATGATGAGGTCACTGATGCGACTTGGGTGCCAGATATAGCAGAGGAGGAAAGTGAGGGTGAGGCACAACCCCAACGAGGCAGCCATCATGGAAAAGTAGAGAGCAGCCACCCTATTCCATCACATTGTCGAGCTGTTATCTCCCGGCCTACTTCCCATAGCTCATCTGTCTGGGCCTTTTTCAGCACATGTGCAGCCAATCGCAATGTTGCAATTTGCAAACTTTATCTCAAGCACATCAAGCGTGGCAAAAACACCAACCATTTGGGTACCCTATGCTTGACAAGGCATTTAACCTCCCACCACTCATTGGCAAGAGCACCTAAAAGCCACACAAAAAGAGTGCAAACCTGTTCCTCCTCCTTACTCACCTCAGTCTGCCCCCGCTATACCTCATGACCTCTCAGCAGCCTCCACTGACAGAGATGATAGTATAGCGCAGTGTGTTCCAGGTCCTTGCAGCACATTTGCCAGTAGCACACCACCAGCTGTAGACTATAGCTGTAAAATTTCTCTACCCCATCTGCTGCAGCGGGAAAAAAATACAGTCACTGCCACTCACATGCCCAGCGTCTAAATGCGAACCTGTCAAAGCTGCTGGCTCTACAACTTCTGCCTTTTCGTCTGGTGAATTCTGCCCCTTTCTCTGAATTTGCAGAATGTGCTGTATCACAATGGCAGGTTCCCAGTTGTTATTTCTTTTCACTTAAGGCCATTCCAGCTCTGTACCATCATGTGAAAGGCAATTTTGTGGCATTGTTGGGCAAGGCAGTCAGCCGCAAAGTCCACGTTACTGCTGACATGTGGTCCAGAAAGTATGGGCAGGGACAATATATTTAGTTCACGGCACACTGGGTAACTCTGCTTGCAACTTGGAAGGATGCAGGACAGGGTTCAGTGTTGCAGCTTGTTATGCCCACATGTCTCCATACAGCTGGTGATGATGCAAGATTTGTCAGCTTTACCCCCTCCTTCTCCTTCTTGCCTCCTCTGCTGAATTGTCCTATGAACCTTAAGTACCCCCTAAGCATTCAAGGGGCTATTCAATGAGTCAGGCTAAAAGGTGCCATGCAGTGATTCAGCTGGTGTGTCTAAGGGACAGGAACCACAACGGAGCAGAGATTCTTGCAGCTCTGCAGGGGAAGGCCCAGATGTGGTTCACGCCACGCCAGCTGGAGCAAGGAATGGTGATGTGCTATAATGGCACAAACTTCCTGTCCGCCCTTAGACAGGGAAAGTTGACACATGGCCTCAATTTGGTGGTGCAGCATTTCCTAAATAGGTACCCAGGGTTGGAAGATCTGCTAAAGCAGGCCAGAAGAGTCTGTAGCCATTTCAGGCGGTCATATACAGACAGTGCTCAGTTGGCTGAAATTCAGCGGGGATTTCACCTGCCCATAAACTGCCTGATTTGTGACATGCCTACCAGGTGAAACTCAACTTTGTCAATTCTGCAGCAGCTGCATATGCAGCAGAGGACCGTCAATGAGTACCTGTGTGAGTATGGCACAACGACAGGCTCAGGCAGGCTCAGATTTTTTTCACCATGCCAATGGCTGATCATTAAGGATGCATGCACTGTACTATCACCATTTGAGAAGGCCACAAGGGTGGTGAGCCGTGACCATGCATGCATCAGTGACACAATTCCTGTTGTGTTCCTGCTGGTGCAGACTCTGCGTGGCATTATGGACAGGGCACTCGAGGCAGAGAAGCAGGAGGAAGAGGAGGACTTCCTTTCCTTTCAAGGCCCACTTTAGCATTGTTCCTATGCTACAGAACACACAAGGAGACAGGGGAGGAGGAGGAGGAGGAAGAGGAGGGAGATTCTAGCAGTTTTGGAGGCATGGAAAAAACAAAAGGGTAGGTATGTATTAAGCTCATCCAATGTATAATGCTAGGTAATATAAGTGATTTGCTAAGTATAAAAACCACTATTTATTAAATACCCAATAATTTAGGGGTTTATCCATCAAGTTGGCCTCTGAATTGCAAAACCATATAGAAAAAAGGGGGAGAAAGTTGAAGGATCAAAAAGTCCTTCAGCAAAAGAATTCTTCAACAAGGCTCAACTGGTTATACAGACTTATAATGAGTGAACCGCAATTAGTGAAGTAGAAAATTTCATTAATTTATTCAATTAGTTTTAAACAAAACACAACATCAAGAACACCTGATTAAAATAAGACTAGTCAACAAAAACACTAACCGGTCCACCTTTTTGATTCACCTAATAGACCAATCCGGTAACCATACTCTTGGAGCCATTATTTGAATTATCTCCATTCACCAGGACTATTCAATTGATATTGATGAATATTTTTTTACATTCTCAATACCGGTATTACTATTAAAGGTCATTAGCGGATGAATGAATGCGGTGTGTATGGTTGATCGGGTGGCCATCCTTGTTTAGTGTTTTTGTTGACTAGTCTTATTTTAATCAGGTGTTCTTGATGTTGTGTTTTGTTTAAAACTAATTGAATAAATTAATGACATTTTCTACTTCACTAATTGCGGTTCACTCATTATAAGTCTGTATAACCAGTTGAGCCTTGTTGAAGAATTCTTTTGCTGAAGGACTTTTTGATCCTTCAACTTTCTCCCCCTTTTTTCTATATGGTTTTGCAATTCAGAGGCCAGCTTGATGGATAAACCCCTAAATTATTGGGTATTTAATAAATAGTGGTTTTTATACTTAGCAAATCACTTATATTACCTAGCATTATACATTGGATGAGCTTAATACATACCTACCCTTTTGTTTTTTCTATATGAGTTTTCTTGAGATATTACTTCTCTTCTAGGTATAGCTCTCCAAAACCGCAACACACATCATAAAAACCCTGGGTTTTTAATCAATACAGAGTGGTGGAATTTTTCTGTGAAACACCGGTAAAGCAATCTTCTATGCGGGCGGTTTGACTTTTCGTTTTTTCTGTATAAGTTTAATCCCTTAACACATACAAAATCGTTTCATGAACTTAGTCTTGTTAATAGTTATAATATGGCATATCTTTTAGACGAGGTGATTGAAAGTGAAATTAGCTCTGCTTTTCTATGTGACCCCTCAACATCAGAGGAAACTAATGATACACTGAGAACACTATTTAAAAACCATAAAAAACTTACTGTAAAATATCTCAATCGCAAATGGGATATTTCATCTCTAAAGTCACATATAGAACATAAAATCATCCCGAGGGGTCTCAGAGAACGAATAATTCCAGCAGGCCATCTCCATACACCAAGATTTTTAGAACAATGGAAAAAACGCTGCCTAGCTCGCGGGATTGATACCCTACAAATGATAGTTGATGACGAACTACTACAGCTAGATGAAATTAAGCTAGAAATTGACAAAAGTGTAGAACTATTAGAACCCTTTAAAAACGATCCCACTTTTGAGACAAATAATGAATTTCTGAAAAAAGAGATAGAGAAGCTTCAAAAAACTCTCAAAACTACAAAACAAGAACGTTTTAGACAGAACCTTCTTGACTGGGAGAAAGGTGATATTTTTGATCCCACCATCCACAGAGGAAGGAGCAAATCCCGGAGTAGGCATAATTCTAAATCCAGAAGGAAAAACCCTCCCGTATACACATCCTCAGATAGTGAACAGGATCTAACTGAAGCTAGCCTAGCTAAATCTGTGATTTTTTTAGACCCCAAGGGGACCCAGGGAAAAGGTCCCGGCCCCAGAAAGCCAGCACTAAACAAGGTATCACAGAAAGGCAAACAAGAATCACTGACACACGAATCCGGGCAGGTAAACAAACACGACGCGGACAGATACAAAAGGGAACTAAGATCAAGGTCACACAAGAATTAGCGAGAATAGATACTCTAGAAATCAATGAAGGGGAACAGACTGTAACCACCGATATGAAAATAGTAAACCTGACGGAATTCCCTTTAAATAAACACCATTTATCCCTTCTAAAAAGAGGACTGTCATTCTCACCCAAAGCAACAATGAGTGAGTTCGAGGTATATAAAGATATCAGTTTATTTCTAAGGAAACTAGTATTTAGTAGTTGGCATGGCCAACAACAGAGTAAAGTGCCAATGACTGATATAGATAGGGAAGAACAAGAGGCACTGCAGAACCTTGTCTCCCTTTTAGAGGAAAATGATGAAATTGACATAGACTCGCTACATGAAACCGAGACTGAGTGTGCACGTCAATCAAATCTACCAATTAAATCATTAAAAATGCCACCACTAGCGAAACATCGCTGGATTTCACTTTTCCCTGACCAAGTCCGTAAAGACTTGTCCAAGGTTAACTGGAAGTGGAAAGGTGCTGATAATTTAACCAAGAATGAACGAACCGCACTTAGACAACTAGAGGAGGCAGATGATATAATAATCAAGAATAGTGACAAAGGCGGTAATACTGTCATCCTTACACAAACAATGTATGAAGGGGAAATTGAACGTTTATTGGGTGATAGGGAAACATATCTAAGATTAGAAAACAATCCGTTCCCCAATATAGTATATGAACTAAACTTCAAATTAAGCTTTGCTTATGAAGAAAAACTCATTTCCAAAAAAGAATTTAACTACCTTAGGGTAACTAAATATAATACTCCAACGTTTTACATCATCCCCAAGCTCCATAAATCTATTACCAACCCCCCAGGGAGACCCATAGTCTCTGCCATCAAGGGACCGCTGGAGCGGGTGGGCAAACTAGTGGATGCTTTAATCAAAGACCTGGTTGTGGAGTTTCCCTCTTTTGTACAGGACACACGAGATGTGCTTGAACATCTTGAGGGAATTAAATATCTCCCGGGGACCCTTTTGGTGGGGATCGACGTTGAATCATTATATACGTCGATTCCCCACACGTGGGGCCTCAAAGCCATTGATCATTTTCTACAACAAAAATTTCCACTTTTAGCAGCTCAAAATGAATTCCTGGTAGACACTCTAAACTTCATGTTGACAAATAACTGCTTCCAGTTTCTAAATAGAAACTACAAACAAATAAGAGGAACATCGATGGGAGCACCCTGGGCACCTGCCTATGCTTGTCTCCACTTGGGGCTATGGGAGGAAGAACTGGTGTACACATCCACCCTCTATCGTGAGCATAGCCATCTATGGCTAAGATTCATTGACGATGTGATCATGCTATGGGGTGGGTCCCCAGATGAACTTAAGCTATTCATGAGTGAACTCAATTTAAATGATAGGAACATTAAATTGACCTACACATGGGACCAGCAGAGCCTTTCCTTTTTGGATCTATCTATATCAGTCATTGATGACCAATTGTCTACCAGGACTTTTAGGAAGGACACAGCAGCCAATAACCTCCTCTTTGCTGGTAGCCATCACCCCAGGTCACTAATACAAGGAATTCCAGTGGGGCAATTCTTAAGAAGCAGAAGAAACTGCTCTAGGGATGATGATTTCCACACAGAGGCGAGCCAGTTATATAGCAGATTTAGAGATAGAGGATATTCACATGGCTGCTTAAGAAAAGCCAAGAGAAGAGCCTTCCAAACTGATAGAAAGGACCTGCTAATTAAAAAGAAAAAAGAGAAAGAAACTCATTTACAAGCTACTATTCGTATCATCACTAAGTATGGTACCCAATGGGAACAGGTCAGGAGTATACTCAGCCAGCATTGGCATATCCTGTCAGAAGCCCCTATCCTTGGCGAGTTTGTGGGTGACCGTCCCCTGCTCACTGCAAGGAGATCCCGTAATTTAAAAGACAGTCTTGTTCAGTCTGAATATGTCAGGTCAACCAAACCAAATTGGTTGACTGATTTACCCCCCCTTAAGGGCATGTATGCCTGTGGGAGGTGCTCCATATGTAAATATACAGACCGCACTGATGTGTTCACCAACTCAGATGGTACTAAAACCTTTAAAATTACCAACTTTATTAATTGTCTTACTACCCGAGTTATATACATGTTATCCTGCCCATGCTGGAAAATATATGTGGGAAAAACAAAACGACAATTAAGAATTAGAGTTGGTGAACACATCCAAACCATAATGAAAAAAGATGACGAACGGCCACTTTCACTTCATTTTCTGAAATACCACGACGGTAAACCGGATGGATTGATTCCTTTTGTTGGAGGCATGGAAGCAGAGGGAGACATACGTCAAACAGTAAGAGATGGTTTTCCACCCCAAAACCCTTTGGAGTAGTACATGGCTGGGAGGATGCAATTCCATGGCTGGGAGGATGGTGCGTGGCGGTGGGCTGGAGTGATTGGGGGGTGGGGTCTTTGGTCAGGTCCTTCTGTCGCCCCCCCTCCAACCTATGGAGCACCAGCCGCCACTGGATTGTAATAATTGTAAATAGAACACAAAGAAAACTTCACCTCTCCCAAAACAGCAACAATGTAAAGACTGATCAGGTCCAATAGAGATACACTATATTACCAAAAGTATTGGGATGCCTGCCTTTACATGCACAGGAACTTTATTGGTTTCCCAGTCTTATGTCTTTAAGGACCTTGCTTTGTGCACTGGTCCAAATCATTTGGTGGAGGGGGGATTATGGTGTGGGTTTGTTTTTCAGGGGTTGGGCTTGGCCCCTTAGTTCCAGTGAAGGGAAATCTTAAGGCGCCAGCATCCCAAGACATTTTGGACAATTTCATGTTCCCAACTTTGTGGGAAAAGTTTGGGGATGGCTCCTTCCTGTTCCAACATGACTGCCCACCAGTGCACAAAGCAAGGCCCACAAAAACATGCATGAGCGAGTTTGGGGTGGAGGAACTTGACTGGTCTGCACAGAGTCCTGACCTTACCCTGATAGAACACCTTTGGGATGAATTAGTGCAGAGACTGCGAGCCAGGCCCTCTCGTCCAACATCAGTGCCTGACCGCACTTCTGGAAGAATGATCAAACATTCCAAGGACACACTCCTAAACCTTGTGGACAGCTTTCCCAGGAGAGTTGAAGCTGTTATAGCTGCAAAGGGTGGGCCACTCAATATTGACCCCTACGGACTAAGACTGGGATCCCATTAAAGTTCATGTGTAAAGGCAAGTGTCCCAATACTTTTGGTAATATAGTGTATTTATAAATGCTGGAGCTCATGTCATTAATATAATACAGATATCTTCTAGATTTTTCTCATTGTTTCTGTGTGCTGTAATGTCTGTTTCTAAAGTGCTTAACCCCTTCCATACCGGACACTTCGCCCCCTTCCTGCCCAGGCCGATTTTCAGCTCTCAGCGCTCTCACACTTTGAATGACAATCACTCAGAAACATTTCGCTTTGTTTATGTTATAAAAAAATTCAAATAAATAATCTTTCTTCATATATTTAGACCAAAATGTATTCTGTTCCATTTCTTTGGTGAAAATACCCTAAATCAGTGTATATTATTTAGTCTGTGTGAACGTGATAGAGTCCACAGACTGGGATATACAGTATATGTGAAAATTGATCCATCCTGATGTAGTGACGGCCGATCTCATTTCTTGAGGCCCTAAAATGCGCTGATTGAAGTTCTGCCCCCGATGTTCATTGTGTTTGTATTGTTCTTCTTCCAGACAGTGAAAACTGCATGAAATGTCCTGATGATGAATGGCCAAACAAGAAGAAGGATCGGTGTGTTCCAAGAGTGGTGGATTTCCTCTCCTACACTGATGATCCCATTGTTGGAGTATTTTCGGCTGTCTCCATCCTCTGTTGTCTTCTGACTGGTTTAATATTGAGGATATTTATACATTATCAGGACACATCCATTGTTAAAGCCAATAACAGGAACCTGAGCTATCTTCTCCTGGTCTCCATCATGCTGAGCTTCCTCTGTGTCTTCTTGTTCCTCGGCCATCCAGTAGATGTGACCTGCATGCTCCGTGTCTCCTCTTTTGGTGTCATCTTCTCAGTTGCCGTCTCTTCTCTTCTTGCCAAAAGTATCATGGTGTGTATTGCTTTTAAAGCCACCAAACCTGGGAGTCCCTGGAGGAAATGGATGGGAGCCAAACCACCTAATTTTATCATCTGTGTGCTCTCATTGGTCCAAATAATAATCTGTGTCACCTGGTTGTCTATTTCTCCCCCCTTCCAGGATCAGGACATTTACTCTTATCAGGGGAAGATCATCATTCAGTGTAATGAGGGTTCAGTTATCGGCTTCTACTCTGTCCTGGGATATATGGGGCTTCTGGCAGCTGTGAGTTTCATTATCGCTTTTTTAGCCAGGACATTACCGGACAGTTTTAATGAGGCCAAGTACATCACCTTCAGCATGCTGGTGTTCTGTAGTGTCTGGATTGCCATGATCCCGGCCTATCTGAGCACCAGAGGGAAATACATGGTGGCGGTGGAGGTTTTTGCTCTAATAGCCTCAAGTTCTGGACTTCTTGCTTGTATATTTTTCCCAAAATGTTACATAATTCTGTTCAGACCCGACCTGAATACAAAAACATTTATCCACTAATGAGTATGGAGCAATGCTGGGTTATTACCAGTAGTTATAGCATTATCTCTATTATTGTTAATTGTAGTATTTTGCTAGTGTATTGAGAATGAACATTATTAAATCTGAACATTTCATACTTACCTCTTAGGTGGAAGGTGGGTTTAATCTTTGTTCTGCACACTGCTGGTATCCAGACATGTTGGGTTTGTTGGAATTCTTGTCTCCTGCGGGGTGTAGTGGTTCCTCCCACCACCCGTTACATAATCAGAGAATAGAGAGATCACCCATCGCTCTACAAGAGAGGGAAGATGTCACCCACCACCTTCCAGAAAGATAAATAATGATGCAATTTTAGTTGCGGGATCAAATATCTATGTAGAAGTATCTGTCTATATTAATAAATATAATTTGATTGGTGAATTCTAAAATGAATATTAATACAAGTTAAATTTTAAGTGATAGGTTGACTTCATTTTAAAGAACTTTTAGGTTATAGGATCTAATTAGGGGTTTTTTTCTCAGAGAAAAGGGGCAGGAACTCCCGTATCCCAAGTCACCCCTTGTCTCCACCCCTTACCCACCTCCAAGCACCAACCCTTGTCTCTGCCCCCAACCCACCCCCAAGTACCATCCCTTGTCTCCATCTCCAAGCACCATCCCTTGTCTCCACCCTCTACCCACCTCAAAGCACAATCCCTTGTCCCTTACCCACGTCTAAACACCATTCCTTGTTTCCACCCCCTACCCACCTCCAAGCACCATCCCTTGTCTCCACCCCTTACCCACCTTCAAGCACCATCCCTTGTCTCCACCCCTACCCACCTCCAAGCACCATCCCTTGTCTCCACCCCCTACCCACCTCTAGCACCATCCCTTGTCTCCACCCCCTACCCACCTCCAAGCACCATTCCTTGTCTCCACCCCCTGCCCACTTCTAAGCACCATTCCTTGTCTCCACCCTACCCACCTCCATGTACCATCCCTTGTTTCCGCCCCCTACCCACCTCTAAGCACAAATTTATTGTCTCCATTCCTACCCACCTTCAAGCACCATCCCTTGTCTTCGCTTCCTCCCCACCTCCAAGCACCATCCCTTGTCTTCGCTTTCTACCCACCTCCAAGCACCATCCATTGTCTCCGCCCCCTACCCACCTCCAAGCACCATCCCTTGTCCCCGCCCCCCACCCACCTCTAAGCACCATCCCTTGTCCCCGCCCCTACCCACCTCCAAGCACCATCCCGTGTCTCCTCCCCCTACCCACCTCAAAGCACCATTCCTTGTCTCCACCCTTGTCCACCTCCAAGCACCATCCCTTGTCTCCACCCCCTACCCACCTCCAAGCACCATCCCTTGTCTCCACCCCCAAGAACCATCCCTTGTCTCCATCTCTACCCACCTTCAAGCACCATCCCGTGTCTCCACCCCTACCCACCTCCAAGCACCATCCCTTGTCTCCACCCCCTACCCACCTCCAGCACCATCCCTTGTCTCCACCCCTACCCACCTCCAAGCACCATTCCTTGTCTCCACCCCCTACCCACCTCCAAGCACCATCCCTTGTCTCCACCCCCAAGAACCATCCCTTGTCTTCACCTCTACCCACCTCCAAGCACCATCCCTTGTCTCCACCCCCTACCCACCTCCAAGCACCATCCCTTGTCTCCACCCCCTACCCACATCCAAGCACCATTCCTTGTCTCCACCCCCTACCCACCTCCAAGCACCATCCCTTGTCTCCACCCCCTACCCACCTCCAAGCACCATCCCTTGTCTCCACCCCCTACCCACCTCCAAGCACCATTCCTTGTCTCCACCCCCTGCCCACTTCTAAGCACCATTCCTTGTCTCCACCCCTACCCACCTCCATGTACCATCCCTTGTTTCCGTCCCCTACCCACCTCTAAGCACAATTTTATTGTCTCCATTCCTACCCACCTTCAAGCACCATCCCTTGCCTTCGCTTCCTCCCCACCTCTAAGCACCATCCCTTGTCTTCGCTTCCTACCCACCTCCAAGCACCATCCATTGTCTCTGCCCCCTACCCACCTCCAAGCACCATCCCTTGTCCCGCCCCCCACCCACCTCCAAGCACCATCCCTTGTCCCGCCCCCTACCCACCTCCAAGCACCATCCCTTGTCTCCTCCCCCTACCCACCTCTAAGCACCATTCCTTGTCTCCACCCTTGTCCACCTCCAAGCACCATCCTTTGTCTCCACCCCCAAGAACCATCCCTTGTCTCCAGCTCTACCCACCTTCAAGCACCATCCCTTGTCTCCACCCCTACCCACCTCTAGCACCATCCTTGTCTCCACCCCCTACCCACCTCTAAGCACCATCCCTCGTCTCCACCCCCTACCCACCTCCAAGCACCATCCCTTGTTTCCACCCCCTACCCACCTCCAAGCACCATCCCTTGTTTCCACCCCCTACCCACCTCCCAGTACCACATTTTAATTGTGGGATAAAATACATGTAGATGTACCTGTATATATTAATAAATATATTTTGATTGGTGAATTCTAAAATGATTTTTATTAGATGTTAAATTTGATGAGAGCACGTTCTCAGTAATTTCAAAATATAAGTGATAGCCTGACTTCATTTAAAAGAACTTTTATGTTATAGGATCTAATCAGGGCTTTTTTCTCAGCGAATAGGTGCAGGGATAGTCCTTGGTGGTGGGTCGGGGCTGAGACAAGGGATAGTGCTTGGAGGTGTGTAGAGGGTGGAGACAAGGGATGGTGCTTGGAGGTGGGTATGGGGTGGAGACAAGGGATGGTGCTTGGGGATGGGTAGTGATAGCAAAATCAGGCTGTACGCAGAGCACACAGCCAGATATCGTGTCTCTAATGATAACACACTTCGTCTTAATGCAATAATACATCTTAAGCTAAAAGTTCACTCACCATTCGTTCAATTTCCCATTCATTCAATAACCAAACATCACTGCACTGCTATGTTCTCATCTCGGCATCCCAGCATCACTGACTGCCGAGGCACTCACAGACTCCTTTTATTACTCCAAAAGATCTCACAAACAGGAAGTGATGGCTGCAGCAGCCAATCACCTCCTCCATGGGAAGGGACATCACATGATGTCCCCTCCACACAGGAAAATTACCATACAAGGATATCCCTTCCAGCAGGGTTAAATACATGAATACAATAATGACTAAAGTCTTATGGGCGTGTCCGGGCAAGAAAAGCGTGTATGCTTTAAGCAAACAAAGTCGTATTTCTTTAAAACATGGGCGCTTTCATTGACTCTGAAACGCCCATAAGCTCTCATATTACCGCTGATAGGAATCCTTATTTTGTGCCATTCCATAGAATAACGCATATCCAGATTATACTATTATTGCTTGTGGAAGGGAGGCTATCTGCAGGCGTGCGCTTCAAATCTCGACCATGCTGATCAGACACAGCAGAGACAAGAGCGCACATCTGCCTATAACCAATGATGTCTTGGCAGAGCGAGCATATCCCCTCCTCAACGATCGTCCATGCTAATGCACAGAGGGCCCCTCGTCGGTGGACATATCCCCACGCTGCAAACATCACACTCCAACCTCAAGACGTTTTCCACTACCAGACGAGATTTAACCAGCCTCAGACTGCCCCAGTCAGCTCTTTAGAGCGGGTTGCGGAAGTACTAACACTGGGTGACACCATGATAATACATATTAAATACATCTTGAAATTTCCACGACAGATGGGGGCGGAGACAAGGGATGATGCTTGGAGGCGGGTAGGGAGACAAGGGGTGACATGGGATACAGAAGTTCCAACCGCAAATTCAAACAAGGCCAAAGAGATTAAAGTGGTTCTAAAGTCAGAAGTTGTCACTGTGCCCCATCAAATGCAACCACTGTGCTCCATCAAATACAACCACTGTGACCATCAAATGCAACCACTATGCCATCAATTGCAGCCGCTGTGCCCCATCAAATTCAGCCACTGTGCCCATCAAATGCAGCCACTGTGCCCCATAAAATGCAGCCACTGTGCCCCATCAAATGCAGCCACTGTGCCCATCAAATGCAACCACTGTGCCCATCAAATGCAACCACTGTGCCCATCAAATGCAACCACTGTGACCCGCCCGCTTGTTGACTGCCTGACACTTACCCCATCTTGGTGGGGAATCAGGCAGTGGGTGATGACGGTGAGCTGTGGGATGGTGGAATGAGCAGCGGGTCAGGCGGTGGCTCCTGTGTCCTCCATTTGTCTCTTCTTTCTTCCTGCTAGGCGTCCAATTGGAGCACCTGTGCCTTCAGTCAATCAGGTGACGGGTATTAGACCCACGCCTCCTGATTGGCTGAGAGGTGGTTTAGTGTTAGAAAAGTGAATATTCATTTGCGTTTCTAACACACCTGGGTGGGCTCCAAGCGCAATTCTCTGTGCTCTGAGTCCACTTTTTTTAAGCCTATTAGAGCCTATGGCTCTAATTAGGTGCTTTTAAAAAAAAAAAAAACGCCCCTGTAATTCCGGCGCCTGGCATCCGAAAAGGGTCTGGACCCCTGAATAGGGGGTGGCTACAACGGCCATGTATAGACTCATGCTATGCATGCATCTATCCATTCTACACAGAGGGGGTGGCGCCTGGGCGTCCTTAATGGATGGGCCGCCACTAGCTGAGACACAGAAGCAGGCACCATTGGCTCTTTCTGCTGTCAATCAAAGTCAGTGAGCCAATAATGAGAGAGAGGGGGTGGGGCCGAGCCGCAACTCCGTGTCTGAATGGACACACAGAGCAGCAGCTCGGCTCGGGTGTCCCCATAGCAAGCTGCCTGCTGTGGGGGCACTCGGCAGGAGGGAGGTGCCAGGGTCACAGAAGAGGGAACTGAGAAGAGGAGGATCGGGGCTGATCTGTGCAAAACCATTTCACAGAGGAGGTAAGTATGACGTGTTTGTTATTTTTAAAAATTTAAAATTAAATAGTTCAACACACCATAAAGCAGAATCAGTGGGAGCCCCGAGTGTGTCACTTGCCACTGTCGCCTGCCACCAGATGAGGATTGTCACTTGCCACGTCACCTGCCAGAAGTTGCAGATTGTCACTTGCCACGTCACCTGCCAGAAGTTGCAGATTGTCACTTGCCACGTCACCTGCCACAAGTTGCGGATTGTCACTTGCCACATCACCTGCCAGAAGTTGCGGATTGTCACTTGCCACGTCACCTGCCAGAAGTTGCAGATTGTCACTTGCCACGTCACCTGCAACAAGTTGCGGATTGTCACTTATCACGTCGCCTGCCAGAAGTTGCAGATTGTCACTTGCCACGTCACCTGCCACAAGTTGCGGATTGTCACGTCACCTGCCAGAAGTTGCAGATTGTCACTTGCCACGTCACCTGCCAGAAGTTGCAGATTGTCACTTGCCACGTCACCTGCCAGAAGTTTCAGATTGTCACTTGCCACGTCACCTGCCAGAAATTGCAGATTGTCACTTGCCACGTCACCTGCCACACGTTGCAGATTGTCACTTGCCATGTCGTCTGTCACCAGATGTAGATTGTCACTTGCCACGTCACCTGCCAGAAGTTGCGGATTGTCACTTGCCACGTCACCTGGCACAAGTTGCAGATTGTCACTTGCCACGTCACCTGCCAGAAGTTGCAGATTGTCACTTGCCACGTCACCTGCCAGAAGTTGCGGATTGTCACTTGCCACGTCACCTGCCACAAGTTGCAGATTGTCACTTGCCACGTCACCTGCCAGAAGTTGGGAAAAGGAAGTTTATGCACCAAGTGCATTGAAGGATGCCCCCATGGACTTTATATGGCAGAGATAGATTGTATCAAAAGTCAAATTGAGTAAAAAATTTGGCACACAGGTGCGTACTTTATTAATATAGTGAGAAAAAAAAGTGCACTAAATAGGACACAGAGTATTTTGAATACACAATAGGACAATACATACATCATCATATATAGAACATATTCAAATAGCCCAAAATACTAAATCCAATTTGTTGCTCAAAGTGTATTGGAGATCAGCTGGTTGGATTCCCATACAAATACCCAACATGTTTCAGAATTTTACTGCACTGATGTGCGTCTTTTCCTTCATCAGGGGTGGTATTGTAGTTTTAGGAGGCTAATGTTCATATCTGTAAATATAAGTACAATTGTATAATATGTGTGGGAAAAATAACCTCATCACACTACAAACAAACTTATTTTTAACAATAGCAATAGTAACCAAAGATACTCACATATGTTAGATTCAGAGGAGATTAATTAAGGATTAATACAAAAATGCAGAGCCGGGAGAGGGGGAAGTGGCCTGAGACGGAAGTGATGTGAGAGGGCGGTTCCACCAGTCCGTGCGGTGTTGTGCTGTGCTACTACTCCCAGCTTGAGAGGATGGATGATATCAGTGGAGTGCCCTCATCCTCACCCTGCCTTGCTGCCTCGCTGCCTTGCTGCCTTGCTGCCTTGCTGCCTAGCCTGAAAATCATACCAGCGCATACCTTCCTTTTAAACCTTCCTTCTAAACTAAGGTGACCAGATTTTTAAATTGAAATCCGGGGACATTTTTTGTTTACTAGTAATGGCAGCAATCAGTGACTCTCTGCACGTTGCCGCCGCCTCACAGCCTCTCAAGTCTCACTCTCTGGGCCCCGGCTACTACTGGGTGGGGAGCGGAGAAATCACTCCACCAGAGAAGTCAAGAAGATAAGCAGGTAGGCAGCTGGCCAGGACTTGTGCCAAGGCAGAAGAACATGCGAGCGGAGCTTAATAGGCATGCACCCGAAACTGAAGAAATATTCCCTCCGCTCCGACCAGCACATGATCATCAGAAAGGGGCACAGATAATGGAAAGAAATACAACCCCCTAAGCTAATAGGAGCAGCAGAGCGGGGGGGGTGTAACGGCACCCCAATCTCAAGGGGTATTAACGCCGTTTACGAGGTTCCCTCTCCTAGACACACATCCACTCGCTACCGATATCCACAGCTAAACGACCCTTTCCTATAGGAGCCGACCCCTCTGGAAGAAGACGAGACGCACTCTGTCTCTTCTGTAGTAGGAATGAATTTATTATTGACAAACATTGTAACTTTATACACAATTCAGGGCACATGATTTAACATGAACAAGGGCCCAGCTCCACCCACACATCCCAAAACTCAACACCTCATCTGACGTCTGCTAGGCTTCAAAAGATCCCAACACAATAGAATATACGATCTCCAGTACACATCTTCCCACAAAGGGTTGGCAGCCAGTCTGTCTGGCGACAACAGGTTCTAAACCCTTTACATCTTAAATCCCTTTGTATTGTAAATCCCAGTCTGCCTTTACAATACACACACGTATAGGGTTAATTACTTCTATTCACACCAGACCTTCCCAAGTCATACTGAACAATAGAATGCAAATTACCTTAATTCCTCACAGCCATGATTACACAAAGTCAGGGCTGTCGGTGATGATATTAGCATCTAATGCCGCGTACACACGATCGTTTTTCCCGTCGGGAAAAATGACATTTTTTTTTTTTCGCCGAGAAAAACGATCGTCTGTGGGCTTTATGCCGTTTTTCTCGTTGAGAAAAACGGCAGGAAAAACGACGAGAAAAATTAGAACATGTTCTAAATTTTCTCGTCGTTTTTTCCATCATTTTTTTCCGCGGCAGTTTTCCCATAGGGAGACACTGCCGCGGAGCCCACAGACGGTCGTTTTTCTCGTCAAAGAAAAAAATGACGGGAAAAACGGTCGTGTGTGGGGGAACATGCCGTTCCCTCGTTTCTCATTTTTTTTCATGCCGTGATTCACGGCGGTGTTTTCACCGCCGTGAATCACGATCGTGTGTACGCGGCATAAGAATATGTGTCTAAACATCATGAAGGCGTCACTTTCCAATTAACCTGTTGAGGTCATAATCAAACAGTAGAGAGTTCTTTGCAGGTATCCTGGGGAATATGGTGGATGAATATTACAGACCCAATCTAGATAAAATGTATGTACAGCATTGAATATGGCCATCATAGACCATATTGGGGTTTTCATTCACCCTGTGCCCCTAATAGAGACACAGGGTGATTGACACATAAGAGCCATTGGGGAAGCTGGCGCAAGGGTATTTCATACTTCCTAAGCGATTCTGAGTTCCCCGGGCCTTCCCGTTACATCTCTCCCCTTTCGGCAGGAGACTAACAGAGGGGGGAACCCCAGACGGGTTGACTCCGAAGTTAGTCCATAGGTCCCTTCTTCTAATGCCGGTATCCACACAGTACCCCAAATAAATTTCTCCAAACAGAGAATCGCTTACCCAGCCAACCTCTGCCTCTCTCAGAGAACACACCCGCCGCTGGGGAGAGGCCTGGACTGGCCCTTCTCCCTGGAGTCCTTTCTGCCGCTGGAGAGAAGACAGGGTGACTGGGCTCAGTCCGTCATGCTGTTGGGGATCTGGGTCGACTGCCCGGCATCCCTGTGGTATACAAGTGGAGACTGAAGTCCCATCCACTTGTGGTAGGTGAAAATCTCCCAGTGCTTGCAAAGCAAGGCTGACATCCTCCTGTCTCAGTGTCACACCATTTTCTGGGGTTGTGTCAGTGAGGACTGAAGTCCCATCCAATACCACAGGAACTCCCTCTTCTGTTAGTTGGGAGCCGAGGCCCGTGGCGCTCGGCTCTGTTGCCAGCTCTTCTGCTGGGTTGCTGTGAGTGGAGACCGCAGTCCCATCCACCGATATCCGCTCAAGTGGCAGTTGTGTGCAGCGGCCAGTAGCATTCTGCCCTGCTGCCAGTGATTCAGCTGGGAGTAAAAGCTTTACTGCCTCAGCTTGTTGCTGGGGAGAGGGGCCAACTGCCCCGGCTCCCTGAAACTCCACAGTGGTTTCCGGTGCTGGGCAGAGGTGGGTATCACTCTGCCCTGTTGCCAGCACTTCTGCTGGGGACTCCACACCATCTGCTCTGGTTAACTGTTGGGGGGGAGATGGCCTGCTTCTCCTCCCTGCATCTCTCGCAACCTCCTTCCGAATTCCTCTTCCATGGCGGCTGGTTCTTTAGGCGTTGTCCCCGATTGCCGTATTTGCGCCATTCTCTGCTCATGTTGCCGCTCATCCTGCCGCTCGATGTCTCTAATGGCTTCCCGTATGGCGGTCTCTGATGGGTTAGCACCATACAATGCCAACCGCTGTCGCACTCGTTGCTGAAACAAATCTTCAACTGACCGGGGTCCTGCATCACCCTCCTTCGGCTGCATCGCTGGCCAGTCACTGTGGTGGTTTGGAGTGTCCCAGGAACTGGAGGGAAAATCCCGCTGCCGCCAATCAATGTAACGGCACCCCAATCTCAAGGGGTATTAACGCCGTTTATGATGTTCCCTCTCCTAGACACACATCCACTCGCTACCGATATCCACAGCTAAACGACCCTTTCCTATAGGAGCCGACCCCTCTGGAAGAAGACGAGACGCACTCTGTCTCTTCTGTAGTAGGAATGAATTTATTATTGACAAACATTGTAACTTTATACACAATTCAGGGCACATGATTTAACATGAACAAGGGCCCAGCTCCACCCACACATCCCAAAACTCAACACCTCATCCTGACGTCTGCTAGGCTTCAAAAGATCCCAACACAATAGAATATACGATCTCCAATACACATCTTCCCACAAAGGGTTGGCAGCCAGTCTGTCTGGCGACAACAGGTTCTAAACCCTTTACATCTTAAATCCCTTTGTATTGTAAATCCCAGTCTGCCTTTACAATACACACACGTATAGGGTTAATTACTTCTATTCACACCAGACCTTCCCAAGTCATACTGAACAATAGAATGCAAATTACCTTAATTCCTCACAGCCATGATTACACAAAGTCAGGGCTGTTGGTGATGATATTAGCATCTAAGAGTATGTGTCTAAACATCATGAAGGCGTCACTTTCCAATTAACCTGTTGAGGTCATATTCAAACAGTAGAGAGTTCTTTGCAGGTATCCTGGGGAATATGGTGGATGAATATTACAGACCCAATCTAGATAAAATGTATGTACAGCATTGAATATGGCCATCATAGACCATATTGGGGTTTTCATTCACCCTGTGCCCCTAATAGAGACACAGGGTGATTGACACATAAGAGCCATTGGGGAAGCTGGCGCAAGGGTATTTCATACTTCCTAAGCGATTCTGAGTTCCCCGGGCCTTCCCGTTACAGGGTGTAATTCAGATTTTTTTTTTTTTAATCCTGCACTGACTGTCTTTGAAATTGCCCCAGCTCAAATCCAATCCGGGGACAAAACCGGGGACAGACTTGGTCCGGGGACAGTGTCCTCAATCCGGGGACTGTCCCCTGAAACCGGGGATGTCTGGTCACCCTATTCTAAACCTTCTAAACCTCCCAGCAGTCTACCCGCAATCTCCCTGAAATCTCTCTGAATCTCCTTGAAACTTCAGAAACTTCAGAAATTCCTTTGCTGTTAATGACTACACGGATTAGATGACGCCAGGGAAGAGAGTTAAAGCCAGTGAAAGCCAGTGAAGACGCCAGTGAAGACGCCAGTGCAGGAGAGGTTAATGTCAGAGATCTCCAGAAAAACTCTGTCAGTAATTACACTGGTAAGTCAGATAAAATAAGACTGTTTTAACTGATCTATTTGACCTGTGTCCATCTGCATATACAACATAAATAACAGCACGGATAACAGCGCTGTGTAACAGTGGAGAGGGACACAACTGTTCATGGTTTAGTGATTACTGCAGCGGAACGTCTTGGAGATATCATTGAAAAGTCTGGCAGGTGGCTGGTGGCTGGAGCAGATATGGAAGTAGAAATGTAGCAGTAGCTACAAATCTGGTGTTTTGTTATCTGGTGTTATGCACTACGGGACTGTTTGATCTGTATATGCCTGTATATGCTTGCATGAATAACAGTATGGACAATAGAGGTTCATAGAGGTTCATAGTGATGTGTAACAGCTCATTGATTACTGCTGCAGTTGAGACGCCTGGCTGGCTGGAGTTGATATTGATATTAAAGCAGAAAAGGAGCAGCAGCTTTAAGTCAGGTGCTATGCACTACGGGCTCTTTATCTATAGCCCTATGTCTTCCAATACCTCCATACCTCCATACCTTCATACCTCCAAATATTATCTTTAAAAGACTTTGACTGAACTTCAGATTCTGTTCAGTGTACTAGTCGCGGATTCTTGCTGTGGAACTCTTGCTTACAAACTTTTTGTGGAAATTTGAAACTGGAGGAGGCAGAGGTATTATATAAAAGTAATATCTATAAAGCAAGAAAATATATGGACTTTATGAAAGTTGTGCATTATGGGACTGTTTTGATCTGTATAAAATTGAATATAAAAAACTGAGTATAAAACTGAATATACCTGCATGAATATACCTGCATGAATATACCCGCATGAATAACACTGTGGATATGAACAACAGCACTCTGCAACCCCGGGTAACAGGTTACAGATCACTGTATACTGTTGCAGGAAGGACCGGGAGACACTATTGAGAAGCCAGGCAGGCTGGTTGGCTGGTGGTTGGAGTAGATCCTGAAACAGAAAAGCAGAAAAGAAAGGAGAGGGAGGAAAAGGAAAGAAAAAAAAAAGAAAAGAGAAAGAATAAAAAAGGAAGAGGAGTAAAGAAAAGTGGAGTAGAAAAGGGTAGGAGAGGAAGGAGAAGGTGTAAGGAGGAGGAGGAAGGAGAAAAAGAGAAAAGAGCCAAATAGGAGAAGGTTCAAGGTGAAAGATGTCAAATAAAAGAGGGAAGAAGGAGGAGGAGAAAAGAAGAGAGGAAAAAAAATGCTGTTGGGAGAGGTCTCACTACAGGAAAACATTGAATGTATAAATAAAATACAAACGCAAGATAGCTTTAAAAAAGGGATAGGGGAAGATACAGCAAAGCTGACCCCTGAAACTAGAAGTATGTCCAGACTGACATCTAGGGATGAGAAAGAACAGGTCCTAAAAGAAAATAAACAGGACTTAAACAAAACGTTGCCTCCGAAGGTACCCCAAGTTTCTTGGGGGCTAGATGGAAGACATATAGCGGATACTTCCCTGGAACAGAATAATGATTATTCTCAAACACAACAAGAGAATATGGAGGAATGTGGTCTAGAGGGCTTAGGTGGGCATAAGGTTACCGGAAGCCTAAGTCAACCTGCTAGAAAAATAGATGAACTTACCATAAAGGAACCAACTCTGAGTGATGTCTTTTCCACAATACAGGCATGTAATAACTCCCTAACGAATCAAATGTTAGATTTGAAAAAGGATATAACAGTTATAAGACAAGAAAATCAAAAAAATCTCTGAACGTACAACTGATTTGGAAAATAGGGTCAGCAAAACAGAAGACGCCCTGCCCTCTTTAATGAAGGAACTCCAACAGACCAAAAAACAAATAACGGATCAAGCGCAAAGACTGGATAATTTGGAGAATAGGCAAAGACGTAATAATGTTCGTATACTAGGTGTCCCTGAACAGGAAGGAGGACAATCAATGACCGACTTTTTTGAAAAATGGATAATGGATATACTAGGCATGGAGGGATTTTCTAAACTCTATACAATTGAAAGAGCTCATCGTATTCCTACTCGACAGATCTCCTCCTCAAGTAAACCCAGGACAGTTATAATTAAGATGCTGAATTACAGAGATAGAGACTTAATCCTTTCTAAAGCACGCCAAAAAGGAAATATTGAGTATAAGGGCAATAAAATCTCCTTTTACCCAGATTTTTCAATGGAAGTACAGAAAAAACTTGAAAAACTTAAAGAGACTAAGCGTAATCTGCGTCTAAAACAAATAACATACTCAATGTTATTCCCGGCAAAGCTGAGAATTATGGATGGAGAAAACGTTCTTTTTTTTGAAAATCCGGAAGCAGTCAACGTATGGTTAGATGAAAAGTACACAAAGGAGAAGGAAGAGACCTCCTAGTCGAATCCAAAAATTATTTTATTTTTTTTCCTCTTTTCTTGATCCCCACAATCTCTTTGGCTGATCCTTTTTTTGTTCTTGTTCTTTATATATAGCACATGCATTTCACATGCGACTGTTGATGGTCATTAGGAAGGCCCCTTGTATGAGTCCCGTGTGGACTGTTTTGAGGGGAAGAGGTTTCTACCAACCTGGGTGGTTGGTGGGAATCCCTTGGGTTGATTGGGCCCGCAGAAGAGGGAGTTTGGGGGTTTGGGGGGGGTGTACTGTTTGGGGTTTAAATTTTTTTATTTTTTTTATTTTGTTATTTTTTATTTACTTTTTTTTTTTTTTTCCTCCCGGGTTTCCTTTGCTCTCTTTTTTATTTTATTTTTCCCTCTCTCTCTCTCCCTCTCTCTCTCATCTTTTGCTCTCTCTTTTTCTTTCTCATATCAGACATTGAAGCTATGGTTAAACATTCTCTGTTGAACTGTCATGATGAGTAGTAAAATAGGGGTGCTATCATGGAATGTGAGGGGGGTAGGAGACAGGCAGAAGAGGCAAGCTGTCTATGAGACTATTGAAACTTATAAACCTAAGATAATATTTTTGCAGGAGACCCATCTCGAGCGAGAGAATACTGTGCTCTTTGAAAGAGCAAGATATCCGTATCAATTCCACGCTACATACACCACATACTCTCGAGGTGTCAGTATTTTAATTGCCCGCTCGATACGGTTCTCATGCAAAGAGAGTTTTATAGACCCAGAAGGTCGATATATTGTGTTAAGGTGTCTAATAGATGATATAAACCTTTTATTGATCAATGTTTATGTTCCTCCTCCTTATAGTGATGAAGTGCTAAAATATGTCTTTGGGAAAATGGTACAACGGCCGCATTTGCCAACTCTTGTAATGGGAGACTTTAATAATATACTGAATGAGGGGGAAGATAGACATAGCATCATAAAAGTAAAACAAACTGTGAAGAGAACTCGATTCGCTAAACAATTACAAGAGATGGGGCTAATAGACATCTGGAGAAATAGATATCCACAAAGACGAGAATACTCATGCTGCTCGAGTACATATAAATCCTTGTCAAGAATTGATCTGGCATTGGGGAATGATAATTTGCTTCCTCTGGTAGAATCAATTCAATATGCCCCTAGGGGTTTGTCAGACCACTCTCCGTTAATATTGAATATACAATCTGAGGGACAGTCACCAACCCCTTCTTGGAAAATTAATCCACAATGGCTATTATTATTGAGGGAGGAAGATAAGATTGAGTTACAGTTAATAGAATTCTTTAAGGTAAATAAAAACTCAACGTCCTTATTAGTAGTTTGGGATACTAAGAAGGCATATTTGCGTGGAATAATGATTAAAGGAATTCATAAAATTAAGAGTTCATCTAGAAGACGAGAGGTGGAAGTAATGAAAAGGGTGACTCAAACAGAACAGGATTATATTAGGGATCCTATAGAAGTAAACCGTATGGCCTGGCAGGAGGCACAGGTAGCTCATAAAAGCATGCTCTTAACCAAAGCAGAAAATAGTAGATTTTTTCAAAAACAAAAGCATTATGAGATGGGGGAACAGGTGGGGCGTATGCTGGCAGTTATAGCTCAGGCACAAGAAGGCCCTAATACTATTACAGCAGTTAAAAATTCAGAAGGGGAGGTGAAGTATGACACAGGCAGAATTCAGAAGATATTTGTGGACTTCTACACCTCACTATATGAGTCTAAGGTATCTAATCCCAGTAGCCAAATTAAACAATTTTTGGATAAATTGGATCTCCCAAAACTTAAATTAGAGGACAGAGAAGCACTTGACAGTCCCATATCCCTAGAAGAACTGAGATTAGCCATTTCACAAACCCACAATAATAAAGCACCAGGGATGGACGGATTACCGACTGAGATATACAAAAAAATTGAAAAAATTCTATTACCAGAACTTCTAGATGTGATAAAAGACGCGTATGAAAAACAAAAACTCCCGAAATCAATGCAGGAAACAATAGTAATAGTGATTCCAAAACAGGATAAAGACCCAATGCTGCCTGAGTCATATCGTCCTATATCCCTCCTTACCTCAGACGTAAAGATTCTGGCCAGGGTTCTTGCAAATAGGCTATCAAAATATATTAGTAGTCTGATACATGAAGATCAAACAGGCTTTATCCCAATGAGAGCAGCGGCAACAAATATTCATAGATTATTTTTGAACATGCAATTGCCTATGGAAAATAGGGGATCTAGAGCAATATTATGTTTAGACGCCCAAAAAGCTTTTGACATGGTGGAGTGGGAATATTTATGGAAGGTATTGGATGCCTTTGGAATTGGTACGGGTTTTTTGAAATGGGTGAAAATATTATATAGGGACCCTAAAGCTAGGGTTAGAATTAATAATATATTATCAAGCCCGTTCTCCTTATCTAGAGGGACAAGACAGGGCTGCCCGTTATCCCCATTACTATTTGCTATAGCAATAGAGCCCCTCGCCCTTGCTATAAGACAATCAACTAAAATAGTTGGGTTTCGTCGGGCAGGTAGGGAGGACAAAGTGGCCCTCTATGCAGATGACGCTCTTATTTTCTTGGGGGACACCTCAAACTCATTATCGGAACTTATGAGCCTTATCTCCATATTTGGATCATTCTCTGGCTTCCAGATTAACTGGGATAAATCCTTACTTTTACCATTGGATGAGTTAAAAACTCCATTGTTAAACCAAGCGTCTAAAATTCAAATTAAGGATACAGTGAAATACCTGGGGATAGAGATCTCTCGGGATGTAAAAGATTATATTAATTTGAATTTGAAGCCACTATTAGCAAAATTTAAAGATAAATGTCGAAGCTGGTGCAAACTACCTCTGACGGTGATAGGAAGAGCAAATCTAATTAAAATGATTTGGGCCCCGCAATTGCTTTATGTGTTTAATAATTCACCTGTATGGATCACAGCTTTTTGGTTTAGGAAATTAGAATCTCTTTTCAGGGAACTGATTTGGAGGAACAAATGACCACGTATAAAGTTAACAACCTTAATGTTAAATAAGGAAGAGGGCGGCCTTGCAATTCCCCATCCCAAAAATTACTTTTTAGCCTCACAAATTCAACATTTCAGTGGATGGACAAAAGTATTACCTTCTGATCCTATACAGAATCTACTACTATCAGTATATGAAATTTACCCATTAATTTCATTATTAGAATCGAGAAATCAACTGAGCGATAAAAGATTCCATACGGGTAAATTATTTGACATGGTATGGCAAGAGATGAGGAAAATAACTGAGATAAAGGGATTTACTACATATACACTAATTTGGAATAACTCCAGCTATGCGGAATTGGGGAAATTGGAGGGGTTTGAGCTTTGGAGGCAGAAGGGAATAAGATATATGCCACAGCTATTTGAGGAAGATCAGATGAAGTCCTTTAGTGCACTAAGCAAAGAATATAATATTCCAAATCAAAGATTTTTTCAGTTTCTCCAGCTTAGGCACGCGATAAAAACACAGGGGCGTACACAGGAACTTAAATTCAATAAGTCAGTGGTGATAGCCTTGTTAGACAAGATGGGACAAAAAAAAAAAAAGGGTTTGATATCACAATTATATGACATATTATTTGATAAATTTAAAAAAACGGTGGACATACCAGCAAGATTAGCCTGGTCGGGGGATATTGGGTCAATTTCAGATGAACAGTGGGCACAGGCACTAACAGCAATACCTCAGGCCTCTTTATCCCCAACACAAAATTTAACACAACTATTTATTTTACATAGGGCACATTATACACCAGAGAAATTATTTAAATGGAAATGTAGAGAGACAGATCGATGTCCTAGATGTAAAGGGAGAGCAGCCAACCTAATACATATGATGTGGAGATGCCCCAAACTTAATCGTTATTGGTCCGGGGTGGTATCTATGATTAATAGGGTACTTGAGAGTGGGATCCTCAATGAGCCTGGAGGATGTCTTCTGGGCATATTGGACGAATCGACAATCCCAGTAGAATGTATGATTTCAATAAATAGAAGTTTATTTCAGGCTCGTAAGCTTATTGCGCAAAAGTGGATTTCACAATATCCTCCCACCGTAGAAGAGTGGAAAATACAAATAAGGGAAACGATAATTAAAGAAAAATATATTTTTTTACGCAGAGGCTCCCCAGAGAAATTTGTAAAAATATGGAGAGGGTGGTGTGATATTTTGGAGATATGAGAGGAGGTGGGACGGGGGGGGGGGAGATGGGTGGGAGGGGGAGGGTGGAAGAGCTGGGGGTAAGGAGGAGGCAGTTTATTACATTTTTTTTTTGTTTTTGTTTTTAAATTATTATTTTTTTCTTCTTTCTCTCCATTCACCCTCATAACGCGGGCATGGGTTGTATGTTGTACTGTATGTTTTTGGTTGTTTTTGTATGTATGTAAGAAATAATAATAAAAAGATGATTTGATAAAAAAAAAAAAATGCAGAGCATGTTGGCCGTATGGATCCGGGCACAGGCAGCTGGCTATGAAGGGTCCAGAAAGCTGGCATCACTGCACATTCACAAGAAGCGCCCGGTGTAAAATACAACAGCAAACCAGCACTGTAAAAAACGTAGTAATGGTGGAGGAACATAAGTATAAATCCACAAGAAAAGGTATCTGCAAAGCAGAACAGTGTATGGAAAAGAGATCTAAATTCTCAGCATTCCACATAGAGCATAGTTACCTTTTTATCATTTTTTATCATATGGGCAGCATAGGTGTTTGCAGCTGGTCAGCGGCCAGGGAAATGACACAAGCTGACCAGATAGCAACACCTAAATACCCTGATCAATTTGAACACAGCCAATCAGTGTGTGTTGAGACCGGGCCATGCTGTCTCCGCCTAGTCAGCTGTGAATACACACAGCCGACCGCAGAGTCCATGGCGCTTCTCAGACAAAGCGGTGCACAGCGTGGCCACGTCCCTGGGGGCGGAGCATCGTCGCGCATCGTGGTGTCTCCAGGAGGAAGAGGTTCCCCACTTGAAAAAAGTGTCCAACTGCATCTGAACGCGTGTTTAACAGCGTCTCGTGTGCTTGGGGCCTAAGCAAGTGAACTACACCAGGGGGTTCTGCAGTTAACAAAATGTTTTGGACGAAAACGTTGTCCATTGGGTAGAACTATATTTGTACGTCTATCCATATATTGACAGTATGCTTACATGTGAATGTGGCTGTTACTACGTCGGGAAAACTATCAACGAGTTCTGGAAAAGAATTTATCAGCATACCCTGACAATCCGCAAACGTGATCCGGATGTACCCATTGGCCGGCATATGGCCTTGGTACACCCCAATTCACTTCCCACTGTTTTCTTTTTGGCCCTTGATCGGGTGCACTTCCATGCAAGAGGCGGTGATTTCAATAAACGCCTCCTCCAATGTGAATTACGCTGGATTTTCAACCTACTGGCCACCTCACCGCCTGGGTTGAATGAGGCATTCAACTTTAGACCATTCCTTCCTGACTTGGCATCAGGGGTCTGTGAGCTGAATTTATAAAGACTCTTTTATCCTCTATGGTGGGGGAACACATGTTTTGCCTTTATAATACTCCTGTTTTTCTCTTTGCTATTTTTCGTATGAGTGGGCTATTTATTTACCGTCTGCCTAGTATTCAAGATCAGGGCGAAAATCCATCCACATTAGGCAAATGTATGTATGCAACCTATTTAATCACTTTTCTTTTTCCATTTTATTTTTCAATTATTTTTCATACTGTATGTACTTGTGCTTATACACTTCTTATACATGTACTTTATACACCCAGAGTTACGATTCATCTGTGTACTGTGTACACTTGTGGCTATTATTCATTAGAAAAACAAACAAGGCGCCTCTAAGTGCAGAAGTATAAAACTTTTAATATTCCCTAAAAGGGTTAGAAACACTTACAAGATAGTGGATGAAACAGGCATGTAGCAGGTAAGTGCGTCCAGGAGATGTTCCAGTGGCAGGGCAGTCCCAGTCTGTGATGGTAAAACTTCCAGGAAGTCCACGAGATAACAGCTGATTGTGCTGTGAATGTTCAGAGGACACAGTAACGCTGGAGCCTGGGGATGATGTCAGAGGAAGCGAGACAGAAACCAGCATGGAACACAAACAGGAAGTGGACAGGAAGTGTGTCATAGAGGCGGGACGCGTTTCGGAACAGCTCATTGGTTCCTTCTTCTGCCAGTGACGATGGTTCCATAAGGGCTAGACTTCTTATAGTCTATGTGTTGTAATGGGGGCGGGACTTGTGGACGTCAATCAAATAATAAGCAACACAGTGTTTTAGCAGCAGAACGCTGCCAAATGACTATACACTGTTTACACTCACAAATAAAAATAAAAATAAGAATAAAAATAATAAGAATAAAAATAAAAACAGCAATAGGAGGAGGACCATAGCTGGACAGCATAATAGGACAGAATCTGCATACTACTTGTTGGGGGAAAAAAAAATTATGTATGACATAAATATTTAAACATACAACATAATCTATTTTTGACGATATTAAAATCCATATAAATTACAGTTAAAAGAGGGGAATTACTATCAGGGAGAATAAGGATATGCATACACATATGTATGCATACATCAAAAACGCATGAAAAACGCATATTACACCAGACATAAAAGGGAGTTAAAAACGGGTCAATTATTATCAGGGAAATAAGAATATGTATACACATATGTGTGCATATATAAAAAAACGCATGAAAAGTGCATAGTACACCAGACATAGAGGAGGATGAACATTATAGAGGATTGCTTTATGCACTGGCACAAATTTAAAAATCCTCCAAGGGCCAAGACACTTAAAGAAAAAAAATAAAGAAAAATCAACAATAGGGGAATTATTATCAGGGGGAATAAGGATATGCATACACATATGCATGCATACATAGAAACGCATGAAAAACGCATAGTCCATCAGACATGGAGGGAGTTGGAAATAGGGGAATTATTATCTAAGGCAGGGGTCTCCAAACTTTCTAAACAAAGGGCCAGTTTACTGTCCTTCAAACTTTAGGAGGGCGGACAATGTGTATGATGGGAGTAGAAAATATCCTGGCATTAGTGGGGGTAAACAATTTCCCATGATTGGTATTAGGGGGAGTAATAGTACCCCATTGGTGTATCAATGGGAGAAATAGTGCCCCATCATTGGAATCAGTGGTAATAATAGTGCCCCATCGTTGGTGTCAGTGAGAGGAAT
This sequence comes from Rana muscosa, assembly GCA_029206835.1. Classification (NCBI taxonomy): domain Eukaryota; kingdom Metazoa; phylum Chordata; class Amphibia; order Anura; family Ranidae; genus Rana; species Rana muscosa. Next base: position 1,118,224,259 of record CM055117.1, read on the forward strand.
AGTGCCTCATTATTGGTAGCAATGGGAGGAATAGTCCCCCATTATTGGTTGTTGACTGTGGGGGGAATAATGCCCCAAGGGCCAGGTAAAAGCAAGCAAAGGGCCGCATCTGGCCCCCGGGCCGCAGTTTGGAGACCACTGATCTAAGGGAATAAGGATATGCATGTGTAGCGGGGTGTTCCCCTTTAATGCAGAGAGACTACATTACCCAGAACCCCATTCGGCAATGTTCCGCCGCAGAGACTCATGGGAGGGGTTATAAAGGGAGGAGGCAAGGCTGGGCTCGGCCTCTTTGGGACACGAGACTTCAGAGACTGATCCTCCTGTGCGGATGTGTCGGAGTGCAGGGCATGAAGCCTGAGGCCTTGTGCAGCACCAAAGAGCCTTCCACCCCTCTGCGAGCCTGGGTGGCATCTGACTTCGCTTCACTACAGCCTTGTTGGATCGGGGACCCGATCGCTGAAGAGACGGAGTGTGTGTGTGAGGACACAACAGGTGGAAGTTCCCGGACTGGGACCGTAGTCCGGGCAGGTGAGAGGGCGTATGCCCAACCGATATACTGTTACTGCATATAGGCCTATAGACTGCCGTGGCCTATGAGTTGTTCTTAGTGCTCTTATTGAAGACCCCTTGTTAGAGCTGAACCTACCGTTCGTATAGCCAAGTTTCTACTCCATCTTTACCTACCCCATTGGATTACAAAGTTTTGTACTCTGTTAATGTGCACCACCGTTAAAGATCTGCCGGTGAAGAAAAAGGACTAAGTTGTAGATATCAGAACCAGGCCTGGTGGGGTTTCTAAGGTGTTTTGGTTACTGCGCCACAGGGCACTTAGCTAACGGTCGCCCGCGTGGCGCACTTGTTACGTGTTAACCCTATAGTGTGTTAGTGTGGCAGGGCTCTGCATTACAAATGATTATTCTGTAAACTGTCATTTATGTTACCCTTTTCTTTACCAAGAGCTTAAGTAAAATCTTACATTTATTTCAATTTAATATTGTCTCAATGCTCAGTTATTCATACAGTATAAGAGATACAATTTACTGTCAGTACTAGCTGTGCCAGTAGGGGGTAGAGCATATTGCCGGGGGTTGGCGGAGCTGTCTTCAGGGCCCAAAATAAATCTGCGGCCTTCTTAGTTGGAGGTATCACTACACATGCATACATAAAAAACGCATAAAAAAACGCATAGAAAACGCATAGTACACCAGACATAGAAGAGGATGAACAATATAGAGGATTGCTTTATACAATGGCACTAATTTCAAAATCCTCATTTAAACCTCCCGGGGCCAAAACACTTAAAGAAAAAATCCAAAACATTTCCCTACGACAAAGCTTGCGAAAGCGCTCAGCTGATGGTAGGTCTCTGGGCATCGCCTCAATCACCCAAACCGAAAGACCTTCAGTAGGGATGAGCCGAACACCCCCGGGTTCGGTTCGCACCAGAACCTTCGAACGGACCGAAAGTTCGCGCGAATTTTCGAACCCTATTCGTTATAATGGACGCGAACGTTCGAAATCAAAATTGCTAATTACAACGGCCAATATGCATGTTAATGTTATAAAACAGGTTTGGGGACCCGGGTCCTGCCCCAGGGGACATATATCAATGCAAAAAGAAATTTTAAGCTCCTGAACACATTCAATGTTATCCTATGTGTCCATGCACACAGTCTCGTTTATTGCCGTTTTTAGGCAGTTGCGTTTAACCTCATTTTTTCAGAAGCAAAAAAATGGGTTCAGACGCAAGAGTTTTCCACTTTACGCTAAACACGGCAAAACGCGGTACCGGCGTTTTGCTACGTTTTCGTTTATAAGCGTTTTTAAAGGTGACCTATTTTTTTACATTAGAAATCTCAAAAATGATGGCAAATGATGAAAAACCATTAAAAAAATATAAAAAAAACTGTAATTGCTTGCATTGCACTGTAGACAATCCACAACTTGTGGCAGGTGAGGTGGCAAGTGTACAAGCCACAACTTGTGACAGGTAACGTGGCAAGTGGACAATCCACAACTTGTGACAGGTAACGTGGCAAGTGGACAATCCACAACTTGTGGCAGGTGATGTGGCAAGTGGACAATCCACAACTTGTGACAGGTAACGTGGCAAGTGGACAATCCACAACTTGTGGCAGGTGATGTGGCCAGGTGACGTGGCCAGGTGACGTGGTTATTGGACAATCCACAACTTGTGGCAGGTAACGTGGCCAGGTGACGTGGCAGGTGGCGTGGCAGGTGACGTGGCAGGTGACGTGGCAGGTGACGTGGCCAGGTGATGTGGCAAGTGGACAATCCATAGCTTGTGGCAGATGATGTGGCAAGTGATACGCTAAATACAAGTACACTGCTGCTCTCTCAGCTGCTGGTCTCGCAAAATGGCTGAAATGGTTAATAATACTGTTTTTTGAGCTTAGGGAGGGTCTTATGATGTTTCTTAACTAAACGCCTATAGACGCAAACGCAGTAAAACGTGGTAAAACGCCGCTAAAATCGCGGCAAAATGGGCGTTTTTAAACGCCGGTTTTAGCCTTTAAAAACGTGCGTTCAGCAGAGTTTGCACTGGCGTCTCGTGTGCATGGGGCCTTACATGTGAATGTGGCTGTTACTACGTCGGGAAAACTATCAACGAGTTCTGGAAAATAATTTATCAGCATACCCTGACAATCCTCAAACGTGTTCCGGATGTACCCATTGGCTGGCATATGGCCTTGGTATACCCCAATTCACTTCCCACTGTTATCTTTTTGGCCCTTGATCGGGTGCACTTCCATGCAAGAGGCGGTGATTTCAATAAACGCCTCCTCCAATGTGAATTACGCTGGATTTTCAACCTACAGGCCACCTCACCGCCTGGGTTGAATGAGGCATTCAACTTTAGACCATTCCTTCCTGGCTTGGCATCAGGGGTCTGTGAGCTGAATTTATAAAGACTCTTTTATCCTCTATGGTGGGGGATCACATGTTTTGCCTTTATAATACTCCTGTTTTTCTCTTTGCTATTTTTCGTATGAGTGAGCTATTTATTTACCGTCTGCCTAGTATTCAAGCTCAGGGCGAAAATCCATCCACATTAGGCAAATGTATGTATGCAACCTATTTAATCACTTTTCTTTTTCCATTTTATTTTTCAATTATTTTTCATACTGTATGTACTTGTGCTTATACACTTCTTATACATGTACTTTATACACCCACAGCTATGATTCATCTGTGTACTGTGTACACTTGTGGCTATTATTCATTTCTTCACTAATGATAATGATGTTATGTTGTATGGTCATGTTCCTACCTTATGATTGTAAATATGTTTTGTTCAATGTTGGCTGTTATGTAATTCGCCCACTAGATGGCTCTGTGGGTTTACAGGTAAGCTCTATTAGCGCCGGCCGGGCTGGCGACGGACGCCATCCGTCCTCACCCAGGCCTTGCGCTGAGATGAGCATTGTTGTGTCCCCCCTGTGGAATTTTCTCTGCTGGTGGGGAACATCTTCCTGCTGGAGACACCGCGATTCACGACGATGCTCCGCCCCCGGGGCGTGACCACGCCGTGCACCGCTCTGTCTGAGAAGTGCCATGGACTCTGCAGTCGGCTGTGTGTACTCACAGCTGACTAGGCGGAGACAGCATGGCCCGGTCTCAACACACACTGATTGGCTGTGTTCATATTGATCAGGGTATTTAGGTGTTGCTATCTGGTCAGCTTGTGTCATTTCCCTGGCCGCCGACCAGCTGCAAACACCTATGCTGCCCATATGATAAAAAAATGATAAAAAAGGTGACTATGCTCTATGTGGAATGCTGAGAATTTAGATCTCTTTTCCATACACTGTTCTGCTTTGCAGATACCTTTTCTTGTGGATTTATACTTATGTTCCTCCACCATTACTACGTTTTTTACAGTGCTGGTTTGCTGTTGTATTTTACACCGGGCGCTTCTTGTGAATGTGCAGTGACGCCAGCTTTCTGGACCCTTCATAGCCAGCTGCCTGTGCCCGGATCCATACAGCCAACATGCTCTACATTTTTGTATTAATCCTTAATTAATCTCCTCTGAATCTAACATATGTGAGTATCTTTGGTTACTATTGCTATTGTTAAAAATAAGTTTGTTTGTAGTGTGATGAGGTTGTTTTTCCCACACATATTATACAATTGTACTTATATTTACAGATATGAACATTAGCCTCCTAAAACTACAATACCACCCCTGATGAAGGAAAAGACGCACATCAGTGCAGTAAAATTCTGAAACATGTTGGGTATTTGTATGGGAATCCAACCAGCTGATCTCCAATACACTTTGAGCAACAAATTGGATTTAGTATTTTGGGCTATTTGAATATGTTCTATATATGATGATGTATGTATTCAAAATACCGTATATACTCGAGTATAAGCCAAGTTTTTCAGCCCTTTTTTTTAGGGCTGAAAGTACACCCCTCGGCTTATACTCGAATCAGTACCTGAAAATCTTGTTATTCCGCGGCCAGCGTCCATTGTTTAAATCTCGCGCCTTTCTCCCTGTCCCTTCCGCGATAGGCGTTTCCAGCAAACACTGTGTTGAGTGTTGCGCCTATCATGGACGTTCTCTTGTCCGACGTCCGTGATTGGCGGAACACTGAACACAGTGCCTGCTGGGAAACGGAGTCCGAGAATGAGAGGATCTCCGTGATAGGTGCAACACTCAACACAGTGTTTGCTGGAAACGCCTATAAGGGAAGGGACAGGGAGAAAGGCGCGAGATTTAAACAATGGACGCTGGCCGCGGAATAATAAGATTTTCAGGTACACTGACTGACTCGGGCACAGGGAGGCTGCAATGGACACAGTAAGGGGGCACAGTGAGGTGGCAATGGGCACAGTGAGGTGGCAATAGGCACAGTGAGGTGGCAGAGTGAGATGGCAATGGGCACAGTAAGGTTGGGCAATTGGCACACTGAGGTGGCAATGGGCACATTTCCCCCCCTCAGCTTATACTTGAGTCAATAAGTTTTCCCAGTTTTTTGTGGTAAAAGTAGGTACCTTGGCTTATACTCGGGTCGGCTTATACTCGGGTCGGCTTATACTCGAGTATATACGGTACTCTGTGTACTATTCAGTGCACTTTTTTATTCTCTCTATATTAATAAAGTAGGCACCTCTGTGCCAAATTTTTTACTCAATTTGACTTTTGATACTATCTATCTCTGCCATATAAAGTCCATGGGGCCATCCTCCAATGCACTTGGTGCATAAACTTTATTTTCCCAACTTCTGGCAGGTGACGTGGCAAGTGACAATCTGCAACTTCTGGCAGGTGACGTGGCAAGTGACAATCCTCATCTGGTGGCAGGCGACAGTGGCAAGTAACACACTCGGGTCTCCCACTGATTCTGCATTATGGTGCGTTGAACTATTTAATTTTATATTATAATGAAATAATAGAAATAATGCGCTTCAATCATCCTGACACCATGGTGCCAGGATGATTGAAGCGCCAACACCAGCCATTTCCCCGATAAATTGCCCGCAAAAAAAACATATTTTCTGGCAGTGCCCCCCCGAGACTAGACTCTGGACTTGCCCCTGGTGTCACTGATGAGGGATTTATTGCATTTAGTGGAGCACTTGATTTTCACATGTTACACATAATTAAGTGAATTTCACCATTTTGCACATTCTGTGGCACTTTTATTGTGGTACGAGGTTTGTATATTAAATCACTGGAGATCTACAGTATGTCTTCATTTTACACTGTTTGCCACTTTGGTTTTTGCGCATTTATTATGTTTTATGTAAGAGTTATTATATTTATTTGAGGAATATGGATTAATATTATAGAATATAAGCTGCTTTCAGTGAGTATGATTTGACAGCTTATGGGAAGGGACCGGGGAGATCATTACTTATTAAAGTCTTGTTTTTTTTTTTGGTTAAAAATAACAAACATGTTATACTTACCTCCTCTGTGAAATGGTTTTGCACAGATCAGCCCCGATCCTCCTCTTCTCAGTTCCCTCTTCTGTGATCCTGGCCCCTCCCTCCTGCCAAGTTGCTCCACAGCAGGCAGCTTGCTATGGGGGCACCCGAGCCGAGCTGCTGCTCTGTGTGTCCATTCAGACACGGAGTTGCGGCTCGGCCCCACCCCCTCTCTCTCATTATTGGCTCACTGACTTTGATTGAGAGCAGCAAGAGCCAATGGTGCCTGCTTCTGTGTCTCAGCTAGTGGCAGCCCGTCCATTAGGGACGCCCAGGCGCCGCACCCTCTGTCACGCCACCCCCTCTGTGTAGAATGGATAGATGCATGCATAGCATGAGTCTATCCATGGCCGCTGTAGCCACCCCTATTCAGGTGTCCAGACACTTTTCGGATGCCGGGCGCCGGAAATACAGCAATGTTTTTTTTTTTAAAGCACCTGATTAGAGCCAAAGGCTCTAATAGGCTTAAAAAGGTGGACTCCGAGCACAGAGAATTGCGCTTGGAGCCCACCCAGGTGTGTTAGAAAAGCAAATGAATATTCACTTTTCTAACACTAAACCACCTCTCAGCCAATCAGGAGGCGTGGGTCTAATACCCGTCACCTGATTGGCTGAAGGCACAGGCGCTCCAATTGGATGCCTAGCAGGAAGGAAGAAGAGACAAATGGAGGACACAGGAGCCGCCGCCTGACCCGCTGCTCATTCCACCATCCTACAGCTCACCGTCATCACCCGCTGCCTGATCCCCCACCAAGATGGGGTAAGTGTCAAGCAGTCAACGAGCAGGCGGGTCACAGTGGCTGCATTTGATGGGCACAGTGGCTGCATTTGATGGGCACAGTAGCTGAATTTAATGGGGCACAGTGGCTGAATTTGATGGGGCACAGTGGCTGAATTTGATGGGGCAATGTGGCTGAATTTGATGGGGCACAGTGGCTGCAATTGATGGCATAGTGGCTGCATTTGATGGGCACAGTGGCTGCATTTGATGTTTTTTTTTCATTATTTTTCAGAATTTTTTAGTTTGTTTGCGCCCCCAAAAAAATTTGAGCACCAGCCACCACTGGTCTCAGCCAATCAGGAGGGATATTCCCCGACAGCCGAGACACTCCTGCAACATCCATGGATTAAGATGGGACTCTAGGCTACTGCCTAGAATGGATTAAGATAAAAAAACCTTCTGACTTTAGAACCACTTTAATCTCTTTGGCCTCGTTTGAATTTGAACTTCTGTATCTCATGTCACCCCTTGTCTCCCTACCCACCTCAGAGCACCATCCCTTGTCTCCGCCCCCAGCTGTCGTGGAAATTTCAAGATGTATTTAATATGTATTGTTATAGTATCACCCAGTGTTAGTACTTCCGCAACCCACTCTAAAGAGCTGACTGATGCAGACTGAGGCTGGTTGAATCTCGTCTGGTAGTGGAAAACGTCTTGAGGTTGGAGAGTTGTAACGGGAAGGCCCGGGGAACCCAGAATCTCTTAGACAGTATGAGATACCTTTGCTTCAAAATAATGTGTATTGGACCTTGTTATGTTGTGGGTGGAGCTGGACCATTTTTCATTTAGATTAATGCAGTATTGGTTGAGTGTATAAAAAGTTACAATGTTTCTCAATAAATGTCAGTCTATCCTGGAAAGATACAGAGTGCGTCTCATTCTTTTGGAAGGATTAATTCCTATGGGAAGTGGTTGTCTGACTGTGGAGGATCGGCAGGGAATCTGTGTCCAGGAGAGGGAATATCTTTAAACGGCGTTAAACCCCTTCCGTATTTGGGGTGCCGTTACATTGGTTGGCAGCGGTGGGATTTTCCCTCCAGTTCCTGGGACACTCCAAACCACCATAGTGAATGACCAGCTATGCAGCCTGCAGGAAAGCCTCGCTGAAAGACTTTCTTGAGAGCCGTGGAGGGACCAGTGGGACAAAGAACAAGGCCACCTTTATCAGGGAGCTAGCCGAGATGGACCAGAGGGATGGTGATGCAGGACCCCGGTCAGTTGAAGACTTGTTTCAGCAACGAGTTTGACAGCGCTTGGCATTATATGGTGCTAACCCATCAGAGACCGCCATACAGGAAGCCATTAGAGGCATCCAGCTGCAGGATGCTCGACAAAAGAGAGAACGAGAGCGACAAGAGAGAGAACTAGAGCGACAACATGAGCGGAGAATGGCGGAAATACAGCAATCGGAGATCGCCTACAGACAGCTGCTAGAATCTGCTCAGCAGCAGGGTGGTGCTACCTTTGCCTGGGACTATCAGGAAATACCAGTGGACAACTCTGGAATCCTGGCTGAAGAATCGGCAGTGGAAAATCTGAACATTGCCATCCCTAAAGCCAAAGTGTATGATATGGAGTTCCAGGGAGCTAGCCTGGCTGAAGAATCGGCAGTAGAAAATCTGAAGCTTGCCATCCCTAAAGCCGAAGTGGATGATATGGAGTTCCAGGGAACTAGCCTGGCTGAAGAATCGGCAGTGGAAAATCTGGAGATTGCCATCCCCAAAGCTGAAGTGCTGACTGACCTGGATGATCCTGTTTCTGCTTGGGATAATCTTGGATGGAGGAATGTACCTGTCCAGCAGCATGCCAGAGAATCGGCAGTGGAAAATCTCATTTCTATCCCTAAAGCCGAAGCGGATGGTGTGGAGCCCCCAGCAGAAGTGGTGGCAACAGGGCAGAGTGCTACCAACCTCTGCCCAGCACCGGAAACTACTGTGGAGTTTCAGGGAGCCGGGGCAGTTGGCCCCTCTCTCCAGCAACAAGCTGAGGTGGTAAAGCTTTTACCCCCAGCTGAATCACTGGCAGCAGGGCAGAATGCTACTGGCCTCTGCACACAACTGCAACTTGAGCTGATATCTGTTGATGGGACTGCGGTCTCCACTCACAGCAACCCAGCACAAGAGCTGACAACAGAGCAGAGTGCCGCGGGCCTCTGCTCTCAACTAACAGAAGAGGGAGTTCCTTTGGGACGGGATGGGACTTCGGTCCTCACTGACACAACCCCAGAAAAATGGTGTGACACTGAGACAGGAGGATGTCAGCCTTGCTTTGCAAGCACTGGGGGATTTTCACCTACCACAAGTGGATGGGACTTCAGTCTCCACTTGTATACTCCAGGGATGCTGAACAGTCGGCCCAGATCCCCAACAGCATGACGGACTGAGCCCAGTCACCCTGTCTTCTCCCCAGTGGCGAGTATGTTCTCTGAGAGAGGCAGAGGTTGGCTGGGTAAGTAATGCTCTGTTTGGAGCAATTTATTTAGGGTACTGTGTGGATACCGGCATTAGAGGAATGGACCTATGGACTAACTTCGGAGTCAACCCGTCTGGGGTCTCCTCCTGTGTTAGTCTCCTGCCAAAAGGGGAGAGATGTAACGGGAAAGCCTGGGGAACCCAGAATCTCTTAGACAGTATGAGATACCTTTGCTTCAGCTTCCCCAATGCCTCTTATGTGTAAACCACCCTGTGTCTCACTTAGGGGCACAGGGTGAATGAGAACCCCACCATGATCTGTGATAGCCATATCCAATACGGTATATACAGGGCATATATTGGATGTATACTGTGTGTGGGGGTTGTGTAATCATTGCTGTGATGAGGTGGGGAGTGATTTACATTCTACTGTCTAGTGTGGCTTGTGGTAATTAAGTCTGTAATTATAGGTTGTGGAACTAGCAGACAGGCTGCAGATCCTTTCATTGTAAGATGTGTATTGAAAATTCGTTATGCAACTATTGTGTGAAGTCTTTTCATAAATGGGAGACAGTAAGGCTAGTCTAAAGGTCATGGGTCTGAGACAGCAGCTGTAGCTAATTGACTCATGTAAATTGGGTCTGGTCAGATGGGTATTGGGAGACAAAAGCTAACCTGTTGTCTTCTAGGAGGTGTCAAAATAATGTGTATTGGGCCTTGTTATGTTGTGGGTGGAGCTGTACCATTGTTCATTTAGATTAATGCAGTATTGGTTGAGTGTATAAAAAGTTACAGTGTTTCTCAATAAATGTCAGTCTATCCTGGAAAGATACAGAGTGTGTCTCGTTCTTTTGGAAGGATTAATTACTATGGGAAGTGGTCATCTGACTGTGGAGGATCGGCAGGGAATCTGTGTCCAGGAGAGGGAATATCTTTAAACGGCGTTAAACCCCTTCCGTATTTGGGGTGCCGTTACAAGTGTGATGTTTGCAGCGTGGGGATATGTCCACCGATGAGGGGTCCTCTGTGCATTAGCATGGACGATCGTTGAGGAGGGGATATGCTCGCTCTGCAACGACATCATTGGTTATAGGCAGATGTGCGCTCTTGTCTCTGCTGTGTCTAATCAGCATGGTCGAGATTCGTGGCGCACACCTGCAGATAGCTTCCCTTCCACAAGCAATAATAATAATATAATCCAGATATGCGTTATTCTATGGAATGGGGCAAAATAAGGATTCCTATCACCGGTAATATGAGAGCTTATGGGCGTTTCAGAGTCAAGGAAAGCGCCCATGTTTTAAAGCAATACGGCTTCGTTTGCTAAGAGCATACACCCTTTCCCTGCCCGGACACACCCATAAGACTTTGACCATTATTGTATTCATGTATTTAAATAACCCTGTTGGGGGGGATATCCTTGTATGGTCATTTTCCTGTGTGGAGGGGACATCATGTGATGTCCCTTCCCATGGAGGAGGTGATTGGCTGCTGCAGCCATCACTTCCTGTTTGTGAGATCTTTTGGAGTAATAAAAGGAGCCTGTGAGGGCCTCGGCAGTCAGTGATGCTGGGATGCCGAGATGAGAACATAGCAGTGCAGTGATGTTTGGTTATTGAATGAATGGGAAATTGAACGAATGGTGAGTGAACTTTAGCTTATCATTAGAGACACGATATCTGGCTGTGTGCTCTGCGTACAGCCTGATTTTGCTATCACTACCCACCCCCAAGCACCATCCCTTGTCTCCACCCCCTACCCACCTCCAAGCACCATCCCTTGTCTCCACCCCCTACACACCTCCAAGCACCATCCCTTGTCTCCACCCCCTACACACCTCCAAGCACCATCCCTTGTCTCAGCCCCGACCCACCACCAAGGACTATCCCTGCACCTATTCGCAGAGAAAAAAGCCCTGTATGTGTGTGTGTGTGTATGTGTGTGTGTATATATATATATATATATATATATATAATGTGTTGTGACAGCAGGAAGGTAAAGTCACCTGGTTGCATCCAGGGGGGTAGATATATTTCGCCCAGATTCAGGCTTTACGCCGACTTATACAACTAGGTGGAGAGTTGTATAAGGCTAGTGGGCTCATGGATGACTCATACCTCTAGGGAGAGTGTGGGGCGTCGTGCAGACAGGGAGTTGATGAGACCAGCTGAAGCTTGTCAGCTCATTTAGGCCTCTATAAGAACTCCCAGCTTCATTAGATGTTAGCTCATGCCTGGACCCAGACCTGTGTGGACTGTCTAGGGAGAGTGAACCCCTGTGCGGTGAGACAAAGCCTGTGTGGCTATTTGCTTGGACATTTAAAACCAGGGACTTAGGGACTAGGACAGCACTAGGCTGATCCCAGTTGTTAGTTAGGAAACCTGTATGTTTAGTCAGAGGTCAAGTTGACCAGGATTTATTTTGTTTATGTTTCTTTTGCTTTGCTGTGTTTTGTCACTGTAAATAGAAAATAAACCGCACCTTTTTGATTTTGAAAACCACAACCTCCGTTTGCTGGGCCTGTTTTTGTGTGGGGAGCCCATCTCGGGGGTCACACACACCCGCTGCCGAGCTAACCCCCTCACAGTGTGTATGTATATAATTTCTTATTTTCTTCCCCCCCACATAAAAATAATAGACACCATGGCCATTCGTGGCCTCTTTGGAAGCAAGAGGGAGCACTGTTCAAGGGATAAATAAGGACACAGTAGGATAACACACACAATATAAGTAGAAGGGAAGGAGTGAGTGGGGATAGAACAGACACACTCCACTGCAGCCAGGGATTGTGCTGAAGGAGGGGGGAGAGGGAATTATATGTTTGTTTGTTTTTCTTCCTTCTCTTTCTCTCTCTTTTTTCCTTTCTCTTGGGGGGGGGGGGGATATTATTAGTATTACTCTGATAAGATCATTTTGTACTTGGTTCTGCCTTGCAATGCTTATTTGTTTTTATGTAAATGTACAATGTTGAATGGAAATGTAAAATGTTTGAAGCTTACAATAAAATAAAATAAAATTTTGATTATAAAAAAAAAAGAATGAATGGGAAATTGAACGAATGGTGAGTGAACTTTTAGCTTAAGATGTATTATTGCATTAAGATGAAGTGTGTTATCATTAGAGACACGATATCTGGCTGTGTGCTCTGCGTACAGCCTGATTTTGCTATCACTACCCACCCCCAAGTACCATCCCTTGTCTCCACCCCCTACCCACCTCCAAGCACCATCCCTTGTCTCCACCCCCTACCCACCTCCAAGCACCATCCCTTGTCTCAGCCCTGACCCACCTCCAAGCACTATCCCTGCACCTATTCTCTGAGAAAAAAAGCCCTGATTAGATCCTATAACATAAAAGTTCTTTAAAATGAAGTCAACCTATCATTTAAAACTTGAAATTACTGAGAAAGTCTCATCAACTTTAACATATATTAAAAATAATTTTAGAATTCACCAATCAAAATATATTTATTAATATGTAGCGACCTCACCCCTCTCACCCCTTCTCATTCTCGGCTTGTCTGTCTTTGTCTAGGGGTGTTAGTATCGGGGGGAGGGATGAGATACACCATGGCCCATGTCCTCCATAGTGACGAGGTGAAGGCCAGAAAGATCGGGCTTTGTGTAGGTGTCCTAGAGTCAAGTCCTGTCCTTCGTCCTTGACTCCTTTGCTCCTAGTAACCAGAGTTCCACACACTGAATAGGTCCAACACAGTTTTATTCTTTTAGCGAATAAACATACAGCACAGTCAAGTTGGGACCTTTGCAACAGTTCAGTATTAATGGGAGTAGGTTGAGGCACAATCCTTCCTGATAAAGCTAACCACTGTGGTGTCACCAGTGGCGAATAGTCACTGCCACTGACTATGTGAAGTAGAACGTGAATTACCTTCGCTAGCACGGCCCCCGTCAGGGGAAGGATATCCATCCAAGGGAGGTACCGGAGGCCTCTCTGTCACCAGCAATGCTGCGCCGGACTCTCCAGAGGAGTTCTGCTCACCAGTCCTCACAAACTCAGACACGGGCACCCAAGGAGTTAGGGCCCCCTCGGATTCCTCCACCCTCGTGGAACTCAGTCGAAGGTACTGAGCCCCAGGCATCCGCCATAGTACCTCACCCCAGGTTAAAGGTGCCTGAGATGGACTCCATCTCTCGCTCCTGCCAGGTCAAGGGCACCTGGGCCCGGAACATCGGAATGCCAGCACCCAAGCTGAAGGTGCCTGGGTGCGGTCGCGTCCTCCGACTCCAACTCTGAACCCCGTGGTCAGGGCATCCGCCCCTTTTATCCCCTCTCCCTTTGCGTCACAGCGGGTTCCCCGCCCCGCTGTACCAGCTCCAGGGGAGGAATAAAAGGCACAGTCTTGCGGTGTGGGTTCAACTCCGGCCCAGGGCAACAATGCCACCTGTAGGCCGCAGGGAACCTCACACCACCAGAGTCCTCCAAGAACCATAAAAAGGGTCTCAGATTCCCTAGCAATCAGTGCATCTGGGTTACACTACCACCCAGATGCTTCCCCTAAATTCAAATACCCGCTACAAATATATACAGGTACATCTACATGTATTTGATCCCACAACTAAAATGTGGTACTGGGAGGTGGGTAGGGGGTGGAAACAAGGGATGGTGCTTGGAGGTGGGTAGAGGGTGGAAACAAGAGATGGTGCTTGGAGGTGGGTAGGGGGTGGAGACAAGGGATGGTGCTTGGAGGTGGGTAGGGGGTGGAGACAAGGGATGGTGCTAGAGGTGGGTAGGGGGTGGAGACAAGGGATGGTGCTAGAGGTGGGTAGGGGGTGGAGACAAGGGATGGTGGTTGAAGGTGGGTAGGGGTGGAGACAAGGGATGGTGCTTGAAAGTGGGTAGAGGTGGAGACAAGGGATGGTTCTTGGGGGTGGAGACAAGGGATGGTGCTTGGAGGTGGGTAGGGGGTGGAGACAAGGGATGGTGCTTGGAGGTGGGTAAGGGGTGGAGACAAGGGATGGTGCTAGAGGTGGGTAGGGGGTGGAGACAAGGGATGGTGGTTGAAGGTGGGTAGGGGTGGAGACAAGGGATGGTGCTTGAAAGTGGGTAGAGGTGGAGACAAGGGATGGTTCTTGGGGGTGGAGACAAGGGATGGTGCTTGGAGGTGGGTAGGGGGTGGAGACAAGGGATGGTGCTTGGAGGTGGACAGTGGTGGAGACAAGGAATGGTGCTTAGAGTTGGGTAGGGGGTGGAGACAAGGGATGGAGCTTGGAGATGGGTAGGGGGTGGAGACAAGGAATGTGTTTAGAAGTGGGCAGGGGGTGGAGACAAGGGATGGTGCTTGGAGGTGGGTAGGGGGTGGAGACAAGGAATGGTGTTTAGAGGTGGGTAAGGGGTTGAGACAAGGGATGGTGCTTGGAGGTGGGTAGAGGGTGGAGACAAGGGATGGTGCTTGGAGGTGGGTAGGGGGTGGAGACAAGGAATGGTGTTTAGAGGTGGGTAAGGGGTGGAGACAAGGGATGGTGCTTGGAGGTGGGTAGGGGTGGAGACAAGGGATGGTGCTTGAAAGTGGGTAGAGGTGGAGGCAAGGGATGGTTCTTGGGGGTGGAGACAAGGGAAGGTGCTTGGAGGTGGGTAGGGGGTGGAGACAAGGGATGGTGCTTGGAGGTGGACAGGGGTGGAGACAAGGAATGGTGCTAAGAGGTGGGTAGGGGGTGGAGACAAGGGATGGTGCTTGGAGGCGGGTAGGGAGTGGGGACAAGGGATGGTGCTTGGAGGTGGGTGGGGGGTGGGGACAAGGGATGGTGCTTGGAGGTGGGTAGGGGGTTGAGACAAGGGATGGAGCTTGGAGGTGGGTAGGAAGCAAAGACAAGAGATGGTGCTTGGAGGTGGGGAGGAAGCGAAGACAAGGTATGGTGCTTGAAGGTGGGTAGGAGTGGAGACAATAAAATGGTGCTTAGAGGTGGGTAGGGGGCGGAAACAAGGGATGGTACATGGAGGTGGGTAGAGGTGGAGACAAGGAATGGTGCTTAGAAGTGGGTAGGGGGTGGAGACAAGGAATGGTGCTTGGAAGTGGGTAGGGGTTGAAGACATGGGATGGTGCTTGGAGGTGGGTAGGGGGTGGAAACAAGGGATGGAGCTTGGAGATGGGTAGGGGGTGGAGACAAGGAATGTATTTAGAAGTGGGCAGGGGGTGGAGACAAGGGATGGTGCTTGGAGGTGGGTAGGGGGTGGAGACAAGGAATGGTGTTTAGAGGTGGGTAAGGGGTTGAGACAAGGGATGGTGCTTGGAGGTGGGTAGAGGGTGGAGACAAGGGATGGTGCTTGGAGGTGGGTAGGGGGTGGAGACAAGGAATGGTGTTTAGAGGTGGGTAAGGGGTGGAGACAAGGGATGGTGCTTGGAGGTGGGTAGAGGGTGGATACAAGGGATGGTGCTTGGAGGTGGAGACAAGAAATGGTACTTGGGGGTGGGTAGGGGGCAGAGACAAGGGATGGTGCTTGGAGGTGGGTAGGGGGTGGATACGAGGGGTGACTTGGAATACGGGAGTTCCTGCCCCTTTTCTCGGAGAAAAAAAGCCCTAATTAGATCCTATAACATAAAAGTTCTTTAAAATGAAGTCAACCTATCACTTAAAATGTAACTCATATTAATAATCATTTTAGAATTCACCAATCAAATTATATTTATTAATATAGACAGATACTTCTACATAGATATTTGATACCGCAACTAAAATTGCATCATTATTTATCTTTCTGGAAGGTGGTGGGTGACATCTTCCCTCTCTTGTAGAGCGATGGGTGATCGGGTATCTGACACTTTAGGATGTATTGGATCCTTTGTCCCCCTCTGGTCACTGTGGTTCCTCCTCACTAAGTGACCACTCTATTCTCTGATGATGTAACGGCTGGTGGGAGGAACCACTACACCCCACAGGAAACAAGGATTCCAACAAACCCAACATGTCTGATACCAGCAGTGTGCAGAACAAAAATTAAACCCAAAATAGCAAAATACTACAATTAACAATAATAGAGATAATGCTATAACTACTGGTAACCCAGTGTGGCTCCATACTCATTAGTGGATAAATGTTTTTGTATTCAGGTCGGGTCTGAACAGAATTATGTAACATTTTGGGAAAAATATACAAGCAAGAAGTCCAGAACTTGAGGCTATTAGAGCAAAAACCTCCACAGCCACCATGTATTTCCCTCTGGTGCTCAGATAGGCCGGGATCATGGCAATCCAGACACTACAGAACACCAGCATGCTGAAGGTGATGTACTTGGCCTCATTAAAACTGTCCGGTAATGTCCTGGCTAAAAAAGCGATAATGAAACTCACAGCTGCCAGAAGCCCCATATATCCCAGGACAGAGTAGAAGCCGATAACTGAACCCTCATTACACTGAATGATGATCTTCCCCTGATAAGAGTGAATGTCCTGATCCTGGAAGGGGGGAGAAATAGACAACCAAGTGACACAGATTATTATTTGGACCAATGAGAGCACACAGATGATAAAATTAGGTGGTTTGGCTCCCATCCATTTCCTCCAGGGACTCCCAGGTTTGGTGGCTTTAAAAGCAATACACACCATGATACTTTTGGCGAGAAGAGAAGAGATGGCAACTGAGAAGATGACACCAAAAGAGGAGACACGGAGCATGCAGGTCACATCTACTGGATGGCCGAGGAACAAGAAGACACAGAGGAAGCTCAGCATGATGGAGACCAGGAGAAGATAGCTCAGGTTCCGGTTATTGGCTTTAACAATGGGGGTGTCCTGATAATGTATAAATATCCCCAATATTAAACCAGTCAGAAGACAACAGAGGATGGAGACAGACGAAAATACTCCAACAATGGGATCATCAGTGTAGGAGAGAAATTCCACCACTCTTGGAACACACCGATCCTTCTTCTTGTTTGGCCATTCATCATCAGGACATTTCATGCAGTTTTCACTGTCTGGAAGAAGAACAATACAAACACAATGAGCATCGGGGTCAGAGCTTCAATCAGCGCATTTTAGGGTCTCAAGAAATGAGATCGGCCGTCACTACATCAGGATGGATCAATTTTCACATATACTGTATATCCCATAGTCTGTGGACTCTATCACGTTCACACAGACTAAATAATATACACTGATTTGGGGTATTGTCACCAGAGAAATGGAACAGAATACATTTTGTCCTAAATATATGAAGAAAGATTATTTATTTGCAAAATGTTATAACAGAAACAAAGTGAAATGTTTCTGAGTGATTGTCATTCAAAGTGTGAGAGCGCTGAGAGATGAAAATCGGCCTGGGCAGGAAGGGGGTGAAGTGTCTGGTATGGAAGGGGTTCAACATATAAGAAACAGACATTACAGCACACAGAAACAATGAGAAAAATCTAGAAGTTATCTGTATCATATTATTAATGACATGAACTCCAGCATTAATAAATACAATATATTACTAAAAGTATTGGGACACTTGCCTTTACACATGAACTTTAATGGCATCCCAGTCTTAGTCCGCAGGGTTCAATATTGAGTGGCCCACCCTTTGCAGCTATAACAGCTTCAACTCTTCTGGGAAGGCTGTCCACAAGGTTTAGGAGTGTGTCTATGGGAACGTTTGATCATTCTTCCAGAAGTGCGGTCAGGCACTGATGTTGAACGAGAGGGCCTGGCTCACAGTCTCCACACTAATTCATCCCAAAGGTTTTCTATCAGGGTAAGGTCAGGACTCTGGGCAGACCAGTCAAGTCCCTCCACCCCAAACTCGCTCATGCATGTCTTTATGGACCTTGCTTTGTGCACTGGTGGGCAGTCATGTTGGAACAGGAAGGAGCCATCCCCAAACTGCTCCCACAAAGTTGGGAGCATGAAATTGTCCAAAATGTCTTGGTATGCTGGCACCTTAAGATTTCCCTTCACTGGAACTAAGGGGCTAAGCCCAACCCCTGAAAAACAACCCCACACCATAATCCCCCCTCCACCAAATGATTTGGACCAGTGAACAAAGCAAGGTCTTTAAAGACATAAGACTGGGAAACCAATAAAGTTCCTGTGCATGTAAAGGCAGGCATCCCAATACTTTTGGTAATATAGTGTATCTCTATTGGACCTGATCAGTCTTTACATTGTTGCTGTTTTCAGAAAGGTG
Source organism: Rana muscosa (assembly GCA_029206835.1). Lineage (NCBI taxonomy): Eukaryota > Metazoa > Chordata > Amphibia > Anura > Ranidae > Rana > Rana muscosa. The sequence continues at coordinate 1,118,242,537 of CM055117.1, forward strand.
AAGTTTTCTTTGTGTTCTATTGTCTTCCACAATTATTACAATCCAGTGGCGGCTGGTGCTCCATAGGTTGGAGGGGGGGGCGACAGGATGACCTGACTACAGACCCCACCCCCCAATCACTCCAGCCCACCGCCACGCACCATACCCCCCCCATCTGGAATTGCCTCCTCCCAGCCATGTACTACTCCAAAGGGTTTTGGGGTGGAAAACCATCTCTTACTGTTTGACGTATGTCTCCCTCTGCTTCATTGCCTCCAAAACTGCCAGAATCTCCCTCGTCTTCCTCCTCCTCCTCCCCTCTCTCCTCTTGTGTGTTCTGTAGCATAGGAACAATGCTAAAGTGGGTCTTGAAAGGAAAGGAAGTGTATATGACCGCCTGAAATGGCTACAGACTCTTCTGGCCTGCTTTAGCAGATCTTCCATCCCTGGGTACCTATTTAGGAAACGCTGCACCACCAAATTGAGGCCATGTGTCAACTTTCCCTGTCTAAGGGCGGACAGGAGGTTTGTGCCATTATAGCACACCACCATTCCTGGCTCCAGCTGGCGTGGAGTGAACCACATCTGGGCCTTCCCCTGCAGAGCTGAAAGAATCTCGGCTCCGTTGTGGTTTCTGTCCCTTAGACACACCAGCTGAAGCACTGCATGGCACCTTTTAGCCTGACTCATTGAATAGCCCCTTGGACGCTTAGGGGGTACTTCAGGTTCATAGGACAATTCAGCAGAGGAGGGAAGGAGGAGGAGGAGGGGGTAGAGCTGACAAATCTTGCATCATCACCAGCTGTATGGAGACATGCGGGCATAACAAGCTGCAGCACTGAACCCTGTCCTGCATCCTTCCGAGTTTCAATCAGAGTTACCCAGTGTGCTGTGAACTAAATATATTGTCCATGCCCATACTTTCTGGACCACATGTCCGCAGTAGGGATGAGCCGAACACCCCCCAGTTCGGTTCGTACCAGAACTTGTGAAAAGGCAATAAATTTGTTCGAACATCTGAACACCGTTAAAGTCAATGGGACTCGAACATGAAATATCTAAAGTGCTAATAAAAGTGTTTGGGGACCCGGGTCTGTGACCCCTCAAAGCACCATGTCCCCATGTTGATGGGTACAAGGGCCTCATCCCCACAACCCTTGCCCGGTGGTTGTGGGGGTCTGCGGGTGGGGGGCTTATCGGAATCTGGAAGACTGCTTTAACAAAGGGGACCCCCAGATCCCAGTCCCCCCCATGTGAATTGGTAAGGCCTACCATTTCACAAAGAAAGTGTAAAAAAAAATGTAAAAAAAACACACAGACACCATTGGGAAAAGTCCTTTATTAAAAATAAATTTAAAAAAAGATTCCAGTGGCGGTAATCCACTCTCGGTATCCTGCGATGGGTGGTCTCCTCTCCGGGGTGCAATGATGGATGATCTCTCCTCTCCGGGGTCCAGGCTCCAACGATGATGTCCAGTGCAGCAAGGAACAGCACTCTTCACGGGTGACCCCGCCCCCCTCTGATGCAACGGAAACCTGCTTTACATCAGAGGGGGTCACCTGCACGTCACTGGGGAAGCCTGGGTTTCCCCTTGTGTCAGAGGGGGACGGGGTCATGTGACGGGTGGCCCCGCCCTCAGCTAGTTAAGAGCTGTCACTGGCTTCGGCGGCGTCATTCCCGGGGTGTCTCCGCTCTGGTGAAGAGTGCTGTTCCTCGCTGCGGTGGACATCATCGTTGGAGCCTGGACCCTGGAGAGGAGAGATCATGCATCGCTGGACCCTGGAGAGGAGACCACCCATCGCAGGATACCGAGAGTGGATTACCGCCGCTGAAATCTTTTTTAAATTTTATTTTTATTTTTAATAAAGGACTTTTCCCAACGGTGTCTGTGTGTTTGTTTTTTGTTTTTTTACACTTTCTTTGTGAAATGGTAGGGGTACAATGTACCCCTTACTAATTCACATAGGGGGGCCGGGATCTGGGGGTCCCCTTTGTTAAAAGGGTCTTCCAGATTCTGATAAGTCCCCCGCCCGCAGACCCCCACAACCACTGGGCAAGGGTTGTGGGGATGAGGCCCTTGTCCCCATCAACATGGGGACATGGTGCTTTGAGGGGTCACAGACCCCCAAATCATCCTCCCCATGTTGAGGGCATGTGGCCTGGTACGGTTCAGGAGGGGGGGCGCTCTCTCCCCCCCCCCTCTTTTCCTGCGGCCTGCCAGGTTGCGTGCTCGAATAAAGGGTCTGGTATGGATTTTTGGGGGAACGCCACACCATTTTTATTTTATTTGGCGTGGAGTTCCCCTTAAAATCCATACCAGACCTGAAGGGTCTAGTATGGATATTTGGGGAAAGCCCGCGTAATTTTTTTTTTTATTTGACGCAGGGTTCCCCTTAATATCCATACCAGACCTATAGCTTTTAAATTACTTTTTTTCCTTCAGAAATGACACTTTGTGCAGGGACAGTTCTAAGCACGGGAAACAAGCGCTACTTTACAGGCATACTATACACACATCCTAGGTACGAAATTTTAAGGAATTTTTAACTTTTATTGTTTCACTTTAAGCATTATTAAACTCACTGCTCCCGAAAACGTCAGTTTTTAAAACTTGTTTTTGCATTGATACATGTCCCCTGGGGCAGGACCCGGTTCCCCAAACACTTTTTAGGACAATAACTTGCATATAAGCCTTTAAAATGAGCACTTTAGATTTCCCCGATAGACTTTTACAAGGTGTTCCGCGGCTTTTCGAATTTGCCGCGAACACCCCAAATTGTTCGCTGTTCAGCAAACGAGCGAACAGGCAATGTTCGAGTCGAACATGAGTTTAACTCAAACTCGAAGCTCATCCCTAGTCAGCAGTTACGTGGACTTTGCGGCTGACTGCCTTGCCCAACAATGCCACAACATTGCCTTTCACATGATGGTACAGAGCTGGAATGGTCTTAAGTGAAAATAAATAACTGGGAACCTGCCATTGTGATACAGCACATTCTGCAAATTCAGAGAAAGGGGCAGAATCCACCAGATGAAAAGGCAGAAGTTGTAGAGCCAGCAGCTTTGACAAGTTTGCATTTAGATGCTGGGCATGTGGGTGGCAGTGACTGAATTTTTTTTCCCCTGCAGCAGATGGGGCAGAGAAATTTGCCAGCTATAGTCTACAGCTGGTGGTGTGCTACTGGCAAATGTGCTGCAAGGACCTGGGACACACTGCGGTATACTATCATCCCTGAGGGGAGCAAGGAGGGTGGGACTTTAAATGAACTGAATGGCAGCAAAAGAATATAAGGTGAACAGCAGAGCTTTATTGGTAAGAGGGATAACATTGCATAATACAATTACAGCGATATAAATAATATTGGCAGTACATATGAAAAGACACAATTGGACGCAATTGTGTCTCATATTATAGCACTGGTAGGAGGGTAGGTAACTTGAGCACGTAATAAACATAAGCATCATGACAACAGTAATATCTCATCAGAGACTCAAATAAAATTCCGTGGTTCACCATGGACAATTGGTTGAATAGGTAGTAAACGGTATTGCCTGCAGGACCTATGGCTTCACTGGGCCTGATAGGGAGGTATAATGTGGTAACTTGAATTTCAAGATTGAGCAATTAAGGACACGGCATATGAGGCTCTACGCATTTCGTGGCCAAACGCCACTCGTCAGGAGCATGCGCGTGGTAAGTCTATAATAAGAATAGTGAATAGTTGTAAAAAATCAAAAGTAACATGGACAGGTATAGTAAAAAATTCCAACAATTGGTTGGTACTTACTGGTTGGAGTACACTAAGTAAAAATATTGTGGGGTGTGTCACATGCCTCCGGGAGCACCTCCAAATGGGAGCCGAGGTGGACATCTCGATGGGGGGGGGAAACCCATGCGGACAGCACCTAGGGTCGGCAGGAACACAGGGCAGCTCTGTGGTAAAGTGAAGGATGGTAAGTGTGGAGCTAATAGTGAGAGGAGGTAAAAGTGAGAGGGGGGGGGGAAGTGGTAGAAGCGAAGGTAATGTTAGGGTGAGGACTGGGAAGGAGGGGTGCCAGTAAGGGTGAGTGGCGAGGGAAGGGGAAGGTGAACATAAGAGGGTGACCAAGGGGAAACCATAAAGTGTTGATAAGTGAGATTAGTGAGCCAAGCAAAGAGAGTCAGGTTACCTCAGTGAGGAGAGCAATCTGAGCATCAGGAAAAGGTGAAATCCAAAAGGTGTGTGGTCCGGTGAACAGAGAGCCTCGAGTAACAAACCACCCAGAGTGGCGCCCATAAGTATCCGACCAAACGGACGCCCACCAGCGTCACGCCGTGATGTAAGGGGGTGAGGCCGGGCGTCGTCAGTCAGAGCCTTGTCTCTGGCCAACCGGCACCCGGGAACTCCCTCCAATAGCTCACGAGTGTGGACACCAGCTGCGGATGAATGTGACGGCGCCGTAGGCGCCGCACATCCAGCGAGGGATGCGTGACGCTGACGTGCGATGACGGCACCTCCGTCCAGCTCCGGCTCAAGGGGGCAGGGCCAGGCAGAGGCCCGCAGAGCACGTCACGGCCCCCAGGTGGGAGGAGAAACGGAAACAATGTGGCAAGCCGACAGTATTGGTAACAGTAATAAAGAGGAAACAGGAACGGTTGCTCTGTCCAATTAAAACAATAGACTGATGTAAACGACAGTTCGATGTTGAAAGAAATATAATAGTATAATAAATTAACACAGGGGAAGCTAACGTTAGGTCATTAAATGCAGTTAGAGTAAATTGTTTATAAAAATAGAGCGAGCCATTGGTTCCATCCCTGAATTATTTTGAAAAACGATTTAGGGTATTAGGGACTTTTAGGAATACAAGACCGGGTAAGGCTTGTGTTTTCCATCCCTAGGGACTTTAAATGAAAATCTGGCCCGGTAAGGTCAGATATTTCCATCCCAGTAGTATCAAGAGGGGAGCAATGAGGGTGGGACTTTAAATGAACTGAATGGCAGCAAAAGAATATAAGGTGAACAGCAGAGCTTTATTGGTAAGAGGGATAACATTGCATAATACAATTACAGCGATATAAATAATATTGGCAGTACATATGAAAAGATACAATTGGACACAATTGTGTCTCATATTACAGCACTGGTAGGAGGGTAGGTAACTTGAGCAGGTAATAAACATAAGCATCATGACAACAGTAATATCTCATCAGAGACTCAAATAAAATTCCGTGGTTCACCATGGACAATTGGTTGAATAGGTAGTAAACGGTATTGCCTGCAGGACCTATGGCTTCACTGGGCCTGATAGGGAGGTATAATGTGGTAACTTGAATTTCAAGATTGAGCAATTAAGGACACGGCTCTACGCGTTTCGTGGCCAAACGCCACTCGTCAGGAGCATGCGCGTGGTAAGTCTATAATAAGAATAGTGAATAGTTGTAAAAAATCAAAAGTAACATGGACAGGTATAGTAAAAAATTCCAACAATTGGTTGGTACTTACTGGTTGGAGTACACCAAGTAAAAATATTGTGGGGTGTGTCACATGCCTCCGGGAGCACCTCCAAACGGGAGCCGAGGTGGACATCTCGATGGGGGGGGGAACCCATGCGGGCAGCACCTAGGGTCGGCAGGAACACGGGGCAGCTCTGTGGTAAAGTGAAGGATGGTAAGTGTGGAGCTAATAGTGAGAGGAGGTAAAAGTGAGAGGGGGGGGGAAAGTGGTAGAAGCGAAGGTAATGTTAGGGTGAGGACTGGGAAGGAGGGGTGCCAGTAAGGGTGAGTGGTGAGGGAAGGGGAAGGTGAACATAAGAGGGTGACCAAGGGGAAACCATAAAGTGTTGATAAGTGAGATTAGTGAGCCAAGCAAAGAGAGTCAGGTTACCTCAGTGAGGATCTGCGGGCATCTGCCTGGCCCTGCCCCCTTGAGCAGGAGCTGGACGGAGGTGTCCACACTCGTGAGCTATTGGAGGGAGTTCCCGGGTGCCGGTTGGCCAGAGACAAGGCTCTGACTGACGACGCCCGGCCTCCACCCCCTTACATCACAGCGTGACGCTGGTGGGCGTCCGTTTGGTCGGGTACTTATGGGCGCCACTCTGGGTGGTTTGTTACTCGAGGCTCTCTGTTCACCGGACCACACACCTTTTGGATTTCACCTTTCCCTGATGCTCAGATTGCTCTCCTCACTGAGGTAACCTGACTCTCTTTGCTTGGCTCACTAATCTCACTTATCAACACTTTATGGTTTCCCCTTGGTCACCCTCTTATGTTCACCTTCCCCTTCCCTCGCCACTCACCCTTACTGGCACCCCTCCTTCCCAGTCCTCACCCTAACATTACCTTCGCTTCTACCACTTTCCCCCCCCCTCTCACTTTTACCTCCTCTCACTATTAGCTCCACACTTACCATCCTTCACTTTACCACAGAGCTGCCCTGTGTTCCTGCCGACCCTAGGTGCTGCCTGCATGGGTTTCCCCCCCCCCATCGAGATGTCCACCTCGGCTCCCGTTTGGAGGTGCTCCCGGAGGCATGTGACACACCCCACAATATTTTTACTTAGTGTACTCCAACCAGTAAGTACCAACCAATTGTTGGAATTTTTTACTATACCTGTCCATGTTACTTTTGATTTTTTACAACTATTCACTATTCTTATTATAGACTTACCACGCGCATGCTCCTGACGAGTGGCGTTTGGCCACGAAACGCGTAGAGCCTCATATGCCGTGTCCTTAATTGCTCAATCTTGAAATTCAAGTTACCACATTATACCTCCCTATCAGGCCCAGTGAAGCCATAGGTCCTGCAGGCAATACCGTTTACTACCTATTCAACCAATTGTCCATGGTGAACCACGGAATTTTATTTGAGTCTCTGATGAGATATTACTGTTGTCATGATGCTTATGTTTATTACCTGCTCAAGTTACCTACCCTCCTACCAGTGCTGTAATATGAGACACAATTGTGTCCAATTGTGTCTTTTCATATGTACTGCCAATATTATTTATATCGCTGTAATTGTATTATGCAATGTTATCCCTCTTACCAATAAAGCTCTGCTGTTCACCTTATATTCTTTTGCTGCCATTCAGTTCATTTAAAGTCCCACCCTCCTTGCTCCCCTCTTGATACTACTGGGATGGAAATATCTGACCTTACCGGGCCAGATTTTCATTTAAAGTCCCTAGGGATGGAAAACACAAGCCTTACCCAGTCTTGTATTCCTAAAAGTCCCTAATATCCTAAATCTTTCTTCATACTATCATCCCTGTCAGTGGAGGCTGCTGAGAGGTCATTAGGTATAGCGGGGGCAGACTGAGGTGAGTAAGGAGGAGGAACAAGTTTGCACCCCTTTTGTGTGGATTTTAGGTGCTCTTGCCAATGAGTGGTGGGAGGTTAAATGCCTTGTCAAGCATGGGGTTCCCAAATAGTTAGCGTTTTTGCCCCGCTTGATGTGCTTGAGATAAAGTTCGCAAATTGCAACAGTGCGATCGGCTGCACATGTGCTGAAAAAGGCCTAGACAGCTGAGCTGTGGGAAGTAGGCCGGGAGATAACAGCTCGACAATGTGATGGAATAGGGTGGCTGCTCTCTACTTCTCCGTGATTTCTGCCTCGTTGGGGTTGTGCCTCACCCTCACTTTCCTCCTCTGCTATATCTGGCACCCAAGTCGCGTCAGTGACCTCATCATCATCATCTCAACCATCCTCATTACCACTGGAGACAACTTGGCAATACGGTGCACCTGGGGGAACATGACTGCCAATTTGTGTACCAGTGTTCTCCCCCCTCTGTAGGCTCATGTGCCTGCCTTTCTAAACCTCAGAACCAACATCTGAATGGCTCTGCATCATCTAGGAGCAAGTGGCTGATGCTGTGTTCAAATAACTCAGCTGACTCCTCCATGCCTGATGCTGGGGCTATTGCAGGAAGAGCTGTGAACAAGGAGGCAGGTTTAGCCACTCTGGCAGCTGCAGTGTACTGCACACTGGTCTCTGCTTGGGTGACGGAGTATGAGGAGGATAAGGATGGTGCAGCTTCTGCCCATCATGCAGCCTGTGTCCACCATGCAGCCTGTGTCCACCATGCAGCCTGTGTCCATCATGCAGCCTATGTCCACCATGCAGCCTGTGTCCACAATGCAGCCTTTGCCCACCATACAGTCTGTGTCCACCATGCAGCCTGTGCCCACCATGAAGCCTGTCTGTGCAGGGGAGGAGAGGAACAGGAGAGCCGCCCGGATGTACAGAGCACAGAGAACACATCGATAACAGCTTACATTTAAATTGCTGTGTTCAACGTCACATACAGCCCAACCCCCTGGCCGGTAAACTTTGACTGACAGATCGCCCATTCCGGGATTGGACAGGTGATCTGTCTGTCAAAGTCCTGGGACCAGGAGGAGGGGCTGTATGTGACAGCGAGCAGCGGGGAACACAGCAATGTGAAATTAAGCTGTTATCGCTGTGTTCTCTGCGCTCTGATAATCCGAGCGGCTCTCCTTTCTCTTACCCTCCGTGATCGCTGGGAGAAGGACTCACATTCAACCCAGGCTGCCAGGGGTGCTTGCCACCCCCCCAGCTCCCAGGCAGCTATAGCTCGCCAGCTCTCAAAATCCACTCATTAAATGAGTGGAATTTTTGAGGGCTGCACTATTATACGTCTAGTTTACAACCGATTGAGCGTCCACCTTGCTGATAATAACCTTCTTGATCCCCTTCAGTCTGGATTTCGTCCTCAACATTCCACAGAAACTGCCCTCCTAAAACTAACAAATGATATAGTAACGGCCAAAACTAAGGGACACTATTCCGTACTCCTACTCCTGGACCACTCCGCTGCCTTCGATACGGTTGACCACCCCCTCCTCCTCAAAAAACTCCATGCCTTTGGTCTCCGCGACTGTACTCTTCGCTGGTTCTCTACCTACTTATCCAACCGCACCTTTAGCGTTACTTACAACTCTACTTCCTCCTCTCCCCTTCCTTTCTCAATTGGGGTCCCCCAAGGTTCTGTTCTTGGACCTCTCCTATTTTCAATCTACACCTCCTCCCTGGGTCAGCTGATAGCCTCCCACGGCTTCCAATACCACCTCTACGCTGACGACACTCAAATCTATTTCTCTGCCCCTCAACTCACTTCTTCATTCGCCTCACGTATCTCTAATTTACTATCAGATATATCAGTTTGGATGTCACACCACTTCCTCAAACTTAATCTATCCAAAACTGAACTGGTCATTTTTCCTCCCCCTCGTGCCTCCTCCCCCGATCTCTCTGTTAAAATTGATGGCACAACTATCAGCCCATCCCCACACGCCAAGGTCCTAGGAGTAGTTCTAGACTCTGAACTCTCCTTTAATCCTCACATCCAATCACTGTCCAAATCTTGCCGCATCAACCTCCGCAACATCTCCAAAATACGCCCCTTTTTAACCAAAGACACAACAAAGCTCCTTATCCACTCCCTGGTCATTTCTCGCCTCGATTACTGCAACTCCCTCCTCATTGGCTTACCTCAGAAAACTTTAACCCCCCTTCAGTCCATCATGAATGCTGCTGCCAGACTCATCCACCTTACCAACCGCTCTGTGTCTCCTTCCCCTCTCTGTCAATCCCTCCACTGGCTTCCACTCACCCAACGAATTAAATTCAAAATACTAACGACCATCTACAAAGCCATCCACAACACTGCCCCCAGCTACATCACTGACCTAGTCTCTAAATACCAACCTAATCGTTCTCTTCGTTCTTCTCAAGACCTCCTGCTCTCTAGCTCGCTCATCACCTCCTCCCATGCTCGACTCCAGGACTTTTCCAGAGTCTCCCCAAGCCTATGGAACTCCTTACCCCAATCGGTCCGTCTATCTCCTTCTCTATTAGCTTTTAGAGGATCCCTAAAAACCCTCCTCTTCAGAGAAGCCTATCCCACCCACACCTAATAACTATATTTCCATTCTGTCCACCTGATCATCCCCCACAGCTAATACCCTTTGTTTCACGTGACCCTCCCTTCTAGACTGTAAGCTCTATCGAGCAGGGCCCTCTGATCCCTCTGTATTGAATTGTATTGTGATTGTACTGTCTTCCCTGATGTTGTAAAGCGCTGCGCAAACTGTTGGCGCTATATAAATCCTGTATAATAATAATAATAATAATTATACGCTGCAGTAAAACTGCACTGACGCACTGCAATATACTGCATCAAACATGCAGTAACACACATAAATATACAGTGTTAAACTTGCATTAATGCATTGAAATATATGGCGTCAAACTTGCAGTAACGCACTGAACTATACAGCGTTAAATGGAAGGTAACGCACTGAAATATATGGCGTTAAACTTGCAGTAACGTACAAAAATATACGGCGTTAATCTTGCAGAAATGCACTGAAATATATTGCATTAAACGGATGGTATTGCACTGAAATATACGGTGATTAACTTGCAGTAATGCACTGAAATATAATTTGCTGAACGTGCACTAACACAAAGAAATTAACTGTGTTAAACGGTACCAAACGCACTAAAATATATGGTATTAAACCTGCAGTAATGCATTGAACTATACTGCATTAAACAGAAGGTAACACACTGAAATATACAGCGTTAAACTTGCAATATTGTACTGAAATATATGCCTGTTAAACTTGCAGTAAAGTACAAGAATATACAGCGTTAAACTTGCAGAAACGCACTGGAATATATGGCGGTAAACTTGCAGTAACGTACAAAAATATACAGCGTTAATCTTGCAGAAACGCACTGAAATATATTGCATTAAACGGATGGTATTGCACTGAAATATACGGTGCTTAACTTGCAGTAATTCACTGAAATATACTGTGCTGAACGTGCACTAACGCACAGAAATTAACTGTTAAAAGGCACCAAACGCACTTAAATATATGGTATTAAACTTGCAGTAATGCATTGAACTATACTGCATTAAACAGGAGGTAACACACTGAAATATACAGCGTTAAACTTGCAGTATTGTACTGAAATATATGCCTGTTAAACTTGCAGTAACGTACAAGAATATAAAGCGTTAAACTTGCAGAAACGCACTGGAATATACTTAGTTAAACGGAAGGTAACGCACTGAAATATATGGCGTTAAACTTGCAGTAACACACTGAAATATATGGCGTTAAACTTGCATTAACGTACAAAAATATACTGCGTTAAACTTGCAGTAATGCACTGAAATATACCCTGTTAAACGCACACTAACGCACAGAAATTTATGCACAGGTTTATTGATACAATAATAAGAGTAAAGCACTTTAGCACTTCATTCCACATACTGTATATAAGTAGGAAGCGCGGCAGTTTACTACTTCAATTATTTTTTCTGCACTTGCAGGGTCTTTAAAAGGATAAAACATGGGGATGACATAAAGACAAACACAAACTTTACCAGAAATGTTGGAGATCTCTCCTTCTGGACATGGGACACACTCATAGCAACATTTATGAACTGAAGATCCGAATGCTTTACTGGTGCCGGGAATACAGGGATTTGAGCATCGAGATACCGGAACCTGAAAATCAGATATTATTATTATATTTATATTTTAAAGATCCATCATATTTCATGAGGCTTTACAAAAATATTACAAATGAGGTTTGGGTTTGCCTCTTTAATGGGTTCAAGTTGAATTCTTCAGGTTTGATTTCTAATCAGAGGCCAGTATTTCGGGGTTTTCATTTATTTGGGGTGTTTATTATATGTAGCACCCTCCTACTCTCCTGCTTAAAAGGAGATTGCTAGGTAAATCATAGCAGCTTTTCTGCTTAACCAGTTCAGCTCCAGAACAATTTTTTTTATTTGTCGCATGCATGAAAAAATCTTATTTTTGTCAAGAAGATTACATAAACTCCCAGAACATTATATATTTTCTAAAAGCAGAGGCCCTGTAGAATAAAAAAGTGATAGTTGAAAAAAAAAATCATATGATATTTGCAGTACTGTTTATTAAACACAAATTTTCTAGAAAAAATATAACAAATAAAATTTTAGTGCAAAACCGCACCATATAATAGCAATTTTTGGTTAAAATATAAAAGATGAGGTTTCATTGAGTAAATAGATACCAAGCAGTCCATGTCTTAAGATTGCGTGCGCCCGCGATATCGCCAAAAATTATGGTGCCCAAAAATCATTATAGGTGATGCTTTAAAAACCATTATAGCTAGACATGTGCATGACGAAAAAATTAGTTTCGTTTCATTTTGTTTCATTAATCTAGTTATTTCATTTCAATACTTCGGTTGATTCATTAAATTCTTATTCGGGAATTGTATTCAGAATGTATATTCAGAATTTATTTGATGTCTTTTTCAAATTTTTATTGAATTTACAATTTTTTTTTCGATTTGGAATGTTCGAATTGATAAATTTTTAATTGGTCGAATCGAAAACTTTAGATTATTTTGGCTTAACAGAAACAGCATTATTTCGAAATTGTTCTCTAGTAACATACACAGTCTTTGATTTTATCAATATGTGTACAGTTAGAATTCGACTGGATTTCAATGTACAATTCAATTAAAATTTCAGACCGAATTTCCAAAATTCTGATGAATTTTGTTTTGTTATTAGGAGCATTCGGTAAAATTTGTTCTTATAACTAAAAATTTGTCCGAATATAAATTTCCTAATACTGTCAAAAATTGCAATGATATGCACCTGACAAACAGGTGTGGAAAAAATGGTCTTTAGGTGTTAATTGTGCCCATTAAACCTATACCAAAAAAAAATATTCCCGATTAAATCAACACCCACAACTCTAGGCAGCCTAGAAGTCCTGCAAAGATTGCACATCCCAAAAACACTTAATCAGCTACATCGGCATCAGGGGCTTCATAGCTGCTGGTAATCCAGGATTGATTAATTTTTATAAATGTCAGCCGGACCATGGAGTCTGTGGACAGACATGTTCTATTAATAGTAACAAAACCTCCAGCAGCACTGCATGTCTGTTCGGAAAGCACTCTAGATGCAGGGCAGCCCAGCAGCTCAACCCTTGATAGTGGCCCACCATGTAATGCAGACGCTGCCAATGGGATGTGGCTGTAATGTAACAAAATTGGTAAAAAGCCAAGGGGTGAATACTTTTGCAAGGCACTGTAATAAAATAGAAAAGAATAGAATAGAAAATAAAAGAATAGAATATTATAGAGTAAAATAGAACATCTGCATACTCTCTGGATCTCGGGATAAAATCTCCCTTTGTGGGACCCTCAACTATTCTATAGAGTGCTTTATACAGATTTTCACTCTATGTTTTGTTTTTGATGCCCCTGTGCCCTTGACTGGCAACCCCCCTCGATACAACCCAGCGTGCTGTGCATTTACAACATTTTAATCATACCTAATGAAATATTGAAAATCACCCTGCTATTTTTACACTACGTGAGTAAAAATTTAATGTTACGCACATATATATATTGTTGTTTTGTACTCCCATTAACAGTGCTTATCTGAATATGTATAATTGATTATATGTATCTTTATGCTCAGATGACCTATTTCTCCCTTGTTACACACCCCTGAAGAAGTTTATTTCGAAACGCGTCGGTGTAAGGAGGTTCTTCTTGCATTTTCCTGCATGGTGATACTTGTTGAAATTGTTTATTCCAACTCAATATTTAATTTAATTTTTTGTATTTTTAATCATGTATAATTATTAATAAAACCTTTTTCTACTTCAATATTCTGTATGTTTGATACCAATATTATTGTCATGGATATGCATTAATGTCTGTCTGCCATCTTACCTTCCTCCTCATGTGTTCATCTAGAGACCAGACCTCCTTCACCTGGCTTCCTTTATAATCTCCTCCCAGCCTGACTCCACCCCAGGCCCTATCACAGAACACTATATTAACCTGTGCACTGCAAGCCTGCCTTGCTGATCAACGTGTTTGTTAGGCATTGTGTGTTTGGGTTCCTGCCTGCCGTGTGCTACGTCTGTCTCTCTGTTACGTTATTGGCTTGTCCCCGACTATCCCTGTCTGCTCGTGACCCTTGACCTTCGGCTCGTTCTTTCGTTATCCTTGTCTGCTTGTGGCCCCTGACCTTCGGCTTGTTATTCGGTTCTCCCTTATCTTGTGCTGCTGCTTCCCCTCTGTTCCCCTTATCCTACGGGGCGTGAGCTAGGAAACTCCAGGGGCCGCGACCTGGTCCCAGCCTGCAGCACAACATCCTCACCACTAGAGGCCCTGGAGAAGACCAGCTGGGTCTTAGACTCCGCGCCCTGGGGAATCTTGGCTCTAGCACCCGTTAGGATCTCGGTTGTGCTCCTCTGGTCCCGCTTTCCACAACCACCCAGTTTCCTACCCGCAGAAGCCAGCCATAGGGTTCACTACCTCGCGGTGCACTCCTGTCCCCCTACGGTGTGCATCTGTCACCTGGCCACAGGTGATCCTGACAGTTTGATCAGCCATGAACCCGGCTGACATTCCGCTTCCCGCGGATGATCCATTGCAGGGCATAGTTCGCAGACTCGAAGCCCAGGAATCAAATCAGACTCAGGTGATGCGATTCCTCCAGGATCTGGCTTCTCGATTCGAGCAGCTTCAGGTCTCCTTGGGAACCCCGAATCTGCAACCCCAAGTACAACCAGCGGCTGTACCTATCGCACCAGTCGCAGCCTCACACTCACTAAGATTGCCAGCTCCGTCCCGTTTCTCTGGGGACTCCAAGGCCTGCAGGGGGTTTCTCAGCCAATGCACAATTCATTTTGAGCTTCAGCCTCAAAGCTTCCTGTCTGACCGGGCTAGGGTAGCCTATGCCATTTCCCTCCTCTCCGGTGAAGCTTTGGCCTGGGCTGCCCCCCTGTGGGAGAGGAACGATCTGGTGGTTTCCAGTCTGTCCGATTTCTTGAAGCTCTTTCGTAATATCTTTGAAGAGCCGGCTCGGGCTTCTTCAGCGGCTAGTGCTGTCTTACGTCTTCACCAAGAATCTAGTTCAGTGGGGCAATATGCTCTTCAGTTCCGTATCCACACAGCTGAATTGAGCTGGAATAATGAGGCCCTGGTCGCTACCTTTTTACATGGCCTCTCTGACCGAGTGAAAGACGAATTAGCGGGAAGAGCCATTCCCGTCGGTCTGGACGATGTAATTTCATTATGCAACCAGATCGACATTCGTTTTCAAGAGAGGTCTTTAGAAAAAAGACGCCAGCACTCTCTGGGTCCTAGCCAGTCTGAGCTCCCCTCCCTTCATTCCGTGGAGCATCCTCTACCTGCTGAAGAACCTATGCAGCTGGGCCGGACCAGACTAACCCCCGAAGAACGTGCTAGGCGCAGAACTCTGGGCTTGTGCCTCTATTGTGGGGGCAAGGGTCATTTTCGTGACTCCTGCTCGCTTCGTCCGGGAAACGCTCGGGTCTAATACATTTGGAAGGTGGAGTATTGGACCCAGAAACATCACCTTCTCGCCTGCTCTTGCCGGTGTTCCTTCATGTAGGCACTTCTCCTCAGTCAACCCTTGCATACCTGGATTCCGGGGCTGCCGGCAATTTTATGGATTGGAGAACTGCTTCTTCTATGAAGCTTACCCTTTCACCTCTCACTACCCCATTGGTAGTCTCGGCAATTGATGGCACTGTTCTCCCAGGGGGCCCTATTCGCTTCCAGACGCTACCCATTAGGATGTCGGTAGGGATTCTCCACCAGGAGTGGATATCCTTTCTTATTCTACCCAAGGCCTCTACCCCAGTTGTATTGGGCCTCCCTTGGCTACAGCTCCACTCTCCACATGTGGACTGGGTCTCTGGGCAGATCCTGGCCTGGGGTTCCTCATGTTTCTCGTCGTGTCTTCTCAAGGTGACCCCCAAGGAGAGTCTTCCGGTTGCTGCCACTTCTGTTTCTTCTGATCTTCCTGCTGCATACAGCGATTACCGGGATGTGTTCTGTAAGAAATCAGCTGAGGTGCTTCCTCCCCACAGGTCTTTTGACTGTGCTATTGATCTTGTCCCCGGAGCAACTCTACCCAGGGGTCGTACCTACCCTCTGTCCATCCCAGAGACCCAGGCCATGTCGGAGTATGTCGCAGAGAATCTGGAGAGAGGTTTCATCCGGAAATCCTCATCGCCTGCAGGGGCAGGGTTCTTTTTGTTGCCAAAAAGGATGGTACCTTAAGACCCTGCATCGATTATCGGGGTTTAAATGCGGTTACTATTAAAAATCGATACCCCTTACCCTTAATATCTGAGCTATTTGATAGGTTGAAGGGTGCCTCCATTTTCACCAAGTTGGATCTCAGAGGCGCGTACAATCTCATTCGAATACGGGAGGGTGACGAATGGAAGACTGCATTCAACACTAGAGACGGGCATTACGAATATCTGGTGATGCCTTTTGGTCTGTGTAATGCTCCAGCCGTGTTTCAAAACTTTGTCAATGAAATTTTCAGAGATCTGCTGTACCAGTTTGTTGTCATCTATCTGGATGACATTCTGATCTTTTCTGAAAATCTGCTCGTCCACAGAAACCATGTCCGCACTGTACTTCAACGTCTTAGAGAGAACAATCTCTATGCCAAGCTGGGAGAAATGTTCATTTGAATGTTCTGAGGTCCTGTTTTTGGGGTGCTTCGTCTCATGTTCGGGTCTTCGTATGGACCCTGGGAAGGTCTTGGCTATCACCAACTGGCCTCTTCCTGCTAGCCTCAAGGCCACACAGCGCTTTCTTGGCTTCACTAATTACTATAGGCAGTTCATAAGGAATTACTCTTCCATTGCCGCGCCTATTATCGCTTTGACCAAGAAGGGTGTGAATGCCAGAGACTGGCCTCCCGAAGCTGTCTCTGCATTTCACAACCTGAAACAGGCCTTTGTTTATGGCCCCCTCTTGAGGAGACCAAATCCTGGGAATGCATTTTTTATTGAAGTGGACGCTTCCTCAATGGGGGTGGGAGCTGTGCTTCTTCAAATCTTTGAGAAGAGACGCCAACCATGTGCATTCTTCTCCAAAAAAAATTCTCAGGCAGAGAGGAATTATGCCATCGGTGATCGGGAACTTCTCGCGATTAAATTGGCATTAGAGGAGTGGCGTCATCTCTTGGAGGGTTCCCCTCACTCCATAACGATCTTTACCGATCACAAGAATTTACAGTATCTACAGAATGCTAAACGTCTGAATCCTAGACAGGCCAGGTGGAGTCTCTTCTTTGCCCGTTTTAATTTCACGATTACCTACAAACCTGGTTCCTGCAACGGTCGGGCTGATGCGCTCTCTAGGTCATTTGACACTTTGGACGAGGAGTCCGCCCCTGAACCTGAGCCGATCATTCCAACCTCATGCATTGTTGCCCACTCTACCACCCTGAAGTCAAAAATTCCGCCTGGTAAGACCTTTGTCCCCACTGAGCTAAGAGCTAAGATCCTTCGTTGGGGACATGATTCCAAGGTGGCAGGGCATTCTGGATTCCTCCGATCCTTCCTACTCATCAGTCGTCACTACTGGTGGCCTAATCTCCGCTCAGACGTCAAAGACTACGTTAAAGCTTGTCATGTCTGTGCTCAGTCCAAATCCTCCACACAAGCTCCTGCTGGTCTTCTCATGCCCTTGCCCATTCCTAAGGAACCCTGGGCCCATATTGCCATGGATTTTATCACCGATCTCCCACTGTCTGAGAATAATACAGTCATTTGGGTGGTAATCGATCGATTCTCCAAGATGGCTCATTTTGTTCCTCTTCCTGGTCTTCCTTCTGCCCCTGCCTTGGTTCCCATTTTCATCTGAGAAATTCTCCGCCTACATGGGGTCCCTTCTCATATTGTTTCCGACAGGGGAGTCCAATTCACGTCTCGTTTTTGGAGAGCCTTTTGCAAATCCCTCAATATTGTCTTGGATTTTTCTTCTTCTTACCATCCCCAATCCAATGGACAGACTGAGAGGGTTAATCAGGAGTTAAAGGTCTTTCTTCGCACCTTCGTGTCTTCTCACCATGACGATTGGTCCTCTCTACCCCCGTGGGCAGAATTCTCCCATAACAATCATGTGAATACCAGTTCGCAGAAGACACCCTTTTTCACAGTTTATGGAAAACACCCTCAACTTCCTCTTCCCATGATCTGTTCTCCTGACATTCCAGCTTTGGCTTCGGTTCAGGAGTCTCTCAATTCCGTTTGGGGTCACGTTCATGATTCCCTCCGGGCAGCTGCTGAAAAATTCAAAGGCTTTGCCGACCGCCGCAGGCGTAAACCGCCTTCTCTTCAGCCAGGAGACAAAGTCTGGCTCTCTATCAGGAACATCAAGCTCCGAGTTCCTTCTCTGAAGTTTGCTCCACGATTCATCGGTCCATACACGGTAACTGCTAAACTGAATCCGGTTTGTTTCAAACTCCAGATTCCTAAGAGCCTTAAAATCACTAACTCCTTTCATGTTGCTCTTCTAAAGCCTTTAGTCCTCAATAAATTCTCTCGTCCTCTCCCTACCGTGGCGCCTGTCTCTGAGGATAATCAGGAGTACGAGATCAGTCAAATTCTGGACTCCTGACTCTGTAAAGGCGTTCTTCAGTACCTCGTTCATTGGAAAGGGTTTGATCCTGAGGAGAGGTCTTGGATCACTGCATCTGAGGTCTTTGCACCTCGTCTGTTAAAGGAGTTTCATCTGAAGTTTCCTCTAAACCTGGGCCCAGGCGGGGAAGGGGGAGGCCTCGTAAGAGGGAGGGTACTGTCATGGATATGCATTAATGTCTGTCTGCCATCTTACCTTCCTCCTCATGTGTTCATCTAGAGACCAGACCTCCTTCACCTGGCTTCCTTTATAATCTCCTCCCAGCCTGACTCCACCCCAGGCCCTATCACAGAACACTATATTAACCTGTGCACTGCAAGCCTGCCTTGCTGATCAACGTGTTTGTTAGGCATTGTGTGTTTGGGTTCCTGCCTGCCGTGTGCTACGTCTGTCTCTCTGTTACGTTATTGGCTTGTCCCCGACTATCCCTGTCTGCTCGTGACCCTTGACCTTCGGCTCGTTCTTTCGTTATCCTTGTCTGCTTGTGGCCCCTGACCTTCGGCTTGTTATTCGGTTCTCCCTTATCTTGTGCTGCTGCTTCCCTTCTGTTCCCCTTATCCTACGGGGCGTGAGCTAGGAAACTCCAGGGGCCGCGACCTGGTCCCAGCCTGCAGCACAACATCCTCACCACTAGAGGCCCTGGAGAAGACCAGCTGGGTCTTAGACTCCGCGCCCTGGGGAATCTTGGCTCTAGCATCCGTTAGGATCTCGGTTGTGCTCCTCTGGTCCCGCTTTCCACAACCACCCAGTTTCCTACCCGCAGAAGCCAGCCATAGGGTTCACTACCTCGCGGTGCACTCCTGTCCCCCTACGGTGTGCATCTGTCACCTGGCCACAGGTGATCCTGACAATTATTAGTGCTTAAAAAGTCCACCCAGGGGAAATTTTCTTTTTCTTTCTCATAATACAAAATAAAAGAATAATAGAATAGAAAAAAGGGGATAGAATAGAAAATAAAAGAATAGAGTATAACAGAAAAAAAACTGAATAGAATAGAAGAATAAAGGAATAAACTAGAATGAAAAATAGAATAGACATACATACCTAGGTATGTCTAGGTCTATATCTGTTTGTAGTTTTTTTTTTTTTTTCTCCTGTTGTGTTTTTTGGTTTTCTGTGTCTGGGCTGATATGATTCAGAACCACTTGATAGCACTAAGAAATTACAATGAAGGAATGGATAAAAATCTTTAATTATTTAGAATCTCTCTGTTTTGTATTTTTGTTTTTCGCTCTGATAGTAGTTAAGCAATAGAGAGTAAAACTCTGGGTGATGTTTTGGGAATAGTACAATCTTAAAACAGGTTTATATACACATGATTACGTTTTCTATGTGCTATGAGTGGAATTTCTATGTGAATTTAACAATTTGGAATAAAATATGATTAAACAAAAAAAAAAAAAAATAGAATAGAACAGAATACAATAGAAAGAATATAACCATCTTCTGAAATTCGAATTTTGAATAGAATAAATTCAAATTAGAATAGAGTAGACAAGAATAGAATAGAATAGAAAATAAAATAATATAAAAGAATAGAACAGAATAATTAGTAGAAAAGAATCGTATAGAACATTGATTTTTTTTTTTAATCAATAAGAATTTGAATAAACAAAATGAATTCTGAAAATGAATTAACAAATTTAACAAATTTAACTAAAAAAAATTATGTAAATAACGTATCGAAACAAAATCCATTTTTTCGTTCTGCACATTACTTAATGCTCAGTGCTTTTTGTGAAATGTTCTACTATAATAAATAATATGAAACTAAATCACAAGTCCACTCCCCACAACAGAAAGAGTCTCTCTAAACTAGAGATGAGCTTCGAGTTCGACTCGAACAGCGAACAATTTAGGGTGTTCGCGGCAAATTCTAAAAGCCGCGGAGCACCCTGTAAAAATCTATGGGAGAAATCTAAAGTGCTAATTGTAAAGGTTCATTTTCAAGTTATTGTCCTAAAAAGTGTTTGGGGACCCGGGTCCTGCCCCAGGGGACATGTATCAATGCAAAAAAAGTTCTAAAAACAGCTGTTTTTTCAGGAGCAGTGATTTTAATAATGCTTAAAGTGAAACAATAAAAGTGAAATATTCCTTTAAATTTCGTACCTGGGGGGTGTCTATAGTATGCCTGTAAAGTAGCGCTTGTTTGCCGTGTTTAGCTGTCCCTGCACAAAATGTAATTTCTGAAGGAAAAAAAGTCATTTAAAACTACTAGCTCATGAATTGTCGGTCCCAGCAATACAGAGAAAAGTAATTGAAAAAAATGACCTTCAGCAAGTCGTCTTCACCAAGTTTAGATGCCTAAATGCATAGAGTTGCTGCCATGTGATCGGCTGATTGTGTTACCAAGAAATTGAACAAGTGTACTTAATATACAATTCTTTTATTTGATATACAGTATATTGTGTTCATTCATTTTGTCACACTTTTCTATACCGTGTACTGCAATAAAAATTGTGATTTTGTTCAGTTGGATGTATTTATGGGTTCCCGATTGTTATCAATAGAGCCGCTTATATATAAAAAAAAAATGTTTCTGCTTTCAAACATTATACTTTGCCAGTTCCCCACTATTTTTAAGTTCATAGACTTATTTGTCTCCAAAATATACCCCATTCATGAATAGGGACAGTGGCCAGTATATGTGCAAAAAAGGGAGAAAGGCTGGTGCCATGGAAGTTGGCTAAAACATGCAGGTTTAACCACTTGCCGACTGCCTAACGCACATATACGTCGGCAGAATGGCACGGGCAGGCAAAGCAACATACAGGTACGTTGCTTTGAATCTGCAGCCTATCGGGCACGCGCCGCTGGCGGGGCGCGCACGCCACGTGCCCTGTGACAAAGGGACCCGCGGTCTCAATGTCTGCCGGTGTCCCGCGATTGTGTCACGGAGCGGCAGAACGGCATTTCCCTGTTCTGCCTTGTGACAGGACATTGATCGTCTGCTCCCTGTCATCGGGAGCAGTGATCAGTGTTGTGTCACTGATAGCCCGGCCCACACACAGTTAGAATCACTCCCTAGGACACATTTAACCTCTTCAGCGCCCCCTAGTGGTTAACCCCTTCCCTGCCAGTGTCATTTACGCAGTAATCAGTGCATTTTTATAGCACTGATCGCTGTATAAATGACAATGGTCGCAATATAGCGTCAAAAGTGTCCGATGTGTCCGCCGCAATATCGCAGTCACGATAAAAATCACAGATCGCTGCCATTAGTAAAAAAAAAAAAATAATAATAATAAAAATGCCATAAAGCTATCTCCTATTTTGTAGACGCTTTAACTTTTGCGCAAACCAATCAATAAACGCTTATTGCAATTTTTTTTAACAAAAATATGTAGAAGAATACGTATCGGCCTAAACTGAGGAATTTTTTTTTTTTTATATATATATTTTTGGGGGATATTTATTATAGCAAAAAATAAAAAATATTGCTTTTTTTTCAGAATTGTCGCTCATTTTTTTGTTTATAGCGCAAAAAATTAAAACCGCAGAGGTGATCAAATACCAGCAAAAGAAAGTGCTATTTGTGGGGAAAAAAGGACATCAATTTTGTTTGGGAGCCACGTCACACGACCGCGCAATTGTCAGTTAAAGCGACACAGTGCCGAATCTCAAAAAGTGGCCCGGTCATTTGTCAGCCAAATCCTACGGGGCTGAAGTGGTTAAAAAGCCAATGCATTTCAGCCATCAGGCCTTAATCATGATTAAGGCCTGATGGCTGAAACGCGTTGGAATTTTTGACTGTTGTTCACCTGCATTAATAAAACAATGTTGTAGTAACCCGGATGTACCTGTTCCATTGGCTCGTATATCTTAGAATAAGACTAGAAAATTCTTAAAGCCCTGTACACACAGTCTGACTTTTTGCCAACAAACTTCATTTTGAGCAAGTTTGCCAAAAAATCCATCGGACAAACTTTTTTGGTTTTCATCGGACAAAAGTTCGGTCTGCAAACGGACAAACTTTTGGCCAACAAAAGTCCGATGGAGCAAAATCCGACCGTGTGTATAGAAAACCCATCGGACTTTTGTCCGATGGACAAAACAAATAATGTTAAAATCAACCAACAATAGCAGAAGTTGACCAAAGGGTGGCGGTAAAGAGCAGAAAAAACACATGATGTTGGAAAAAGTTTTGGGAAAGTTTGCAGAAAAGTCCTGTGGTGTGTATGCTATGGGTGTTCCCAACCAACTCCGTTCGGACAAAAATCCACGGAAAAGTCAGACGGAAGTCCGACTGTGTGTACGAGGCTTTAGAGTACAAAATATGAACATCCTCAGCAAATGGTATAAAGAGAAAACAATCCAGTGATTCCTTACTTTGCCTTTTTTCCAGTAGACGGGGTCACTTATATTGATAAATTTTTCAGGGACGTAATCTGGACCTTCCAAAATGGAAATTGTTCTAGACCAAGAAAATGTCTCGTTAACAAAAATCCATTTTTTAAAAATAAGATCGGATGGAACTTCTCTTCTCTCATTAAAGTAGATATCATCACCCCATGGGTTCTTGAAATAAAAACGTCTCACATATTTGTGCAGCTTTCCATGGAAGACATAAAGACACAGTTATACACAGTATATACAGATATAAGATAACAAAAAAAGACAGTCACTTCCAGCTCTAAGGGGTTTTATAAAGTGAAGGGGAACGGGGAAATCGGTATCTCAGGACTGGTTGGACGCTTCCTTCCTCAGATGAGGAGATCCGATAGATACTAAAAAAAGAAAAAAATGGAAGGCGCACACACCTAGTGCATTACCAAGGACATTTATTAATAAAATTCATAAAAAGTGGGTACTCACAAAAAGCAACTTGATTGTGCCATAAAACACACAGTAAGAGACCATGTGCCATGTCCGCCAGCGAAGGGCCCCTGTGCGATGCACAGATGATCGTCTGAGGAGGATGTGTTCACTCTGCAAAGACATTATCGGTTATGAGCGGATGTACGCTCGTGTCACCCCTGTGTGCCTGAACAACAGATTTGGGGGGGCCGTGGCGTGCACCTGCAGATAATCTCCAATCCACAGGAACGGTAGTATAATCCGGGTATGCGTTGTTCTCTGAACAACGCAGAATAAGGACTCACGCCAACGGTAAAAAACGGGAGTCTTTGAATTGTTATGGTCGGGGGAAGTGTTCATGATTTCAGCCAGCCATGCGGCTTACTGGAGAGCATGGTTTCCAGGTACAGGGGGCGGGAAATCATACACACTGCCTCCGCCAAGACACGCCCATAAGACTTCCCTAGTCATTGTTCATTGGTTGTTGTATAACCCCTCCTGTTTGAAGAAATGCCTGTGCTTGATTGGTCGATTGTGAAACCATCAAGCTCTATTGTTATATGAATAAAGTTTGCTCCCAGGATCAGGTGAGTTGGTCGAGCCGAGGACGTAAGCACATAAGCATGGTGGTCATGTCTGTTTACTTATACGGGAAACGGGTTTACTAAGATGCATTCTACCAAAAGGCTGAAAGGGCGCTTAAAGCGCAGGAGATAAGGATTACGCTTGGCGTATAGAGAAATCTCCACGACAGCGATGGTGAGCCAGGGATATTATGGAGCGAACAGAGCCTCCTTCGCATCGGATCAAGAGGAGGGGGAGAGCGGATCCTTGTTTTCCCTGTCCGATGCGTTAGGTATAGAGTTGAGTGGACACCTGGATGTTCGGGTTCGACGGGTTCGGCCGAACTTCGGAAAAAAGTTCGGGTTCGGGACCGAACTTTAACCCGAACCCGGACCCGAACCCAAACCCCATTGAAGTCAATGGGGACCCGGACTTCTAAGGACTAAAAAGGCTCTAAAAAAATAATGGAAAGGGCTAGAGGGCTGCAAATGGCAGCAAAATGTTGTTAAGAGCATGGCAAGTGCTCTGCAAACAAATGTGGATAGGGAAATAACTTAAAATAACATAAAAAAATAAAAAAATAAAAAAATATGCTGGAGGCTCCCTTTTCAGCAGGAGAGGTACGGGAAGTCATTAAGAACCTCAGAAACTCAACGGCACGATGCCACACATATGGTGGAATGCCCCAGAATACGCCCTTTCTGGAATAAATTATTCAATTTAATGGATAAGCTAGTGGGAAAATAAAATACTTTGAAATAAAAATGTAGCGGGGTGCTAAATTTAAGGGAAGTGTTTTGAGTGGTAAATAGGCTCAAACACCCTAATTCTGTAGGATTCATGGACCATTTTGTCCTCGGGGGACAGTATTGGTGTGCAGTTCCCTGCGGCCTACAGGTGGCGCTGCCATGGTAGGCTAGGGTTGAACCGCCGATACAGTGCTGTGCCTTTTGTGTCCCCTCTTGGCAGTAGTACAGCAGGGCGGGGAACCTGCTGTGCATGCCGGGAGAGCATATAAAAGGGGCATACCTTTGGCCTGGGGGCTGATGTCCAGTGGGGTCCACGCCCAGGTGCCTTCGGCCTGGGTGCATGTGTTCCTGTTCCATCTCGGGTACCTTTAGCCCGGGTTGAGGTACTATCCTGGAGTTCCTGCTGCCCTGGGTATGGAGGCCTAGGTGCGGGAGTAAAGCCTGGAGTCCAGAGCCTTCGTCTGGAGTCCGCTAAGGGTCGAGGAGTCTTAGGGTGCCACCTCGTGTAGGGGACCATGTTCCAGGGAAGGGAGGATCATTCTGATGGACCGATGCGGGAGTCACGGTGAAAGAAGGGTCTGTTGACTCCCTGGAGAGATGTCTTCCCTTGATATGGGCTAGGTTCGTAGAAGGAGAAGCTCAAGGTCATCTTGACTGTATCAGAGGCCTTATTCACCCGGCCCGTGGCAGGGGCCTTATACACTCTGGTCTGTGGCAGAGACCAAAGTTCTCCAGGTCCGTGGCAGGGGCCTTGTACACCCGGTCTGTGGCAGAGACCAACCTCAAGGTCTGTGGCAGAGACCGTGCACCTAAAACTGTTTGAGAAACCTAAGCAGTGAAGTGAATGTGCTACGTTTGTGCCTGGACCTCCTCCACACCTTAAGCTGTCCTGTTTCTTTGCTCTAACCTTTTCTATCCGAGTAGAGTTTATTTTGCCATGAGAGAATAAGAGTTGTAATTTCAGCTGGTGTGGACATTGACTTTACTGGGAATTAAAGGACTTGCCTCTACCTACAGTAGAGGTGAGAATCATCCTCTGGAGGAGTTTTGACTCCGGCTGTGGACACGGCCCGTCAAGTACACCGCTCAACCTCTTTATATAGGAGGGTACGGGCTGGTAGTGCGGTGTGCCTTTCTCCCTCCTGCGAGGAGCCAACAACATAAAGGCAGGTAAGGGGGAAAGGATCTGTGCGCTACAAAAAAATTAAATAAAAATTATAATCTTGACCTAGGAGGACGAGATCCATATGGAGTAGGAGGTTGAGGTGGCGGTGGATGTGGCTGTGTAGGTGGAAGCGGCGGTGGAGGAGGACGAGGTAGCCAACACTGGTTCAAAAATACAACAATGGCTGGGTAAGGCCAGTGATGTGTCGAATTCTGTCCCCCGTCAAATAGTGTCCACCCTGTACTGCGCTTGCTCAGTATGTAGGACAAGTGGATTTCGAAAATCTCCCAAGACGAACGACGCCTGCGTGGTGAGTTCAGGTGAAGACCACACCATCCGTGGTTCAAGCCGAGCCAAGTGAGGCCGTGCCGAAGCGTGGCGATCGAAGCGAGCCCGTGAGGGGCCCTGTTACTATGTGCTACCCTATGTCCACTTGGATGGTGGGGCTTGAACCAGCACTCACTGCGCAGGCGCCGTTCTTCTTCGGAGATTTTGTGAATCTCCTTGTCCTCTGTACTGCGCAAGCGCTGCGCCTTCGCAGTATGGGCCGGACACAATTCGATGGCCGGACAGTTTTTGTCACAACACCGGTATACATGTCTATTCTGCAGAAGGTACGGACAAGTCCTGTGGGATCCATGCCTGGTTCATTTTAATGAACGTGAGCTTGTCCACATTGGCTCTGGACAGGCGGCTGCGCTTGTCTGTGATAACGCCCCCTGCCGTGCTAAATACACGTTCAGATAATACACTGGCTGCAGGGCAGGCCAGCACCTCCAAGGCATAAAGGGCAAGCTCAGGCCATGTGCCCAATTTGGAGACCCAGAAGTTGAAGGGGGCAGACCCGTCATCCAGTACGTGTAGGCCTGTGGACACATACTGCTCAACCATGTTGGTGAAATGCTGCCTCCTGCTAAGACGTTCCATCTCAGCTAGTGGTGCTGGTTGTTGTGGCGTGCTTGACAAAGCTTTTCCACATTTCAGCCATGCTAACCCTGCCTTCTGAGGTGCTGCTGGTGCCCCGGCTGCGTTGGCGACCTCTTCCTCCTCCTCTGCCTTCGCCTTGTGCTTCCACCGTACGCCCGCTGTCAGGTGGGAATGCCACCAGCAGCACGTCTACCAGCATGCGCTTGTACTCGTGCATCTTACGATCCCGCTCCAGTGAGGGAATTAAGGACGGTACGTTGTCCTTGTAACGGGGATCCAGCAGGGTGGCCACCCAGTAATCAGAACCAGTTAAAATGTGGGCAACTCGGCGGTCATTGCGGAAACACTGCAGCATGTAATCGCTCATGTGTGCCAGGCTGCCCAGAGGCAAAGAAATGCTGTCCTCTGTGGGAGGTGTATCGTCTGTGTCCTCGCACCAGTGATGGCCATGGGCTGGTCTGGGTGCCACCCTGCTGTGAAAATGGCTCCTCCTCATCCTCCTCCTCCTCCTCCATCTCCTCCTCCACCTCGTCATCCTCCAGAACTGTGCCCTTTCTGCCGGACAATTGTGTACCTGGCGTTTGTTGGTGCAGGAACCCACCCTCGTAGCCACTTGTGAAAGACTGCCCTGAAAGCCTTTGAAATGATCCCGCTTCCTCCTCCTCCTCCTCATCCTCCTGTGCCACATCCTCTTCCATCATCGCCCAAAGCATTTTTTCAAGGAGGCATAGAACTGGGATAGTAACGCTAAGAACGGCGTCATTGGCACTGGACATGTTGGTGGAGTACTCGAAACAGCGCAACAAGGCACACAGGTCTCGCATGGAGGCCCAGTTATTGGTGGTGAAGTGGTGCTGTTCTGCAGAGCGACTCACGCGTGATTGCTGCAGCTGAAACTCCACTATCGCCTGCTGCTGCTCGCACAGTCTGGCCAGCATGTGCAAGGTGGAGTTCCACCTTGTGGGCACGTCACATATGAGGCGGTGAGCGGGAAGACGGAAGTTACGCTGCAGCGCTGACAGGCGAGCAGCAGCAGGGTGAGAACGCCGAAAGTGCGCACACACAGCCCGCACTTTCTGCAGCAGCTCTGGCATATTGGGGTAATTTTTAAGGAACCTCTGGACCACCAAGTTCAGCACATGCGCCAGGCAAGGGATGTGCGTCAAACCGGCTAGGCCCAGAGCTGCTACGAGATTTCGCCCATTATCGCACACCACCAGGCCGGGCTTGAGGCTCACTGACAGCAACCACTCATTGGTCTGTTGTTCCATGTCCCTCCACAACTCCTGCGCGGTGTGGGGTTTTTCCCCCAAACAGGAAAGTTTTAAAACTGCCTGCTGTCGTTTACCCCTGGCTGTGCTGAAGTTGGTGGTGAAGGGGTTACGCTGACCGGATGAGGAGGCGGTAGAGAATGAGGAAGCGGAGTAGGAGGAGTTAGCAACAGGAGGCAAACTGAAGCGCCCTGCAATCCTCGGTGGTGGAAGGACATGCGCCAAACTGCTATCTGCCTCAGGCCCAGCCGCCACTGCATTTACCCAGTGTGCTGTTAGGGAGATATAACGTCCCTGACCGTGCTTACTGGTCTACGCATCCGTAGTTAGGTGGACCTTGCCACAGATGGCGTTGCGCAGTGCACACCTGATTTTGTCCCCCACCTGGTTGTGCAGGGAAGGAATGGCTCGCCTGGAAAAATAGTGGCGGCTGGGCACGACGTACTGTGGGACAGCCAATGCCATCAGGCTTTTAAAACTCTGCGTCTCCACCATACGGAATGACAGCATTTCAAAGGCCAGGAGTTTTGAAATGCTGGCATTCAGGGCCAGGGATCGCGGGTGGCTAGGGGGGTACTTCCTCTTCCGCTCCAATGTTTGGGAGATAGAGAGCTGAACGCTTCCATGGGACATTGTGGAGATGGTTGGTGACCCAGGTGGTAGTGTTGCTGGCAGATCCTCTGTTTGCGGGGTGGCAGGTGCCACTGTCACTACAGAGGTGGATGAAGAGGCCGAGACTGCAGCAGAAGAGGAAGCAGGAGGAGCCAGAGACCTTTCTTGGTTTTTGAGGTGTCTACTCCATTGCAGCTCGTGCTTTGCACTTAGATGCCTGGTCATGCAGGTTGTGCTCAGGTTGAGAACGTTTATGCCTCGCTTCAGCCTCTGATTGCACAGCCTGCAAACCACTCGTGTCTTGTCATCAGCACATTGTGTGAAGAATAGGGATGAGCTTCGAGTCGAACTCATGTTCGACTCGAACATTGCCTGTTCGCCCGTTCGCCGAACAGCGAACAAATTGGGGTGTTCGCGGCAAATTCGAAAAATCTATGGGAGAAATCTAAAGTGCTAATTATAAAGGCTTATATGCAAGTTATTGTCCTAAAAAGTGTTTGGGGACCCGGGTCCTGCCCCAGGGGACATGTATCAATGCAAAAAGAAGTTTTAAAAATGGCCGTTTTTTCGGGAGCAGTGATTTTAATAATGCTTAAAATGAAAAAATAAAAGTGAAATATTCCTTTAAATTTCGTACCTGGGGGGTGTGTATGATATGCATGTGAAGTGGCGCATGTTTCCCATGCTTAGAACTGTCCCTGCACAAAGTGTCATTTTTGAAAGAAAAAAATGCATTTAAAACTGACTCGCGGCTATTAATGAATTGTCGGCTCCCGGCAATACATACAAAAGTCATTGATAAAAAAAAAGCGTGGGGGTTCCCCAGAATTCAATTACCAGGCCCTTCAGGTCTGGAATGGATATTAAGGGGAACCCCGCCGCAAATTTAAAAAAAAATTGACGTGGGGTTCCCCCAAATATCCATTCCAGGCCCTTCAGATCTGGCATGGATTTTAAGGGGAACTCCACCCCAAATTTAAAAAAAAAATGGCGTGGAGTCCCCCTAAAAATCCATACCAGACCCCTTATCCGAGCACGCAACCTGGCCGGCCGCAGGGGAAAAGGGGGGGACGAGAGAGCGGCCCCCCCTCCCTCCTGAACCGTACCAAGCCACATGCCCTCAACATGGGGAGGATGTCCCCATGTTGATGGGGACAAGGGCCTCATCCCCACAACCCTTGCCCGGTGGTTGTGGGGGTCTGTGGGCGGGGGGCTTATCGGAATCTGGAAGACCCCTTTAACAAAGGGGACCCCCAGATCCTGCCCCCCCCCTATGTGAATTGGTAAGGGGTACATTGTACCCCTACCATTTCACGAAGAAAGCGTAAAAAAATGTTTAAAAAAACACACAAACACCTTGAAAAAGTCCTTTATTTAAAATAATAATAAAAAAAAAAACATTCCAGCGCTGAAATCCAGTGTCCCGCGGCAATCCCGATGTCCAGCGCTGTCCTTCATTGGTTGAACCTGAGCGGACCTGATGGGGAACTCCCTCTCAGTATTTTAAATGTATAGACCCGCCCCTTCTAAAGATCCCCATCAGGTCCGCTCAGCAGACCAGATGCGGAACATGACAAGGGGCGGGTCTATACATGTATTACCAAAGTAAGAGCAGTTCCCCATCAGGTCCGCCCCCTCGGTATGTCGGACCCGCCTACGTCATTGGCTTGAGCGGGGAACTTCCTTCACTGTGTAATTTAAATTTACATAGGGGACAGACGCTCCGCTTTTGCACCCTGCTCCCTCTTCTGCTGTGAGACCACCGCCTCTTCCTCCAAACTACACTGGTCACCTGCATAACGTTGATTCCATGTGGGGTCGAGGACCTCATCGTCCTCCACATCATCTTCCACCCAGTCTTCACCCCTGCCCTCCTTGTCTGTCTGCACAATTGCGAAAGCAGCAGCAGTTGGCACCTGTGTTTCGTCATCATCCGAGACGTGCTGCGATGGTCCTCCCATGTACTCATCATGAAACATAAGTGGTTGGGCATCGGTGCACTCAATCTCTTCCACTTCTGGGGCAGGGCAAGGTGGATGGCCCTGGGAAACCCTGCTAACAGAGTCATCGAAAAGCAGAAGAGACTGCTGCATGATTTGGGGCTCAGACTGCTTGGCTGATTTGCAAGGGGGTGAGGTGAAAGACTGATGGACATGGGTTTCAGGTGCCAACTCTGATCTTTCATCAGAAGAGTGGGTGGGAGACAATGTGAAGGAACCCGAGGCACTGTCAGCAACCCAATCTACTATCGCCTGTACTTGTCCTGGCCTAAACATTCGTACAGCCTCATTAGGCGCGACAAAATACCGCCGCAGGCTCGGTCGCCTACTCGCACCTGAGGAAGGTGTTTCACTTGTGCGTGTATCTGGCACAGATCCACCACGTCCTCTCCCTGCAACAGGAGCTCCACCAGCAGCACCACGACCGGGGCCACGTCCCTTTGACCTTCTCCTCATATTTTCCAAATTTAGGATGTTGCCCTAAATGGGTGTTTTTGGAAGAGCAGAACACACCCACAGTACGTAACCGCTGAATCGCACAGCTACAGAACTGCAGAAAATGCTATTAAAAAAAAATGTTGTTTTTTTAGTATAGCACAGTAGAAGAAAACTATTTAGAAATTGTTTATTTCACACACCTCCAAATATGTATAACACACTGCAAACTATTTTTTGTGCCCCTAAACGGCGTTTTTTGGAAGAGCAGAACACACCCACAGTACGTAACCGCTGAATCGCACAGCTACAGAACTGCAGAAAATGCTATTCAAAAAAAATGTTGTTTTTTTAGTATAGCACAGTGTCATGGATATGCATTAATGTCTGTCTGCCATCTTACCTTCCTCCTCATGTGTTCATTAGTGATGAGCCGAACACCCCCGGGTTCGGTTCGCACCAGAACCCGCGAACGGACCGAAAGTTCGAACGAACATTAGAACCCTATTAAATACAATGGATGCGAACGTTCGAATTCTAAAGTGCTAATTATAAAAACTATTATGCATGTTATTGTCCTAAAAAGGGTTTGGGAACCCGGGTTCTGCACCAGGGGACATGTATCAATGCAAAAATAAGTTTTAAAAACGGTCGTTTTCCGGGAGCAGTCATTTTAATGATGCATAAAGTGAAAAAAAAAAAGTCAAATATTCCTTTAAATATCGTACCTGGGGGGTGTCTAAAGTATGCCTGTGAAGTGCCACGTGTTTCCCGTGTTTAGAACTGTCCCTGCACAAAATGACACTTCTAAAGGAAAAAAAAGCCATTTAAAACTGCTTGCGGCTTTAATGTAATGTCTGGTCCCGGTAATATGGATGAAAATCTTTAAGAAAAATGGCATAGCTACCCCATGACCCCCCCCCTACCCCAGCCCATTACCAGCCCCTTTGGGTCTTGTATGGATATTAAGGGGAACCCCGCACATAAAATAAAAAAGGCCCTATATACTCTGAACAGCCGTATACAGGCGGTGCATACAAGACAGGGACTGTAGGTTTGTTCTTATGTAGAATCTGTTTGTAATTTTGAACAGGTACATTGTTGAAGTGTAGCTCCAGACCAAAAATCTATTTTTAAACTTTTTGGAAAACATAGGTAAGGGTTATCACCCCTGTAACATTTGTTTTGCTGTCTGTGCCCCTGTTCAGAACATTTCACCTCACTTTCCGTCCTAATGACAACTGTTTTTGAAATGTGGTGTTTTTCTTGAAACAAGGATTGCTGATAAAGCATCAGTACAGAGGAGACACCTTTCTCCCATATTTATTCTTACAGGAGAGAATTTTCCTTCCTAGTGGTAGATTTCCTCTCACTTCCTGTTGTCTTCTTGCGTTTGCAAGTAGGAGTCGTTTGTAAGTTGGATGTTTGAAAGTAGGGACCTGACGTATATACTCTGCAGAAATAGGCCCCTTAGTTGTTGGTGTTGGCACAACACTGTAAGCACTCACAGTTACTCTTGGTTGGTGCTGGAACGCCCTGCTGTCAACTATTATATCAGGAATTTTAATTACATATAATTGTTGAACAGTGGTAGTAAAAATTGGGCCTTTGATGGTGGTGCTGGTGCCACAACACTGTAAGCCCTGACAGTTACTCTTGGTGGGTGCAGCAATGGGCCCTGCTGTGAATTATTAGATCAAGAATTGTAATTACATGCCCCTGTTGAACAGGGGCTGAAAAATTGGGCCTTAGGCACTGGTGGCACAACACTGCAACCCTTCACAGATACTGTACTTGGAGCACAGCAATGAGCCCTGTTGCAAAGTATTGCTTCAAAAATTGTAATGACACGCCCCTGTTAAACAGGGGCTGAAAAATTGGGCCTTAGGCACTGGTGGCACAACACTGCAACTCCTCACAGATACTGTACTTGGAGCACAGCAATGAGCCCTGTTGCAAAGTATTGCTTCAA
Organism: Rana muscosa; assembly: GCA_029206835.1. Taxonomy (NCBI): domain Eukaryota; kingdom Metazoa; phylum Chordata; class Amphibia; order Anura; family Ranidae; genus Rana; species Rana muscosa. Next base: position 1,118,275,530 of record CM055117.1, read on the forward strand.
AAATTGTAATTACACGCCCCTGTTAAACAGGGGCTGAAAAATTGGGCGTTAGGCACTGGTGGCGGCACCCATAAACAAAAATGATCTTCCAAGCTATCATCATCAATCGTATCATTGAGGACTCGGAGGAGGAGGATAGCCAGTCAACATAACAGCACAGGCACTCAGCATCAGCATCAGTCTTGAAGGGATGTGACATTTTAAAATCAATTAGTCTGTTATATCAGCATCAGGTGTGTGGTAGCTGGTGGTGATCCAAGACTGGTTCATCTTGATGAAAGTCAGTCGATCAACCGAGTCGGTGGACAGGCGCACCCTGTGATCCGTGACAAATCCTCCAGCAGCACTGAATGTGCGTTCCGAAAGAACGCTGGATGCAGGACAGGCCAGTAGCTCAATTGCATACTGTGCAAGCTCTGGCCAGTGATCCATCCTCAAGACCCAGTAAGCCAGAGGATTTTCGGTGGGGAAGGTGTCCAAGTCTGACCTTGCCCCTAGATATTCCTGCACCATGTTTATCAGACGCTGGCGATGGTTGCTGGAACCGATCATACTTTGGGGCTGCGGACTAAAGAATTGTCTGAACGCATCGGTCAGACGGCCACCTTCCCCACCGCTCCTTCTTTGACTGGCCGAAGCCTCAGCAACTCGTTGTCCAGGACCAGGAGTTTGCAACCTCCCAGTCTCTGGGAACGCGTTGCACAGACCTTTCTGCAAGGCCTCCCGGAGTTGTCTCATCCTCTGCTCCCTCTGCGACGGTAACATAAGGTCCGCAACCTTACCCTTGTACCGTGGATCAAGGAGAGTGGCCAGCCAGTAATGGTCCCTCTCCTTGATCCGAAGAATACGAGGATCCTTCCGCAGACTTTGCAGGATCAGGGAGGCCATGCAGCGTAGGTTTGCTGAGGCATTCGCTCCGGAGTCCTCTGGGTCACTAAGGACGACATGATCCGCAGCCACCTCCTCCCAGCCACGTACAAGTCCACTGGTTTCTTGGGACTGTAAATCATCCCTAAAAGACTGCTGCTGATGATGCTGAGTGCCAGCCTCCACCTCCATGCTGACACAATCCTCCTCCTCCTCCTCCTCCTCCTCCTCCTCCTCCTCCTCTTCCTGTGCGATGGGTGGGACAGAAGGAACACTGTCTGGGTAAAGGGGGCCTTGAGAGGCAAGGAAGTCCTCCTCTTCCTGCCTCTGTTCTGCCTCAAGTGCCCTGTCCATTATTCCACGCAGCGTGTGCTCCAACAGGTGGACAAGAGGTACAGTGTCACTGATGCATGCACTGTCACTGCTCACCATCCTCGTGGCCTCCTCAAATGGTGCCAGGACAGTGCATGCATCCCTGATCATGCCCCACTGGCGTGGAGAAAAAAAACCAAGCTCCCCTGACCCTGTCCTGGTGCCGTAGTCGCACAGGTACTCATTGATGGCCCTCTGCTGCGTGTGCAGCCGCTGCAGCATGGCCAACGTTGAGTTCCACCTGGTGGGCATGTCACATATAAGGCGGTTCTTGGGCAGGTTCAACTCCTTTTGCAGCTCAGCCAGGCGAGCACTGGCATTATAAGATCTGCGGAAATGCACACAGACTTTCCTGGCCTGCCTCAGGACATCCTGTAAGCCCGGGTACCTGCCCAAGAAGCGCTGCACCACCAGGTTAAGGACGTGAGCCACACAGGGCACATGGGTCAGTTGTCCCTGTCGGAGGGCGGAGAGGAGGTTGGTGCCATTGTCGCAAACCACCATTCCTGGCTTAAGCTGGCGTGGCGTCAACCACCTCTCGGCCTGGCCCTGCAGAGCAGACAGGACCTCTGCCCCAGTGTGGCTTCTGTCCCCCAAACACACCAGCGCAAGCACGGCATGGCATCTTTTTGCCTGCGTACTTGCGTAGCCCCGTGAACGGCTACGGAGCACCGCTGGTTCATAGGACAAACCACAGGAAGAGGCCATGGAGGAAGAAGAAGAGGAGGGGGTGGAGGAGAGAGGTGTGTCACAACCAGTAGTAGCATTTTGGAGGCGTGGCGGTGGGACAACCTCCAACACTACTGCACCTTGTCCTGAATCCTTCCCAGCTGCCAAAAGAGTGACCCAATGGGCCGTGAAAGAAAGGTAACGTCCCTGTCCATGCCTGCTGGACCATGAGTCAGCGGTAATATGCACCTTACCGCTGACCGCCCTGTCCAGCGAGGCCAAGACATTGCCTTCCACATGCCGGTAGAGAGCCGGAATAGCCTTCCGTGAGAAAAAGTGGCGTTTGGGAACCTGCCACTGAGGAACCGCACATTGCACAAACTCACGGAAGGGGGCCGAGTCTACCAACTGAAAAGGCAGCAGTTGAAGCGCTAGCAATTTAGCCAAGCTAGCATTCAACCGCTGGGCATGTGGATGGCTGGGAGTGAACTTCTTTCGACGGTCCAGCAGCTGGGGCAGGGAAATTTGCCTGCTAGAATCGGACGTCGGTGTACTGCTAGCAGAGTGGGCGCAAGTACTTGGCTGTGACACACCTAATTCTACACCTTCATTCCTCTCAGTGCATGTTTCAGAGAGGACTGAAGTTATAGTGGGGTTGGAGATCCCAGCTGATGCGGTGCAAGGAGAGGTCCGCTTGGTTCTTTGGTGTGGGTCTTTGAGGTAGGCTTGCCAACGAGCTGCATGGCAGGTCAACATATGTCTGGTCAGGCATGTGGTACCCAAGCGGCTGATGTTTTGGCCACGCGATATACGCTTGAGACATATGTTGCAAACAGCAGCTGTGCGATCTGATGCACTAGCCTCAAAAAAGGCCCACACCAAAGAACTTTTTGAATGACGGGCAGAGGCAGCGCCCTGCACAGGCGGAGCTCTGCGGTGTGATTCCGTCGGTGTACTGCCCTTACGCTGGCCACCAAAGGGCATCCTGCCTCGTTGGAGATGTGCCTCCTCCTCATCCTCCTCCTCCTCCTCTCTCCTATTAGGCACCCACGTGGAGTCATTGACCTCATCATCCCCTCCCTCCTCATCACTGGAGCCAATCTGGCAGTATGCTGCAGCTGCTGGAACATGACTGCCAGATTGGTGTCCTTCTTGAGCATCCCCTCTGTCTGCTCTCACGCTACTGCCTTCCTCTAGCTGGGTTTCATCATCAGACCCTTCGAAACGCTGGGCATCCTCCTGGAGCATGTACCCAACACTGTGCTGAAACAGTTCGGGGGACTCCTCAGGAGGAGGACATGGTGGGTCTAGGGAAGGAGTGACTGATGATTTGTCTGACATTGATACCAGGGAAGACGACGCTTTGGCAGCTGCTTTTCCAGTACCCTGAGCCTGGGTGAGAGAGGATGAGGAGGAGGAGGAGGGCTTGGTCATCCACTCTACCAAGTCTTCGGCATGATGTGGCTCAACATGTCCAGCTGCCGAAAAGAAGGACAAGCGTGTCCCATGGCCATGTGCTGATGACAATGCACCGCGTCCACGACCAGCACTGTTGCCCCCAGACACAGAGCCTGCTTGCCCTCTTTTATTGCCTCCTGACTGTCTGCCTCTCCTTGTTTGCCTTCCAGACATTCTAATAGATGGCCTGCAGGGAGATGGGAAAAAAGCAATAAGGGCTACCTTCAGGTGTCCTTCTCTGTCCCTTGAAACAAGGACTTTCACAGTGAAAGAAACTGACACTGTCCCTACCTAGAGTTTTCTGTCCCTAGAATAAATGTTTTTTTTAATCACAATATAGCAGAAGGACAATTCACTCAATGTCTCTCCAGGTCCCTGGAAACAAGGACTTGCAGAGTGAAAGAAACTGACACTGTCCCTACCTAGAGTTTTCTGTCCCTAGAATAAATGTTTTTTTTAAGCACAATATAGCACAAGGACAATTAACTCACTGTCCTTACAGGTCCCTGGAAACAAGGACTTGCAGAGTGAAAAAAAAAAAACACTCTCCCTACCTACAGTTTTCTGTCCCTAGAAAAAATGTTTTTTTTAAGCACAATATAGCACAAGGACAATTAACTCACTGTCCTTACAGGTCCCTGGAAACAAGGACTTGCAGAGTGAAAGAAAAAAAACACTCTCCCTACCTAGAGTTTTCTGTCCCTAGAAAAAATGTTTTTTTTAATCACAATATAGCACAAGGAAAATTAACTCACTGTCCTTACAGGTCCCTGGAAACAAGGACTTGCAGAGTGAAAGAAACTGACACTGTCCCTACCTAGAGTTTTCTGTCCCTAGAATAAATGTTTTTTTTAATCACAATATAGCACAAGGAAAATTAACTCACTGTCCTTACAGGTCCCTGGAAACAAGGACTTGCAGAGTGAAAGAAACTGACACTGTCCCTACCTAGAGTTTTCTGTCCCTAGAATAAATGTTTTTTTTAATCACAATATAGCACAAGGAAAATTAACTCACTGTCCTTACAGGTCCCTGGAAACAAGGACTTGCAGAGTGAAAGAAACTGACACTGTCCCTACCTAGAGTTTTCTGTCCCTAGAATAAATGTTTTTTTTAATCACAATATAGCACAAGGAAAATTAACTCACTGTCCTTACAGGTCCCTGGAAACAAGGACTTGCAGAGTGAAAGAAACTGACACTGTCCCTACCTAGAGTTTTCTGTCCCTAGAATAAATGTTTTTTTTAATCACAATATAGCACAAGGAAAATTAACTCACTGTCCTTACAGGTCCCTGGAAACAAGGACTTGCAGAGTGAAAGAAACTGACACTGTCCCTACCTAGAGTTTTCTGTCCCTAGAATAAATGTTTTTTTTAATCACAATATAGCACAAGGAAAATTAACTCACTGTCCTTACAGGTCCCTGGAAACAAGGACTTGCAGAGTGAAAGAAAAAAAACACTCTCCCTACCTACAGTTTTCTGTCCCTAGAAAAAATGTTTTTTTTAATCACAATATAGCACAAGGAAAATTAACTCACTGTCCTTACAGGTCCCTGGAAACAAGGACTTGCAGAGTGAAAGAAAAAAAACACTCTCCCTACCTACAGTTTTCTGTCCCTAGAAAAAATGTTTTTTTTAATCACAATATAGCACAAGGAAAATTAACTCACTGTCCTTACAGGTCCCTGGAAACAAGGACTTGCAGAGTGAAAGAAACTGACACTGTCCCTACCTAGAGTTTTCTGTCCCTAGAATAAATGTTTTTTTTAATCACAATATAGCACAAGGAAAATTAACTCACTGTCCTTACAGGTCCCTGGAAACAAGGACTTGCAGAGTGAAAGAAACTGACACTGTCCCTACCTAGAGTTTTCTGTCCCTAGAATAAATGTTTTTTTTAATCACAATATAGCACAAGGAAAATTAACTCACTGTCCTTACAGGTCCCTGGAAACAAGGACTTGCAGAGTGAAAGAAACTGACACTGTCCCTACCTAGAGTTTTCTGTCCCTAGAATAAATGTTTTTTTTAAGCACAATATAGCACAAGGACAATTAACTCACTGTCCTTACAGGTCCCTGGAAACAAGGACTTGCAGAGTGAAAGAAACTGACACTGTCCCTACCTAGAGTTTTCTGTCCCTAGAATAAATGTTTTTTTTAAGCACAATATAGCACAAGGACAATTAACTCACTGTCCTTACAGGTCCCTGGAAACAAGGACTTGCAGAGTGAAAGAAAAAAAACACTCTCCCTACCTACAGTTTTCTGTCCCTAGAAAAAATGTTTTTTTTAATCACAATATAGCACAAGGAAAATTAACTCACTGTCCTTACAGGTCCCTGGAAACAAGGACTTGCAGAGTGAAAGAAACTGACACTGTCCCTACCTAGAGTTTTCTGTCCCTAGAATAAATGTTTTTTTTAATCACAATATAGCACAAGGACAATTAACTCACTGTCCTTACAGGTCCCTGGAAACAAGGACTTGCAGAGTGAAAGAAACTGACACTGTCCCTACCTAGAGTTTTCTGTCCCTAGAATAAATGTTTTTTTTAATCACAATATAGCACAAGGACAATTAACTCACTGTCCTTACAGGTCCCTGGAAACAAGGACTTGCAGAGTGAAAGAAACTGACACTGTCCCTACCTAGAGTTTTCTGTCCCTAGAATAAATGTTTTTTTTAAGCACAATATAGCACAAGGACAATTAACTCACTGTCCTTACAGGTCCCTGGAAACAAGGACTTGCAGAGTGAAAGAAAAAAAACACTCTCCCTACCTACAGTTTTCTGTCCCTAGAAAAAATGTTTTTTTTAATCACAATATAGCACAAGGAAAATTAACTCACTGTCCTTACAGGTCCCTGGAAACAAGGACTTGCAGAGTGAAAGAAACTGACACTGTCCCTACCTAGAGTTTTCTGTCCCTAGAATAAATGTTTTTTTTAATCACAATATAGCACAAGGACAATTAACTCACTGTCCTTACAGGTCCCTGGAAACAAGGACTTGCAGAGTGAAAGAAACTGACACTGTCCCTACCTAGAGTTTTCTGTCCCTAGAATAAATGTTTTTTTTAAGCACAATATAGCACAAGGACAATTAACTCACTGTCCTTACAGGTCCCTGGAAACAAGGACTTGCAGAGTGAAAGAAACTGACACTGTCCCTACCTAGAGTTTTCTGTCCCTAGAATAAATGTTTTTTTTTAAGCACACTATAGCAGAAGCACAAAACACACTGACACTCTCCCTACCTATCCTTCTCTTTCCCTAAACTAAAGGAATCCAGGTTAAGCAAGAAAGAAATAACAGTCACTGTCCCTGCCTATGCTACTCTATCCCTGCTCCGGAACACACTACACTAGGCCGCCGTGCTGGCGGCCTTTTATAGTGTGGGGCGTGTACTAAACACCCTCAGCAATAATTGGCCACAGGCATCCTGCCTGTGGCCAATCATTGCTCTCCTCGCTGCCGGCGCTGTGATTGGCCAAGCATGCGGGGTCACAGTGCATGCTTGGCCAATCACAGCGCCTGGATGACACTGCGATGGCGTAGTGCATTGTGGGCCGTTCGCGTCACTCGAATTTGGCGCGAACGGCCCAAATCGTTCGATCTTCGTCGAACGATCGAACAGCCAATGTTCGAGTCGAACGTATGTTCGACTCGAACACGAAGCTCATCCCTAGTGTTCATCTAGAGACCAGACCTCCTTCACCTGGCTTCCTTTATAATCTCCTCCCAGCCTGACTCCACCCCAGGCCCTATCACTGAACACTATATTAACCTGTGCACTGCAAGCCTGCTTTGCTGATCAACGTGTTTGTTAGGCATTGTGTGTTTGGGTTCCTGCCTGCCGTGTGCTACGTCTGTCTCTCTGTTACGTTATTGGCTTGTCCCCGACCATCCCTGTCTGCTCGTGACCCTTGACCTTCGGCTCGTTCTTCGTTATCCTTGTCTGCTTGTGGCCCCTGACCTTCGGCTTGTTATTCGGTTCTCTCTATCGTGTGCTGCTGCTTCCCCTTATCCTACGGGGCGTGAGCTAGGAAACTCCAGGGGCCGCGACCTGGTCCCAGCCTGCAGCGTAACATCCTCACCACTAGAGGCCCTGGAGAAGACCAGCTGGGTCTTAGACTCCGCGCCCTGGGGAATCTTGGCTCTCGCTTCCGTTGGGATCCCGGTTGTGCTCCTCTGGTCCCGCTTTCCACAACCACCCAGTTTCCTATCCACAGAAGCCAGCCATAGGGTTCACTACCTCGCGGTGCACTCCTGTCCCCCTACGGTGTGCATCTGTCACCTGGCCACAGGTGACCCTGACAGTTTGATCAGCCATGAACCCGGCTGACATCCCGCTTCCCGCGGATGATCCATTGCAGGGCATAGTTCGCAGACTTGAGACCCAGGAATCAAATCAGACCCAGGTGATGCGATTCCTCCAGGATCTGGCTTCTCGATTCGAGCAGCTTCAGGTCTCCTTGGGAACCCCGAATCCGCAACCCCAAGTACAACCAGCGGCTGTACCTATCGCACCAGTCGCAGCCTCACACTCACTAAGATTGCCAGCTCCGTTCCGTTTCTCTGGGGACTCCAAGGCCTGCAGGGGGTTTCTCAGCCAATGCACTATTCATTTTGAGCTTCAGCCTCAAAGCTTCCTATCTGACCGGGCTAAGGTAGCCTATATCATTTCCCTCCTCTCCGGTGAAGCTTTGGCCTGGGCTGCCCCCCTGTGGGAGAGGAACGATCCGGTGGTTTCCAGTCTGTCCGAATTCTTGAAGCTCTTTCGTAATATCTTCGAAGAGCCGGCTCGGGCTTCTTCAGCGGCTAGTGCTGTCTTACGTCTTCGCCAAGAATCTAGTTCAGTGGGGCAATATGCTCTTCAGTTCCGTATCCACACAGCTGAATTGAGCTGGAATAATGAGGCCCTGGTCGCTACCTTTTTACATGGCCTCTCTGACCGAGTGAAAGACGAATTAGCGGGAAGAGCCATTCCCGTCGGTCTGGACGATGTAATTTCATTATGCAACCAGATCGACATTCGTTTTCAAGAGAGGTCCTTAGAAAAAAGACGCCAGCACTCTCTGGGTCCTAGCCAGTCTGAGCTCCCCTCCCTTCATTCCGTGGAGCATCCTCTACCTGCTGAAGAACCTATGCAGCTGGGCCGGACCAGACTAACCCCCGAAGAACGTGCTAGGCGCAGAACTCTGGGCTTGTGCCTCTATTGTGGGGGCAAGGGTCATTTTCGTGACTCCTGCTCGCTTCGTCCGGGAAACGCTCGGGTCTAATACATTTGGAAGGTGGAGTATTGGACCCAGAAACATCACCTTCTCGCCTGCTCTTGCCGGTGTCCCTTCATGTAGGCACTTCTCCTCAGTCAACCCTTGCATACCTGGATTCCGGGGCTGCCGGCAATTTCATGGATTGGAGAACTGCTTCTTCTATGAAGCTTACCCTTTCACCTCTCACTACCCCATTGGTAGTCTCGGCAATTGATGGCACTGTTCTCCCAGGGGGCCCTATTCGCTTCCAGACGCTACCCATTAGGATGTCGGTAGGGATTCTCCACCAGGAGTGGATATCCTTTCTTATTCTACCCAAGGCCTCTACCCCAGTTGTATTGGGCCTCCCTTGGCTACAGCTCCACTCTCCACATGTGGACTGGGTCTCTGGGCAGATCCTGGCCTGGGGTTCCTCATGTTTCTCGTCGTGTCTTCTCAAGGTGACCCCCAAGGAGAGTCTTCCGGTTGCTGCCACTTCTGTTTCTTCTGATCTTCCCGCCGCATACAGCGATTACCGGGATGTGTTCTGTAAAAAATCAGCTGAGGTGCTTCCTCCCCACAGGTCTTTTGACTGTGCTATTGATCTTGTCCCCGGAGCAACTCTACCCAGGGGTCGTACCTACCCTCTGTCCATCCCAGAGACCCAGGCCATGTCGGAGTATGTAGCAGAGAATCTGGAGAGAGGGTTCATCCGGAAATCCTCATCGCCTGCAGGGGCAGGGTTCTTTTTTGTTGCCAAAAAGGATGGTACCTTAAGACCCTGCATCGATTATCGGGGTTTAAATGCGGTTACTATTAAAAATCGATACCCCTTACCCTTAATATCTGAGCTATTCGATAGGTTGAAGGGTGCCTCCATTTTCACCAAGTTGGATCTCAGAGGCGCGTACAATCTCATTCGAATACGGGAGGGTGACGAATGGAAGACTGCATTTAACACTAGAGACGGGCATTACGAATATCTGGTGATGCCTTTTGGTCTGTGTAATGCTCCAGCCGTGTTTCAAAACTTTGTCAATGAAATCTTCAGAGATCTGCTGTACCAGTTTGTTGTCATCTATCTGGATGACATTCTGATCTTTTCTGAAAATCTGCTCGTCCACAGAAACCATGTCCGCACTGTACTTCAACGTCTTAGAGAGAACAATCTCTATGCCAAGCTGGAGAAATGTTCCTTTGAATGTTCTGAGGTCCTGTTTTTGGGGTGCTTTGTCTCATGTTCGGGGCTTCGTATGGACCCTGGGAAGGTCTTGGCTATCACCAACTGGCCTCTTCCTGCTAGCCTCAAGGCCACACAGCGCTTTCTTGGCTTCACTAATTATTATAGGCAGTTCATAAGGAATTACTCTTCCATTGCCGCGCCTATTATCGCTTTGACCAAGAAGGGTGTGAATGCCAGAGACTGGCCTCCCGAAGCTGTCTCTGCATTTCACAACCTGAAACAGGCCTTTGTTTCTGGCCCCCTCTTGAGGAGACCAAATCCTGGGAATGCATTTTTTATTGAAGTGGACGCTTCCTCAATGGGGGTGGGAGCTGTGCTTCTTCAAATCTTTGAGAAGAGACGCCAACCATGTGCGTTCTTCTCCAAAAAAATTTCTCAGGCAGAGAGGAATTATGCCATCGGTGATCGGGAACTTCTCGCAATTAAATTGGCGTTAGAGGAGTGGCGTCATCTCTTGGAGGGTTCCCCTCACTCCATAACGATCTTTACCGATCACAAGAATTTACAGTATCTACAGAATGCTAAACGTCTGAATCCTAGACAGGCCAGGTGGAGTCTCTTCTTTGCCCGTTTTAATTTCACGATTACCTACAAACCTGGTTCCTGCAACGGTCGGGCTGATGCGCTCTCTAGGTCATTTGACACTTTGGACGAGGAGTCCGCCCCTGAACCTGAGCCGATCATTCCCACCTCATGCATTGTTGCCCACTCTACCACCCTGAAGTCTAAAATTCCGCCTGGTAAGACCCTTGTCCCCACTGAGCTAAGAGCTAAGATCCTTCGTTGGGGACATGATTCCAAGGTGGCAGGGCATTCTGGATTCCTCCGATCCTTCCTACTCATCAGTCGTCACTACTGGTGGCCTAATCTCCGCTCAGACGTCAAAGACTACGTTAAAGCTTGTCATGTCTGTGCTCAGTCCAAATCCTCCACACAAGCTCCTGCTGGTCTCCTCATGCCCTTGCCTATTCCTAAGGAACCCTGGGCCCATATTGCCATGGATTTTATCACCGATCTCCCACTGTCTGAGAATAATACAGTCATTTGGGTGGTAATCGATCGATTCTCCAAGATGGCTCATTTTGTTCCTCTTCCTGGTCTTCCTTCTGCCCCTGCCTTGGTTCCCATTTTCATTCGAGAAATTCTCCGCCTACATGGGGTCCCTTCTCATATTGTTTCCGACAGGGGAGTCCAATTCACGTCTCGTTTTTGGAGAGCCTTTTGCAAATCCCTCAATATTGTCTTGGATTTTTCTTCTTCTTACCATCCCCAATCCAATGGACAGACTGAGAGGGTTAATCAGGAGTTAGAGGTCTTTCTTCGCACCTTTGTGTCTTCTCACCATGACGATTGGTCCTCTCTACTCCCGTGGGCAGAATTCTCCCATAACAATCATGTGAATACCAGTTCGCAGAAGACACCCTTTTTCACAGTTTATGGAAAACACCCTCAACTTCCTCTTCCTATGATCTGTTCTCCAGACATTCCAGCTTTGGCTTCGGTTCAGGAGTCTCTCAATTCCGTTTGGGGTCACGTTCATGATTCCCTCCGGGCAGCTGCTGAAAAATTCAAAGGCTTTGCCGACCGCCGCAGGCGTAAACCGCCTTCTCTTCAGCCAGGGGACAAAGTCTGGCTCTCTACCAGGAACATCAAGCTCCGAGTTCCTTCTCTGAAGTTTGCTCCACGATTCATCGGTCCATACACGGTAACTGCTAAACTGAATCCGGTTTGTTTCAAACTCCAGATTCCTAAGAGCCTTAAAATCACTAACTCCTTTCATGTTGCTCTTCTAAAGCCTTTAGTCCTCAATAAATTCTCTCGTCCTCTTCCTACCGTGGCGCCTGTCTCGGAGGATAATCAGGAGTACGAGATCAGTCAAATTCTGGACTCCCGACTCTGTAAAGGCGTTCTTCAGTACCTCGTTCATTGGAAAGGGTTTGGTCCTGAGGAGAGGTCTTGGATCACTGCATCTGAGGTCTTTGCACCTCGTCTGTTAAAGGAGTTTCATCTGAAGTTTCCCTCTAAACCTGGGCCCAGGCGGGGAAGGGGGAGGCCTCGTAAGAGGGAGGGTACTGTCATGGATATGCATTAATGTCTGTCTGCCATCTTACCTTCCTCCTCATGTGTTCATCTAGAGACCAGACCTCCTTCACCTGGCTTCCTTTATAATCTCCTCCCAGCCTGACTCCACCCCAGGCCCTATCACTGAACACTATATTAACCTGTGCACTGCAAGCCTGCTTTGCTGATCAACGTGTTTGTTAGGCATTGTGTGTTTGGGTTCCTGCCTGCTGTGTGCTACGTCTGTCTCTCTGTTACGTTATTGGCTTGTCCCCGACCATCCCTGTCTGCTCGTGACCCTTGACCTTCGGCTCGTTCTTCGTTATCCTTGTCTGCTTGTGGCCCCTGACCTTCGGCTTGTTATTCGGTTCTCTCTATCGTGTGCTGCTGCTTCCCCTTATCCTACGGGGCGTGAGCTAGGAAACTCCAGGGGCCGCGACCTGGTCCCAGCCTGCAGCGTAACATCCTCACCACTAGAGGCCCTGGAGAAGACCAGCTGGGTCTTAGACTCCGCGCCCTGGGGAATCTTGGCTCTCGCTTCCGTTGGGATCCCGGTTGTGCTCCTCTGGTCCCGCTTTCCACAACCACCCAGTTTCCTATCCACAGAAGCCAGCCATAGGGTTCACTACCTCGCGGTGCACTCCTGTCCCCCTACGGTGTGCATCTGTCACCTGGCCACAGGTGACCCTGACACACAGTAGGAGAAAACTATATAGAAATTGTTTATTTCACACACCTCCACATATGTATAACACACTGCAAACTATTTTTTGTGGCCCTAAATAGGTGTTTTTGGAAGAGCAGAACACATCCACAGTATGTAACCGCTGAATCGCACAGCTACAGAACTGCAGAAAATGCTATTCAAAAAAAAATGTTTTTTTTTTTAGTATAGCACAGTAGAAGAAAACTATTTAGAAATTGTTTATTTCACACACCTCCACATATGTATAACACACTGCAAACTATTTTTTGTGGCCCTGAATGGCTCTTTTTGCAAGCGTACATTAAAGTGCAAATTTTTTTTTTGCCCTAAACGGGTCTTTTTTTGCACAAGCAAAATAAAATGCAAATTTTATTTTATTTTTTTGCCCTATGGGTCTTTTGGAAAAGAGCACAATAAAGTGCCTTTTTTTTCCCCCTAAAAGTTAGATTTTCTCTGACACTGGGCTCATGGCAGTGTAAAAAGACTGCACTGCAACACAAACAGGTAAACCTATGCAGATCGCTGATTTTAATCTCTGAATCTGGACTCCTATATAATATATCTCTTTCCCTGAAAGCACCAACAGGAACCTGGCCCTACACTACACTGTCTCTCTATCTTTTCCCTCAGATTGCAGAATCAGGACTACCTCATGTATTTTACAATCTCTCCCTATTAGCAACAGCAGCAGCCAAGATCCTCTCCCTACCTATTCTGAAGCAGAGTGACGTGTGCGCTGTGTGCCTCTAGCTTATATAGAAGCTGGGTCACATGTTGCACTGACCAATCACAGCCATGCCATTAGTAGGCATGGCTATGATGGCCTCTAAGGGCACACCAGCTAATCAAAAGGTGATTGGCTGGCCCCTGAAGCATTTCTAAATGCGTAATTAGATTGCCGAACCAAAGTTTGCGCAAAGTCCGGGTTCGGGTTCGGGAAAAAGCTAAAGTTCGGTACGGACCCGAACTTTACAGTTCGGGTTCGCTCAACACTAGTTAGGTAGGTTCTGCTTTGCAAAAGAACACATTTTTTACCTTTTGGTATAACGGCGGGATTGTATGTTTGTTATGTGTATGATTTGTCAGTATTGTTTGGGATACTTACCTCCCCTATAGGACCCGTTTAATACAACCTAAAATATTTGTGTAAGGAGACTGTGTGTTGTGTGTGACTGAGCAGGTTGTGTATGTAACTGATGCTGTGTAATACGTTTGTGATATACAGTTTTTCACAAAAGTAAGTACACCCTTCACATTTTTGTAAATATTTTCTTCTATCTTTTCATGTGACAACACTGAAGAAATGACACTTTGCTACAATGTAAAGTAGTGAGTGTACAGCTTGTATAACAGTGTACATTTGCTGTCCCCTCAAAATAACACAACACACAGCCATTAATGTCTAAACCGCTGGCAACAAAAGTGAGTACACCCCTAAGTGAAAATGTCCAAATTGAGCCCAAAGTGTCAATATTTTGTGTGGCCACCATTATTTTCCAGCACTGCCCTAACCCTCTTGGGCATGGAGTTCACCAGAGATTCACAGGTTGCCACTGGAGTCCTCTTCCCCTCCTCCATGACGACATCACGGAGCTGGTGGATGTTGGAGACCTTGCGCTCCTCCACCTTCCATTTGAGGATCCCCCACAGATGCTCAATAGGGTTTAGGTCTGGAGACATGCTTGGCCAGTCCATCACCTTTACCCTCAGCTTCTTTAGCAAGGCAGTGGTGGTCTTGGAGGTGTGTTTGGGGTGGTTATCATGTTGGAATACTGCCCTGCGGCCCAGTCTCTGAAGGGAGGGGATCATGCTCTGCTTCAGTATGTCACAGTACATGTTAGCATTCATGGTTCCCTCAATGATCTGTAGCTCCCTAGTGACGGCAGCACTCATGCAGCCCCAGACCATGACACTCCCACCACCATGCCTGACTGTAGGCAAGACACACTTGTCTTTGTACTCCTAACCTGACGAGAATCACGATGAGAAAACTGAGACTCCCGACAAGAAAAAAGAAAGCAGGTTTTCTTTTTTTCTCGTCGAGATTCACGACAGTTTTCTCGACGAGAAACCATACACACGAACGGTTTTCTCTGCAAGAAAGCTCTCCCAGCAGTTTTCTTGTCGTTTCTTGCCGAGAAAAACGGTCGTGTGTACAAGGCCTAAGAAGGTAAAAGTATCATAGGCTATTTCACTGTTTCATTGTTTTTTTCTGCACCATTATAAACCTGCCGTGTCTTCCTCCAGTTTGTAATGAGGAAGAAAATGGGGGAATAAAGGTAAGAATTTTCAAACCAATAATACTAACCGCTCTAATTGTAGCCAAGTTTGTGACCTAGTAGAGATGACATGTTCCAGGACTGTCTTTCTTTGATGAAATTTGAATCAGCAAGCTGCAGTCCGGTGAAGGAGGCTCCCATCCCAGATCCTAAGAACCTTTTTGTCAATGGTTGCAGATATTACACCCCAGATGGTAAACCACACACAGGTTATGCAGTGACCACAGTCATTAAGTTCCCATATGTCTGGGTTATTGCCATATGAGGTTTGTTTGGAGGTCAACCAAAAACAGGGTTGTACATTCCTCAGCAGCTATCGACATTCTCAGCTGATGGGGTAGGTGCAGTCACTGTAACGTGAACTTCAAAAGGTCCACCACAGGGTTTATGAGTCCCTCCTGGACCTGACACAATAACCGGTTTACATTCTTTCCAACCAGGTGACTGGGTCATTGTAAAGAAGTTTGATGGATGAGACAACTGGATCCACGCCATCCACTGCAAGAAGCTGCTCAACCACATCAAAGAATCAGCCCTCGTACACACGGCCGAGATTCTCGTTGAAAAAAACATGTCGTTTTTTTCGACGAGATTCTTGGACAAGAAACTTGTCCCGGCCGAGTGTACACACGCTCGTTTCAAAGAACCCGCGGTTCTTTGAATGGAGCGTACGCGGTGACGCCATCGACTACGACGAGCATGCGCTCGTCACATTCGATGCCGTCGCCGCCATCTTGGTATACCCTACGTATGCCTAGGAAGCTACCGCGCATGCGTCGAATTCATTTTGAACATGCGCGGGCTTCCGGGAGGACAGGTAAGTGTACACACACTCACTTTTCTCGTCGAGAAACATGCCGACGAGAATCTCGATGAGAAAATAGAGAGCAGGTTCTCTATTTTCTCGT
Organism: Rana muscosa; assembly: GCA_029206835.1. NCBI lineage: Eukaryota > Metazoa > Chordata > Amphibia > Anura > Ranidae > Rana > Rana muscosa. The sequence goes on from CM055117.1 coordinate 1,118,291,353, forward strand.
CGAGGTTTCTTGTCGGTTTTCTCGACGAGAAACCCGATAGCCGCGTACACACGACCGATTTACTCGGCAAGACATCTCTGCCAGCAAGTTTCTTGCTGGTTCTTGCTGAGAAAATCGGCCGTGTGTACGAGGCCTGAGGAGTATCTTTGTTTATTTATATTTTTAGCTTTGTGTATTCTCCAACTAGCTAAGAAAGCGAACAGGACCAATTGCTGGGTCTACTCTGAATCTACACCGAGCTTTAGTACCCCAGCGATGACAGCGGTACATGCTATATATGATGTTCATATTGGTATGAGGAGTTTTGACAAACTAGTAAAAACTCCAAACAGACACTTGTCAATAGAACTTAATGATACATTTCTAGAGGGTAAAATTGGTTATAGTTTTAACAATAGCTCTGGTTCTTGCCAGTTTGGGTATTGGGACAACTAGGTAGCCCACAAGTGTGCTTTAACTTTAGTTTGGTGCTTATGCGGATCTACAGCTTATAAGGTAACTCCCCCTAATGCTAGAGGTTCATGTGTGCTGGTTAAACTCATCCCAGCATGTTATGCCGCGGCCGATCGTGAGGATCTGATGACGCGAGAGAAGGTAAGAATGGCAGGAACAGCTAGAAGGGAATTGTTCGCCAACCAGGTCTGGGCATGGTTTCCTGCTTGTACAGGGTGGGAGTTTGAACTTATGATACGATTGAAAATTTCTCATCCATTGTGGATGTAAACACACTCATCCCCATTCTGTCAGGAGAGGAGAGACAGATCGTCTGCCCCTACTAACTAGGAACAGCAATCTGGCTCCTCCTCTAGTCAGTCACATCCTCATGCAGTTAGAATCACTCCCAGGGAACACATTTAACCCCTTGATTGCCCCCTAGTGTTAACACCTTCCCCGCCAATGACATTTATACAGTAATCAGTGCAATGTCAATGGTCCTAAAAATTTGTCAAAAGTGTCCGATGTGTCTGCCATAATGTCGCAGCCGAGATAAAAATCGCAGATCGCCGCCATTACTAGTAAAAAAAAAAAATATTAATAAAAATGCCATAAAACTATCCCCTATTTTGTAGACGCTATAACTTTTGCGCAAATCAATCAATATGCGCTTATTGCATTTTTTTTTTAACCAAAAATATGTAGAAGAATACTGTATATATCGGCCTAAAGTGAGGAAGAATTTTCATTTTTTTGGGGGGGGGATATTTATTATGGCAAATAATACAAAATATTGCTTTTTTGTCAAAATTGTCGCTCTTTTTTTGTTTATAGCGCAAAAAATAAAAACCGCAGAGGTGATCAACTACCACCAAAAGAAAGCTCTATTTGTGGGAAAAAAAGACGTCAATTTTGTTTGGGTGCAACGTTGCACGACTGCATAATTGTCAGTTAAAGCGACGCAGTGCCATAACGCAAAAAATGTCCTAGTCATAGAGGGGGCAAATCCTTTCCGGGGCTGATGTGGTTAAAGAGGATGGGGTTGTCGCCGGCCCAGACAGTTTAGCTCCTGATGGGGTGTCTGGGACGGTAGATAAACCCTTTACCTCCACCGTAGATCGAGTACCAGGAAGCCTATATAATAACATTGTCCTACTGTAGCCAGACTTGTTGGTTGGAGGCTAAACAGTGGGGACCTTGAATGGAGAGTGAAGAAGTTTTTCTTTTGACTGCTGGGTTGCATTTTAGGTTCTTTTTGGGTCTTTTTCCTTGCAGCTTCATAACACCTTTTTCTGGCACTTTTTAAACAACTTTTTTTTTTCTTTCAGCCTACTAATTAAGGGGAGTGGTTAATTGGTCACAGGTGCTTGAGGCCTATATAAATATCATTCAATTTCCTTATACGCATTTATTTACATGTTGTTGTTTTACAACCTTGCACTATATGACAGCTTGTGTTTACTTATTTCTGTTATATGTGAAAAACATTAATAAAAAACGATTGATTTAAATCTTCTGCCCTTGTTGTTGTTTTAACTTTGGATAGTAAAACATTTTTTTTTCAGCCAGTAAATTCCTTATACAGTCCACTTCCTGTTTCTTGTCTGGTATTAGCCTGGGCTTATGACATCATTCACAGCTCTCTCTCACTCTCGTGAGAGTTTGCAAGGAAGGTTGAGGGGACGAGTCATAAGAGGTCCGATGAAAGCTGCAGAGCTGGAGGTACAGAATCCCAGTATATAAAATAATATGCAAAGAGGTTGAAGGGAAGCTTCAGAATGGAAAAGATGTTTTTATTACAAATTGTGTGAACAGACTGCAGTTCCTCTTTGATGTGTCTCCTAACATGGTGTATACAAAGCAATTAGTAAAAAAAAAAGAATAAAAGAACAAAAATATCCCAGCACATTTGCATGTTTCCTGATTGCCCAGTCAGTGAGAGAGAGGGCAAAGATGGCTGATCATTCTCATAATTATTATATAATATACAATGGTGTCCCTAGGGGGGGCAGAGGGGGCCCTGGCCCCCCAACATTATGCTGTGCCCCACCATGTGCCCCCCCCCAAAAAATATATATACTGGAGTAACACAGTCTCTCCTGAGAGGGAGAGTGTCCCCAGTCAGCTCCTGCGGGGGATTCCTCCCCCCTCCCTCTGCTCGCTGACACTGCATAATGCGAGCGCTCACACAACCACAGCCGACCGATCTGCTCCTTCCCCTGCATCCTCATCGGCACAGAGAAAAGCGAGTTGCAGGAAGGACTCCACGAGCACTGTGGGGGGGGGGAAGTGGGGCCCAAGCCTTCATCCCAGTTACTGAAAAAAGAGACTGATTTCTCCCATCCTTAGGACAGGAGAACCAGCCTGTAAATCCGAGAGTGGTGACTGCAAGCTGAGCCGAGTGTCAGTCTATGACATTTTTTCCCAGCCCAGCGAGTCCAGACCCCCCCCCCCGCCTCACTCTCCGCACATACAAGCAGGGAGGAATACAGCTCCTCCTCCCAGTCCCGCCCACTAGTGATGGATGAACATCTGATGGGACGGTTCACGAACACGATCGCGCGAACGTGCGCAAATGTTCGCGAATCGCAGGTTCTCGGCGGGTCCTATTCATTTTAATGGGAGGCGAACATGAAAAACCTACAGGTCATATTTGCAGCCACAAAATACTTACTAGCCGTGCACACATAGTCCCACAACATGGACACTGACATACCAGAAGTATTAAGCGAATCTGCATTCTTTTTTTAATCTGAAAAATTTTGTCAATTCAAGAGCGCATGAAGGCCATGGAGGAGAGGCAAGGCCAGGCTATGAAGGGGGTGCAGGAGATGATCCTGCTATTGGAAAAGTTGCCATCATTTTTTATTTTTTTTATAAGTTATATAAATGGTTTATACAGTTATAACGTGTATTTTTTATTTTTTTTTGTAATATTGCTCGGTTTTAGTGTAATAGCTCGGCCTAAATCAGCCAGAACTGACAGCAGCCGGTAAAGACATGTCAAATACATATGGGGTCTGTAAAATGGGTCCGCATCCGTTCCCTACACTGACAAAAGACAGCTGCAGAACCGCTCAGCAATCACAATGCTGCACAATAAAAATGCACTATAATATGCTTTCTATATTTGAAAGTCTAGCGGTACCCTCAGCTTAAGAGGGCTGCTTGTTTGTTTGGCCCCTGTAATGCACCACTACCAACCCCTGGCAATCGGCTCTGACTTCTCCCATGACACAGTTAGGAAAGAGGGAAAGTAATGGTATAACTGTATTATCTCTGGTACTATTATGGAGTACAACCCCCTTTGTATACCAGCACAGTAATGGACACACACAACCAAATTACTCAACTATAACTCTTTACTGTAGGCAAAAATGTAAAACGGTAATTTGGTTACAATATCTTATGCAGATCCCTGCAATATAGGTGTGCACATTAAAAGGGTATGACATTCAATAATGCAATGAATATACTTTAGCCCCGCTGCAGCTATCCTCCCTCGTGAGCATAAAAAAAAATGGCGCTGCGCAATGTCCTATACTACCCAGTCAGGCCTGACTATAACTTTGGGGTATAGTTAGTTGAAGAATCTTCGCTAGCAACTGTCGGTGGTGCACATAGAGAAAACAAATTTTAATCCAAAAAGGGGTTGCAGATAATCGCTAACTTGGCAAAGCTGGAGAGACTGACAAACTCAGTTCAGCATAACAGTCTCTCCAAAGTATAACTGTGATCAATGATGGGCCTAGACAAAGTTAATAGGCAACAAAGTTATTGGGATGTGGTTCTGAGCTGGCGCTCTCTCACCCAGACCGGACCGACTCCCGTCCGGTTCCTCCGCTACTGTGAGTGGCTTCATGGTGCCCACGATGCACCAGGTCTTCGGTCCTCCAGAAGATGATGGCACCTCAGGTGGATCGGATGCTCTGCAGGCTCCTCGGCGGAACGGAAGGCTCTCTGGAACAAAGTGCGAGGCCCAGGCTTCAGGCCTAACACGCGCAGCAGGTAAGTGCAGGGGATCCTCTTGCAAGGAGGGCGGCGTTCCAAGAGAAAGCCCGAAGCTCCTCCTTCCCCTTTTTAAAGTCCACCCCAGCAGTCCTTGCGCGGGGAAATGCACCCTGGGTGCCTCAAAGCTTGCTGGGAACTGTAGTCCTGCGGGTGAAAACGATACCCTGCTACACACTCCCCCCACTTGAAATCTTTGGTCCCCAAAGACAGTATCAACAATAGGAAAATACAAACCCATTAAGGGCAGCGAGAGAAGGTGGCAGAGGAAACTCCCACCAGAACAGGGAAGGGAGTTTGTCCTGCCCACTGGCTACATTAATGGGGTTGACCTGCCTAAATGTGTCAGAGAGAGAGCTGGGGTTGCCTTCCACCAAATGCACAGCAGAAGGATCAGGTGTTGGCAATGTCCTTCGAGCAGTGGTAACTGTATACTCAAAACTCTCCCCCATCTGGGTATAGGTTAACTTCCGAGGAGGACGAATGGTTCTTTTGGCCCTTTGTTCTCTTGGGGTGACTGTTACATCTCTCATTGTATCTTCTTCTAAAGTGGGTACACTGGGCTCCAATACTTCTGGTACATCCAGATGAGGTGTAGGAAGATGTGAGGAGTAATCTTGATGATCAGCGGAAGGTGACCATGTGGCATCTTCCCACTCTTCAGCCAGAGGACTAGACGGAACAAACTCAGTGGCTTCTACATTCAATGTACTATCCACAGCACCTTCAGAGGGTGGAAGATCTATAGACATGGGTCCTGGGGTCTGAGAAGGCCACAACCATCCAAGCTCATCTTCTTCACTCTGATCCGAAACATCCATTTCTCCAGACTGAGAGACCTGAGACCGAGTGTATGGCCTAGGTGTCTGCAAGCTTGAGGATGGTTCAGGGGAATTTTCTACAGGTGGTATCTGAACTGCTTCTAAAAGTGGGAGTAAATGGTTTCTGTGCCATGTCTTCAGTGGCCCTATCTTCCCTTCTGGTTTTTTTAACTGATAGACCGGCAGGTCTGGTAACTTCTTACAGATCACATATGGTTCAGGTCTCCACCTGTCTGCTAATTTATGCTTCCCTGGAACTCCTAGGTTTCGCAGCAGCACTCGGTCTCCTGGCTGGAGGTCCTGGATTCGAACCTTAAAGGGGTTGCTCCACCGGAAAAAAAAAATTAAAAGCCAGCAGCTACAGCTACAGCAGCTGCTGGCTTTTAATATTTGGACACTTACCTGTCCTGGAGTCCAGCGACGTCCGCAGCAGAGGACGAGCGACCGCTCGTCGCTCTGCTGCTCCCTCCGCCATCCTCGCTGAGGGAACCAGGAAGTGAAGCCCTGCGGCTTCATGCCCGGTTCCCTACGGCGCATGCGCGAGTCGCGCTGCGCCGTTCTGATTGGTGCTCCTGTGTTCTGGGAGCCGAGTGTCTCCCAGAACACCAAGGGAAGTCTGCGGGAAGTGACGTAACTCCCGCAGATTCCCGGAGACAGGACTCCCGGATGTGGGTGAAAATACCTGTCTTAGACAGGTATCTTCACCCCCCTCCCCCCTGAAAGGTGTCAATTGTGACACCGGAGGGGGGGAGGGTTCCAAATAGCAAAAGTTGCTATTTAGGGTGGAGCTCCGCTTTAAGGTCAAAATTCCTCTTGTTCCGGGCTCCTCTTTGCTCTTCCTCAGTCTGTCTACATAGCCCTTATGTGAGGTGGCTGAAGTGCGATCCGTGGATATGCCGAATGCCAGATCCACAGGCAGTCTTGCTTCCCTGCCAAACATAAGGCGGTATGGAGAGTACCCTGTGGCATCGCTAGTGGTACTGTTGTAAGCGTGCACTAGTGATGAGCCGAACACCCCCGGGTTCGGTTCGCACCAGAACCCGCGAACGGACCGAAAGTTCGAACGAACATTAGAACCCTATTAAATACAATGGATGCGAACGTTCGAATTCTAAAGTGCTAATTATAAAAACTATTATGCATGTTATTGTCCTAAAAAGGGTTTGGGAACCCGGGTTCTGCACCAGGGGACATGTATCAATGCAAAAATAAGTTTTAAAAACGGTCGTTTTCCGGGAGCAGTCATTTTAATGATGCATAAAGTGAAAAAAAAAAAGTCAAATATTCCTTTAAATATCGTACCTGGGGGGTGTCTAAAGTATGCCTGTGAAGTGCCACGTGTTTCCCGTGTTTAGAACTGTCCCTGCACAAAATGACACTTCTAAAGGAAAAAAAAGCCATTTAAAACTGCTTGCGGCTTTAATGTAATGTCTGGTCCCGGTAATATGGATGAAAATCTTTAAGAAAAATGGCATAGCTACCCCATGACCCCCCCCCTACCCCAGCCCATTACCAGCCCCTTTGGGTCTTGTATGGATATTAAGGGGAACCCCGCACATAAAATAAAAAAGGCCCTATATACTCTGAACAGCCGTATACAGGCGGTGCATACAAGACAGGGACTGTAGGTTTGTTCTTATGTAGAATCTGTTTGTAATTTTGAACAGGTACATTGTTGAAGTGTAGCTCCAGACCAAAAATCTATTTTTAAACTTTTTGGAAAACATAGGTAAGGGTTATCACCCCTGTAACATTTGTTTTGCTGTCTGTGCCCCTGTTCAGAACATTTCACCTCACTTTCCGTCCTAATGACAACTGTTTTTGAAATGTGGTGTTTTTCTTGAAACAAGGATTGCTGATAAAGCATCAGTACAGAGGAGACACCTTTCTCCCATATTTATTCTTACAGGAGAGAATTTTCCTTCCTAGTGGTAGATTTCCTCTCACTTCCTGTTGTCTTCTTGCGTTTGCAAGTAGGAGTCGTTTGTAAGTTGGATGTTTGAAAGTAGGGACCTGCCGTATATACTCTGCAGAAATAGGCCCCTTAGTTGTTGGTGTTGGCACAACACTGTAAGCACTCACAGTTACTCTTGGTTGGTGCTGGAACGCCCTGCTGTCAACTATTATATCAGGAATTTTAATTACATATAATTGTTGAACAGTGGTAGTAAAAATTGGGCCTTTGATGGTGGTGCTGGTGCCACAACACTGTAAGCCCTGACAGTTACTCTTGGTGGGTGCAGCAATGGGCCCTGCTGTGAATTATTAGATCAAGAATTGTAATTACATGCCCCTGTTGAACAGGGGCTGAAAAATTGGGCCTTAGGCACTGGTGGCACAACACTGCAACCCTTCACAGATACTGTACTTGGAGCACAGCAATGAGCCCTGTTGCAAAGTATTGCTTCAAAAATTGTAATGACACGCCCCTGTTAAACAGGGGCTGAAAAATTGGGCCTTAGGCACTGGTGGCACAACACTGCAACTCCTCACAGATACTGTACTTGGAGCACAGCAATGAGCCCTGTTGCAAAGTATTGCTTCAAAAATTGTAATTACACGCCCCTGTTAAACAGGGGCTGAAAAATTGGGCGTTAGGCACTGGTGGCGGCACCCATAAACAAAAATGATCTTCCAAGCTATCATCATCAATCGTATCATTGAGGACTCGGAGGAGGAGGATAGCCAGTCAACATAACAGCACAGGCACTCAGCATCAGCATCAGTCTTGAAGGGATGTGACATTTTAAAATCAATTAGTCTGTTATATCAGCATCAGGTGTGTGGTAGCTGGTGGTGATCCAAGACTGGTTCATCTTGATGAAAGTCAGTCGATCAACCGAGTCGGTGGACAGGCGCACCCTGTGATCCGTGACAAATCCTCCAGCAGCACTGAATGTGCGTTCCGAAAGAACGCTGGATGCAGGACAGGCCAGTAGCTCAATTGCATACTGTGCAAGCTCTGGCCAGTGATCCATCCTCAAGACCCAGTAAGCCAGAGGATTTTCGGTGGGGAAGGTGTCCAAGTCTGACCTTGCCCCTAGATATTCCTGCACCATGTTTATCAGACGCTGGCGATGGTTGCTGGAACCGATCATACTTTGGGGCTGCGGACTAAAGAATTGTCTGAACGCATCGGTCAGACGGCCACCTTCCCCACCGCTCCTTCTTTGACTGGCCGAAGCCTCAGCAACTCGTTGTCCAGGACCAGGAGTTTGCAACCTCCCAGTCTCTGGGAACGCGTTGCACAGACCTTTCTGCAAGGCCTCCCGGAGTTGTCTCATCCTCTGCTCCCTCTGCGACGGTAACATAAGGTCCGCAACCTTACCCTTGTACCGTGGATCAAGGAGAGTGGCCAGCCAGTAATGGTCCCTCTCCTTGATCCGAAGAATACGAGGATCCTTCCGCAGACTTTGCAGGATCAGGGAGGCCATGCAGCGTAGGTTTGCTGAGGCATTCGCTCCGGAGTCCTCTGGGTCACTAAGGACGACATGATCCGCAGCCACCTCCTCCCAGCCACGTACAAGTCCACTGGTTTCTTGGGACTGTAAATCATCCCTAAAAGACTGCTGCTGATGATGCTGAGTGCCAGCCTCCACCTCCATGCTGACACAATCCTCCTCCTCCTCCTCCTCCTCCTCCTCCTCCTCTTCCTGTGCGATGGGTGGGACAGAAGGAACACTGTCTGGGTAAAGGGGGCCTTGAGAGGCAAGGAAGTCCTCCTCTTCCTGCCTCTGTTCTGCCTCAAGTGCCCTGTCCATTATTCCACGCAGCGTGTGCTCCAACAGGTGGACAAGAGGTACAGTGTCACTGATGCATGCACTGTCACTGCTCACCATCCTCGTGGCCTCCTCAAATGGTGCCAGGACAGTGCATGCATCCCTGATCATGCCCCACTGGCGTGGAGAAAAAAAACCAAGCTCCCCTGACCCTGTCCTGGTGCCGTAGTCGCACAGGTACTCATTGATGGCCCTCTGCTGCGTGTGCAGCCGCTGCAGCATGGCCAACGTTGAGTTCCACCTGGTGGGCATGTCACATATAAGGCGGTTCTTGGGCAGGTTCAACTCCTTTTGCAGCTCAGCCAGGCGAGCACTGGCATTATAAGATCTGCGGAAATGCACACAGACTTTCCTGGCCTGCCTCAGGACATCCTGTAAGCCCGGGTACCTGCCCAAGAAGCGCTGCACCACCAGGTTAAGGACGTGAGCCACACAGGGCACATGGGTCAGTTGTCCCTGTCGGAGGGCGGAGAGGAGGTTGGTGCCATTGTCGCAAACCACCATTCCTGGCTTAAGCTGGCGTGGCGTCAACCACCTCTCGGCCTGGCCCTGCAGAGCAGACAGGACCTCTGCCCCAGTGTGGCTTCTGTCCCCCAAACACACCAGCGCAAGCACGGCATGGCATCTTTTTGCCTGCGTACTTGCGTAGCCCCGTGAACGGCTACGGAGCACCGCTGGTTCATAGGACAAACCACAGGAAGAGGCCATGGAGGAAGAAGAAGAGGAGGGGGTGGAGGAGAGAGGTGTGTCACAACCAGTAGTAGCATTTTGGAGGCGTGGCGGTGGGACAACCTCCAACACTACTGCACCTTGTCCTGAATCCTTCCCAGCTGCCAAAAGAGTGACCCAATGGGCCGTGAAAGAAAGGTAACGTCCCTGTCCATGCCTGCTGGACCATGAGTCAGCGGTAATATGCACCTTACCGCTGACCGCCCTGTCCAGCGAGGCCAAGACATTGCCTTCCACATGCCGGTAGAGAGCCGGAATAGCCTTCCGTGAGAAAAAGTGGCGTTTGGGAACCTGCCACTGAGGAACCGCACATTGCACAAACTCACGGAAGGGGGCCGAGTCTACCAACTGAAAAGGCAGCAGTTGAAGCGCTAGCAATTTAGCCAAGCTAGCATTCAACCGCTGGGCATGTGGATGGCTGGGAGTGAACTTCTTTCGACGGTCCAGCAGCTGGGGCAGGGAAATTTGCCTGCTAGAATCGGACGTCGGTGTACTGCTAGCAGAGTGGGCGCAAGTACTTGGCTGTGACACACCTAATTCTACACCTTCATTCCTCTCAGTGCATGTTTCAGAGAGGACTGAAGTTATAGTGGGGTTGGAGATCCCAGCTGATGCGGTGCAAGGAGAGGTCCGCTTGGTTCTTTGGTGTGGGTCTTTGAGGTAGGCTTGCCAACGAGCTGCATGGCAGGTCAACATATGTCTGGTCAGGCATGTGGTACCCAAGCGGCTGATGTTTTGGCCACGCGATATACGCTTGAGACATATGTTGCAAACAGCAGCTGTGCGATCTGATGCACTAGCCTCAAAAAAGGCCCACACCAAAGAACTTTTTGAATGACGGGCAGAGGCAGCGCCCTGCACAGGCGGAGCTCTGCGGTGTGATTCCGTCGGTGTACTGCCCTTACGCTGGCCACCAAAGGGCATCCTGCCTCGTTGGAGATGTGCCTCCTCCTCATCCTCCTCCTCCTCCTCTCTCCTATTAGGCACCCACGTGGAGTCATTGACCTCATCATCCCCTCCCTCCTCATCACTGGAGCCAATCTGGCAGTATGCTGCAGCTGCTGGAACATGACTGCCAGATTGGTGTCCTTCTTGAGCATCCCCTCTGTCTGCTCTCACGCTACTGCCTTCCTCTAGCTGGGTTTCATCATCAGACCCTTCGAAACGCTGGGCATCCTCCTGGAGCATGTACCCAACACTGTGCTGAAACAGTTCGGGGGACTCCTCAGGAGGAGGACATGGTGGGTCTAGGGAAGGAGTGACTGATGATTTGTCTGACATTGATACCAGGGAAGACGACGCTTTGGCAGCTGCTTTTCCAGTACCCTGAGCCTGGGTGAGAGAGGATGAGGAGGAGGAGGAGGGCTTGGTCATCCACTCTACCAAGTCTTCGGCATGATGTGGCTCAACATGTCCAGCTGCCGAAAAGAAGGACAAGCGTGTCCCATGGCCATGTGCTGATGACAATGCACCGCGTCCACGACCAGCACTGTTGCCCCCAGACACAGAGCCTGCTTGCCCTCTTTTATTGCCTCCTGACTGTCTGCCTCTCCTTGTTTGCCTTCCAGACATTCTAATAGATGGCCTGCAGGGAGATGGTAAAAAAGCAATAAGGGCTACCTTCAGGTGTCCTTCTCTGTCCCTTGAAACAAGGACTTTCACAGTGAAAGAAACTGACACTGTCCCTACCTAGAGTTTTCTGTCCCTAGAATAAATGTTTTTTTTAATCACAATATAGCACAAGGACAATTCACTCAATGTCTCTCCAGGTCCCTGGAAACAAGGACTTGCAGAGTGAAAGAAACTGACACTGTCCCTACCTAGAGTTTTCTGTCCCTAGAATAAATGTTTTTTTTAAGCACAATATAGCACAAGGACAATTAACTCACTGTCCTTACAGGTCCCTGGAAACAAGGACTTGCAGAGTGAAAAAAAAAAAACACTCTCCCTACCTACAGTTTTCTGTCCCTAGAAAAAATGTTTTTTTTAAGCACAATATAGCACAAGGACAATTAACTCACTGTCCTTACAGGTCCCTGGAAACAAGGACTTGCAGAGTGAAAGAAAAAAAACACTCTCCCTACCTACAGTTTTCTGTCCCTAGAAAAAATGTTTTTTTTAATCACAATATAGCACAAGGAAAATTAACTCACTGTCCTTACAGGTCCCTGGAAACAAGGACTTGCAGAGTGAAAGAAAAAAAACACTCTCCCTACCTACAGTTTTCTGTCCCTAGAAAAAATGTTTTTTTTAATCACAATATAGCACAAGGAAAATTAACTCACTGTCCTTACAGGTCCCTGGAAACAAGGACTTGCAGAGTGAAAGAAACTGACACTGTCCCTACCTAGAGTTTTCTGTCCCTAGAATAAATGTTTTTTTTAAGCACAATATAGCACAAGGACAATTAACTCACTGTCCTTACAGGTCCCTGGAAACAAGGACTTGCAGAGTGAAAGAAAAAAAACACTCTCCCTACCTACAGTTTTCTGTCCCTAGAAAAAATGTTTTTTTTAATCACAATATAGCACAAGGAAAATTAACTCACTGTCCTTACAGGTCCCTGGAAACAAGGACTTGCAGAGTGAAAGAAACTGACACTGTCCCTACCTAGAGTTTTCTGTCCCTAGAATAAATGTTTTTTTTAAGCACAATATAGCACAAGGACAATTAACTCACTGTCCTTACAGGTCCCTGGAAACAAGGACTTGCAGAGTGAAAAAAAAAAAACACTCTCCCTACCTAGAGTTTTCTGTCCCTAGAAAAAATGTTTTTTTTAAGCACAATATAGCACAAGGACAATTAACTCACTGTCCTTACAGGTCCCTGGAAACAAGGACTTGCAGAGTGAAAGAAAAAAAACACTCTCCCTACCTAGAGTTTTCTGTCCCTAGAAAAAATGTTTTTTTTAATCACAATATAGCACAAGGAAAATTAACTCACTGTCCTTACAGGTCCCTGGAAACAAGGACTTGCAGAGTGAAAGAAAAAAAACACTCTCCCTACCTACAGTTTTCTGTCCCTAGAAAAAATGTTTTTTTTAATCACAATATAGCACAAGGAAAATTAACTCACTGTCCTTACAGGTCCCTGGAAACAAGGACTTGCAGAGTGAAAGAAACTGACACTGTCCCTACCTAGAGTTTTCTGTCCCTAGAATAAATGTTTTTTTTAATCACAATATAGCACAAGGAAAATTAACTCACTGTCCTTACAGGTCCCTGGAAACAAGGACTTGCAGAGTGAAAGAAACTGACACTGTCCCTACCTAGAGTTTTCTGTCCCTAGAATAAATGTTTTTTTTAATCACAATATAGCACAAGGAAAATTAACTCACTGTCCTTACAGGTCCCTGGAAACAAGGACTTGCAGAGTGAAAGAAAAAAAACACTCTCCCTACCTACAGTTTTCTGTCCCTAGAAAAAATGTTTTTTTTAAGCACAATATAGCACAAGTAAAATTAACTCACTGTCCTTACAGGTCCCTGGAAACAAGGACTTGCAGAGTGAAAGAAAAAAAACACTCTCCCTACCTACAGTTTTCTGTCCCTAGAAAAAATGTTTTTTTTAATCACAATATAGCACAAGGAAAATTAACTCACTGTCCTTACAGGTCCCTGGAAACAAGGACTTGCAGAGTGAAAGAAACTGACACTGTCCCTACCTAGAGTTTTCTGTCCCTAGAATAAATGTTTTTTTTAATCACAATATAGCACAAGGAAAATTAACTCACTGTCCTTACAGGTCCCTGGAAACAAGGACTTGCAGAGTGAAAGAAACTGACACTGTCCCTACCTAGAGTTTTCTGTCCCTAGAATAAATGTTTTTTTTAATCACAATATAGCACAAGGAAAATTAACTCACTGTCCTTACAGGTCCCTGGAAACAAGGACTTGCAGAGTGAAAGAAACTGACACTCTCCCTACCTACAGTTTTCTGTCCCTAGAAAAAATGTTTTTTTTAAGCACAATATAGCACAAGTAAAATTAACTCACTGTCCTTACAGGTCCCTGGAAACAAGGACTTGCAGAGTGAAAGAAAAAAAACACTCTCCCTACCTACAGTTTTCTGTCCCTAGAAAAAATGTTTTTTTTAATCACAATATAGCACAAGGAAAATTAACTCACTGTCCTTACAGGTCCCTGGAAACAAGGACTTGCAGAGTGAAAGAAACTGACACTGTCCCTACCTAGAGTTTTCTGTCCCTAGAATAAATGTTTTTTTTAATCACAATATAGCACAAGGACAATTAACTCACTGTCCTTACAGGTCCCTGGAAACAAGGACTTGCAGAGTGAAAGAAACTGACACTGTCCCTACCTAGAGTTTTCTGTCCCTAGAATAAATGTTTTTTTTAAGCACAATATAGCACAAGGACAATTAACTCACTGTCCTTACAGGTCCCTGGAAACAAGGACTTGCAGAGTGAAAGAAAAAAAACACTCTCCCTACCTACAGTTTTCTGTCCCTAGAAAAAATGTTTTTTTTAATCACAATATAGCACAAGGAAAATTAACTCACTGTCCTTACAGGTCCCTGGAAACAAGGACTTGCAGAGTGAAAGAAACTGACACTGTCCCTACCTAGAGTTTTCTGTCCCTAGAATAAATGTTTTTTTTAATCACAATATAGCACAAGGACAATTAACTCACTGTCCTTACAGGTCCCTGGAAACAAGGACTTGCAGAGTGAAAGAAACTGACACTGTCCCTACCTAGAGTTTTCTGTCCCTAGAATAAATGTTTTTTTTAAGCACAATATAGCACAAGGACAATTAACTCACTGTCCTTACAGGTCCCTGGAAACAAGGACTTGCAGAGTGAAAGAAACTGACACTGTCCCTACCTAGAGTTTTCTGTCCCTAGAATAAATGTTTTTTTTAAGCACACTATAGCAGAAGCACAAAACACACTGACACTCTCCCTACCTATCCTTCTCTTTCCCTAAACTAAAGGAATCCAGGTTAAGCAAGAAAGAAATAACAGTCACTGTCCCTGCCTATGCTACTCTATCCCTGCTCCGGAACACACTACACTAGGCCGCCGTGCTGGCGGCCTTTTATAGTGTGGGGCGTGTACTAAACACCCTCAGCAATAATTGGCCACAGGCATCCTGCCTGTGGCCAATCATTGCTCTCCTCGCTGCCGGCGCTGTGATTGGCCAAGCATGCGGGGTCACAGTGCATGCTTGGCCAATCACAGCGCCTGGATGACACTGCGATGGCGTAGTGCATTGTGGGCCGTTCGCGTCACTCGAATTTGGCGCGAACGGCCCAAATCGTTCGATCTTCGTCGAACGATCGAACAGCCAATGTTCGAGTCGAACGTATGTTCGACTCGAACACGAAGCTCATCCCTACTGACCAGAGCACTTTTTACAATTTGGCATTGCGTCGCTTTAACTGACATTTGCGCGGTTGTGCGACGCTGTACCCAAACAAAATTTGCGTCCTTTTTTCCCCACAAATAGAGCTTTCTTTTGGTGGTATTTGATCACCTCTGTGTTTTTTATTTTTTGCGCTATAAAAAAAAGAACAGCAACAATTTTGAAAAAAACACAATGGGTTATTTACTAAAGGAAAATTCACTTTGCACTAGTGCACTTTAAATTGCACTGGAAGTGCAGTCACTGTAGATCCGAGGGGGACATGCAAGGAAAGTAAAAAACAGCATTTTAGCTTGCACATGATTGGATGATAAAATCAGCAGCGCTTCCCCTCATTTTCGATCTAGCACTCAGATTTACAGTGACTGCACTTCCAAGTGCACTTTCAGTGCAATTTCAAATGCACTTTGCACTTGTAGCGCAAAGTGGATTTTCCTGTCGTAAATAACCCCCAATATCTTTTACTTTTTGCTATAATAAATATCCCAAATGTTTTTTCAAAAATGTTTTTATATTCCTCAGTTTAGGCCGATATGTATTCTTCTACATATTTTTGGTAAAAAAAAAATCGCAATCAAGCCTCGTACACACGACCGAGTTTCTCGTCGTAATAATCTCGTCGTTTTTTTCAACGAGATTCTTGATAACCTTGACGAGTTTCTCATCAAGCTTTCCATGCGTACACACTGACAATTCCAAATTTCCTCGTTGTTCTCTGCGGTCACGTCCAGCACGTACGACGGCACTATAAAGGGGAAGATCGATTTCCTTGGCGGCACCCCTTGGGCTACTTTTGCAGATCTCGTGTTACCGCGTGTGAAGTAAAAGTTTGGGAAGAGACGATTCGCGCTTTTCAGTCTTCGTGCTTTTCAGTTCGTTTTCTGAGGTTCAGTTTGTGCTTGTGGGTTCGTATCTTGATTTTCAGGGCGTCTAGGCAGGTCGTATCTGTTTTACAGTGCGTTCTTGCCCGTTCGTTTCTGATTTTCAGTTCGTTATTCATAGGCCTTGCTGTTCTAAAGTGCGTTCTGTTCTGTACGTTCTGATAAGACGACCGTTTCCTAGCCATGTCGCCTGGACGTTCTCGTCGTCGAGTTCGTGCTGTGCGTGCGCTTGGTGTTGGTCTGCTTGTTTTGGACCAAGACCAGTCCATGAACGGTGTGAGGAGGAGTTCATGGACCAAGAATTGGTTGCTCCAGCGGGACCAATTCTGCCATATGCCTCTGCTGCGGGAGATCGTCGAGAATAATCCAGAGGACTACAGGAATTTTCTGCGGATGTCTGACCCCGTTTTTCAGGAACTGTTGGCTTTGGTATCCCCCTATATTACCAGGAAGGACACCGTTATGCGGGAAGCCATCAGTGCTGAGCAGAGGCTCATCGCCACGTTACGTTATCTGGCGACAGGGAGAAGTCTTCAGGACTTGAAGTTCACGACAGGCATCTCCCCCCAGGCTCTGGGCCTCATAATCCCAGACACCTGTTCTGCCATTATACAACTCCTGCAGGAGGACTATATTAGGGTAAGTTTTCTCCATTAACATCACATTTTATGTATTTCATGTATGATAATGTATTGTATTTCTTTCATCCTTCCCTAATTACCATGATTGTAATATGCTGAGAATGTCCCCTTTGTCCCCATGCATGTTGGAAGCTTTTAAATGCCCCTTTTTTCTCCTCCATGCATATTTCCCTTCACTAAGCTTTCCAGCAGGGGCGCCTGTTGCTCCAAATGATTGGGGGTCCAACCCCAATTTAGGAAATAAACTTCCTCCTTTTTTGCGACTGTGCCTATTAAACGCCCCCAGTTGACCCCTCCAATGCAGCCATTTTGTTCCCTCCAATGCAGCCATTTTGTTCCCTCCAATGCAGCCATTTTGTTCCCTCCAATGCAGCCATTTTCCCCCCAGCCCTGCACTTACCTTCTTGTGGTCAGCACCATCCTTCTTCTCTCCTTGATGTCTTCTCCTGCCCTTGATGTTGCATCAGCCAATCATGTTACCATTAAACAGACTTGGTGAACATGATTGACAGAGCAGCCTGTCAGTGTTTACCCAAGGAATGCCCCCCCCCTGCGTCACCTATTTAACTTTTATGAAGCCAATTACATCCCTCAGGCTGTAATGTGCAAGCCTATTTGCCTCCCTGTTTCTGATATGCAATTTTCACCCCATAAATGCTGCAGTTATTCATATGTTGGTCGCTTAACAGGGGGCCATCCACCTGAATAGTGGGCGGCATTGACAATACATAGGTTAATGCAAGGCATGAACCGATGTATTGTTCGGAGTGACGGGCACAGGAGAGAGGGGGCAGTGTTCCAGCGCCCACTCTGGACGCACCGCCACTGCAATGCTATCCTGTGGCCAAACACATCCCCCCCCCAAATATTTTTTTAATGGACCATCAGAGGGGGTGATGAATATGAAACATGAGCCTTCCATTATACTTTGTTAAAAACAGATTAATAAACGGAGAATTTGTTTGATGTTGGCCTCTAATGTTTTTTATTATAATCTCCTTGTAATGTAATATTTTAAAATTCTAATTTTCTTTCATCTTGTTTGACTCCCCAGCTTCCTTCCACGCCACAGGAATGGCAGACTGTGGCATCGGAGTTTGCCACGCGGTAGGACTTCCCCAACTGTGGTGGTGTCATAGACGGGAAGCACGTCCGCATCGTGCCGCCACCCCGTTCTGGGTCCTACTACTTCAACTACAAGGGGTTTCATAGCATTGTGCTGATGGCGGTGGTGTCAGCACGGTATGAATTCCTCTATGTTGATGTAGGGAAGAATGGCCGGATGTCCGATGGGGGATCCTTCATCCAGACGGAGTTTGCCCTCCGTCTCCAGAGTGACGACCTTGCATTGCCACCGGAAGCAGGGAATATTGAAGGACTCCCCTTTGTTTTTTTGGCTGATGAAGCCTTCGGGCTCGGACCACATCTTATGAGGCCATTTCCTCAGAGGACCCTGACCCCAGAGAAGAGGGTGTTCAATTACCGGCTGGCCAGGGGCCGAAGAGTCGTTGAAAATGCCTTCGGCATAATGGCCAGCCGGTTCCGCATTTTTATGACTTCCATCCACTTGGCGGACTACAAAATAAACTATGTAGTTTTATGCTGCTGTGTGCTACACAACTTTCTCAGCAGAAAATCAACTTCTTATATGGGCACAGTATTGCCTGAGGCTGGACTTTCATCTGCAAATCCCCTGCCGGGCCTTGAATCTGCCCGTCCTGGCTTGCCCCCCCAAAATGCCTGTGAGGTTCGGGAGAAATATATGCAATATTTCACGGGTAGGGGGGCAATTTCTATGCCAGGCTATGCCTAAAGATTCATGGAGAATGAGCTAAATAAAAATCTGATTTCAACTTTTAACTTTTGTTTGTTTCCTGTCTCCTAGTTTGTCTTAGTGCATTTGTAGTGCCAAGTGTATTTTCCTTTAGTAAATAACAACCATTTCACTATGTAACCTTAAAAAAAACATAAATAAGGTTAGAGCGTATTGAAAAAAGAAGCTACACGTTGTTTGTGTTCAAACATTTTACTCTGTGCACATTCACACACATGTTTACTTTTTTAATTTATTTTTTTGTCCTGGCCACAAACCGCCAATTCTTTTCTTAGGAAAATACAAAAACAACAGTTGCATTCCAAAAAGTACAACTTTGGATATCTCTGAGCAATCTGAGACATTCACTTACACAAACTATGTCTCTATGTGCCCGTCCTAATATGGGGTCTTGCCACCCCTTGCCCAGCCAAAAATTGAATATGCACACATTTTGTAGTAATTTCCAATAGGGATTTTAGACTCCTGATCCCTATTGTCAACATGTGCTATCTGCCATCAGGGGTGATCAATGGACGTGTTTTGGGGGTGCAACCCCTTCCTCAGTTCATCTACTTTAGATACGAGGAAGGGGTTGCACCCCCAAAAGACGTACATGGATATCCCCTGATGGCAGATAGCACATGTTGACACACTGTGTGCATATTCAATTTTTGGCTGGTTTGATTGTCAAAAAGAGTTTAAAAGTTTGAAGAACAGTCATTCCTGAAACAAAAATGGGGGTTTGGTTGACTTATTCGATTCTCCCCAATACATCTAGAATGTCTTTAAATGTTTGATCCATCACATGAATTCTTTGTTTTATTCTGTCCAGTTCTGTGCTACATTCCATCACTTGCTGTATTATTCGGAGGGCACTGTCAGCAGAGAAACGTGTACAAACCTTCACCATAACATTTACATCCCCTAAAAACAAAATAAAAAGGTATTATAACTCTGCAGGCCTACATCTCTTACCTGAAGCTGTGGTGACAGATACTGACCTGTTGTGGTGACCAGTTCCACAACGTCATCCACCTCTCCTTCCTGCACTTCTCCTTCCTCCACCTCAACTTCCTCAACATCCTTTGGTTGTGGGTCTTTGGGAGTTTGTGGTTGTTGTGAAGCTGTGGGGTTCCTGTGCTCCCTGGAGTGTTCTCCTCCCAGTCTTCTCTCCCCTATGAGAATCAAACAAAAGGTCTATTTATCACACTGAAATTCTCTATGAAAAATAAAAACAGGCTAAATTGTTTGGAATTGGGGAACAAGTGTGTGTTTGTGCGGATTTGAAAGATGAATGCATTATTTGGAAACAAAAATATGTTTAGTATTCACCTTTTGGATGTAAATTTTTAGACATGGAGGCACCACAAAAATTCACTGATGCACCTGTGTGGGACACCCAAAAAAGGCGGGTATGGTGGCCCACACTATAGTGCTCCAAAGTACAGATGTGGTACCAGCTGCTGAGTGTCCTCTCCTTTACACTGATTAAAGTTTGCATTTCATTCTCTTTACAAACACATCATCTAGGCGAAAATTTAGGAACAACAATTTGTAAAAAACAGGCAGATGTCTATTTTCTTTTGTGGCTGTAAAATAAGCCGAAACAGCGGATAGTGGCCGAACGAAGTGTCTGTAACGTAACGAACGATTACTGTGCCAAACCAAGTTCAAATTAGGAAATTTTGGAAGGGAGTCCAATATGAAAATAAAAAAAAAGGAGCAACATGTAATTTGAGAAAAACCTAAATAGAAGAAAAGTGTACATTTTACTTACTTTTTGCTAGCATTCTCTTAATGCTCCTTAACTGCTCTGGCTCCCTCAGTTTGAGGTCTGACCACCTCTTTCTGAGCTGCTCATTTGAGCGTTTCACCCCGAAATTATTCTTCAGACTCTTCACGACTTTCTTCAGAATTTTGGCCTTCCTTCTATTAGGTTTGCTATACGGCCCATGCTTTGCGTCATAATCCGACTTGAGCAATATGTCCACCATCTCCGCCATCTCCGCAAAAGACATATTAGATGCCTTGAATCTCCTCCTTGATCGTGACGTTTCCTCAGTCTCCGGGCTTGTCTCCTCCTCATTATTGAGGAATTATCAGATACCTGCTGTAAATCCGCCATATCTGTCTGCGCGCCGAAAGAGAAGGGGCGGGGAAAAGATGTTAGTTAGAACGTCATGGGCGGGCGACGTGTGCGGAGCGACGTGTGCGTAGTTTGACGCATGCGTGGTGTATATATAGCAAACACACATGTGACTATAGTACGTTCGTTGTGCGGAGAGAGGAGTTCAAGTGACGGACGTGCGAACGAAGGTATGTGATTTTGTGACTTTGACAAATTGTTGGCCTATACTGTCTGGAGAATGTTGTAGGATATATATGGTGACTACGATTTTAAGGAGGTTAGACTGTGTGCCTCACATTAGTTATATATTATTTATTTTACTTGCAGATACAATATGAATGTCTTTATTAGCGACAAAGAATTCCTGGCGGAATTTATAGACCGGGCAAGGGAGCTGCCCGCTCTGTGGGAGACCAAAAACCCCATACACAAAAAAAAAGGGGTGAGAAAAGCAGCGCTGGAGACCCTGCTCCCATTTGTGCATACCAAGGTGCCCACAGCCACAGCAAAACAGGTGGACACTAAAATTGGGAGCTTGAGAGGCACATACAGGAATGAACTGCTTGAGAGGCACATACAGGAATGAATAAGGTCCTGGCTTCTCAGAGGTCAGGAGCAGCAGCAGATGATGTTTATGTCCCCAATTTGTGGTACTACAGCAGGATGTCCTTTCTGGATGACCACATTGAGACAAGGCCATCACTCTCCACTCTTCCCCCCAGACTTCCCTGCAGCCAACCTGAGCCTTCTCTGGAGCAAGAGGAGGCAGCCATCCTGGATGATCCTGATTTGGCCATCTGGAGCCAGGTATAGTATTTATAGAAAATGTATTGGGATACAATTAATGTTTGACAAATATGTCAAGATGACAAACATAAACTATTTTGGGTTCCACAAGTGAAATCAAGATCTCGAGACATTAGTCTGGCCTAAATTGGGTGCTAAATAGTCAATCTGATGTAGTTGTAAATTGGTCAAAATGATTTCTGGATTTACATTCGAATTGCTTCAATCATGATCTGAATTTTGGATGCAAAGATTAAACCAACATATTAAACTATGTCCCTTTTTCATACACAGGATGAAATCAGCCAGGAGGAGGGTCTGGAAACTGTCAGGCAGGAGGAGGCAGGGCCCAGTGGCAGGCAGGAGGTGGCAGGGCCCAGTGGCAGCCAGGAGGTGGCAGGGCCCAGTGGCAGCCAGGAGGTGGCAGGGCAAAGGAGAAGCACCAGATCACAGGTGCCTCCCATCCCAATTCCCAAAAGAAGCAGGAGGGACAGGACCACCAGTGAGGCAGCAATGGCCCTTATTCGAGAGGCCCATGCCACCCTCAAGGAGCCCACATCCCCTGAAGAGGCCATTGCCGGCCTAGTGGAGGCAAAGTTCAAGGTGATGAGCATGGAGCAACGCCTCCTATGCGAGCCCCTGCTCATCACCTTGCTGAACAAGGGGGTGATGGAAGAAATTACCCCCAATACCGCTATTTGTGAGGTGGCACAACTGTCCCAACCTCAACCTCCTCCTCCACCTCCACCTTCTTCTTCTGCCCCACCCCCTTCTCCTCAACCTCCTCCTCCACCTCCACCTTGTTCTTCTGCCCCACCCCCTTCTCCTCCACCTCCACCTTGTTCTTCTGCCCCACCCCCTTCTCCTCCACCTCCACCTTGTTCTTCTGCCCCACCCCCTTCTTCTCCACCTCCACCTTGTTCTTCTGCCCCACCCCCTTCTCCTCCACCTCCACCTTGTTCTTCTGCCCCACCCTCTTCTCCTCCACCTCCACCTTGTTCTTCTGCGCCACCCCCTTCTCCTCCACCTCCTCTGCCTCCTGACAGGAGTACCCCTCCAGTGGCCCAGCCTCCAGCCAAACGAAGAAGGAAGGCTGCAGGGAAGGCTTCAGGGAAGGTTGCAGGGAAGGTTGCCAGGAAGACGAGGA
Organism: Rana muscosa; assembly: GCA_029206835.1. Lineage (NCBI taxonomy): Eukaryota > Metazoa > Chordata > Amphibia > Anura > Ranidae > Rana > Rana muscosa. The sequence goes on from CM055117.1 coordinate 1,118,313,908, forward strand.
AGTGATGACCTTCCTTCATTGTGGTCGGACAGAAGGCAGCCTGTTGTAGTACCACACACTTGGGACATATATCTCACCTGCTGCTGTTCCTGACCTCTGGGAGGCCAGCATCAGATTGTACTCAGAAATGTTGGCCTTCTCTCAAGCTCCCAATTTTAGTGTCCACACAGTGTTGATGTGTGCTCTGGGGTCCCTGGGATGCACAAATGGCAGCAGGTTCTCCAGCGCTGCCTTCTCTTTATTTTATTTCAAACATGAATAAATGTTATTTTTGTTTAAGTTCATACTTGACTATGTGTATTTTTTAAAAATTTTAAATTTAGCTTTGGAGTAAGCAGAGACATTTGACAGCCAAAAAAAGGGACAGATAACAACCCCAAAAAAAGAATAACAATCTTATTTTAAAAAAATAGGGTGTAAAATTTAACAAATATATATTAAAATATTCAATGGGAGATCACTATCAAAACATTGCCAAATTACAATTAACATCAGTTTGAAAAATTTAAAAATGTAAAATATTCAGAAGATCTTGCACGATATAATACACCTAAATCTTCTTAAGAGCAGCATGAAAAAGGTTAAAAAAAGATAGTCAGAATATCAGCAGCAAAAGAAGTTAATTCGTTTGGATTAATGTAACATTCTAAAGAAGATTTCAATGCACAACATTTAAACGATGCAATAATTTCGAGCGTGACGAATGTGCTATCTCCATTACGAAGGCTTGTTTTACCAGAAGATGCGCAAGTCTCATACTTGCTTCTGAGCATGCGCGCTTTTTGAAGAGTCGTAAAAGCATACACACGAACCATTTTCTCGGCACAAAACAGGCCGACGAGAAACACGACGAGGAAATCTGGAATCCTGACGAGAAAATAGAGAGCAGGTTCTCTATTTTCTCGTCGAGATTCACGTCAATTTTCTCATCGTAAAACCATACACACGAACGGTTTTCTCGAGGAAAAAGCTCTCGCGGCACTTTTCTTTTGTTTTGGACGAGAAACTCGATCGCGTGTACGAGGCTTAAGCGTATATTGATTGGTTTGCGCAAAAGTTAGAGCGTCTACAAAATAGGGGATAGAATTATGGCATTTTTATTATTATAATTTTTTTAATTTTTTTTACTAGTAATGGAAGCAATCTGCGATTTTTATCGGGACTGCGATATTATGACGGACAGATCGGACACTTTTGACACATTTTTTGGGACCATTGACAATTTTACAGCGATTAGTGCTATAACAATGCACTGATTACTGTAAAAAAAATCACTGGCAGGGAAGGGGTTAACACTAGGGGCGATCAAGGGGTTAAATGTGTTCCCTCTCTGTGTTCTAACTGAAGGGGGGATGGGACTTACTAGGGGAAATAACAGATCGCTGTTCTGTTCATACTTTGTATGAACACACGATCAGCCATTTCTCCCCTCAGAGAACCGGGATCTGTGTGTTTATACACACAGATCCCGGTTCTCGCTGTGTCATGAGCGATCGCGGGTGCCCGGCGGTCATCGCGGCTGTCAGGCACTCGCATCGGCTCCGAGGGCGAGCAGCGGGCACGTGCCTCCGGCGGCATGCGCGTGCTCCTAGTGGCCACAGAGCAAAGCGACGTAACATAACGTAGTTTTGCCCAGCCAAGCCAAAATTGTGGCGGCTGGTCCGCAAGTGGATAATAGTGTCCGTGCTACTTTATAGTGTTCACACAATAGACTTTCAGATCATTTCCAGGATAAATGCTAAGTGCTCTGCAAATGTTCTCCAAAACATATGTTAATCCAGCCGTAAATCCCAGCTGTGATCTTCCACTTCCATACCAGAGAACTCACCAGATTTCCATGGGATTCGAACATGAAAAATCTAAAGTGCTAATTTTAAAGGCTTATATGCAAGTGCAAGTTATTGTCATAAAAAGTGTTTGGGGACCAGGGTCCTGTATCAATGCAAAAAAAAAGTCTTTTCGGGAGCAGTGATTTTAATAATGCATAAAGTGAAACAATAAAAGTGAAATATGCCTTTAAATTTCGTACCTGGGGTGTGTGTATAGTATGCCTGTAAAGCAGCACGTGTTTCCCGTGTTTAGAATTGTCCCTGCACAAAGTGTCCATACCAGACCTGAAGGGCCTGGTAATTGAATTTGGGGGGACCCCCACGCATTTTTTTTTTTATCAATTACTTTTCTCTGTATTGCCGGGAGCCAACAATTCATTATAGCCGCGAGTGCTTTTAAATGACTTTTTTTCTTTCAGAAATGACACTTTGTGCATGGACAGTTCTAAACACGGGAAACATGCGCTGCTTTACAGGCATACTATACACACCCCCTAGGTATGAAATTTAAAGGAATATTTCACTTTTATTGTTTCACTTTAAGCATTATTAAAATCACTGCTCCCGAAAAAACGGCAGTTTTTAAAACTTTTTTTTGCATTGATACATGTCCCCTGGGGCAGGACCCGGGTCCCCAAACACTTTTTATGACAATAACTTGCATATAAGCATTTAAAATTAGCACTTTAGATTTCTCCCATAGACTTTTACACCGGTGTTCCGCGGCTTTTCGAATTTCCCGCCAACACCCCAAATTGTTCGCTGTTCGGCGAACGGGCGAACAGGCAATGTTCGTGTTGAACATGAGTTCGACTCGAACTCGAAGCTCATCCCTAGTCATTACGTGCTTATATTGCCACAGGTGATTCCACCTTCCAGAACCTCTCAAGCCCAAATAATCTCTTCTCCTTTCATCAGTATGTCTCTGTAAAAATGAGAAACAACCATGGAGAAAACAAGGAAAACCTCTGCAGTGTAAAACCTTTTATCACTTTTATTAAAACTCCAACTCACACAATATACTGCTTTTCCCTGTCCAAAGGTTACAACAGCATTGTATGCTATGGGATGCCGGCACAGTGTCAGGGGTGGGGCAGGAGGTGACGTCATTCCGCACAGTACTCCAAGAATTGACATACATACACCCAAAAATCAGGTCTGGGTAAGGAAACTGCTTGTACAGGTAGCCTGCGGTGAAAAGCATTATATTATCCCTGAAGAAGTCACATGACAAGTGACTGAACGCGTTGGGTGGGGCCAGTGACATCACTTCCAGTGTCTCCAATACCCAGAAGGTGGTGAGGAGGCGATCAGCCAAGCTTTTATCCCATTTTATACGCTGGTTATAATTATTATTACTGTTAGTGCATAATTTTTTATTTAATAAAAAGCGGTATTTGTAGCATCATTGCACTGTGAGTTCTCCCTTTAAGGGATGAGCCGAACACCCCCCTGTTCGGTTCGCACCAGAACCTGCGAACAGACAAAATGTTCGTGTAAACTTTAGAACCCTATTAAATACAATGGACTCGAACGTTCGAAATCTAAAGTGTTAATTATAAAGGCTAATATGCAAGTTATTGTCCTAAAAAGTGTTTGGGGACCTGGGTCCTGCCCCAGGGGACATGTATCAATGCAAAAAGAAGTTTTAAAAACGGCCGTTTTTTCGGGAGCAGTGATTTTAATAATGCTTAAAATGAAAAAATAAAAGTGAAATATTCCTTTAAATTTCGTACCTGGGGGGTGTGTATGATATGCATGTGAAGTGGCGCATGTTTCCCGTGCTTAGAACTGTCCCTGCAAAAAATGTCATTTTTGAAAGAAAAAAATGCATTTAAAACTGACTCGCGGCTATTAATGAATTGTCGGCTCCCGGCAATACATACAAAAGTCATTGAGAAAAAAAAAAAAAAAAGCGTGGGGGTTCCCCAGAATTCAATTACCAGGCCCTTCAGGTCTGGAATGGATATTAAGGGGAACCCCGCCGCAAATAAAAAAAAAATTGACGTGGGGTTCCCCCAAATATCCATTCCAGGCCCTTCAGATCTGGCATGGATTTTAAGGGGAACTCCACCCCAAATTAAAAAAAAAATGGCGTGGAGTCCCCCTAAAAATCCATACCAAACCCCTTATCCGAGCATGCAACCTGGCCGGCCGCAGGGGAAAAGGGGGGGACGAGAGAGCGGCCCCCCCTCCCTCCTGAACCGTACCAAGCCACATGCCCTCAACATGGGGAGGATGTCCCCATGTTGATGGGGACAAGGGCCTCATCCCCACAACCCTTGCCCGGTGGTTGTGGGGGTCTGCGGGCGGGGGGCTTATCGGAATCTGGAAGACCCCTTTAACAAAGAGGACCCCCAGATCCCGCCCCCCCCCCATGTGAATTGGTAACGGTACATTGTACCCCTACCATTTCACGAAGAAAGCGTAAAAAAATGTTTAAAAAAACACACAAACACCTTGAAAAAGTCCTTTATTTAAAAACAAAAAACATTCCAGCGGTGAAATCCAGTGTCCCGCGGCGATCCCGATGTCCAGCGCTGTCCTTCATTGGTTGTGCCTGAGCGGACCTGATGGGGAACTCCCTCTCAGTATTTTAAATGTATAGACCCGCCCCTTCTAAAGTTCCCCATCAGGTCCGCTCAGCGGACGAGATGCGGAACATGAGAAGGGGCGGGTCTATACATGTATTACCAAAGTGAGAGCAGTTCCCCATCAGGTCCGCCCCCTCGGTATGTCAGACCCGCCTACGTCATTGGCTTGAGCGGGGAACTTCCTTCACTGTGTAATTTAAATTTACATAGTGAAGGAAGTTCCCCGCTCAAGCCAATGACGTAGGCGGGTCCGACATACCGAGGGGGCGGACCTGATGGGGAACTGCTCTCACTTTGGTAATACATGTATAGACCCGCCCCTTCTCATGTTCCGCTGAGCGGACCTGATGGGGAACTTTAGAAGGGGCGGGTCTATACATTTAAAATACTGAGAGGGAGTTCCCCATCAGGTCCGCTCAGGCACAACCAATGACGGACAGCGCTGGACATCGGGATCGCCGCGGGACACTGGATTTCACCGCTGGAATGTTTTTTTTTTTTTTTTTTAAATAAAGGACTTTTTCAAGGTGTTTGTGTGTTTTTTTAAACATTTTTTTACGCTTTCTTCGTGAAATGGTAGGGGTACAATGTACCCCTTACCAATTCACATGGGGGGGGCCGGGATCTGGGGGTCCTCTTTGTTAAAGGGGTCTTCCAGATTCCGATAAGCCCCCGCCCGCAGACCCCCACAACCACCGGGCAAGGGTTGTGGGGATGAGGCCCTTGTCCCCATCAACATGGGGACATCCTCCCCATGTTGAGGGCATGTGGCTTGGTACGGTTCAGGAGGGAGGGGGGGCCGCTCTCTCGTCCCCCCCTTTTCCCCTGCGGCCGGCCAGGTTGCGTGCTCGGATAAGGGGTCTGATATGGATTTTTAGGGGGACTCCACGCCATTTTTTTTTTAATTTGGGGTGGAGTTCCCCTTAAAATCCATGCCAGATCTGAAGGGCCTGGAATGGATATTTGGGGGAACCCCACGTCAATTTTTTTTTTTATTTGCGGCGGGGTTCCCCTTAATATCCATTCCAGACCTGAAGGGCCTGGTAATTGAATTCTGGGGAACCCCCACGCTTTTTTTTTTTTTTTTTCTCAATGACTTTTGTATGTATTGCCGGGAGCCGACAATTCATTAATAGCCGCGAGTCAGTTTTAAATGCATTTTTTTCTTTCAAAAATGACACTTTTTGCAGGGACAGTTCTAAGCACGGGAAACATGCGCCACTTCACATGCATATCATACACACCCCCCAGGTACGAAATTTAAAGGAATATTTCACTTTTATTTTTTCATTTTAAGCATTATTAAAATCACTGCTCCCGAAAAAACTGCCGTTTTTAAAACTTCTTTTTGCATTGATACATGTCCCCTGGGGCAGGACCCGGGTCCCCAAACACTTTTTAGGACAATAACTTGCATATAAGCCTTTATAATTAGCACTTTAGATTTCTCCCATAGATTTTTCGAATTTGCCGCGAACACCCCAATTTGTTCGCTGTTCGGCGAACGGGCGAACAGGCAATGTTCGAGTCGAACATGAGTTCGACTCGAACTCGAAGCTCATCCCTAGCGTGCACGATGGCCGCTATATGCTTGCTCCAGTGCTGCTTCTGCTCACTACTCAGAGTCCCCAACATATTTAACAGAGTCCTGTTGAACCTCTCCGGCTGAGCGTCACCCTGAGGGTGATAAGGGGTAGTGCAGGTTTTCTTGATACCCAGAGAGTCCAACAGTTTCTTGATCAATCGACTCTCAAAGTCTCTCCCTTGATCAGAGTGCAAGCGTTGTGGCAGCCCATAATGCACAAAGTATTTCTCCACTAAGATTTTAGCTACAGTGGAGGCTTTCTGGTCTTTGGCTGGAAAAGCCTGGGCATAACAGGGGAAATGGTCGGTTATCACCAGAACATTTCCTTGTCCACTTAAGTCAGGTTCGAGACAGAGAAAGTCAATGCACACCAAGTCCAAGGGTCCTTGACTCTGCAGGTGGCCCATTGGGGCAGCTTGACGTGGCAATGTCTTCCTCTGGATACACAAGAGTGGCAGTACTCCTCCACATCAGCCCGCATACAAGGCCAATAGAACCTATCCCTTACAAGCTGGAATGTTCGTTCAGCCCCCAAGTGGCCATGATCATCATGTAAGGCAGCTAAAACGGTTCTTCTGTATTTTTCAGGCCGAAACAGCTGCCACTTCTCTTCCAGGTCATCAGAGGGGCCCCTTCGGTAGACCACCCCTTGATGCACCTGCAACTTGTCCCATTCCTTGTGGACCAACCGGGCCACCTTGGAGGGGTCCTTCAAAAGTCTGTCTGGATCCTGGTCTTCCAAGGTCCCCAGTGCTAATCTTCCCCAGGGATCTTCCAACTGGTCTTTCCTTAAGTTGGACAATTTGGGCAGGTCATCCTCTCCGACTTGGGTCATGTTGCAGTAACACTTCGGCACCCCCACGGCAGAAACCCCAATCTCCTCGGCCCTTGACCCACCACTAGCCTGAAGTTGTACTCCTTGACACAGGGCCCGTACCCCATCTGGGGTTACCTGGGTCCAATCTTCTGGATGGTGGGTGGGTGCATGGCCTCTTCTGGACAGTGCGTCTGCATCACGGTTTCCAGCTCCGGGCCTATACTTCAGACTGAAGTTGAACCCGGCTAAGGCAGCTAACCAACGGTGACCAGTGGCATCCAGCTTGGCCGTGGTGAAGAGATAGGTGAGTGGATTATTATCAGTCTTTACTGTGTAGTCAGCTCCATACAGGTAATCTCTGAGTTTATCCACGACTGCCCACTTTAGGGCCAGGAACTCCAACTTGTGGGTGGGGTAGTTCTTTTCGCCGGGTGCCAGACTTCTACTAACATAGGCAACTGGGTGCAACTGCACTCCATATTCTTGGTATAGCACCCCTCCTAAACCATCATGGCTGGCATCTACATGCAATTCATAAGGCTTCTTTGGATCAGCATAGGCCAGGACTGGTGCAGTGGTAAGACTCTTCTTTAACATCTGGAAGGCTTCTTCGCACTCTCCTGTCCACTGGTCTTCCACCGACTCTCCAGGCTTCCTGGGACCAGTATCATCCTCCTCTCCTTCCGTCTTCAGTAGCTTGTTTAGGGGTTTGGCAATTTTTGCAAATCCTTCCACAAATCTACGGTAGTAGGAGCAGAAGCCTAGGAAGGACCTGAGCTCAGTCACTGTAGTTGGTCTGGGCCAGGAGGTGACTGCCTCCAGTTTATCCGGGTCTGTAGACACTCCTTCAGCAGATACTATGTGCCCCAGATAGTGAACCGTGAATTGGTAGAACTGGCATTTTTCTCTGGATATTTTAAGTCCCTGCTCACTGAGTCGTTTCAGGACTTTCTCCAATCTCTCTTCATGCTCCTCCAGAGTCTTCCCGAAGACAATGATGTTGTCTAGGTACACCAGGACTTCGATCAGATTCATGTCCCCAACGGTCTTCTCCATCAACCTCTGGAAGGTAGCAGGGGCTCCCGACAGGCCTTGGGGCATCCTATTAAATTTGTAGAACCCCACCGGGGTGATGAAGGCCGTTTTCTCCTTATCTTCAGGGTGCATTGGGATTTGATAATACCCACTCTTCAGGTCCCTGACACTGAACCACTTGGCCCCAGACAGGCTCTGCAAAGCATCTTCTATCCCGGGGGTAGTATACTGGTCAGGAATGGTCCTCCGGTTGAGAGTCCTATAGTCTATGCAGAGCCTCAGCGACCCGCTTTCTCCCTTACCACCACAATGGGTGAGGCATATGGACTTCTGAACTCTCGAATGACCCCTGTCCTCTTTAGCTTTGCCAACTGCTCCCGCAAATCTTCCAGATCAGCCAATGGAACTCTTTGGACCCTTTCCCAAAAGAGTTTGTCTTCTTGAAGACGGATTTTATGGGTGGCACTTCTCGCACACCCCACATCAAACTCATCTTCAGAGAATATTCTTCTCCACCGAGTCAGCTGAGCCTTGGCTCTCTCCTTCCATTTCTGTGGCAAGGCTGTATCTTCAAGGTAGAGCTCTTCCAGGGTGGCTCCTCCATCTTTTGACTTCAATTCAGACAGGGTCACTGGGGTAGCAGGGTTCACCTTGCCCAGTAACACCCGGGCTGGGATCTTCACAGGAGAATTTGTGACATTTCTAACACTCACTGGAATCTGTCCCTTGGCTTTCTTCAGTGCCCTCAATGGGACCACTTCAGGGAGTACTTCCAATCCTTGGTGGGTGTTAAAGGGGTCTGGTTCCATGACCACAAAGGGACCCGGCTACTCCCAGGAGAGTTTTACTGTAGCCTGGAGACAGATCACCTCACCGGGCTGTAGTATCCTCTCACTTCTTGACAGTCTCCAGACTCTTCCCTCCCCCTCTTCCAGGGGCCTTTTGCTCCAGGATCATCTTCTGGTAGACCTGTTGCAGCATGGGGTGAATCTTCTGTCTGGGAGAACTCCGTTCTTGCACTAACGGGGTCAGCAGTCTCCGGACCAATTTAGTGTTGGTCCCTATCAACATGGACATTGTGTTGGCTCCTTGTGGGCGAGGGCAAACCACCACCAAAGTGTCAAAAAAATTTCGGCCTTCCCGGTCACCGAGGGGTCAAAGGCCAGCCTGATCGAAACATAGCCATCGTAGGGGAAACTGCGAGTGCCAATTCCCCCTATCTTCAGGTCTTCCAGCTTCTGCAAAGGTACGCGACTCAAATGCTTCTGATAAAAGTCTCTGTATAAGAGAGTCACTTGGGCTCCTGTGTCTAAGAGTGCCTTTGCGTAGACTCCCTCCACTTGAACGGAGACTAGAGGGGAGGGTCCAACCAATTTATCCGGGAACTTCTTAGGAGGTATTTTCTCCTTTGGACTCCTTGATTTTTCCAATGGTTTTTTCCTCTTTTTCCATTTCTCTCTAGACCTCAACCCTTTTTGAACCTGGTATGCATTGATTTTTTTCTGGTTGTCAAATTGCAACTCCCGACAGACAGTATGGGAGTTTTTAGGAGGGGTATTGTTGCCCTTCTCTTTTTTTTCTGCTTGTCTCTGGATCTTCTTGGAGCTTTCTGTAGGTAACGGGCGCCCGGCTGACTCCTTCACCGGGGCCCTCTGAAGTTTTCCGCCGGCTGGTGTTGAGTGCCTCGGTTCTTCCTTGGGCTGGTACACACTCTTTTACTTATAAAGATACCTTGTTTGACTTTTTGCTGCTAAAAACTCCCATGGGAAAAATCTTCGTTTTCTCTTTTTACACTCTTCCAGGGTGACCAATTCCTCCACAATTGAAACAGATAATTTCCTTCCTGATTTTTGGGGATGCTGGAATAGGGACATTCCGGTCCGGTTCCTTCCGGATCTCTTCTTTCTCCTTGACTCCAGAGTTCTTGGCCAATAAAGAGGTCAATAAGTCCAGTACTTGGGCCATTTGAGACTTCAAGGTTTCTACTTTTGTGTCACGTTCTGTGACTGCTGTCGTTCTGACTCCTACCGAAACAGGTGAGGTGAATTTCTCAAACCCCTCTTGATCCTTCATCAAGGCCTCCTCATCCCTTATGATCTGCACAAGGTCTGTGTAATTCAGGGCCATGACTTCATCAGAGGTCTTCAGGTGGAGCCAGACTGGATACCACCGCAAGGCTCCCCTTAGGATCTGTTTCATCCTGGTAGCATCTATGACCTGTGGTTGCATCCCTTTTCTCAGTACAATCTGGCACAGCATTCTATTCAGTCTCCGGACATACTCGGACAACTTCTCTCTTGGCTGTTGGAAGGTATGTTCAAATTTATACATCAGTTCCGACACCTTCTCCAGCTGGCCAAACTCTTCCTGCAACACAGACAAATAATCCATTGCTGTACACACAGTATTGCTGCACCTAAGATTTTTCACCGCCTCAGCAGCAGGCCCTTTCAAGCTCTCACTGATGCGCTGCTTCTTCTGCGCCTCTGGAACTTCCCAACCTTCTACTGCCTGCATTGCCTGCTCGATCCAAGTATCAAAATCTTCCTCCCCGGATGGCACAGGTTGTGTTCCTGAAAACACACTGAGTTTCCGGTACCCAGCTTCCACATGCACCGTGTTATTTTTTTGGCATTTAACGACAAAGTCCCCCAAAGCAGTCAACAGTTTGGGACCTATGGCGGTCAGGGGTGACTTTGGTGCTTTCGTTTCGCTACTGCCTCCCATTTTGGAGAAGAGTGATGGAGATAACTGTGGGAATGTCCGTGGGGACTCTTTCTTCACAGCCCCAGTATGCACTAAGCGATACGTTCGGTCATTTATGTATTTTACACTCTGTCCTCTAAACTCCTCTGGGACTCCTCTTGTCCACTCTATTAGTGCATATGTCCCTGAAGTATTTGTCTTCACATCTACCGGCCATGCTTTCCATTTTGGGGACATTGACATTATTAGTTGCTTTATCTCTTCTTTCTCCTGGATCTCTTCCGGGAGTTCAACAACTACCGCCCGGAGTGGATCCACGCCCTCCTCTGCGCACCATTCTATTACTGCCTGCGAGTCCATGCTGGTATTTCAGGCCGCCTTGATCGCAGCGTGCAATATACAAGGGTCCCGGACCGAGCCCCCACGTGTAGCGGTACCCTCAGCTTAAGAGGGCTGCTTGTTTGTTTGGGCCCTGTAATGCACCGCTACCAACCCCTGGCAATCAGCTCTGACTTCTCCCGTGACACAGTTAGAAAAGAGGGAAAGTAATGGTATAACTGTATTATCTTTGATACTATTATGGAGTACAACCCCCTTCTGTATACCAGCACAGTAATGGACACACACAACCAAATTACTCAACTATAACTCTTTACTGTAGGCAAAAATGTAAAACGGTAATTTGGTTACAATATCTTATGCAGATCCCTGCAATATAGGTGTGCACAATAAAAGGGTATGGCATTCAATAATACAATGAATATACTTTAGCCCCGCTGCAGTTATCCTCCCTCGTGAGCATAAAAAAAAATGGCGCTCAGCAATGTCCTATACTACCCAGTCAGGCCTGACTATAACTTTGGAGTATAGTTAGTTGAAGAATCTTCGCTAGCAACTGTCGGTGGTGCACATAGAGAAAAATTGTAATCCAATAAGGGTAGCAGATAATCGCTAACTTGGCAAAGCTGGAGATACTGACAAACTAAATTCAGCATAACAGTCTCTCCAAAGTACAACTGTGATCAATGATGGGCCTAGGCAAAGTTAATAGGCAACAAAGTTATTGGGATGTGGTTCTGAGCTGGCGCTCTCTCACCCAGACCGGACCGACTCCCGTCCGGTTCCTCCGCTACTGTGAGTGGCTTCACGATGCCCATGATGCACCAGGTCTTCAGTCCTCCAGAAGATGATGGCACCTCAGGTGGATCGGATGCTCCGCAGGCTCCTCGGCGGAACGGAAGGCTCTCTGGAACAAAGTGCGAGGCCCAGGCTTCAGGCCTAACACGCGCAGCAGGTAAGTGCAGGGGATCCTCTTGCAAGGAGGGCGGTGTTCCAAGAGAAAGCCCAAAGCTCCTCCTTCCCCTTTTTAAAGTCCACCCCAGCAGTCCTTGCGTGGGGAAATGCACCCTGGGTGCCTCAATGCTTGCTGGGAACTGTAGTCTTGCGGGTGAAAACGATACCGCGCTACAAAAGTATATTATAAGTGTATTACACCCCTATATACTGCACAGTGCACACCAAACAATAGTACACCTATAAAAGTGTAGTCTACTGCGCCTACCAAGTAAACCTAATAAAGTGATGGGGGAACTGCCGCTCAAATTGCAGTGTAAACAATATCACCAAAAAATGGAACAAATAAAATAAATGATGAGCGCAAATCCCTGAAATATAAAACAAAAGGATATAAGATCTATATCCCAAAGGATACAGTATATCCAATACGTGTCCAAAATGTGCAAAATGAATAGTTGCTGTGCAAAGTGCAAATGTGCAAGTTGTGTGTGCAAACAAACAACAATGTGCTAAACCAACAGATGAATTGCAGAGGATAAACACATAATCCGGTCTTCACTCTGTGAACAATGTGCAAAGTAGTGCAAATAAATAAAGTGCAAATGATGTCCTTACAGTCTCAAGTTAGTCCATGTGCAATTGACTAGATGTTGCCCAATGAATCCAATACACACAGCCTTCTTCTTCTATCAATGAAACATTCTTTTATCAGAGGGAAATCTTCACACAGCTTAATGCTCTCAGAGCTCTTACCGCAATCCAGATAAAAGAAAGCCTTTCAGTTGTCCCTGCTTCTATGGTCCTACTAGCGCTGTCTCTCCCAGCTGCTCCACTCAGATACAGTAGTTCCGGCGGGAGGCTGGAGGTATCCATAGGCGACTCTCTCAATGGGGATAAAGATGGATAAAAAGAAGAAGGGCTCCCGTAGTGTAGTAGGTTAAAATAAGGGTATTTATCCAGCTAAAATCCTTTACATGGCAGGTAAACAAAAATAGAAATAAAATGCCAAAATATCTTTAGAGCGTGTACCGAGTGACACTTCCTGGTTGTTTCCAATAGTTCCGGCCCTTACATGTTACGTCACGCCACGTGACTTCATCAGATGTGGGTCTTGGGCTTTAGTCTTTGTCCCAAATAGTGTAGTATGTTTAAAACCAACAGCGGTATTTATTATATCAACAGTTAAGGGTACTCACATAATACATATAAACACAACACTTATCTCCTACGAGCAGCAAGCTCGTCTGCTTACGTCTGGCTGTGTGCCTATTCATCCCACTGAGTGACAAAGACTAAAGCCCAAGACCCACATCTGGTCCAGGATCAAAAGGGAGGAGCAGCCACCCCTGTGATATATATATACTCATATATGCGGTTGTCCTTTTACCGCAAGGTAAGGGGCCACTCTCACTGGTGTGTCCTTTACACAACGAGGAGACTGTTACACCTCTCCAGCACTTTTGCACATGGAATCTGTTTGCACACTGAAGAAAGAATATCAGATTGCTATGCTCACAATTTGATTGTGATTTTGCACATCGTTTTTGGACTTTGCACTATTTATTACAGATTGGACATTTTTATATTTTGCTTTGCACAGTTGCACCTAGTGTTTGTTTTGCACTTTGCACAGGATTACATATTGGACTTTGCACATTTATTTTGCTATTTTGCACAGCCCCTATGGATATTTATGTATATTCCAGATTCTGAGTTTCATATGCACGCTGCACTTTGTTATTATTGTTTGTTGGATTTATGTGTAGCGCACCCCCAATTAAGAGAGCCGCTGGTTTTGATTTTCGGGCCCTGAGTACAGCTCCGCCAACCCCCGGCAATTTTCTCGACCCCCTTCTGGCACAGTTAGTCTAGGGTAATATATATATATATATATATATATATATATATCTTATATATAAGATATATATTTATAAGATATATAAGATATATATTTATAAGATATATAAGATATATATTTATAAGATACTGTATATATCTTATGCTCTATGATTAGATTCAGACACCAATGCAGTGATAAAAGAATAATGAGTTTACTTCTACTGGCAATAAAATCTACAGTTATACCAAATCACAGGAATATATATGCAGAGCCCTGCAGCAATAGACACACTATAATAGTCAGATATGGCGCACACGCGCCACGTGTAACAGTACTACACTATGCGCCCTATGGCGCAGCAACTAAATAAATTATCTAGATGGCCAGGCCTGACCATATAACTCAATCTCTAGGGGGCTAAAATTCTTCGCATGCAAGTCTTTAAACGGTGGTGCACATTTCAGGAACACATTTGTAATCCGAGGGGGGTAAAAACACCAACACAGTACACTCCACTAGAGATCCGTTTGACTCAGTTCTGCTCCGGATCTTAAGTGGGGGAAAAGAACTGAAATAGGAACTGGTGGGCCATGGCAGTCTGTAGGCCTAACAATGGTATACAGTATTTATGGATTGAACATGTGCTCGCTCACCCCTCCGGACGCGATCCCAGTCCGGGAACTTCCACCTGCTGTGTCTCCACACACAGCCTCTGCAGCGGTCGGGTCTCCAGCTCAGCAGTGGTTAAGGATGATGAAGTCAGCTGCCACCCAGGCTCGCAGTAGGGTGGAAGGCTCTTTGGTAACTGTGCAAGGCCCCAGGCTTCAGGCCTTGCACAGCAGCAGGTCCGCACAGGAGGATCTCTCCACTGAAGTCTCGTGTCCCAAAGAGGCCGAGCTTAGCCTCGCCTCCTTCTTATAAAGCTCCACCCATGAGTCTCTGCGGTGACAACATTGCACCCTGGGTGCCAAACGGGGTTCTGGGTAACGTAGTCTCTCTCCTCTGCTTTCACTTCCAGTAAAGTCTCTTCTCTACTGCCTCCCGAAAGTCCTGTCTCTCTGTATTAAAGGGGAATACCCCGCTACATATGTTTATGCGTTTAGCATTCAATTTGTTGCACTCCCATTCTAGTGATATCAGTTATATAATTTTACTATTTGATTCTATTTGATTCACTAGCACCCCCCCCCCTGCTCAATCTCACATTAAGGGGTTGGTTTGACCCTTTTCGGTGTCTGCAGCAGTTCCACTTTCTTACTATATTATTCCACATGGTAGCGCGGGAATAAACATATTACTCAACAACCAGAGTTCCTGTCCTGTCCCGGCTGTTCACAGCGCTGGTCTCTGTCTGCATGGCAGCGGCAGCAGCACATTGGAACCCAGTGCTGGTTACTTCATGGGGCTGATGTACAGGAGGGGCCAGCACAATTTGTTGTTAGAGATGGGCCGGGCATGTTCAAAATTCCACATGCCCGAGCCTGCCAGGAAGCCCACACTGCACAGCGCTAATCACAGGCAGTGAGACATTTCCCGGTCCGCAGCTGCACAGATCAGGAAATGTCTCACTGGCTGTGATTAGCACTGTGGAGTGTCGGCTTCCTGGCGGGAGATCGGGCATGTGGGATTTCAAACACACCCGAGCCCATCTCTATTGGTTGTAGACAGTTGAGCTCCCTGCAGGTTGCTTAGCAGCAGTGGAGCCTTCTCTGACATGCTGATCGTGATGCAATCCAGGTGATGCTCCTAGTCAAATACTAGTGTTAAATATCAGTGATTTTATTGATCAAAGCCAACACTTTACAGGCATAGACCCCACATGGCTTCTTAACATACAGTTGATTATATATATGTGGTTGTACTCTTGATTAGGGATGAGCCGAACACCCCCGGTTCGGTTCGCACCAGAACCTGCGAACGGACTGAAAGTTTGCACAAAATTTAGAACCCTATTAAATACAATGGACGCGAACGTTCGAAATGTAAAGTGCTAATTATAAAGGCTAATATGCAAGTGATTGTCCTAAAAGGGGTTTGGGGACCCGGGTCCTGCCCCAGGGGACAATGCAAAAAGAAGTTTTAAAATGGTAGTTTTTTCGGGAGCAGTGATTTTAATGATCCTTAACGACTTAAGCCCCGGACTATTTGGTAGCTAAAGGACCAGAGGTGAATTCAGAATTTTGCACTGCGCTGCTTTAACTGTAAATTGTGCGGACATGCAATGTTGTACCCAAACGAAATTTGCGTCCTTTTCTTCCCACAAATAGAGCTTTCTTTTAATGGTATTTGATTGCCTCTGCGATTTTTATTTTTTGCGATATAAACGGAAAAAGACCGAAAATTTTGAAAAAAAATGATATTTTCTACTTTTTGTTATAAGAAAAATCGAATAAACTCAATTTTAGTCATACATTTAGGCCAAAATGTATTCAGCCACATGTTTTTAGTAAAAAAAATGTCAATAAGCGTATATTTATTGGTTTGCGCAAAAGTTATAGTGTTTACAAACTAGGGTACATTTTCTGAAATTTACACAGCTTTAAATTTATGACTGCCTATCTCATTTCTTGAGGTGCTAAAATGACAGGGCAGTACAAAACACCCCCAAATGATCCCATTTTGGAAAGTAGACACCCCAAGGAAATTGCTGAGAGGCATGTTGAGCCCATTGAATTTTTTTTTTTTGTCTTAAGTGATTGAATAATGACTAAAAAAAAAACAAAATTACAAAAAGTTGTCACTAAATGATATATTGCTCACACATGCCATGGTTATATGTGGAATTTCACCCCAAAATACATTTTGCTGCTTCTCCTGAGTACGGGGATACCACATGTGTGGGACTTTTTAGGAGCCTAGCCACGTACGGGACCCCGGAAACCAAGCACCGCCTTCAGGATTTCTAAGGGCGCAAATTTTTGATTTCACTCCTCACTACCTATCACAGTTTCGAAGGCCATAAAATGCCAAAATAGCACAAAACCCCCCCAAATGACCCCATTTTAGAAAGTAGACACCCCAAGGAAATTGCTGAGAGGCCTGTTGAGCCCATTGAATATATTTTTTTTTTGTCCCAAGTGATTGAATAATGACAAAAAATAAATAAAAATTACAAAAAGTTGTCACTAAATGATATATTGCTCACACATGCCATGGTTATATGTGGAATTACACCCCAAAATAAATGTTTCTGCTTCTCCTGAGTATGGGGATACCACATGTGTGGGACTTTTTAGGAGCCTAGCCGCGTACGGGACCCCGAAAACCAAGCACCGCCTTCAGGATTTCTAGGCACAAATTTTTGATTTCACTCCTCACTACCTATCACAGTTTCGAAGGCCATAAAATGCCAAAATAGCACAAAACCCCCCCAAATGACCCCATTTTGGAATATAGACACCCCAAGCTATTTGCTGAGAGGCATGGTGAGTATTTTACAGCTCTCATTTGTTTTTAATAATAATATATATATATATATATATATATATATATATTTTTTTTTTTCAATTTTCAAAACTTTGTGACAAAAAGCGAGATCTGCAAAATACTCACAATACCTCTCAGCAAATAGCTTGGGGTGTCTACTTTCCAAAATGGGGTCATTTGGGGGGGTTTTGTGCCATCTGGGCATTCCATGGCCTCCGAAACTGTGATAGGCAGTGAGAAGTGAAATCAAAAATTTACACCCTTAGAAAGCCTGAAGGCGGTGCTTGGTTTTTGGGGTCCCGTACGCGGCTAGGCTCCCAAAAAGTCTCACACATGTGGTATCCCCGTACTCAGGTGAAGCAACAGAATGTATTTTGGGGTGTAATTCCACATATGCCCATTGCATGTTTGAGCAATATATCATTTAGTGACAACTTTGTGCAAAAAATAAATAAAAATTGTCGTTTTTCCGCAACTTGTGTCAACATATAAAATATTCCATGGACTCGACATGCCTCTCAGTATATAGCTTGGGGTGTCTACTTTCCAAAATGTGGTCATTTGGGGGGGTTTTGAACTGTTCTGGCATTTTATACACAACATTAGGAAGCTTACATCCACTCTTCTAACCACTTGAAGACAAAGCCCTTTTTGACACTTTTTGTTTACATGAAAACATTTTTTTTTTTGCAAGAAAATTATGTTGAACCCCCAAACATTATATATATTTTTAAAGCAAAGGCCCTACAGATTAAAATGGTGGGTGTTGCATTTTTTTTTCTACACAGTATTTGCGCAGCGATTTTTCAAACGCATTTTTTGGGTTAAAAAATACACTTTTTTTAATTTTAATGCACTAAAACACACTATATTGCCCAAATGTTTGATGAAATAAAAAAGATGATCTTAGGCCGAGTACATAGATACCAAACACGACATGCTTTAAAATTTCGCACAAACGCGCATTGGCGACAAACTACATACATTTTTAAAAGCCTTTAAAAGCCTTTACAGGTTACCCCAGTAGATTTACAGAGGAGGTCTACTGCTAAAATGACTGCCCTCGATCTGACCTTCGCGGTGATACCTCACATGCATGGTGCAATTGCTGTTTACATATGACGCCAGACCGACGCTTGCGTTCGCCATTGGGCAAAAGCAGGGCAGGACAGGGATGCTTTTTTTTTTTTATTTTTTTTTTATTATTAATTTTGCTTTTTTATTTTATTTTTAAATTGTTCCTTCCAAGTATTTCTTTTTTTTATCATTTTTATTGTTATCTCAGGGAATGTAAATATCCCCTATGATAGCAATAGGTAGTGACAGGTACTCTTTTTTTGAAAAAACTGGGGTTGTCTAGACCCTAGATTTTTCCTCTGCCCTCAAAGCATCTGACCACACCAAGATCGGTGTGATAAAATGCTTTCCCAATTTCCCAATGGCGCTTTTTATATCCGGGGGGGGGGCATTCCCTCCCACTGCTTGTAAAAGCAGTCCAGAGGCTAATTAGCCGCTAGGATTGCTTTTACATGAAAGCCGGCCGCAGGCTGAAAAGAATGATACCAAGATGATACCTAAACCCGCAGGTATCATTCTGGTATAACCATTTAAAGTCCAGCAACATACCAGTACGTTGCTGGTCCTTGTTGGACATGTATTGTAATCTTTTTTTTTCATGCAGCCAGTTGGCTGAACGAAAAAAGAGATTGATCGGTGGGTATGCCCACCATTAGAATACCGCCCTTCATCCACCCACTTCCAATGATGGGCATACACGCACCATTTATATATGCCGAAGCATGGGGGCATCCTCCCGCAAAAAAGTTATGCCGCACACACATGGTCGGACTTTTCCACGGGCAAGCCTCCGTCGGAATTTCGACCGTATGTACGCGGCATTAGGAGCAAAATCGCTCCTCCGCCCCTCCGCCCCTGCTGCCCCAATGCTTCGGCATATATGCTTTTTTTATTTAACTGTGGTGGTGAAATCACCTCCTACAGCACTGGAGTCGCAGGGATCAGGCCTGTCTCTGCGAACGCTGCAGTTATGTGTGTTTTTGTTTTGTAAGTGACAGTGATCGATCGATACTGCACTTGGGTGGCCTGGGCTGGACGGAGGGGCAAAACGCAGGTGCCAGCAGGTATCTGGGCTGATCCCGCTAACACTGTATTTTTGGGAACCCTAAACAGCTGGGGACGCTAGTATAGATCTGATCAGATCAGATATTGATCTGTTCAGATACTATACCACTAAGGGGGGTGTATGCTTCACGCGTGGGTGTTAGCGTTACTGGCACTAACCTGACGCTGCCTGGGGTGTGACGCAGACCCTCTCTGACGCTAAAAACTAATTGATATCACCCGCCGGGCGATCAGGGGGTTAAACCTTTATTGGGTTATATACGGCGGGTGCCCTGACACTATAAAAAGCAAACTAACTAACCAGCGTCACCCGTAACACTTATATGGTGATCACTGGTGAAAGGGTTAACTAGGGGCAATCAGGGGGTTAAAACCTTTATTAGATAATATATGGGGGTACCTGACGATATAAAAACCTGCGGCAAACCTAAAAAAAATTACTGGCTACCGATCTGCATCACCGACACTAAGACAGCATTTAGAAAAACGATCGCTTAGCGACAGTGGTGATAGGGGGTGAAAGGGTTACCTGGGGGGCGATCAAGGGGGTTAAACCTTTACTAGATAATATATTGGGGTACCTGACGCTATAAAAACCTGCGGCGAACCTAAAAAAAATTACTGGCTACCGATCTGCATCACCGACACTAAGACAGCGTTTAGAAAAACGATCGCTTAGCGACAGTGGTGATAGGGGGTGAAAGGGTTACCTGGGGGGCGATCAAGGGGGTTAAACCTTTATTAGATAATATATTGGGGTACCTGACACTATAAAAACCTGCGGCGAACCTAAAAAAAATTACCAGCTACCGATCTGCATCACCGACACTAAGACAGCGTTTAGAAAAACGATCGCTTAGCGACAGTGGTGATAGGGGGTGAAAGGGTTACCCTGGGGGGGCGATCAAGGGGGTTAAACCTTTATTAGATAATATATTGGGGTACCTGACGCTATAAAAACATGCGGCGAACCTAAAAAAAATTACTGGCTACCGATCTGCATCACCGACACTAAGACAGCGTTTAGAAAAACGATCGCTTAGCGACAGTGGTGATAGGGGGTGAAAGGGTTACCTGGGGGGCGATCAAGGGGGTTAAACCTTTACTAGATAATATATTGGGGTACCTGACGCTATAAAAACCTGCGGCAAACCTAAAAAAAAATACTGGCTACCGATCTGCATCACCGACACTAAGACAGCGTTTAGAAAAACGATCGCTTAGCGACAGTGGTGATAGGGGGTGAAAGGGTTACCTGGGGGGCGATCAAGGGGGTTAAACCTTTATTAGATAATATATTGGGGTACCTGACGCTATAAAAACATGCGGCGAACCTAAAAAAAATTACTGGCTACCGATCTGCATCACCGACACTAAGACAGCGTTTAGAAAAACGATCGCTTAGCGACAGTGGTGATAGGGGGTGAAAGGGTTACCTGGGGGGCGATCAAGGGGGTTAAACCTTTATTAGATAATATATTGGGGTACCTGACGCTATAAAAACCTGCGGCGAACCTAAAAAAAATTACCGGCTACCGATCTGAATCACCGACACTAAGACAGCGTTTAGAAAAACGATCGCTTAGCGACAGTGGTGATAGGGGGTGAAAGGGTTACCTGGGGGGCGATCAAGGGGGTTAAACCTTTATTAGATAATATATTGGGGTACCTGACGCTATAAAAACATGTGGCGAACCTAAAAAAAATTTACTGGCTGCCGATCGGCATCACTGACGCTAAGACAGCGATCAGAAAAATGATCGCTTAGCGACAGTGGTGATAGGGGGTGAAAGGGTTATCTGGGGGGTGATCAGGGGGTTAAACCTTTATTAGGGGGGGTTAGGGGGCTACACTGGACCTAAAACTGAATGTACTGACACTTTTACAGTCACAAATGTCACTGATTGCAGTGATCAGTAAATAAATGGTCACTGCAATCAGTGACACTGTGACTGGGGGCTAGGGGGGTGATCTGGGGGGTGATCTGGGGGTGTCTGGGGGGCCCTGGGGGGGCGATTTATGTCCCTATGTGTCCTGGTGTCAGTGTAGTGTTGTGTGCACTGACCTGATGTCTTCTCTTGTACGGCGCTCGGTATATGTGAGCGCCGCACCAGAGATGACATCACTTCCTCCTGCTTCCTCTGCCTGACACAGACAGAGGGGGCATTTCCAATCGCCGGGAGCGATCGCGAGGGGGTGGCCGGAAACGAATGGCTGCCCCCTCATCCCGGAACGCTCCCGGACACTTAGCCACCGCTCACTGTATAGGAGGGGGGTCCGATTGGACCCCCCAACTATACAAAGGCAATCACGTACACTGTACGTGATTGTGCCTGTCGGTGCCATTCTGCCGACGTATATATACAGTGAGCGGTCGTTAAGTGGTTAAAGTGAAAAAAAATAAAGTGAAATATTCCTTTAAATATCGTACCTGGGGGGTGTCTATAGTATGCCTGTGAAGTGGCACGTGTTTCCCGTGTTTAGAACTGTCCCTGCACAAAATGACATTTCTAAAGGAAAAAAAGCCATTTAAAACTGCTTGCGGCTTTAATTTCATGTCTGGTCCCGGCAATATGAATGAAATCATTGAGAAAAACGGCATGGGTACCCCATCACCCCCCCTACCCCAGTCCATTACCAGCCCCTTTGGGTCTTGTATGGATATTAAGGGGAACCCCCCACCCAAAATAAAAAAAAGGCCCTATATACTCTGAACAGCAGTATACAGGCGATGCAAACAAGACAGGGACTGTAGGTTTGTTCTTAAGTAGAATCTGTTTGTAATTTGGAACATGTACATTTTCTAAGTGTAGATCTAGTCAAAAAATCTATTTTTAAGCTTTTTGGAGTACATAGGGAAGGGTTATCATCCCTGTAACATTTGTTTTGCTGTCTGTGCACCTGTTCAGAACATTTCACCTCACTTTCGACCCCAATGACAAATGTTTTTGGAAAATTTGCGTTTTTTATTGAAACAAGGATTGGTGATATAGCATCAGTGGAGAGTAGACACCTTTTTCCCATATTAACTCTTACAGGAGAGAATTTGCCTTCCTAGGGGTAGATTTCCTCTCACTTCCTGTTGTCTCCTTCCGTTTGCAAGTAGGAGTCGCTTGTAAGTTGGATGTTTGAAAGTAGGGGCCTTGCGTAGATACTCTGCAGAAATTTGCCCCTTAGGTGTTGGTTTTGTCACAACACTGTAAGCCCTCACAGTTACTCTTGGTGGGCGCAGGAATGGGCCCAGCTGTGAAATATTAGATCAAGAGTTTTTATTACATGCCCCTGTTGAACAGGGGCAGAAAAATTGGGCATTAGGCACTGGTGCTTGTGCCACAACACTGCAACCCCTCACAGATACTGTACTTAGAGCGCAGCAATGAGCCCTGTTGCAAAGTATTAGATCAAGAATTGCAATTACATGCCCCTGTTAAACAGGGGCAGAAAAATTGGGCCTTAGGCACTGGTGCCAAAACACTGCAACCCCTCACAGATACTGTACTTGGAGCGCAGCAATGAGCCCTGCTGCAAAGAATTGCATAAAAAATTGTAAATAAACGCCACTGTTAAACAGGGGCTGAAAAATTGGGCCTTAGCCACTGGTGCTGGTGCCACGACACTGCAACCTCTCCCAGATACTCTAGTTGGAGTGCAGTAATGAGCCCTGCTGCAAAGCATTGCATCAAATATTGTAATTACATGCCCCTGTTAAACAGGGGCTGAAAAATTGGGCCTTAGCCACTGATGGCGGCACCCAGAACCAAAAATGTTCTTCCAAGCTATTAGCAGGATCATTGAGGAGGAAGAGGATAGTCAGTCAACATAACAGGACAGTCTTGAAGGGATGTGACATTTAAAAAAAAATATTCGGTTGCATCAGCTTCAGGTGCTTGGTAGCTGGTGGTGATCCAAGACTGATTCATCTTTATGAATGTCAGTCGATCAACCGAGTCGGTGGACAGGCGCACCCTGTGATCGGTAACAAAGCCTCCACCAGCACTGAATGTGCATTCCGAAAGAACACTGGATGCAGGACAGGCCAGTAGCTCAATTGCATACTGTGCAAGCTCTGGCCAGTGATCCATCCTCAAGACCCAGTAAGCCAGAGGATTTTCGGTGGGAAAGGTGTCCAAGTCTGACCTTGCCCCTAGGTATTCCTCGACCATGTAAATCAGACGCTGGTGATGGTTGCTGGAACCGATCATACCTTAGAGCTGCGAACTAAAAAATTGTCTGAATGCATCGGTCAGGCGGCCACCTTCTCCACCGCTCCTTCTCTGACTGACCGAAGCCTCAGCAACTCTTTGTCCAGGACCAGAAGTTTGTAACCTCCCAGTCTCTGGGAACGCATTGCACAGACCTTTCTGCAAGGCCTTCCGGAGGTGTCTCATCCTCTGCTCCCTCTGCGACGGCAAGATAAGGTCCGCAACCTTAGCCTTGTACCGTGGATCAAGGAGAGTGGCCAGCCAGTAATGGTCCCTCTCCTTGATCCGAAGAATACGAGGATCCTTCCGCAGGCTTTGCAGGATCAGGGAGGCCATGCAGCATAGGTTAGCTGAGGCATTCGGTCCGGAGTCCTCTGGGTCACTAAGGACAACATGATCTGCAGCCACCTCCTCCCAGCCACATACAAGTCCACGGGTTTCTTGGGACTGTAAATCATCCCTAAAAGACTGTTGCTGCTGATGCTGAGTGCCAGGCTCCACCTCCATGCTGACACAATCCTCCTCCTCCTCCTCCTCGTCCTTTTCCTGTGTGATGGGTGGGACAGAATGAACACTGTCTGGATAAAGGGGGCCTTGAGAGGCAAGGAAGTCCTCCTCTTCCTGCCTCTGTTCTGCCTCAAGTGCCCTGTCCACTATTCCACCCAGCGTATGCTCCAACAGGTGGACAAGAGGTACAGTGTCATTGATGCATGCACTGTCACTGCTCACCATCCTCGTGGCCTCCTCAAATGGTGCCAGGACAGTGCATGCATCCCTGATCATGCCCCACTGGCGTGGTGAAAAAAAAAACGATCTCCCCTGACCCTGTCCTGGTGCCGTAGTCGCACAGGTACTCATTGATGGCCCTCTGCTGCATGTGTAGCCGCTGCCGCATGGCCAATGTTGAGTTCCACCTGGTGGGCATGTCACATATAAGGCGGTTCTTGAACAGGTTCAACTCCTTTTGCAGCTCAGCCAGCCGAGCACTGGCATTATATGATCGGCGGAAATGCACACAGACTTTCCTGGCCTGCCTCAGGACATCCTGTAAGCCCGGGAACATGCCCAAGAACCGCTGAACCACCAGGTTAAGGACATGAGCTACACAGGGCACATGGGTCAGTTGTCCCTGTCGGAGGGCGGAGAGGAGGTTGGCGCCGTTGTCGCAAACCACCATTCCTGGCTTAAGCTGGCGTGGCGTCAACCACCTCTCGGCCTGTCCCTGCAGAGCTGACAGAACCTCTGCCCCAGTGTGGCTCCTGTCCCCCAAACACACCAGCGCAAGCATGGCATGGCATCTTTTTGCCTGCGTACTTGCGTAGCCCCTTGAACGCCTACAGAGCACCGCTGGTTCCGAGGACAAAGCACAGGAAGAAGCCATGGAGGAAGAAGAGGAGGGGGTGGAGGAGAGAGGTGTGTCACAACCAGTAGTAGCATTTTGGAGGCGTGGTGGCGGAACAACCTCCAACACTACTGCATCTTGTTCTGCATCCTTCCCAGCTGCCAAAAGAGTGACCCAATGGGCCGTAAAAGATAGGTAACGTCCCTGTCCATGCCTGCTGGACCATGAGTCAGCGGTAATATGCACCTTACCACTGACCGCCCTGTCCAGCGAGGCATGGACATTGCTTTCCACATGCTGGTAAAGAGCCGGAATTGCCTTCCATGGGAAAAAGTGGCGTTTGGGAACCTGCCACTGAGGAACTGCACATTGCACAAACTCACGGAAGGGGGCCGAGTCTACCAATTGAAAAGGCAGCAGTTGAAGTGCTAGCAATTTAGCCAAGCTAGCATTCAACCGCTGGGCATGTGGATGGCTGGGAGTGAACTTCTTTTGACGGTCCAGCAGCTGGGGCAGGGAAATTTGCCTGCTAAAATCGGACGTTGGTGTACTTCTAGCAGAGTGCCCGCAACTACTTGGCTGTAGCACACCTAATTCTACACCTTCATTTCTCTCAGTGCAGGTTTCAGAGAGGACTGAAGGTATAGTGGGGTTGGAGATCCCAGCTGATGAGGAGCAAGGAGAGGTCCACTTTGTTCTTTGGTGTGGGTCTTTAAGGTATGCTTGCCAACGAGCTGCATGGCAGGTCAACATATGTCTGGTCAAGCATGTGGTGCCCAAGCGGCTGATGTTTTGGCCACGCGAGATACGCTTGAGACATATGTTGCAAATAGCAGCGGTGCGATCTGATGCACTCGACTCAAAAAAGGCCCACACCAAAGAACTTTTGGAATAATGCGCAGAGGCAGCGCCCTGCACAGGCGGAGCTCTGCGGTGTGATTCAGTCGGTGTGCTGCCCTTAAGCTGGCCCCCGGAGGGCATCCTGCCTCGTTAAAGATGTGCCTCCTCCTCCTCCTCCTCTCTCCTATCAGTCACCCATGTGGACTCAGTGACCTCATCATCCCCTCCCTCTTGATCACTGGAGCAAACCTGGCAGTATGCTGCAGCTGGTGGAACATGACTGCCAGTTTACTGTCCTTCTTGAGCATCCCCTCTCTTTGTGCTTACGCTACTGCCTTCCTCTAGCAGGGTATCATCATCAGAGCCTTTAAAACGCTGGGCATCCTCCTGGAGCATGTACCCAACACTGTGCTCAAACAGTTCGGGGGACTCCTCAGGAGGACATGGTGGGTCTAGGGAAGGAGTGACTGATGACATTAAAACGAGGGAAGAGGACGCGTTGGCAGCTGCTTTGCCAGTACCCTGAGCCTGGGTGAGAGAGGATGAGGAGGATGAGGAGGGCTTGGTCATCCACTCTACCAAGTCTTCGGCATGATGCGGCACAACACGTCCAGCTGCCGAAAATAAGGACAAGCATTTCCCATGGCCACGTGCTGATGACAATGCACCGCGTCCGCGTCCAGCACTGTTGCCCCCAGACACAGAGCATGCTTGCCCTCTTTTATTGGCTCGTGACTGTCTGCCTCTCCTTGTTGGCCTTCCAGACATACTAATGGCCTGCAGGGAGATGGGAAAACCATCAATAAGGGGTAGCTTCAGGTGTATACTGTGCAGGAGGCACCTACACCCACTGTAATTGCTGAAGATGCCTGCCTGTGTTACACAACAGAACAACACCAGCAATAAGGGGTAGCTTCAGGTGTATACTGTGCAGGAGGCACACTACACCGTAACTGCTTGAAGATGTGTGTTACACAACAGAACAACACCAGCAATAAGGGGTAGCTTCAGGTGTATACTGTGCAGGAGGCACCTACACCCACTTTAACTGCTGCAGATGCCTGCCTGTGTTACACAACAGAACAACACCAGCAATAAGGGGTAGCTTCAGGTGTATACTGTGCAGGAGGCACCTTCACCCAGCGGTGCGATCTGATGCACTTGACTCAAAAAAGGCCCACACCAAAGAACTTTTGGAATAACGCGCAGAGGCAGCGCCCTGCACAGGCGTAGCTCTGCGGTGTGATTCAGTCGGTGTGCTGCCCTTAAGCTGGCCCCCGGATGGCATCCTACCTCGTTGAAGATGTGCCTTCTCCTCCTCTACTCTCCTATCAGGCACCCATGTGGACTCAGTGACCTCATCATCCCCTCCCTCTTGACCACTGGAGCAAACCTGGCAGTATGCTGCAGCTGGTGGAACATGACTGCCAGATTGAGAGAGATATTTACCGCTCCAGGTGGATGCACTCCAACAATCCGTAATGACAGGACTACCGTGACTGCTCATGATTAAGCACTGACCTTCAGTGTGAAACATGTAAGCAGTTACCCTGGCTATGCTGTGATGAATTTTGGTGTGATTTTCCATCTTTTCACAATAAAGGCGACCGTCAAAGGTTTTTTGGAGTGCGGCTGTCCATATTTTTTATTTTTTCCTCTTTATATACATAGTTACATAGTTACATAGTTAGTCAGGTTGAAAAAAGACAAAGTCCATCCAGTTCAACCATAAAAATAAAAAAAATATTGTGCAATCCCATATACCCAATTCTATACCCACAGTTGATCCAGAGGAAGGCAAAAAACCCCAGCAGAGCATGATCCAATTTGCTACAGCAGGGGAAAAAAATTCCTTCCTGATCCCCCGAGAGGCAATCGGATTTACCCTGGATCAACTTTACCTAGAACTGTTAGTACTCAGTTATATTATGTACATTTAGGAAAGTATCCATGCCTTTCTTAAAGCAATCTACTGAGCTGGCCAGAACCACCTCTGCAGGGAGTCTGTTCCACATTTTCACAGCTCTTACTGTGAAGAAACCTTTCCGCATTTGGAGATGAAATCTTTTTTCTTCTAGACGTAAAGAGTGCCCCCTTGTTCTCTGTGTTGACCGTAAAGTGAATAACTCATCACCAAGATCAATATATGGACCCCTTATATATTTGTACATGTTAATCATATCCCCCCTTATTCTCCTCTTCTCAAGAGTGAATAAATTCAGCTCCTCTAATCTTTCTTCATAGCTGAGCTCCTCCATGCCTCTTATCAGTTTGGTTGCCCTTCTCTGCACTTTCTCCAGTTCCCCAATATCCTTTTTGAGAACTGGTGCCCAAAACTGAACTGTGTATTCCAGATGAGGCCTTACTAATGATTTGTACAGGGGCAAAATGATGTCTCTCTCTCTGGAGTCCATACCTCTCTTAATACAAGAAAGGACTTTGCTCGCTTTGGAAACCACAGCTTGGCATTGCATGCCATTATTGAGCTTATGATCTACCAAAACCCCCAGATCCTTTTCCACTACGGATCCCCCCAGTTGTACTCCCCCTAGTATGTATGATGCATTCATATTCTTAGCCCCCAAGTGCATAACTTTACATTTATTAACATTAAACCTCATCTGCCACATAGTCGCCCAATTAGACAGGGCATCGAGGTCGGCTTGTAAATTGGAGACATCCTGCAAGGACGTCATTCCACTGCATAGCTTGGTGTCATCTGCAAAGACAGAAATGTTACTTTTGATCTCAGACCCAATATCATTTATAAAGATATTAAAAAGTAAGGGTCCCAGCACTGAACCTTGGGGTACACCACTGATAACCTTAGACCATTCAGAGTAAGAATCATTAACTACTACTCTCTGAATTCTGTCTTTTAGCCAGTTTTCTATCCATTTCCAAACTGATATTTCCAATCCTGTAGACTTTACCTTACACATGAGCCGTGTGTGCGGAACTGTATCTAACGCTTTTGCAAAATCCAAGTATACCACGTCCACAGCCACACCTCTGTCCAAGTATACCACGTCCACCACCACCCCTCTGTCCAAGTATACCACGTCCACCGCCACCCCTCTGTCCAAGTATACCACGTCCACCTCCACCCCTCTGTCCAAGTATACCACGTCCACCGCCACCCCTCTGTCCAAGTATACCACGTCCACCGCCACCCCTCTGTCCAAGTATACCACGTCCACCACCACCCCTCTGTCCAAGTATACCACGTCCACAGCCACACCTCTGTCCAAGGTTTTACTTACCTCTTCATAAAAAGAAATCAGGTTTGTCTGACAACTTCTGTCTTTCATGAATCCATGCTGTCTGTTGCTGAAATAGTTTTTTTCCAGCAAGAACTCATCTATGTGGTCTTTTATTAATCTCTCCAGTATCTTCCCAACTATGGAAGTTAAACTAATAGGTCTATAGTTACTTGGTAAAGACTTTGTTCCCTTTTTAAATATAGGCACCACATTGGCCCTGCGCCAATCCAGTGGTACTATTCCTGTCATTAATGAGTCCCTAAAAATTAGATACAATGGCTTTGAAATTACAGAGCTCAATTCTTTTAGGATCCGTGGGTGGATGCCATCTGGTCCAGGTGCTTTATCCACCTTTACTCTGTCTAAATATTTCTGGACCATATCACTTTTGAGCCATTGTGCGTTTGGGGCTGTGTCACTACCACCCCCATTATGGACATGAACTCCCCCATGCTCCATTGTATACACAGAGCTGAAGAAAGTATTTAATAAATTAGCCTTCTCTTTGTCCCCAGTCACCCACTCTAGATTATTTTGTAAAGGGCCTACATGCTCAGACTTGACCTTTTTACTATTAATATATTTGAAGAATTTTTGGGGGTTTGTCCTACTATCTTTTGCAATCTGTCGTTCGTTTTGAATTTTTGCATCCTTGATTTCCTTTTTACATATCCTGTTATATTCTTTGTAACATTTAAACGACACTAGTGTTCCCTCATTTTTATATTTTTTAAAAGCGCTTTTCTTATTGTTTATAGCTTTTTTAACTTTAACTGTGAGCCACATAGGTTTTATTTTTCGCCTTTTAAACTTATTGCCCATGGGAATATACTTTGCAGTGAGTTCACAAACAGTCTTTTTGAAGAATTCCCATTTCTGTTCTGTGCCCATTGATGCCAATTTTCCCTCCCAGTCTAAGTCCTGGAGAGCAGCCCTCATCCTTGGAAAATTTGCTTTATTGAAATTAAGTGTTTTTATCCTTCCTGCATGTATTTCTTGCTTACAGCTAACATCAAATGAAATCATGTTATGGTCACTGCTACCCAGGTGTTCCTTTATCTGAACATTAGTAATGTGCTCTGCATGGTTTGAGATTACCAGGTCCAACAGAGCATCATTCCTAGTTGGGGCCTCAATAAACTGGAGCATAAAATTGTCCTGCAATAGGCTTATAAATTTTTGCCCTTTAACTGTCCCAGCAGTGCCATTACTCCAGTCAATTTCTGGGTAGTTAAAATCCCCCATTATTATCACCGTCCCAGCCCTTGCAGCCCTTTCCATCTGTGCAAGGAGCTGAGTCTCCACCTCCTCATTAACATTGGGTGGTCTATAACAAACTCCAATGATTAACTTTGAACTACGCACATCTGTATGCAGTTCCACCCATAATGCTTCAGCCTCATCACACTCTCCATCAACCAGGTCCTCTTTCACACTCGCTTTGAGATCACTTCTCACATAGAGAAGACCCCGCCACCTTTCCTTTTTGCCCTGTCTCTCCGAAAGAGTGCATAGCCAGGAATATTAATAATCCAGTCATGTGAGGATTGAAGCCACGTTTCAGCAATACCGATTACGTCATAGCTCTCCTCATGCACCAGAGCTTCCAACTCACCTATTTTGCTTGGCAGACTTCTGGCATTGGTGAACAAACACTTTAATGTATTACATTTTTCTCTGGTGTTTTTCATATAATTTTTAGTAGTACAAATGGCACTATAGTTTCCAATGGCTGTTTGCAACATGGGAACTTTCTTGTCACCTGCCATAACCCTCCCCCCATCTATCCCCATTCCACTCTCCATTAATGTCTGACCACTAACTGACCTGTGTGCCCGATGTAATTCTAGTTCACCCTCTAGTAATTCTAGTTGACTGCCAGATTGCTGTCCTTCTTGAGCATCCCCTCTCTCTGTGCTCACGCTACTGCCTTCCTCTATCAGACCCTTCAAAACGCCTTCAAAAAGGCATCTGCATGCTGCAGATGCCTGTGTTACACAACAGAATAACACCAGCAATGAGGGGTAGCTTCAGGTGTATACTGTGCAGGAGGCACATTACACCCACTGTAACTGCTGCAGATGCCTGTCTGTGTTACACAACAGAACAACACCAGCAATGAGGGGTAGCTTCAGGTGTATACTGTGCAGGAGGCACACTACACCCACTGTAACTGCTGCAGGTTAACAAGAAAAGATGACACTGACACTCTCCCTGCCTATCCTGCTCTCTCCCTGCACGCTAACACACTACACAAGGCCGCCACGCTGGCAACCTTATGTAGTGTGGGGCATGTACTAAACCCCCTGAGCTATAATTGGCCACAGGCATCCTGCCTGTGGCCAATTATGGCTCTCCTCGCTGCCGGTGCTGTGATTGGCCAAGCATGCGGGGTCACAGTGCATGCTTGGCCAATCATCAGCCAGCAATGCACTGAGATGGCACAGTGCATTGTGGCTCGTTCGCGCCACACGAATTTGGTGGAGCGGCCCACAAAGTTCTGGTTTAGCTGAACAGGCGAACAGCCAATGTTCAAGTCGAACATACGTTCGACTCGAACCGCGAGCTCATCCCTACTCTTGATGCTAATAAATACTGTGTTTATTAGAGCTGACTGGGAGTATCACCTGGATCACATCCCGATCAGCATGTCAACAGAGAAGGTTATACAGCATTACTGCTGCTAGGTGACCAGCTGGGGGCTCAGCTCTCTATAACCAATAGTGACAGCCTTCCCCTGCATGCACCCATAATGTCACCAGCACTAGGTCCTAATAGACTGCCGCCGCTGCCAAGGAGACAGATGCAAGACCAGTGCTGTCAATAGCAGGGACAGGACAGCTGGGGAACCCCACAGTGGTAGAGCACCTGGGCCCGGTGGCAAGACAACCTTTGCAACCCTGATAGTTCTCCCACTGCTTTGGACCCTTATATTTTCTTGGTGTGCTAGTGACATATATCTCTTGTTTTCTGCCACCCTGGGGGGCCCCAGTATAGTAGGAAGGGAGCTCACTGCAGAACATATGAAAGGGCCCATTGTGGGATCGTAGTAAAGGGCCCCAGGATATATATAT
This sequence comes from Rana muscosa, assembly GCA_029206835.1. Lineage (NCBI taxonomy): Eukaryota > Metazoa > Chordata > Amphibia > Anura > Ranidae > Rana > Rana muscosa. The sequence continues at coordinate 1,118,345,899 of CM055117.1, forward strand.
ATATATAATTGCATTTTATAGTTGGCCCCCCTACTTTTGTCCTTGTCCACCCATGTGCCCCCCCTAAATATGAAAGCTGGCGACGCCACTGATAATATAGGACAGGGTCAGAGTAATATAAACATTTATTATCCAACTTACTCTTTGCTGGAATCCAGTGTGTTCAGATATTTTTCTCATGTAGTACATGTTGTGTAGAGAATAGGCCAGAACATATGCAGCCGTGTATGCATAGGAAGGTATTGCTGTATCATCATAAAATATGGATGACACGTCTATTAAACCTGTACAATATCGTGGCCAAAAAGAATACACTAAAAGAAAAACTGCATTTTTTTTTTTGGTTGGGGAAACACAATGAAACCAATAAAGCCAAATATCTTCCATTATTGGGTCCTTTAAGCAGTCGGAGATGTTGAAACCACGGGGATAAATATTGATGTCTAAGGGCATTTGTTGTGGCCAAACAAATCCGAAGCTGCAGTTGGCTGCTATAGCGACCTCCACATTCATATTAAATAGTTTATTCCATGAAGGTGGGGAAATCAACGTGATCGGATTTAAAATCGAAGATATATAAGGAATAGTAAAAAAGTGCATTGTGGCAGTTCCACACACTATTGCAACTGTAGCTGTTGATTTATCCAGAATCCTCCTTTTCTGAATATCACGTTCCATAAACTCATGGATTTGAATGATATATTCTGTACAGATCTCGTGTTGGCTCATCATCTTACTCAGTTCTTGGGCCTCCTCATCACCGCTGCCGTCCCATGATGTTAATATTCCAACCCAGTTCCACCCCATATGCTGCAAAAGTTTTATAAGGGCTGTATAATGGACCCGATCATCTGGGGTCATACGGAATAAAGTTGGATACATTTTCCCATCACTCAGGCGATGGTCGGTGACTCGATAACTGATCTGAATAAGATATTGAGAACATTTTTAATGGGGTGGCATTATACAGACCAGTGTTTCTCATCCAGGGTTCTGCAAGAAGCCTTCAGGGGTTCTGCCACAAATCGATTTTATGGTGGATGTATACCACCCAATATTTTCTCAGCTCTGTTCTTAACTCTCGCTGACAGTCAGTATTGTCAACTTGCATTAATACCCCATGGTTCCTCTGTAGTTCTGGCTCCTATACAGTCAGGGGGCAGAGCAGGGAGGAGTGCGGAGAGTGGGAGCTGAAGGAGGTAATTTAGATGCTTATGGCAGTGCTGAATTGGCAGGTGAGCTTTACTCCCAATGTAGCTGCTCTCTGACCCCCCCCCCCCCACACACACACACACACACTGTGCATCATCACAATTATAAGTTGTTATAAAACTTCTATAGCTGTGGTAATGCAGAGTGCAGGGGGGGCAGAGAGCTGCTGGTGGCACATGGCTGGATTAGGAGGTGAAAGCCGCAGGGGCACATGGCTGATATGGTTGGATCAGGAGGTGAAAGCTATGGAGGGCAGAGAGCCACCAGGACTCTTGGCACATGGCTGGATCGGGAGGTGAGAGCTGTGGAGGAAAGAGAGCCACCATGGCACATAGCTGGATCGGGAGGTGAGAGCTATGGGGGGCAGAGAGCTACCAGGGCTCATGGCACATATCTGGATCGGGAGGTGAGAGCTACGTGGGAGCAGAGAGCCCACATGGCTGGATCGGGAGGTGAGAGCTGTGGAGGGCAGAGAGCCACCATGGCACATAGCTGGATCGGGAGATGAGAGCTATGGAGGGAAAAGAGCCACCAGGGCTCATGGCACATGGCTGGATTGGGAGGTGAGAGCTGCTGGAGGGGCAGAGAGCCACCAGGGCACATGGCACATGGCTGGATCGGGAGGTGAGAGCTACGGGGTGGCAGAGAGCCCACATGGCTGGTTCGGGAGGTGAGAGCTGTGAGGGGCAAAAAGCCACCAGGGCACATGGCACATGGCTGGATTAAGAGGTGAGAGCTATGGGAGGCAGAGAGCCACCAGGGCACATGGCTTAATTTAGGAGGTGAGAACTGCAGGGGGGTGAGCAGAGAGCCACATGGCTGGATCGGGAGGTGAGAGCCGTGAGGGGCAAAAAGCCACCAGGGCACATGGCACATGGCTGGATTAAGAGGTGAGAGCTATGGGAGGCAGAGAGCCACCAGGGCACATGGCTGAATCAGGAGGTGAGAAGTGCAGGGGGGTGAGCAGAGAGCCACCAGGGCACATGGCACATGGCTGGATCGGGAGGTGAGAACTGTGAGGGGAAAAGAGCCACCAGGGCACATGGCTGGATTGGGGGATGAGAGCTGTGAGGGGCAGAGTCACCAGGGCACATGGCTGGACCAGGGGGTGAGAGCTGCAGGGGACAGAGGCACTAGGGTACATGGCTGGATCGGGGGTGAGAGCTGTGGGGGGCATAAAGCCACCAAGGCACATGGCTGGATTGCGAGGTGAGAGCTGTGGGGGACAGAGAGCTAACATGGAACCTGGCACATGGCTGGATCAGGGGATGGGAGCTGCGGGGGACAGAGCCACCAGGGCACATGGCACATGGCTGGATCGGGAGGTGAGAGCTGTGAGGGGCAAAGAGCCACCAGGGCACATGGCTGGATTGGGGGATGAGAGCTGTGAGGGGCAGAGTCACCAGGGCACATGACACGTGGCTGGACCAGGGGGTGAGAGCTGCAGGGGACAGAGGCACTAGGGTACATGGCTGGATCGGGGGTGAGAGCTGTGGGGGGCATAAAGCCACCAAGGCACATGGCACATGGCTGGATTGCGAGGTGAGAGCTGTGGGGGACAGAGAGCTAACGCGGAACATGGCACATGGCTGGATCAGGGGATGGGAGCTGCGGGGGACAGAGCCACCAGGGCGCATGGTTGGATTGGGAGTGAGAGCTGCAGGGGACAGAGAGCTACCAGGGCACATGGCACATGGTTGGATCTGGGGGTGGGAGCTACATGGCACATGACTGGATCAGGGGGTGGGAGCTGCGGGGGGCAGAGAGCCACCAGGGCACATGGCATATGGCTGGATCGAAAGGTGAGAACTGCAGATGGCAAAGAGCCACCAGGGCACATGACTGGATTTGAGAACTGCAAGGGGCCGACAGCCACTAGGGTATTTAGTTAGGTCAGAGGGTGAGAGCTGTGGGGGGGGGACAATGAGCCACTAGGGCACATGGCTGGATGGTGGGTGAGAGCTGTGGGGGAAGAGAGCCACCAGGGAACATGGCACATGGCTGAATCGGGGGGTGGGAGCTGTGGTGGGACAGAGCACCACCAGGGCACATGGCCAATGGTTGGATCAGGAGTGAGAGCTCCGGGGGACAGAGAGCTACCAGGGCACATGACACAGGGTTGGATCAGGGGGTGGGAGCTGTGGGGGACAGAGAGCCACCAAGGCACATGGCTGGATTGGAGTGTAAAATCTGCGGAAGGCAAAGAGCTGCTGGGGCACATGGCACCTGGCCAACCACATGCTCCTGCTCTCTGCATTCAGCACTGCCATACACTGGATGTCACCTCCTGATCCAGCCACGTGCTCCCACTCTCTGCACTCCTCCCGGTGCCACCCTCTGATTTCCATGAGCTGAAACTACAGAAGAGATATCAGGTTTTAATGTGCACTGTGAGTGCGTATTGAAAACTACTTTGGGCAGATATACAACCGTCAGAATATTGAATTGTGGCGGAACCCCTGAGTACTTCTGTTAGTGCCATCAATCAGTGAACTCTTCCCCACTGGCCCTCCTCTTCTGTCTCTCCCAGGCTTTTGTATGTGATATCACCTGGGATGGACAAGAGGGGAGCTAGCTGGGATCAAGGGAAAAATGTATGTTACAGCAGCTTCCCTGTGCTGCTCTGCACATGTGGAAGGGAAACAACTCCCTGTACTGTGCCCTGGTGACCTCCCCACTGTACTCTGCCTTCTGTCCTTTTATGAACATGACCAATTTATCACTTTCTGTAGCTCCGATTGTGTTACGAAGCCGGGGATGATGCTGCAGCTTCAGGACTTACTGTTACTAAACCCAGGATCCTGCATTCACTATATTTGGTCTCCCCAGGAGCCTGCATTTACTATATCTGGTCTCCACAGGAGCCTGCATTCACTATATCTGGTCTCCACAGGAGCCTGCATTCACTATATCTGGTCTCCCCAGGAGCTTGCATTCACTATATCTGGTCTCCACAGGAGCCTGCATTGACTATATCATGTCTCCCCAGGAGCCTGCATTGACTATATCTGGTCTCCCCAGGAGCCTGCATTCACTATATCTGGTCTCCCCAGGAGCCTGCATTTACTATATCTGGTCTCCCCAGGAGCCTGCATTCACTATATCTGGTCTCCCCAGGAGCCTGCATTCACTATATCTGGTCTCCCCAGGAGCCTGCATTCACTATATCTGGTCTCCACAGGAGCCTGCAGTCACTATATCTGGTCTCTACAGGAGCCTGCATTCACTATATCTGGTCTCCCCAGGAGCCTGCAGTCACTATATCTGGCCTCCCCAGGAGCCTGCATTCACTATATATGGTCTCCCCAGGAGCCTGCAGTCACTATATCTGCTCTCCCCAGGAGCCTGCATTCACTATATCTGGTCTCCCCAGGAGCCTGCATTCACTATATCTGGTCTCCCCAGGCGCCTGCATTCACTATATCTGGTCTCCACAGGAGCCTGCATTCATGATATCTGGTCTCCCACAGCACACAGAAAATGGGAATGCAATTATTTTAGTAAATATAAATTGCTAAATACCTTTTTCTTATCAGCAGTATATAGCAGTCTTGTGACTTCTATCAGTGTCTGGTTACAGCTTGTAGGATGAGTTTTCATTCTCCTCCGATTTTCCTATGAGGCTGCATGACATCAATAGTTTGCTTAACGTCAATACTTTGCAAGCTCTTGGAGGGGATGATAAGGGACTATATACAAGATTTTAGTAATGAGAACGGTATCATTAGCAGTAATCAGCATGGATTCATGAAGAATCGTTCTTGCCAAACCAACCTATTACCCTTCTATGAGAAGGTGAGCTGCCATCTAGATAAAGGAAGGCCCGTAGACGTGGTGTATCTGGATTTTGCAAAGACATTTGACATAAACGTGTACTATACAAGCTTAGGTCTGTCTGCATGGACCATAGGGTGAGTACACGGATTGAAAACTGGCTACAAGGGTGAGTTCAGAGGGTGGTGATAAATGGGAGTACTCAGAATGGTCAGGGGTGGGTAGTGGGGTCCTTCAGGGTTCTGTCCTGGGACCAATCCTATTTAATTTATTCATAAATAAGGATGGGGGTCAACAGTTCAATCTCAGTATTTGCGGATGATACTAAGCTAAGCAGGGCAATAACTTCTCCGCAGGATGTGGAAACCTTGCAAGAAGATCTGAACAAATGAATCAGGTGGGCAACTACAGTACATGGCAAATGAGGTTCAATGTAGAAGAATGTAAAATTATGCATTTGGGTGGCAAAAATATGAATGCAATCTACACACTGGGGAAGAACCTCTGGGGGAATCTAGGATGGAAAAGGACCTGGGGGTCCTAGTAGATGATAGGCTCAGCAATGACATGCAATGCCAAGCTGCTGCGAGCAAAGCCAAGAGAATATTGGCATTAAAAAGGGGATTAACTCCAGAGATAAAACAATAATTCACCCGCTGTACAAGACTCTGGTTCGGCCGCACCTAGAGTAGTGCTGTCCAGTTCTGGGCACCAGTCCTCAGGAAGGATGTGCTGGAACTGTAAAGAGTCCAGAAAAGGGCAACAAAGCTAATAAAGGGACTGGAGGATATTAGTTATGAGGAAAGGTTGTGAGCACTGAACTTATTCTCTCTGGAGAAGAGACGCTTGAGACGGGATATGATTTCAATGTACAAATACCGTACTGGTGACCCCACAATAGGGATAAAACTTTTCCATGAAAAGAAAATGAAAAAGACGCACAGCCATTCACTAAAATTAAAAGAGAAGCGGTTTAGCATAGAGGGTTCTTTACTGTAAGAGCGGTAAGAATGTGGAATTATCTTCCACAAGCTGCGGTTTCAGCAGGGAGCATCGATAATTGAAAAAAAACCTATTAGATGGGGGGCGTGGCTTGGGCATGACTGAGTGAGGCAGCATAGCTCCAAAGCTCCTCACAGAACACCACTTTATCAGCATCTATCGGGCCTTACACGTCCGTTTTCGGGCACACCGAGAGATGTCTCAACACCGTAGGGCATACTCGCAGCCGCGGAACACAGCAAAGGGCTCCATAAATGCCTTTTGTACTGACAGAGGACAGCCGCATGGTGGAGCTTTCAAGATGGTGCCTGGCCACGGCAGAGGTAAAGACGCTCCTCCTGTGGCCCACTCCTCCCTGCAGCCGGAAGTCTCCCCTATCCCATCGATGAAGATGATGAGCGATCCAGCCCCTCCAGAGTCCCCTGGCTCCTCCACCTCCCAAGACCAGTGCTCAGATGTCTCAGAGCTGCATGGAGACAGGGATCTGAGGCAACACATATGGTCTCTCCTTACCAGGGAGGACCTGGAGTGCTTGGCCTGTAGGGTGGAGAACGCCCTGACACAGGAAATCGAGCCGCTGAAATCAGATACCACTCAGCTGGGCAACAGACTAGAGGCACTGGAACAAAGATTTGGGGATTCTCTTCCTGCCATTAACCAGCTCAGAGACAAGTGTGTGTCGCAGGTTCAACAGATTGAGGCCCTGGTATGCCAGCTGAGCGACTATGAAAACTGTAGTCGCCGCTCTAATGTCCGCATTTGTGGGCTGCCCGAGGCAACTGCTGCCAAGGACATTATCCGTACACTACAAGATATATTCAGGGAGATTCTGGGTCTGCCCCCTACTGCACCAGTTGAAATTGATAGGGGGCGTGGCTTGGAGCTCGGCGTGGATGGACGCAACTTGAGAGAGCTCCGGTCAGAAGGTCGGGACGGGTGCTAAATCGGCCTCTAAAAGAACGACTATGAGCACATACTGCACGAGGGGGACACCTAGCAGACTCCTGCGCTCGATGGGCACACCTAAAAACAAACTTTCCTCGGCAATCCTGAACAAATACCGCTATACAGGCAGCGGACGAAAATCCAAGATGGCGCTGGTAGCGAGGAAGGACAGGGGAGACGACATGGAAGATGATGAGGTGTCTCTGCCTGCATCGGAGGACTCTATTGGAGGTACTGTACAGGGTGACTTCCCCTTGACCTATGCCTCTATGACAGAGATCGCTGCTGACATTAAGAACTCTTTCTCGATCGCCATATCAGATATAAAGACAGAACTGCTCAGGCTCTCAGAGCACATGGCGGTCGCAGAGCGATCTGGAAAGAGGAGGGATAGGGCCCTAACTAGATTGGATGACATTGGTGTGTCCCACTCTCAACACCTGATTGACACTAACAGGCATTTAGAAGACCTCGACAATAGAGGCCGAAGACACAATATCAGGATAAGGGGTATACCAGAAACTACCCTACCTGATCAAATTAGGCCAGCACTCACCTCCATCTTTAATGGCCTGCTGGATAGGCCTGAAGCCTCACCTATTGAATTTGACAGGGCGCACAGAGCCCTAAGGCCCAGAGCCCCAGACAACAACCCCCCAAGAGATGTGATTTGCTGCCTTCCTAACGTCACCCTGAAGGAAGAGATCCTGCAGAAAGCTAGAACCAACGATCAAATCATTTTTAATGAGACGGAAGTCCATCTGTTCCAGGATTTGTCACCAATCACTCTCAAGAATAGGAGGGCCCTGAGACCATTGTTGGAAGTTTTGAAAGAGAAAGAAATTAGGTATAGGTGGAAATTCCCCTTTGCACTGCAGGCTTCATACCACAGCAAGCAATACCTGCTGAGGGTCCCGGAAGACCTGAATAGATTTTGTAAAAACCTACAAATATCTCCCGTCGACTTACCTGACTGGTATGTAGAATTCAAACTTCCTCCTGACATCAACAATCAACCGACATCATATGGTCCATCTCCAAATAAATCTCCTTTTCGCCCTGGTCAGTTCAGGAAAGGCTCCCTTAAGAGCAGCTTTCACTCACCATCCCCTAAAGGCTCCAGGATGAGAGATGCCAGATAAAGAATGACCCTCTCCTAATCTGAAACATGTTACCAAAGTTTGGTCAGAGATACTACTCCAGTTAATCTGTTTTGTTCCTTTTTGGTTGGCACTGTTAAACACGCAAGTCATGTCTGGGTGGATTTTTACTTAGACATGAGTTCATATATGCTTGTCAAGCAAAGGCGCTGACATACATATTACCACCATCCTTTACTCAGAATGGATTTCACCGTCCTCCCTGAAATCTTATGCAGCTGTTATTAACATTTACCACTGGAGGGCAGTGTTCAGTCTAAGACACCCATAACGCTATGTTCACCATTGCCCAGAAGAGGATTTTAACTGTATATCATTTTCTACACCTATCTTGTGATATCTGATATTGGCATAACGAAAATAGTTCCAATTTATATCACCCTTGAAGATCCAACTGCGGTTTAATCGCCATAGGATGTTAGTAATTAAAACAGACGGGAACCTAGGGAACTGTGACACTTTATAATCCACCCGGAGGCGACTCCAAGGACCCTTTTTATTTTTTTCTATTTTATTTTTACATCTTGCTGACTTTTTTCATACTCCGTTTCTCAATAACCTGATCTGTTTTTTATTTTTCCTTTATGTTCCCCTCTATATGAGAGGGATGTACTACAGTCACAGCGAAAGCAACCTTGCCATCGATCCTATGAGTACAAACTGTTTGACCTCATTGTACCACGAGGTATGGACCTACTACTTTTGTGCCTGGGAACTGTGAACTGTGAGTGTGCCTGGGAACTTGCTTATCCCCTAAGGTCAGTCATGGCCCTGCATATAAAGAGAGCCCTGCCCTTTTTTTTTTTTCTCTCCTTGGACTGCCACATTCCTGCTCTGGTTCACCAAACTGTCCTATTTGGCTTAAATGTTACCTTATGCTGCTTTTCCTGAGCTGTTGTATTTGTTTACAGGAAGGTGTGGGGGCTCTGGTGTCCCTGGCTGTGGGAGATGGGGGGGCCCGGTGGAGCGAAGCGGATAATGGCCTCTCTCCTAGAGGTGGCTGTTTCCGGGTTGCTCCGCTGGGCCCTCCGTGTGGACTCGCTGGGGATTCAGTTAAATAATAGGCTTGTGCAATTCGTTTCGTAACGAATCAAAATTCGTCCGAATTTAGCAACTTTCGGACATTCGGAAGCATTCGAATTTCCGAACAGAGCAATTACGAATAAAACCGAATCCGAAATAAATTATACCGCAAAATAGCGAATGCCCGAAGGTCTTCGGCATAATTCGTTATGAAAAAAGTTACGAATGTACGAATCCATTCGAAGCACAATAACACTCACTCTGCTCTCTGCTTCTCCCTCACCATGCTGAACTCCCTCTCAAAATGGTGTACAGGGGCGGAGGCTATAGCCGCATGAAAAAACGAAAGTAAAATACGAGATTTCAAATCCATTCGAAGCACAATAACACTCACTCTGCTCTGCTCTCTGCTTCTCCCTCACCGTGCTGAACCCTCTCAAAATGGTGTACAGGGGCGGAGCCTATAGCCGCATGTAAAAAACGAAAGTAAAATACGAGATTTCGAATCGTTACAAATAACCGCTATGTATTTAGAAAAGTACAAATCCATTCGAAGCACATTAGGCATAATAGGCAGCGTCGTTGTGAGAGAGACACGGAAAATTACGAATCAACGAACCCAAAAAAAGTTACGAAAGTAGGAGTTGTGTCCAGAATCAACGAAAAACAACGTACTCTACCGAAAGTACGAATTATAAAGCAACAAAAAATTCAACAAAAAATGTCGCTTGCAAAAATACGAATGAGTCCGAACACGAAAAATCCCGTCTAGCAAAATTACGAATGATTACGAATCAACAGGACCGGAAAGAAACGAACCGAAACGGAACGAATTTTTCCGTTGTGCACAAGTCTATTAAATAATTCTGCAGAAATACTGATCATTTCTCAAACAGTTGATACAGATTGTGGTTCAATTTATATTGTTACAGGTTTTATGTTTCTCCTTAGTGCTATGGTACACTCTGAATAGATATGGCTCAGACCTGCACTCACATAATTGGTATATATATCCCGTCCCCCCCGTAGACCTCCTGGTATAAGTACACTTTAGTTTTACAAATGACTGCTACTACCCACAACGACTCCTCCCACTACCCCCCCCGAGAGTAATTTGTGGTTACCACGATTACTGTGTATTCCTCTTTGTTTATTGCCTTTCTTTTGTCTTCCCCTTGTTGGTTTTTATTGGAATACAGGTAACCCTTGGCCCTATACCCCCCTTGGGGATAATTGAGGCTTAGACTCATTCTAGTTACTGTTACATCAGATTTACCTATATTGTCTGTCAGCTACTTGGTTGACAGAAATACAACTCTTCCTCTCTACAACCCCCCCCCCCCCTTACTCTTCTCCCTTCTAAACACTAACTGTTCCTACCCGATAGCTATTTATTGTATCTAAAGAACATCCGAAATGTCCTACTCCTTAGGTATCTCGCCCACAATAGTGTCACATAACGCTACTGGCCTCAACATCCCGGAAAAGCAATCCAAACTCCTCAAGGAACTTAGAAAAGTCAAACCTCTAGTTGTATTCATACAAGAAACACACTTTAAAGGCCAGAATATCCCCAAAATCACTGACAATCTCTACATTGTGGCTTACCATGCGACAAACCCCCTAGCCAAGACAAAGGGTGTCTCAATACTGATCAACAAAAACGCCCCATTGGAATTAAAACACCAATTGACAGAGCCTGAGGGCAGATACATCATATTAAAAGGCTCCTGGGAAGGGTCACCAATCACATTGGCTAATGTGTACTTCCCAAACAAATCTCATATTACCTTATGTAGCAAAATAATAAATGGACTAAAGTGGTTTGCAGAGGGCTGTATGATATTAGGCGGAGACTTTAATGTACCTCTTTCTCCGCTTCAAGACACATCCACAGGTCACTCACATGTCTCCTACAAAATACTGAAACGTATTAAGGCATTATTGCAATCATTGACATTAGTGGACACTTGGAGATCGACCCACCCTACTGACAGGGATTATTCCTTCTTTTCAGTACCCCACAAGAGATATTCCAGGATAGATTTAATATTTATCACACAAAGAGACCTTCCCAACCTTGTCAGGGCGGAGATAGGTATCATCTCCCTATCTGACCATGCCCACCCTGCAATTACATTGCAATTTAATCCGCCCAAAAGCTTGACATTCAACTGGAGACTCAATGCAGCCCTATTGACGGACCAATCAATCCATGACAGCATCCATGACTCCATTCAGACTTTTTTCCAAAATAATGTTGACTCAGACACCAACCCCTTAAATAACTGGGAAGCACATAAATCTGTGATAAGGGGAGAACTGATAAAATGGGGAGCTAGAAAAAAAAGAGACAGAGAAAAAGAGATAGTCGAAACAGAACTCAATCATAATAGACAATCCCTGAAACGCATACTAGACCTACAAACCCAAAAAGATTTATTGTTCAAAAAAAACATGTTTTATGAACACGGGAACAAGAGTGAAAAATACCTGGCCAGAGCCCTGAAAGACGTTAAGACGGCGAACCATGTACATGCCATCCGCAACAAACAATGTAAACTAGAACACGAACCAGAAAAAATTGCAATGATATTTTATAACTTCTATGGCAAACTATATAACTTACCCCCCCAACACAAACCACCCCACATAACAACTTCTAGAGAGGAGATGATCACGGACTTTTTGATAAATAGCAAAATGCCTTCCCTCCATAGCGAAGACATCTTCTTCCTGAAGACCCCATCACAATAGTTGAGATACAAAGCGCAATCAAAGAATTAAAAACAGGGAAAAGCCCAGGTCCAGATGGATTTACCTCCCAGTATTATAAAACTTTTACCCAACTACTAACAAAACCCCTACTTAAGATGTTCAATTACCTATCTAATAATAAACATAATTCCAACACATTACTTAATGCGCACATAGCTGTAGTCCCCAAACCTGACAAAGACCACTCTGAGTGTACTAACTTTAGGCCAATCTCCTTGCTGAACGTCGACACCAAATTGCTAGCAAAAATCCTAGCAGCTAATAGGATACAACCTTTACTTTCTCAGGTCATTGGCCCGGAGCAAGTAGGCTTTATGCCAGGTAGGGAAGCCAGAGACAATATCACCAAGTCCCTCAACCTTATCCATCAGGCGAAACATGGGAAGATCGAGGGCATTCTCCTGTCTACTGATGCGGAGAAGGCCTTCGACAGGGTCTCATGGGACTATATGATGGCGACCTGCTCTCATGTGGGTCTTGGTGATATGCTAAACTGGATTCAGGCCCTTTATGTCAATCCTCAGGCTAAAATCAAAATCAATAATGTTCTTTCTGACCCCATCAAAATACAAAATGGTACACGTCAGGGATGTCCCCTTTCCCCCTTGCTCTTTATACTATCATTGGAACCCCTTATCAGGACCATAAATAACTCACGTGACATCAGAGGCTTTACAGTACTAGAGAAGGAATACAAAATTGCTGCATATGCAGATGACCTTCTCTACTTTATCACGCAACCACACATATCTATTCCTAACCTCACTGAGATATTTAAAACTTTTGGTTTTATTTCCAACTTCAAAGTCAACCAAACAAAATCTGAGGCTCTTAATTTGAATTTAGACTCCAAAAGTTACGAGCTACTCAAGAGCAATCACAATTTTAAATGGGAATTGAACACCCTTAAATACTTAGGAATCAAACTGACCCCATCTATTGATAGTCTCTTTTCAGCCAACTTTATCCCCCTCCTACAATCCATCACTACAGACCTACAAAAATGGACCCCAAAGCTCTTCTCCTGGTTTGGAAGAGCGTCCATTCTTAAAATGACTATCCTCCCAAGGCTGCTCTACTTTTTTAATGCTTTACCAATTAAGATGCCCTCCTCCTTCTTTTCAAAGTTACAGACCATCCAGAGGTGTTTCCTATGGGCCGGGAAAAAACCGAGAATCAGTTTGAATCTCCTTACATTTCCAAAGAGCAGGGGGGGCATTGGCCTACCTGACTATAAGAAATACCACATAGCTTCTCACATATCTAGATTGATAGACTGGCATTGCCATGGCAACCACAAAGATTGGGTACAGGTAGAACGAGTTCACAACTCGAAACCCATTCTATTTTTTCCTTAGTCGGCTTCTTCCAAATACACCAGAAAAATAACTAACCCACTTGTAGCATCCACACTTGATATTTGGCACAAAATAGCTACTCCATATAAACTGGCCACAATCCCGGGTCCATTGACACCGATTGCAGACAACCCTGATTTCTCCCCGGGAGAAAACCAACCGAGACTCCCAATCCCTTCTACCACTGGTAAATTATTAGCCACCCACTGTATAGCTGATAACAAGGTCAAAGCTTTGGATGACCTTAGAAAGGAATTTGGTGAGCCATCACTCAAACCCTGGTCCTATTTACAGCTGAAAGACTTCCTGATCAATAGCAAACATAAAAATGCATACTGCAAGAACCTGACCCAGCTAGAACATATTTGCCTTTCCAGATCACAGATCACTAAGATCCTTAGCTTATTCATGGCTGGGTCATACACAAGCAGGCATGTGCAACAAACATAAAAATAAATGGGAAACTGATCTAGGTCTTACCTTCAGCGATAAGCAATGGGAAAAGGCATGCATCTTCGCTCACAAATGCTCTTTGAGTATGAGATACCAAGAAATCTCTTACAAGCTGTTAACCCAGTGGTATATGACCCCAGTGAAAACCAAACAGTGGTCAAACCTCTCATCAGACATATGTGAAATAGGGAACCAGGCTCCTTTTTGCACATTTGGTGGAGTTGTCCTCCTATCCTTGACTATTGGTCTGAGGTGAATTCATGGATAAAACACATCACAGACACTACGATCGATCTAAATGCAGCTGCATGCCTTCTACATATCAATCACTTTAGGATTAGCAAATATAAAAATGCGGTAACAAGGCATCTATTAACAGCTGCTAAAACACTTATTCCTTTGCATTGGAGAACCACTGGAGCGCCAACGGTCAGGGATTGGCTGGACAGGGTGATTTCCATGTACAAAATGGACGGGATTGTGGCCATGAAGAGAGAGACAGCTGAAAGTTTTCACGCCTTTGGCAACCTTGGGTTTTATTCCTGTATTCTGCTGAATTCAAAACTCTGATGAACTAAGATGCTTAATAGCCCTACATTACTGACAACCTACTCAGTTATAAAATGACGGTTCTTTCTCTTTTCTTGTCTGATGACATAACCACATTGTATTCTGTAATAGATTACATACTAGATTGATGTTTTACTATTAGTATAATTAGAGGGTACCCAGATATTGAAATGATACTGTAACCACACGCTCCTCTGACAACCTCTAATCTAAAAGCTCTCTCCCTCCCCCTCTTCCCTCACCCCCTCTCTTCTCCCTCTTTATTTTTCCCTCACTCCCACCCTCTATTCCCCCTTTCTTCCCATATCCCCCCCTTCTATAATTAATGATCAATATGACAGAAATATTGCTCCTTTACGTATAGATGGTACTCTTTTTCTCTACAATATGTGCATTTTTAATATTAGACTCGAATGTTGAGTACAGATATTGGCTGATGTATCATCAATATTAATATTTTGTAATCATTTTCTTTCAATAAAACTTTGATTGTGAAAAAAAAATAATAATAATTGATAGAGCGCACAGGGCCCTCAAACCACCATCACGGGATGTTGCGAATCCTAGAGACATAATTTGTAAACTGCACAATAATGTAATGTTTGTGTTTTTAACAGGTAAGATTACAAGATACAATCAAAATTATATAATTTGAAAAGTAAAAGTATGTATTGGCCAACATGGCCTGAAAAGCAATAGAATAACAGTTTTCATACTCTGGGAATACAGTAGGTAGTGTACAGTGGATGGTAAGGTAAGTGCATCTCACAGAAATTGATCTTAGCCCTGATATGATGAGGCAATATTAGAGTGACCTTAACATTGGGATATACCCATGTCAGAGAGTCAGGTTAATAATTATTAGTCAACAGTAGGGATGAGCCGAACACCCCCGGGTTCGGTTCGCACCAGAACCTGCGAACAGACAGAAAGTTTGCAGGAAATTTAGAACCCTATTAAATACAATGGACTCGAACGTTCGAAATCAAAAGTGCTAATTATGAAGGCTAATATGCCAGTTATTGTCCTAAAAAGGGTTTGGGCACCCGGGTCCTGCCGAAGGAGCAATGTATCAATGCAAAAAAAAGTTTTAAAAACGGACGTTTTTTTCGGGACCAGTGATTTTAATAATGCTTAAAGTGAAACAATAAAAGTGAAATATTCCTTTAAATTTTGTACCAAGTTGTTGTCTTAAAAAGGGTTTGGGGACCCGGGTCCTGCCCCAGGGGACATGTATCAATGCAAAAAAAAGTTTAAAAAATTGCCATTTTTTCGGGAGCAGTGATTTTAATAATGCTTAAAGTGAAACAATAAAAGTGAAATATTCCTTTAAATTTTGTACCTGGGGGGTGTGTATAGTATGCCTGTAAAGTCGCGCATGTTTCCCGTGTTTAGAACTGTCCAGGCACAAAATGTCATTTCTGAAGGAAAAAAAGTCATTTAAAATCACTCGCGGCTATAATGAATTGTCGGCTCCCGGCAATACATAGAAAAGTCATTGGTAAAAAATAAAAAAAATGCATGGGGTTCCCCCAAATTCAATTACTAGGCCCTTCAGGTCTGGTATAGATATTAAGTGGAACTCCGTGGCTAATTTAAAAAAAAAATGCGTGCGGTCCCCCCCAAATATCCATACCAGGCCCTTCAGGTCTGGTATAGATATTAAGGGAAATCCCTGCCGCAAATTTAAAAAAAAAATGCGTGGGGTTCCCCCAAATATCTATACCAGGCCCTTTATCAGAGCACGCAACCTGGCAGGACGAGAAAGCGCCCCCCCTCCTGAACCGTACCAGGCCACATGCCCTCAACATGGGGAGGATGTCCCCATGTTGATGGGGACAAGGGCCTCATCCCCACAACCCTTGCCCGGTGGTTGTGGGGGTCTGTGGGCGGGGGGCTTATAGGAACCTGGAAGACCCCCTTAACAAAGGGGACCCCCAGATCCTGCCCCCTTATGTGAATTGGTAATGGGGTACATTGTACCCCTACCATTTCACAAAGAAAGTGTAACAAATTGTAAAAAAATAGCACAGACACCGTTGGCAAAGTCCTTTATTAAAAATAATTGTTTTTTAAAAAAAACATTCCAGCGATGAAATCCACTGTCCCGCGGTGATCCGATGTCCAGCGCTGTCCACAGGAAACGTCATTGGCTGAGCCTGAGCGGACCTGATGCGCCCCCTCGTATGTCAGACCCCGCCTACGTCATTGGCTGAACGGACCTGATGGGGAACTTCCTCCGCAGTGTAATAAATGAATAGACCCGCCCCTTCTCACGTTCCGCATCTGGTCCGCTTAGCCTTACACCTACGTCATTGGCTGAGCGGACCTGATGGGGAACTTTAGAAGGGGCGGGTCTATTCATTTAATAAACTGCGGAGGAAGTTCCCCATCAAGGTCTGCTCAGGCTCAGCCAATGACGTTTCATGTGGACAGCGCTGGACATCGGATCACCGCGGTACACTGGATTTTTCATCGCTGGAATGTTTTTTTTTTTTAATAAAGGACTTTCCCAACGGTGTCTGTGTATTTTTTTACAATTTGTTTCACTTTCTTTGTGAAATGGTAGGGGTACAATGTACCCCATTACCAATTCACATAGGGGGGGCCGGGATCTGGGGGTCCCTTTTGTTAAAGGGGTCTTCCAGATTCCGATAAGCCCCCCGCCCGCAGACCCCCACAACCACCGGGCAAGGGTTGTGGGGATGAGGCCCTTGTCCCCATCAACATGGGGACATCCTCCCCATGTTCAGGGCATGTGGCCTGGTACGGTTTAGGAGGGGGGCGCTCTCTCACCCCCCTCTTTTCCTGCAGTCTGCCAGATTACGTGCTTGGATAAAGGGTCTGGTCTGGATTTTTGGGGGAACTCCACGGCATTTTTTTTTTAAATTTGGGGTGGAGTTCCCCTTAAAATACATACCAGACCTGAAGGGCCTGGTATGAATATTTGGGGGAACCTCACGCATTTTTTTTTTAATTTCTGGCGGGGTTCCCCTTAATATCCATACCAGACCTGAAGGGCCTGGTAATTGAATTTGGGGGGACCCCCATGCATTTTTAATTTTTTTTCTCAATGACTTTTCTCTATATTGCCGGGAGCCGACAATTCATTAAAGCCGCGAGTGAGTTTTAAAGGACTTTTTTTCCTTCAGAAATGACACTTTGTGCAGGGACAGTTCTAAGCATGGGAAACAAGCGCGACTTTACAGGCATACTATACACACCCCCTAGGTACGAAATTTAAAGGAATATTTCACTTTTATTGTTTCACTTTAAGCATTATTAAAATCACTGCTCCCGAAAAAATGGCAATTTTTTAAACTTTTTTTGCATTGATACATGTCCCCTGGGGCAGGACCCGGGTCCCCAAACACTTTTTATGACAATAACTTGCCGCAAACACCCCAAATTGTTCGCTGTTCGGTGAACGGGCGAACAGGCAATGTTCGAGTCGAACATGAGTTTGACTCGAACTCGAAGCTCATCCCTAGTCAACAGGAGAGAAGAGGATAGGGGAAGATCCCCCCAGCCACCCCAAAAGGGATCACGCTGTGGGGGGGGACCTCCCCCAACTTGACTATTTACTACTGTCATGAGTCACTATCTGAAAGAAAAATATGGTGGGAATATTTGGGCTGAAACATATCATAAGGCCTCATTGAATTCTTGTGTCACGTACCTGACGGTGACGAGCCCGGATCTGCAGAGGGAGGCCTCTCTTACGGCTTCCACCGGCGGCCCCTGGTACTGAAGACAGGAGGCACGGAGGTAGAAGGGGTACGAGTGCCTGGCAGGATGGATCAAGGTAGAGTAGAGTCTGAAGACTGGGACGGATCCAGGCACCCAGGAAGTATGGCAGGCTGAACCGGAACCAGGAACACAGCAACTGGACTGGAACTGATGAGACTGGCTGGACTGGAACCAGGATACAGCAACTGGACTGGAACCAGGAACAAGCAACTGGACTGGAACTGATGAGGCTGACTGGACTGGAACCAGGACACAGCAACTGGAGAGATTGGTCGGACAAGCCGGGTCGGTAGTATTGGCTGGCGGCAAGGTACTGGAGGATCAGGCAGAAGATTGGTCAAACAAAGCCGGGGGTCAGAGGCAGGCAGGAAACTGGAAGGGTCAAGGTAAGCCGGGTCGGATGCAGGTAAATACACGAATCAGGTCTCTTTGGGTACTACACGCTGTAGAGCAGACAGCAGGGACTGTCTGTCACAGGCATGTTTAAATAGCTCTTCTGGCGTGCTTTGTGGAGCGTGCGCGCGCCCCCCGCTAAGCGCGTGCGCGCGCACGTGCTCGCCATCGCGCGCGCGTGCCCGCGCGCGTGGACGTGCCCGAGATTCGGAATCAGGAAGTCCAGGAATCCTGTAGCTGACAGGATTTCTATGACATTGCCCCCCCCCAAGGGGCAGCCTCCGGATGCCCAGCCGGGTGAACCTTCCAGGGTGAGTCCTTTTGAAAGCCTGTATCAAACTCCTGGCATGGATATTCTACTCGGGTTCCCATGAGTTTTCCTCGGGTCCGTAGCCCTTCCATTTAATTAGGAATTGGTTCTGGTTATTTCTTCTCCTGAAGTCCATGATAGCTTCTACTTCGAATTCCTGCTCACCGTCAATAATGATCGGATCAGGGTGATCCGGCTTCCGATCTGGAAACGGATTAGAGACTGTGGGTTTTAGGAGAGAGACATGAAAAACTGGATGGATTCTAAGAGAGTCAGGAAGTTCCAATTCATAAGCTACTTCATTAATTTTCCTCTTAACAGGGAATGGACCTAAAAATTTGGGGCCCAGTTTTTTAGAAGGGCATGCCATTCTTAGGTTTGTGGTAGATAGCCATACTTGGTCGCCGGGTACCAACACTAATTCACCCCGTCTCTTCTTGTCATAGATTGTCTTGTTGCGTTCTTGAGTCTTGGTCATGGTCTCTTGTAGAAGCTGGTTATTGACCGAGAAAAAATTTAACTTTTCCTGGACTGCAGGTACAGGACACTCAGGAAGGGAATTAGGCAGAAAAGTAGGATGAAAACCATAGTTTGCAAAGAAAGGAGTCTGGTAGGTAGCGGAGTGGATGGAATTGTTATACGCAAACTCGGCCAACGGAAGTAGAGAAACCCAGTTGTCCTGAGCAAAAGAGGAGAAGCATCGCAGGTATTGCTCGAGCGTCTGATTCGTTCTCTCCGTCTGTCCGTTGGTCTGTGGATGGTAAGCAGAGGAAAACGATAATTCGATTTTTAAGGTTTTGCAAAGGGATCTCCAGAATCGAGAGGTAAATTGAACCCCGCGATCGGAAACAATATTGGCTGGTACCCCGTGGAGTCTGACTATTTCTCTGATGAATACCTGTGCGGTTTCAGGAGCGGAGGGAGTCCCTTTCATAGGGATGAAGTGTGCCATCTTGGACAGACGGTCCACAATAACGAAGATGGTGGAATGGTTCTCGGCCGGGGGTAACTCGACAATGAAGTCGATGGACAACATTCTCCAGGGCCTATCTGGAACGGGTAAGGGTTTTAGTAGTCCCCAGGCCTTGGATCTGGAACCCTTGTTTCGGGTGCAAGTTGTACAAGAATCTACAAACCTCCTACAGTCTTCACGTACTCGAGGCCACCAGAAGGTGCGCTGTACCAGGTCAGTGGTCTTGGCAACGCCAAAATGCCCGGCCAGGGCGTGGTCGTGGCAGAGTTCTAATGCGGTTACTCTTAGTTTCTCAGGTACGTAGATTCTGTCTTGGTACCACAATAGTCCATCCTTAACCTGCAATTCCGGCTCGGAGAACTGTCTCTGCCCGGTGGAAGCTTGTTTGATTTGAGTGAACAGGTTCTCCTGTAGAAGAAGGAAATTTCCTGGGGCAAGGATGGTATCAGGCGGAGAAGTCTCCTTGGACTTATGGAACATCCGAGACAGGGCGTCAGGCTTAATATTCTTGGCCCCAGGACGATAAGTAACATGAAAAGAGAACCGGGAGAAGAAGAGTGCCCACCTGGCTTGCCGTGGATTCAATCTTCTCGCGGCTTTCAGGTACTCCAGGTTCTTGTGGTCAGTGAATATTAGGATCGGATGAGCTGCGCCCTCCAACAGGTACCGCCATTCTTCTAGTGCAGACTTGATTGCTAGTAGCTCCCGATCCCCCACGTCGTAGTTCCTCTCTGCTGCAGAAAGCTTGCGGGAGAAGAAGGCTACTGGGTGGAGCAAGGCTTTGACTCCCTGTCTTTGGGACAGTATTGCTCCTACCGCTATTTCGGAGGCGTCTACCTCAAGTACGAATGGTAGTGAGGAGTCTGGGTGTTTCAAGATAGAGGCTGAGGTAAATAGGGCCTTCAGGCGTTCAAAAGCTTCTTGGGCTTCAGGAGACCAGTGAAAACGTGTTCCTTGCTTGGTGAGTTGAGTAATGGGTGCGATAATAGCTGAAAACCCCCTGATGAACTTGCGGTAGAAGTTGGCGAATCCAACGAAACGTTGGATTCCCTTCTTGTCCACCGGTTCTGGCCAGTCCAGGATTGCGGTAATCTTTTGAGGATCCATCTTGATGCCCTCGCTGGAAATGATTAGCCCCAGAAATGATATACTCTCTTGCTCGAACTCGCATTTTTCGGCCTTCGCATACAGGCCATGCTGGCGGAGCCGACCCAACACATTTTTGACATGTCTGCGATGAGAATCAAGGGAGGAAGAAAAAATTAAGATATCATCAAGATAAACAATAACAAAGAGGTCTAGGAAGTCCCGTAGAACATCGTTGATAAAATACTGGAAAGTGGCAGGGGCGTTACACAACCCGAATGGCATTACCAAGTACTCAAAATGTCCATACCGGGTACGGAAGGCGGTCTTCCATTCGTCACCTTCTTTGATACGGATCAAGTTGTAGGCTCCGCGGAGGTCAAGTTTGGTAAAGATGGTGGCAGTTCCTAGTCTCTGAAATAACTCTGGTACCAGGGGGAGAGGGTAGCGATTTTTTACTGTAATTTTATTCAATTCCCGGTAATCCACACAAGGTCGAAGGGTGTGGTCCTTTTTCTCTACAAAAAAGATGCCTGCGCCTGCTGGGGATGTGGAAGGGCGGATGAACCCCTTTTGCAAGTTCTCATCAACATAATTTTTTAAAGCCCCTTGTTCCACCTCCGTTAAAGGGAAGACTCTACCGAACGGAATCTTTGCTCCAGGAAGTAGGTCGATGGGGCGGTAGAGTCTCTGCCTTTTGTTTACTAAATACGTCAAGAAAGTCGTGGTAAACTTCTGGGATGGATTGACGGGTGCCATCTTCGGTGTCAATGCATAGTAACGAGGCCGGCCCAGGAGGTTTATATGAGCCACAGGACTGTTGGCAATAGGAAGAAGGAAAGGCAACTATTCCCGTAGTCCAGTTGATAGTGGGATTGTGGGCTTGTAACCAAGGCATACCAAGGATCAAGGGAAACAACGGGGAAGAGATGATGTCCAGACACAAGCATTCTTGGTGGGTTCCAGAGGTGGTAAAGATGGTAGCGGGTATAGGAGTGGTCTCCTGGGTCACAGGTCCGGACTTAATGACGGAACCATCAGCCAGATGGACACGAAGTCCGTGGGTCTTGGTACGAAGGGGAATTTGGTGTTTAATGGCAAAGGTTGAGTCCATAAAGCAGCTGCATGCTCCGGAATCAATAATGGCGGATACTTGCAAAGTCCTTCCTGGGAGCTGTAATGAAACAGAGAGGGCAAGGTGAGATGTGGTTTTGGCTTGTAGGTTAGTCATGTTAGAAGAAACTGAAAGAAACTTACGAAGCTTCAGGGGACAGGTTCTAACGAAATGTCCGGGGTCCCCGCAGTACAGGCACAGATTATTTATTCGGCGGCGCTGGCGTTCCTCAGGAGCGAGGGATGGACGAAGGAGCCCGAGCTGCATTGGTTCAGGCGTGTCAGATGTGGGAGTTGGAGGTGTAGCAGGAGCCGAGTACAGGTGACTAGGAGCCCGAGGAAGCATCCAGGTTGGGCGGGAGAAGCCAGTGGTCCTCTCAGCCCTCCGTTCCCTCAGACGTCGGTCAATCTGGATGGTTAGATCAATCAACAGGTTGAGTGTCTGTGGTACACCAACTCTAGCTAGCTCGTCCTTCAAGGAATCGGAAAGTCCTAAGCGAAACTGATGGCGGAGGGCGGCATCATTCCAATTGGTATCCGCACTCCACCGCCTGAATTCTGCCACATAGTCCTCCGCTGGTCTGCGTCCTTGTTGAAGGGAACGCAAGGCGGCTTCTGCGGTTACTGAGAGTTGGGGATCTTCGTATAGCTGCGCCAGGGCATCGAAAAAAGCAGCAAGGTTGTTTAGTGATACATCCTTCTGTTCAAAGAGACGGTGGGCCCAGCTCTGACGGTCTCCAGCGAGCAAAGAGACCACAAAGCCCACCTTGGTGGCCTCTAGAGAAAAGGTACGGGGCTGTAGGGCAAAATACAGTTCACACGAATTCCGGAAGGCCCTAAACTTGCTCCGATCCCCGGAAAATCTTTCGGGTGTAGGAACCTTAGGTTCAGGAGGAAGCATGACCACTGTGGGTGAGGAACTTGTTCCGGCTGTGGAAGCAGAGGCGTGGGGCCCCTCTTGGATGGCAGAAGGATTGGAGAGGACCCGCACTTGTTCTTCCAAGCGGGTGTATCCTTGTTGAAGACTCTTGACTGTTTCAGACAAACCTGCCAGGTGCCGACAGAGTTCCTCCATAGGTGAGGCTCCCTGCCCGGGCTCAGACATGGCTGTCTGCTACTGTCACGTACCTGACGGTGACGAGCCCGGATCTGCAGAGGGAGGCCTCTCTTACGGCTTCCACCGGCGGCCCCTGGTACTGAAGACAGGAGGCACGGAGGTAGAAGGGGTACGAGTGCCTGGCAGGATGGATCAAGGTAGAGTAGAGTCTGAAGACTGGGACGGATCCAGGCACCCAGGAAGTATGGCAGGCTGAACCGGAACCAGGAACACAGCAACTGGACTGGAACTGATGAGACTGGCTGGACTGGAACCAGGATACAGCAACTGGACTGGAACCAGGAACAAGCAACTGGACTGGAACTGATGAGGCTGACTGGACTGGAACCAGGACACAGCAACTGGAGAGATTGGTCGGACAAGCCGGGTCGGTAGTATTGGCTGGCGGCAAGGTACTGGAGGATCAGGCAGAAGATTGGTCAAACAAAGCCGGGGGTCAGAGGCAGGCAGGAAACTGGAAGGGTCAAGGTAAGCCGGGTCGGATGCAGGTAAATACACGAATCAGGTCTCTTTGGGTACTACACGCTGTAGAGCAGACAGCAGGGACTTTCTGTCACAGGCATGTTTAAATAGCTCTTCTGGCGCGCTTTGTGGAGCGTGCGCGCGCCCCCGCTAAGCGCGTGCGCGCGCACGTGCTCGCCATCGCGCGCGCGCGTGCCCGCGCGCGTGGACATGCCCGAGATTCGGAATCAGGAAGTCCAGGAATCCTGTAGCTGACAGGATTTCTATGACATCTTGCTATGTAATACAAATAGTTGAATTGCACTGAGACCTGGGGAAAGAGCATAAGTATAGCCGATCAGGCGTGTAGTTAGATAGTCCGGGGTGACTAAGATCATTAACTGCAATTCCATCTGTAAACCCGTATGCAGTACAAAATTTGAGGCTGGCCATGTCGTGTAAATATAACTTTAGCCCAGAAGAAAGTGGGTGGGGAGAAATAAAGGAGGGATATATAGTTCTAGAGAGAGGGGAAAGTAAGGTGGAAAAAAGGGGTAGGATGAGGTGGGAGAGATGGGTCACCCAGAGGTAACATCATCATGGGGAGTTGTCTCCAGGGTGTAGAGGTATATGACAATAT
The DNA here is from genome assembly GCA_029206835.1 of Rana muscosa. NCBI lineage: Eukaryota > Metazoa > Chordata > Amphibia > Anura > Ranidae > Rana > Rana muscosa. The sequence continues at coordinate 1,118,369,997 of CM055117.1, forward strand.
TTAGCCCTGGGTTCCCAGATGAGTTCAAAAACACGGGTTCTGTCTTGTATGATACTTACTATTTTCTCCTGTGCCATAATCCAGGAGATTTTGCACTTCACTGCTGAAATTGGGACTGAGGTTTTTTTCCAATGTGAAGATATAGTGATTTTGGTTCCTAAAAGAATGAAGAAGATCAAAGCTTGTGTATATGTATCTAGTTTCTCCACCCTGAGGTTAAGGAGAGCTATGTCTGGAGTTTGGGGAACCTGTGTATTTGTTACCTTACGTAATAGAGTGAAAGGTTTATTCCACAAGATTTGTATTCGTGGGCAGGTCCACCATATGTGGGACATTGTGCCCATGTGGTGGCAGTCTCTAAAACACAGCAGGGAAGCATCTAGGTAGATTTTGGTGAGGAGATAGGGAACCCTATACCACCTTGAAAGTATTTTGAGGCTAGCCTCAATCAAGGAAATGTTCAATATACCTTTGAATGAGCGCTGGAAGCAGGCATTCCATTATTCTAGATCCCATTCAATATTGAGGTCATTTTCCCATGTTTGGGCATAGGAAGATTTGGACAGAGATACAGCCAAGGAAGAGTAAATGATGGAGATCCCCCCCTCTGATCCCTGATGTTCGAGCACCATGATTCATAAGCTGTGATTGTAGGAGGTTCCGGCTTATTAGGCCAGATCGATTGGAGAAAATGGAGAAATTGTGTATATCCAAACCTTTCTGAAGGATGTTCATTCCTGGGGGAAAGTTAGGATTGTGGAACAAATGTGTTAGAGGGCGTAGGACTGAAATTAGTGAGGGATGTTTGTTCATCTTGTCATACAGGGCCAGTGAGTGTGACAGGGTAGGAGCTAGGATAAGACATCTGAGTTTGGTGGGGGCCTCTCTATTGACACCCAGTCGGGTTTTAAATCTCGTGAGTATGCAATAGAGATCTGGGCAAGTTGAGGTGCTTGTTAGTACCCCCAGATGTTGAGGAAGGTAAGTCCTCCTTGTGTTTTAAGTCTGAACAGGATATTTTTTAGAGCACCTCCTGCCCTAAGGTCCCAAGATGAATTTAAAAATTTTTGATTGGAAATTAAGCAGTTGTGATTTCCTGATTGGGATGGGTCGAGATCTGAATAGGTATAACAGGCGCGGGAGGAGTGTCATTTTGATAGCGTTATTGCGGGCCTAATCATGAGAGGTTATGTTTAGACCATGTAGAGAGGTCTGACGACAGTTTGTGGAACATAGACGGGTAGTTAGAGGGGTATAGTGAGTCTATCTTGGAAGTTAAATTGACGACTAGATACGGGATATGGGAGGAGCACCAGGTAAGTGGGAAGTGGTCCTGTAAACTGTCAAATAAATTTGGGGGAATTGTGATGTTTAATGCTAAGGTCTTTGCTACATTAACCTGAAGACCGAAGCCATTTCCAAATTTGTTTAGCAAGGAGAAAATGTTGGGAGTCGAGATTAGGGGAGGTAACAAACAATGGGAGATCATCTGCGAACAATGGGCATTTGTGCTCCTGGGATCCGCAGAGTACTCCCTTAATGTCAGGGTGGGTTCTAAAGTCTATGGCCAAGGTCTCGATGGCTATAGCAAATGAGGGGAGAGAGCGGGTAACCATGCCTGGTGCCTTTTTCGATGTTGAGGGAATCTGAATAGCAACCCTGGAGTCTCACCAGTGCGCTTGGGTTAGAGTACAGAGAGTGGAGTGTACCCAGAAAGTTGGGGCCAAAGCCCCATCTATCCAGTACATTAAACAGGTAAGGCCATGTGACTGTGTCAAAGGCCTTTTGGAGGTCAATTGACAGCAATAGCCCTCCTGAGGAGGACCACCATCCCATTGGGAGTTGAGTAGGGAGATGATGTCTATGGCCCTTCATATCTGGTCAGGTCCCTGTCTCCCCGGGATAAAGCCTGCTTGGTCCTTATGGACATATTGAGCGATACAGGATGATAGTCTATTAGCTAAAATTTTTGTCAAAATTTTTAGGTTGTTGTTAATTAAAGTGATCGGGCGGTAATTACTAACTACGCTCTGATCCTTACCAGGCTTAGGTAGGACTGAGATATATGCTAAATTTAGGGCCTTATCCAGGGGAAAGCCCGACCTGAGTGAGGTAAAGAATCTGACCATATAGGGAGCTAGTGTATTGGCAATTTTTTGATAATAGCAGGCCGAGAAGCAGTCAGGAGTTGTTTGAGGTGTTTTATCACCTCCATGACTTCCAATTCAGTTATCGGTTTGTTCATAAGGTCAGATTGTTTCGCTGACAATTTTGGGAGGGCTATGTTGTTGAGGAAGCCATCAAGGTGAGATTGTGTGCTAGGTTTCTTATCTCTGTACAGCTCTGTATAAAAATCATGGAAGAATTCCATGATGCGTTGTGGGTTTTGTGTCAGGTCTCCTATCCGGGTGCGTATTTTGGGGTAAGCTTGGGATCGGGGTTTGGGAGAAAGTTTGGCTGCTAATTTGGCACCGTTCTTGCCCTTCTGGGAGTAGAACCAGGCTCCTGACCATCTGAGGTATTTTTCCGCTTTTGTGGTTAGGTATAGGTTTAGGGCTGTCTGGGCCGATTCAAGATGATCTAAGGACTCTCTAGTAGGTTTGCGTTTATGGGTTTTGCTCAAAGATTGGAACTCTGTAGTGAGTTTGTTAATGGTTGCCCTGCATTCCTGTATGAGTCTAGAAGTGGTTTGTATAATCTTCCCTCTTGTTACCACCTTATGGGCGGTCCACAAGGTTTCTGGAGATATGGAATCCTTGTTGTTTAGTTGGAAGAATCCCTGAATGTCCTTGCGAGGATTGTGCATTGAACTGGATCACTTAAAAGAGCTTCATTGAGGCACCATGTGAATATTTTATTGGGGTTGGGTGTTTGTTGTAGGTATAAAAGGACCAGAGAGTGGTCAGTTAGGGGTGTGTCCCTAATGATAGCTTTTGTGGTAATTGGTATGTCATAGGATTGAAGAAATATGTGGTCTATCCTAGTGTAGATTTTGTGTGGAGCAGAGTAGTGGGTGTAGTCTTTAGACCGGGGATTAAGTTCTCTCCAGATGTCAATAAGGCCCAAGGAACATAGCGTGGAGGCTATTTTAGTGCTCTGTTTTGAGAGTTTTTCATCCGAGGGAGACCATTTCCCGACTTGTTCAGTGAGTGGTCAAATGCAAGATTTGTGTCTCCTCCCAATATTATCTTCCCCTCTAAACGTGGGCCAAGTAGAGACATCATTGAGGAGAAGAAGTCTGCTTGGCCTTCATTTGGAGTGTAATAGGAAACAAACGAGTAAGTTGTGCCGTCAATGGATCCTTTTACTAATAGGCATGTACCCGCCGGGTCTCTGATGGTGTCCAAATGGGAGAATTTAAGGTTTTTAAAAAAGCATATGGCTACACTTTTTGTTTTGTTCCCTGCATTAGAAAGATAGAACTGGGGATAGTTGCTATGTAAGAAGGAGGGATTATAGGTGGAGGGGAAATGTATTTCTTGTAGTAGAAGAATATCAATCTTTTGTGAGTGATAGTGTCTGAATAGTTTCCGTCTTTTAACTGGGGAATTAATCCCTTGAATGTTGTAGGTGGCTACACAAAGGGGGGTAGATGTGGTGCTCTCAGCATGCATGGATCAGAGGATGGGATAAACGCATCAACCATAAGGAACTTACCCTGACCCATGGAGGTGGGTGTAGGTTCCTAGCATCTCCTGTCCGAGGCTTCCGAAAAAAGGTGGAGACTAGGATCTGGATGCGGAAGAAAATAGGTAGTAAAAAGGAAAAATGTATGAGTGTGGTGGGAGCGAGAACACTTGCTTGGGAGTTTCTGCCTGCCCCTCATGAGTATTCAGGGGAGGGGAGGGAGAAACCCACAGCAGGTTAATCAGCTAAGATTTCACAGGTAAGGTTAGGTAAACTTTGAAGTCTCTGAGAACCTGGAAGGAAAAATATTACCGTCCCTCTTTGAAGAGCAGTAACTTTAGTTAGGAATATTCAGGGGGTCCGGGAGAGTCTTGGTTGGAGTGCAGAACAAGTGACAACTGTCCAGGACTATTGTAGTGGTTAACCTGCTCAATTGTCATAGAAGAAATAAATGAAATGGGCCAAGACAGAATTGACTCTTGGTGGAAAAAAGACTGGATGATCAAACTTTCCAGAGCTTGGTGGGCGAAAACCTGAGAGGTGATGAAGAGTTCTGTAAGGTCCTCTTTGGGGGGGGGGGGTGGCCATCCTTAGATCTCTTTGCTTTTTGTTTTTGCCACATAGGCTTGTGGATGGAGGCCTTTTTGATGAAATTGGGCCTCTGGGATCTAAGGAGGGTGCTGGTGTCTGGGAAATGTGGCCCAGTTGCAGAAGCAGACGTTCTTCATCAGCAAAGGTTGAGAAACCATAGGATTTTTTTTCTAGTGAGCAAAATTTAAGCGGAGAGGGAAGGACCAATGATAGGTTGATAGATTTTTGTGTCAGCACCTGGAGAAGAGTTTTTAAGGATCTTCTTTTTTGTATTGTGTAAGGTGACAAGTCCGCAAATTTTGAATGGGATGACCTTGTATAGTAAGGTTTTCCATTTCCCGAGCTCACCGCATCACTTCTTCTTTCACCTTGTAAAAATTTGGTTTTACCACAATGTCTCTGGGTAAGCCATCTTGACGTGGGGGCTGAAGGGCCCTATGGGTGCGATCCATTTCCAGGCAATGATCAGGGATGTCTGGAGTTAAAAACATTTTAACGAACATGCGGACAATCTTGTCAGTCTCTTTAAAGAATTCAGGGAGACCTCTGAGTCTAAAATTATACCTGCGGGATCTATTTTCAAGATCATCCAGTTTTGAAAATGCAATGTCCAGTTGTTCATGCAGGTCTTGAATCCCGTCAGTATTCTGATTAGCTTTGACAATGGTTTGGTCATTTTTGGCTTTGATCGCCTCTATTCTGGCTCCTAAGTGGTGCAGGTCTGCTTAGATTGTGGATGTGATCTGTGCTGCAGTTTGGGCCAATCCTCTGGTGAGCATTTTAGAAAATGTCTCTATTAACGATGATAGGTCAGTAGGGGTATTAGGGAATGGTTTGTTGTGTCCCCCGAGGTGCTCTGGCGTGTTTGTCATGTCCTCCATAGGGGTAAGGAGAAAGCCATCTAGAGTTCTTCCCAGCTACAATTCTGTGGAGGCCGGTGACAATAGGGGGTTCATCTGAGTACTCACTGCATGATGATATGGCCCCTCTGAGCGGGCATCCAGGCTCTCCTGATCTGCTATGGATTCCTCTGGATTAGAATCGGTTGCTAGGCCAGTGAGATTGGGCCTATCCGGTGTTTGCTGAGTCCAGTATGGAGACAGTTGTTCCTCTGGACCTGGGAAAATTCCTGTGATCTGCAACTAAGGTACCTGAGTCCTCCCCATCTCTTCCTACCCCTCTGTTGGAACTTTATTCAATAAAACCCTTGAAAGAGACTTTGTGTTGGTGCAAATTTCTTCTGGACACTTCTTCAAGGAGAACCCCTGAGACGAGCATACGGAACAGCGAGGTAACGGCCGGCCCAAATTTAAACCAGCAGCTCCTACGGGGATAGTGCTACAAAACAATAGTAGAACAATGAATGGTTGTTAAGCATCACTGCGCTACCCAAAAAACCAGTAGCAGCCAGTACTAGATTCCTACAAAAATTGTGTAAATATATGAGATACAAAAAATGCAGTGATAAATATATCTAAGCAGCAAATATAATGACATATCTGCATAACAAAGTGCACAGTGCAAAATAAAACAAATGTAAATGGCATGACATCATCTAATCTATATTAAATACCGTATTTATCGGCGTATAACACGCACCTTAACTTTAAAGCCCTGTACACACGATCGGTTTTACAGATGAAAACAGTCCGATGGACTTTTTTCATCGGACAAACCGATTGTGTATGGGACCCATCGGTCTTTTTTCCATCGGTTTTAAAAAATAGAACATGTTTTAAATTTTTCCGATGGTTCAAAAACCAATAGCAAATTCCGATCGTCTATGGGCAAGTCCATCGGATAAAAAACCCACGCATGCTCAGAATCAAGTCGACGCATGGTCAGAAGCATTGAACTTCATTTTTCTCAGCTCATCGGAGTGTTTTACGTCACCGCGTTTGGAACGGTCGGTTTTTTGACTGATGATGTGTAGGCAAGACTGAGGGTCCCCTTTGTTAAAGTGGTCTTCTAGATTCCGATAAGCCCCCTGCCCACAGACCCCCACAACCACGGGGCAAGGGTTGTGGGGATAAGGCCCTTGTCCCCATCAACATGGGGACATCCTCCCCATGTTGAGGGCATGTGGCCTGGTACGGTTCAGGAGGGGGGGGCGCTCTCTCATACCCCCCTCTTTTTCTGCGGCCTGCCAGGTTGCGTGCTCGGATAAAGGGTCTGATATGGATTTTTGGGGGAAACTCCACGCCATTTTTTTTTTAAATTTGGGGTGGAGTTCCCCTTAAAATCCATACCAGACCTGAAGGGCCTGGTATGGATATTTGGGGGAACCGCACGCATTTTTTTTTTAAATTTGCGGCGGGGTTCCCCTTAATATCCATTCCAGACCTGAAGGGCCTGGTAATTGAATTTGGGGGGACCCCTACGCATTTTTTTTTTTTAATCAATTACTTTTCTCTGTATTGCCGACAATTCATTATAGCCGCGAGTGAGTTTTAAATGACTTTTTTTCCTTCAGAAATGACATTTTGTGCAGGGACAGTTCTAAGCATGGGAAACATGCGCAACTTTACAGGCATACTATAGACACCCCCCAGGTACGAAAATTAAAGGAATATTTCACTTTTATTGTTTCACTTTAAGCATTATTAAAATCACTGCTCCCGAAAAAACGGCCGCTTTTAAAACTTTTTTTTGCATTGATACATGTCCCCTGGGGCAGGACCCGGGTCCCCAAACACTTTTTAGGACAATAACTTGCATATTAGCTTTTATAATTAGCACTTTTGATTTCGAAAGTTCGAGTCCATTGTATTTAATAGGGTTCTGTCTGTTCGCAGGTTCAGGTGTGAACCGAACAGGGGGGTGTTCAGCTCATCCCTAGCTATGACCTGCAATACATGATACAGATCTTCCTTTTCCCCATTTTGGTTTCAATATAGTCTTCACTGGTTGTTATGTGAAGTGATGATGCCACATATGTACCTAACTTGTAATCTGTGTTATGTACTTCAAATCTCTACTGTGTTCCTTCTTGTTTACTCATGTAGCACCCTCTACTGTAGGTAGGTGCTAGCGTTGGATTTAGGCAGGCCTAGCCTCAGGCTAGGCCTGCTTGTTTTGATCTGGGGGCAGGGAGTGGTTAGCGTAGCAGTGGGTGTGACCACCTGTGCTTCAGTACTTGGGCGCCTCCCCTGATTTCAGTGGAATGTTCTGGAAGAGGGCCAGGGCTGGAGTGGCAGGCAGCTCTTGTGAGGAGCCCTGACCAATCCCCACTTGGAATTGGCAGGGGCGGGCCTCCCATATAAGCTGAGGTAACAGCTCACTAGGGAGGAGTTGTTGGCTGGGTGAAGTAAAGAATGGAGTCCTAGATACCAGAGCCGGAGGCCATCCCCATTTGGGGGGGTGCCGAATGCAGAGGAGCCCGGGAGAGCTGGGAGGGAGCCTCGACCTTATACGGTCATAGAAGGGGTCTCCTGGAACAGAGAGGCTGGAGAAGCTATTGTAATGGATGTCCGATTAAGGTTCTCTACCATGGACTCGGGGCAGGTGAAGGTCGGTGAGTGTGACACAGTGGATGTTCTGGAAGAGGCACGCCAGGGGAGCTGGGTGCAAGGCTAGAGGAGAGACTGTGGGAATCCTGTCAAGTCGCTGCGGCCTATGGGCGCAGGATTTGCAGGCCAGACTAGCTGGGATCAGTAGTCCACCAAGTTATTGCTGCCCATTTACTAGGCCTCCGGGGAGGGGTACTGCAGGCCTCTGGCCTAGTAGCTGTGCAGCCAACAACCACCAAACTAAATACAGCCAGCAAGCTGGGATTATTCAGTGTGATCCCCTTGTGTCACTATGAAGATGATGGAACAAAGAGAGACTAACAGTTTATAGTGGAAGTATGTTCAGGAAGGAGAAATGTCCTGGGAGCAATAGTCTGCAGGAGCTGCGCAGAGGTGGGGCAATAGTCTGCATTGGTGATGCAGGTAAAGAGACTATAAATGTTAGGGTGCATCAATTGTTCATGGCTCAATCTATTTTTGTTCTAATTCCTAAATCATCTTGTTCTATGGGCATACCATACCCTTTCCCCCATTCAAGTTATGACTGTTCATTGTCTCTGAGGTGATAGATGAAGGTCTGGCAACTGGGTGATATGGTGGATGTTAGTAACTAGTAGCAACCATCCTCTACATTTGGAGATCCCACCGAGATCCGCCTTCACGGTTAACCTGCTGGCCGTCGCCCCTAGCAACCGTCAAAGCCAGGGGAGACTTTGCCTGTTTTGCCGAGTTTGGGGTATAAAAAGAAAAGGTTTTACCAAGTGCCATTGCCCCTAGTAATGGAATGCAACGAGGGGGTGTCTATGACGGGATGTTGCACGGTCAGTCCCATACAGTAGGATGTTACAAGGAGAGACTTTACTGTGTCAATGGTGATCGCTGTATAGTTTTCCTGCCTTCAGTTTCCAGCCTCTGTGACGCAGCTTCTAAAGCTAACATGCCTGGACAGAGCCTGCAATTCATCAGCACCTGCCACCAGGTGTCACTACAGCGCACACTGCCTGAAGCCTGCTTACAGTTCCTCGCACGCTGAACCAACGAGCCTGTGGGTGGAGTTACGCCCCAGCGGAGGACAGTGAAGGAGACCAGCGTGCTGCGCACTACACAAGGCTGCTGAAGATGGTGGAGGGTGGTCAAAGGATGCCCGCTGTGCAGTGGTTACCTGAAATGCAGGATCGGGTGCTGGTCGATACCGGCATCTGGTTGGAACTCTCGGGAGGACTCGCCTTGGGGGTGATAGGAGTGGAGCGGTTGTGCATGCTGTGTCCCAGGTGCCACATCCCGACGGCTGGAGTCAACTCCTGGGCCCGGTGCGGTCATTGTTGGGAGCCACTAACCTAGCCTAGTGCCGGTGCAGCAGGAATCCAGGTACTATTCTGCCAACCTGCTCACAGGACTATGTATGCCACAGCTGCAGGAGGCTCGGAGGGCCAGAGAGGGACAGGTATCACCTGCCAAAGATGGAGGAGAAGAGCTGCCATCAGGCGTGTCCACCCCAGAGGTCCCGGACATACAGGGAGTGGAGGATGCTGCAGAGACCTGTGGCCTGGCCAGGGGCCCCGAGGTTGCAGGAGTCAGTGTGCAGCCTCCGGTTGATCTCCCTGAAGAGCCGGCCTTAAATAAGTCCCTTGCTGTGCTCATCCGGAAGGAGCCCATGCTATTGGAGGAGGGAGAACCACCATGTGAGCTGGATGAGGTGAGCGAGGGCCGGGTCATTGACTGGGGTTCGCCCAGAGTACTGGACAGATTCTGGTCTGTGGAGCACCTATTCTCCTAGTCTTCCCGGGAAGAAGGCTCCAGTGAGGAGGAGTGGAAGACAGGAGATTCCTCCTCGACAGAAACTACGTCAGAGGCAGTGGTGGAGCCCCAACCCCCAGTATGGACCCTATTTCAGACCAGCAGACTTTTCGTCAGTCAGCCTTCCTCTACCCAAGCCATTGCACGGACATACAGGCAATGGGTCATCAAGGCCCCAGATGCCTGTGTCCTGCCTGGCAGGGGGAAACCCAAATAACTGCCCAGGCTCTCTCGTTTCCCGCAGGAGGTTCAACGGAGGGTGGCCTTTGAGTGGGGCTTAGACTACCCTTATGTCCCATCCCAAACCATGGACGTCATTGAGGACTCCCCGGGGGGAGTGGGAGGATGACCTGGTTTGGGACTATTTGCACGTGCCCAAGCCCTTGCAGGTGCCAGAGGGTGAGGTCTGGGTCCGGTTTAAGGACATTCGGGAGGAATGGAAGCTTGGCCATGCAACCCATAGAGACAGAGTACTGAGCGGCCACCAGGACTGCTGGAAGAGAGGCAGGGCTTGGGTGGTTTTCTCCAAAGACAAACCTATGCAGAGGATAGTGACTGCCCGCCACCCAGGGTGCCTGATGGAGAGTATCATGGACACTAGGGTCTACTGTCTCTGCCAAACCTCTTGCTACCTACCCTTCAGGAGGGGCCCCTCAATCCAGGAGCAACATAGAGGTTTTCTTTTCCACTGGCATGTATGTCTGGCTGTGCTCTCCAGGAGGTCCCCTTAGATCCCTCCTGCATGAGTGACAGCGGGTAGGGAAAAACATGCCAAAATGTGTAAATTTGTGAAGAAATTTGTTTTCTTCTGTCACCACAGAGAGGATTGTAACTCTCTCTTAATGGTGAGGGATGTGTATAGTTAGTGTGAATAGTTAGGTTGTATCTTTGTCTGAGATGGGACGGCTGTCCATCTTCACCGCGGGAACAGATGAAGACCTGTGATAGGCAGAGAATTCCTCCTAAGGGATTGTATGTATAACTGTATAGTTGTATGTATAACTAGCTGCAGGGACCTGTAGTTAGGATGTGTATAAAATGTGCAATGTAAATATATGACCAGATTGTATATATTCTATTTTTGTACTTTTATACAAAACCCCAGTCCAAGTTTTATCCCTTCCCCCATCCAGCCTAAATTATGGAATGCCCTTTACTCCTGGGCCCAGGAGCTATTTTTGAAAATTGTATTTTTCGTTTGGTGGGGGGTGGATGTAACACCCTCTACCATAGGTAGGTGTAGAGGTATAGCATTTGAGGTTCTGTCAGAGCAGGTAAATTTAAGCAGGCCTAATGCTGTGAGCTAGGCCTGTTTGTTTTTGATCTGGGGGCAGGGAGTGGTTACTGTAGCAGTGGGTGTGACTGACATATGCTTCAGCTCTTGGGCACCTTCCCTGCTTTCAGTGAGAATGTTCTGAATTAGGGGCAGGGCTGAGAAGTGGAGTGGCATGGAGTACATGTGAGGAGCCCTGACCAATCCCCAACTAGGATTGGCAGGGGGCAGGCCTCCTACATATACCCCCAGTCAGCCTGCTGGGGAGGAGTTGTCGGCTGGGTGAATTGAAAGATAGAGTGCTAGACTGCATGCTGGAGAACCACCCCCATATGGGGGGGAGTGGACCCGGCAGAAGAGCTCAGAAGCTGGGAGGGAGCCTCTCCTTACACGGTCATGGCGAGGTGTCCTGGCACAGGAGCTGGAGGAGCAGTTGGTCCACACGGTCCGGGTAAATCTTTCAAGAGGGACTCAGGACAGGAGTCGGTGAGTGAAGCACACTGGGGAGATCTGGAATAGGCATGCCAGGGGACCTGGGTGCAGAGCCAGAGGAGAGACTGTGGGGTTTTGTGTCAAATCGCTGCAGTCTGAGGACTCAGGATTTGCAAGTCTGGCTTTTTTGAAAAAGTAGTTGATCGTCAAGTATTAGAAAAAGTAAATGTTGGGGCGGAGGCGGCGGCCGGAGCAGATGGTGTGGTGAGAGGAGAGCTCCGTCACATCAGGAGGAATACAGGAACTAACAGCGGCTTTTGAGGCATTAAAACCCATCCATCCGGAGGGCGGAATACAGGGGGAAATCGGCTGGCACTATGGCTAAAAGAAAGGAAAGAGAGGGGCCCAGGAAACTGACTGATTTCTTCCCCCCCATGGCAAGCCGGAATATCCAAGATGGCGCCGCCGCGGGAATGTCGGCTACACAGCACCATGAGGGGGAGAACAGCGCGGCCCTCACTGTGCAGAGTGAATCGCATGACAGCAATCACTTTCAGCTCCCCTATCCTTCCCCATCCAATAGCCCCATCAAACAGAAAAGGAGGGTCAGCACTCCGGGAGAAGAGGGCACTGAGCAGGGGGAGGGGGTCAATGATGTGGAGCAGGCTGACTCCTATACCCAGAAGCTGGACGCTATGCCTGTATCTGGCCAGCCCATGACTGATGTGCTAATGAAAGAAATGATCCTGACACTGAGAGGGGCCATAGAGCAAGACATAGTTCACCTCTCCCACTCCACACACAAAGAACTGAATGCTATGGGAGACAGGATCATGTATGTAGAAACTAAGATGGGGGATTTCTCTGCAGCCCACAACGAGCTGGTGGATGCTCATGTTGACCTAGAAGATGAACTCAAAGCCCTCCGACTAAAAGTCTCAGATCTCGAAGACCACGCACGCAGGAACAATGTGAAGTTCAGGGGTATCCCTGAAACAATTAAACCTGCCGAGCTGAGCACATTTCTTCAACAACTGATGAAAAAAGCTATCCCCTCTCTCACTGCGTCGGATGTCATTATAGACAGAGCCCACAGGCTGCACAAACCACAACATCTCCCCGAGAAGATCCCCAGGGATGTTATAGCCAGAATTCATTTCTTTCATGTTAAAGATCAACTTATGAGATTCTCCAGGCAAAACAGCTCCCTCCCAGACCCATATGCTGGGATCACAATATACGCTGACCTATCACAGGCTACCATGAAAGCCAGAAATAATCTGATTCCTGTTACTAAAATGCTGAGGAACCACAAGATTCTCTATAGATGGGGCTTTCCGGCGAAAATTATTTTGGAGAAAAAAAACGAATGGTTTACCATCTCTTCTTTGGAAAAAGGTCTGGAACTACTCCGCAAATGGGGACTTCTTCCCCAGGAAGGCTACCCAGAATCTATGGATCAGACACCACCCAGATCAAGCTCCAACGCTTATCGCAGTGCCAGGAACAATCGTGAAAAATAGTCACACCTAAGCTACTCCAGAAATATTTCTGTTATGTTGAACTTCCTATTTTCCCCCTGAATCCATCTGTACCTCATCTGCCTTATGATACTGACGACTGTATCTCCTGATGTTTGACTGACAAGGTAAACACCTTAATGACTTTACCCCATTACTGCTTTTGGGAATATCCCAAATCCATCCTGTTGATGATGACAGATCTATGTTTTGGTTTCCTGACCATTAACGTTGCGATGGTCACTTGTTGTTCTATCTTTTGGACACCCCAGATTGCTGCTGTTAAATCCAATTCACAATCTCTCACTGCTAAGAATGTAAATCTGTGCTCCAGTCTTTTCCCATTTTGCGCCACTAGATTAAGGTGACCAGATTTTTACAGGGAAATCCGGGGACATATTTTTTTTTTTATTAGTAATGGCGGCAATCAGCGACTCTCGTTGCCGCCCGCCTCACAGCCTATCAAGTCTCACTCTCCGAGCCCCCCGGCTACTACTGGGTGGGGAGCGGAGGAAGATCACTCCATCAGGGAAGGCAAGGAGATAAGCAGGCAGGCGGCTGACCGGGCCTTGAGCCAAGGCAGAAGAACGTGCAAGCGGAAATGGATGGGCACCCGAAACTGAAGAAATATTCCCTCCACTCCGACCAGCACATGATCATCAGAAAGAGGCACAGATAATGGAAAATACACCCCCCTAAGCTAGTAAGAGCGGCGGAGTGGGGGTGTGTAATTCAGAATTATTATTTTTTTATTCTGCACTGACTGTCTTTGAAATTGCCCCAGCTCCTGTTCAAATCCAATCCGGGGACAAAACCGGGGACAGACTTGGTCCGGGGACAGTGTCCTCAATCCGGGGACTGTCCCCGGAAACTGGGGATGTCTGGTCACCCTACACTAGATGTCACGAAGCACCACAAATGAATATAATGTCACTTAAACTGTTATCTATCAATGCTAAAGGTCTCAATATCCCTTCTAAACGCAGATCCCTATGGAAAACTGCCCTGGACAACGACTGTGACGTAGTATGTGTGCAAGAGACTCACTTTTTGGATCACAATACCCCAAAATGCTCCCATAAGAAATTTCAACATGTCTTTATGGCAAATAACAATAGCAAAACGAATGGGGTGTTAATTGCTATTAACCACTTGACCACTGGGCACTTAAATACCCTTAATAACCAGACCAATTTTCAGCTTTCGGTGCTCTCACATTTTGAATGACAATTACTCAGTCATACAACACTGTACCCATATGAATTTTTTGTCCCTTTTTTAACACAAATAGAGCTTTCTTTTGGCGGTATTTAATCACCGTTGGGTTTTTTATTTTTTGCGCTATAAGAGAAAAAAGACTGAAAATTCTGTAAAAAAATGATTTTTTTTTTGTTTCTGTTATAAAATTTTGCAAATTACTATTTTTTCTTCATAAATTTTGGCCAAAATTTATACTGCTACATATCTTTGGTAAAAATAAGTACAAATCGGTGCATATTATTTGGTCTTTGTGAAAGTTATAGAGTCCACAAGCTATGGTGCCAATGTCTGAAAATTGATCACACCTGAAGTACTGACGGCCTATCTCATTTCTTGAGACCCTAACATGCCAGAAAAGTACAAATACCCCCCAAATGACCCCTTTTTGGAAAGAAGACATTCCAAGGTATTCAGAAAAGGGCATTGTGAGTTTTTTGAAGTTGTAATTTTTTCCCACAATTCTTTGCAAAATCAAGATTTTTTTTTCTCTTTTTTTTTTCCTCAAAATTGTCATATTAGCAGGTTATTTCTCACACACAGCATATGCATTCCACAAATTACACCCCAAAACACATTCTGCTATTACTCCCGAGTATGGCGATACCACATGTGTGAGACTTTTACACAGCGTGGCCACATACAGAGGCCCAACATGCAGGGAGCACCTTCAGGCGTTCTGGAGCACCCAGGCCAATTCTGACATTTCTCTCCTACATGTAAAAATCATCATTTGTTTGCTAGAAAATTACACAGAACCCCAAAACATTATATATGTTTTTTTAGCAAAGACCTTAGAGAATATAATGGTGGTTGTTGCAACTTTTTATCTCGCAGGATATTTGCGCAGCAATTTTTTTAACGCGTTTTTTACGAAAAAAAAAATGTTTTGTGCTTAAAAAAAAATAAAAAAACAGTAAAGTTAGCCCAATGTTTTTGCATAATGTGAAAGATGAAGTTACGCCGAGTAAATAGATACCTAACATGTCACCCTTAAAAATTGCACACACTCGTGGAATGGCGCCAAACTTCGCTACTTAAAAATCCCCATAGGCGACGCTTTAAATATTTTTACTGGTTACATGTTTTGAGTTACAGAGGAGGTCTAGGGCCAAAATGATTGCTCTCGCTCTAACGTTCGCAGCGATACCTCACATGTGTGGTTTAAAAACCGTTTTCATATGTGGGCGGGGCTTACGTATGCGTTCGCTTCTGTATGCGAGCTCACGGAGACAGGGGCGCTTTAAAAAAAAAAAAAAAAATTATTGTTCATTTTACTTTATTTATTTTAGTTTGACATGTTTTTCCGGCCCAAAATTTTTTTTGATCACTTTTATACCTATTACAAGGAACGTAAACATCCCTTGTAATAGGAATATGGCATGACAGGTCCTCTTTACAGTGAGATATGGGGGGTCAATAAGACCCCACATCTCACCTCTAGGCCTGAAAAAAAAAACAAAAGAAAAAAAAACAATCCTGGCTTTGATCGTAGCGGTGAGTCGGTAGAAGCACCGGAGGGCGGCGGGGGGGGACATCCCCTCTCACCTCCCGTAAGAATGATCGAGCGGCGGAACAGCCGCTATGATCATTCTTATGGTGTAGGGAATCGCCCGCTGAAAAAGCTAATATCTGAATGATGCCTGTAGCTGCTCCCATCATTCAGATATCCCCGCACAAAGTCAAGGACGTCATATGACGGCCGGCGGGCGGGAAGTGGTTATTGCGGAGTATTGCCGGGCATTGCGGAGTATTGCGGAGTATGGCAGGGTATTGCGGAGTATGGCAGGGTATTGCACGGGGTATTGCACAGGGTATTGCAGAGTATTGTGCAGGGTATTGCAGAGTATTGCGCAGGGTGTATTGTGCAGGGTATTGCAGAGTATTTTGCAGAGTATTGCGCAGAGTATTTTGCAGAGTATTGCGCAGGGTATTGCGCAGGGTATCGCAGGGTATTGTGCAGAGTATTGCGCAGGGTATTGCAGAGTATTGCGCAGGGTATTGCGGAGTATTGCGCAGGGTATTGCAGAGTATTTTGCAGAGTATTGTGCAGGGTATTGCAGGGTATTGCAGAGTATTGCGCAGGGTATTGCAGAGTATTGTGCAGGGTATTGCAAAGTATTGCGCATGGTATTTTGCAGGGTATTGCAGAGTATTGCGCAGGGTATTGCAGAGTATTGTGCAGGGTATTGCAGAGTATTGTGCAGGGTATTGCAGAGTATTGCAGAGTATTGTGCAGGGTATCGCAGAGTATTGCGCAGGGTATTGCAGAGTATTTTGCAGAGTATTGCGCAGGGTATTGCAGAGTATTGCACAGAGTATTGCACAGGGTATTGCAGAGAATTGCGCAGGGTATTGCAGAGTATTGCGCAGGACATTGCAGAGTATTGCGCAGGACATTGCAGAGTATTGCGCAGGGCATTGCAGAGTATTGCAGAGTATTTTGCAGAGTATTGCGCAGGGTATTGCAGAGTATTGCGCAGGGTATTGCAGAGTATTGCACCAGGGTATTGCAGAGTATTGCACCAGGGTATTGCAGAGTATTTTGCAGAGTATTGCACAAGGTATTTTGCAGAGTATTGGCAGGGTATTTTGCAGAGTATTGGCAGGGTATTGCACCAGGGATGGCTGAGCAGGGATGGATGGATGGATGGATCTGTGACTGCAATTGTCACAGATCCAGCCCACAGTGCTGCTGCTGCCATCCGCTCCCTCCCCTCTTCTCTCACACTGTACTGATCGGTACAGAGAGGGGAGAGAGGAACCGGCGTCATCACATGACGCCGGTCTGTTTACAAGTGATTGCTCCGTCATTTGACGGAGCGATCACGTGGTAAACGGCCGCTATCAGCGGCGATTTACCGCGATTCGTGATCTGCCGGGTCCTCTGGACCCGGCGGTCACGGAGTTTCCCGTGTGCGCGCCCCAGGGGGCGCGCGGGAGCTCGATTCTGGGAGGACGTTATATAACGTCCTCCCAGAGTTAAGCAACCACCTTGTCGACGTTATTTGTCGGCAGGTGGTTGCTAAGTGGTTAAAGACTCTGTATCTTTTAAGCTTCTAGATGAACAATGCGATAGAAATGGTAGGTATATTATACTTGTGTCCAAAATCAATAATGAACTGTATACACTGGTTAATATGTATGCTCCTAACAAAAGCCCAATGAAATTTATTCGCAAAATTATACGGAAAGCCAAAGCACTGAAAAGAGGCAACTTAGTAATATGTGGAGACTTTAATGTCATCATGAATGATATGCTTGACTCCTCCTCTGAGGGGCGGAGACAAAGACCATCCCTGGGTAATTTCTGCCTAGGGGAAGAACTCTATGACCCATGGCGCTGTCTCCGATCCACAGAGAGGGACTACACCTTCTACTCACCGGTGCACAAAAGCTATTCTAGGATTGATTTCTTCCTGACGGACAAATAAACCTTACAAAAAGTAACTAAGGCAGACATCCATTCTATCACCTGGTCAGAACATGCCCCCATCACCATTGATATAAATTCTGCTGATAAAACTAATGCAGCGCCCCTATGGCGTAACAACACCTACCTACTCTCCCAGCCCCTTTTTAAAGAGGAAATTCACAAGAAAAGTAAATGTTCCTGCGCTTAGGAATAGAGCTGCAGCCCCCCTAGTGAGATCCGACAAGAGGATCCTAAATGAAATATGGAATTGCTGTGGGGTTTGGCGCTGCTCACTTCTCAGGTGTGACCCAGAGGGTTCAATCAAAACTTATAGTTATCCCAAAAAGTTTTTTTTATATTTGAACAGATGAGAAAAGAACTAATTGGACACTGCCCCTAAGGCTAGTGGGTCCCGCTTGATATACAGGTAAACTTGTGACAGAGCAAAAATGTATGTAAAGTAAGATAAATGAAAGGAAAGTCAAATTCCCATCATTACCAAGGCCACCATAGGCCTAAAGCTATAGTAGGAGGGTAAAAAACCCTTGTGTTGCTACATAAACAATATCAGCAGGCTAAGTGCTTGTATTAGTGCCAAAAAAGTGTTAAATAATAATAATAAAAAAAAAAATAGCTGATATATACTATGATTCGTCCAGGTTATATATGAAACATAAGCCACAGTGTGTGGTCAGTATGCATATAACAATATTGAAAGTGATTATAAAGTGACAGATAATATAAAAAGTAATAATATAAAAAATCAAATAAATGTTTTAACAGTATATAAAGTCCACTTTCGAGGGTGTGAAAAATATATATATATATTATTGAAGTCATTTCAATGTCCACAGTGAAATTTAATGGGTGCCAGCAAATCTTCCAGTGACTTTATGGGTGCTCCCCCACAAGGGTCCCTACTCACCAGCTCCTCGCACCCCTACAGGGGTAGACAGCATATACGGCTGAATCCAGATGGGGTCTGTTTGTGGATCACACGATTTCCCAACTAGATGTTTCCAGGATGAAATATATGGCAGCAGCAAGCTTCCAGTCTCCATGACTCCTCACATCCCAGGAAAGTTTGTTTGACTAGCAGCGGGTTATCCAGTGACCTCAGTAACAAAAGTAATAGGCTCCCATAGTGCAGTAAAAACGGGTGATTTGTTTAAAATAAAATTTAAGGTAGCAAGCCTCCAAAGGTGTAATAAATTGTACAAACACAACACCGCGGTAACCGTATTAGCCGCAGTCGCAGCGTGCGCCTCAGCTGCGTTCCAGCTTCAGGTACCCGGATGGAAACAGCGTGATGTGCGTGATCGTCAAGTATGCTTCATTACCTAAATGTTTCTGGGCCGTCAAGAAGGAGTACTGTAGGCCCCTAATATCCATATCAGACCTGAAGAGCCTGGTAATGGACTGGGGAGGGGAAACCCGCACCGTTTTTTTAAATTACAGCCGCGGGCAGTTTTAAATATTTTTTTTCCTTTAGAAATATCATTTTGCTGCTCTCATTTAATACACTATGTACGGCCATTATGTAAGTAGCCTTACATAGTGTGGGGCGTGGACTTAGCCGCCTGAGCCATGATTGGCCAAAAGCACCTTTTCTTTGGCCAATTATGGCTCTCTCAGCAGAGCTTACTGTGATTGGCCAAAGCATGCAGGTCAGGTGCATGCTTTGGCCAATCATAGGACGCCAATGCACTGCGACCTCGCAGTGCATTATGGGGCATTCGGTGGTGCTCATATTTGCCGCGAACGCCCAGAAATGTTCGGTATTCGCCGAACGGGCGAACACCCAAAACATGGGGCTCATCCCTACTAACAACCTTCTAAATAGGCATGGTGAGCTTGATTCACCTAGATTGCACTCTTATTCAAGCCATTAAAAATCTTAAGTAAAGTGGTGGGACCCAGTGGGCTGTATGGACAATGGTCACTTAATTTGCCCAAGATACAATGTTCTGTACCAGAAATATTCAAGTGTCTGTGAATTCTGATCTGCACTCAGTAAAGAAAAGTAATGCTAAAAATATTCCACCAAGACTGTACTAAGCCATCTATTGAACACACGTGTTACACTCATAGTATATTGAAGCGATCACTTACCTGTGTATACCCATACATACTAAGTAACTGGGCCAGGGCATAATTTGTATGGAAAGAACTGTCACCAATAAAACCAGCCAATTCTCCACGTCCCTTACAGTAATAGTTAGGAGCTTCCTTTTCTCCAGACAATATCCTTATGACATATCCCAAAGTCTTCATTGGATCATTACAAGTACTGAATATATGATAGCCCAGGGACACATTGGGCAGAATATTGGGGCTATTGTTAATCTCCCGGACAGCTAAGATTATCGCCAAGATGCTTTTGTACTCTTCAAAGTCAACACTGCAGGATATTGAGAGGTTTTCAAATGACACAAAAAATGGTCACTTCTGAGACACTTTCACAGAAAACAATAAGGCAATCGCAGACAAAATCAATTACAAACCGTAAACTGCTAGTTTCATCCGGTAATCATGGTAACTTTGCAAAATTTAGAAAGTTTTATTGCACAGTGACCTTGAGGTGAAGAAGATGAACAGTGCTGGAAGAGGGGTGCAGAGGGGGAAGGGGTGGGCAGTGTTGGTAGAGGGGTGCAGAGGGGGAAGGGGTGGGCAGTGTTGGTAGAGGGGTGCAGAGGGGGAAGGGGTGGGCAGTGTTGGTAGAGGGGTGCAGTGATGAACATTGTGGGAAGAGCTTTGCAGTTAGTGCAGATGGGAGGAGTGTTGGACAAGGGTCCCCATAAGTACAAGAATGAACAGTAGGGATGTGTCAGGCCTGGGCTCAGCCCTTCCTTCTCTGAGCTGTCCGCTCAGCTGTCGGTTAATTGCCAGCTCCTATCTCTCCACAGTCACTCACCTGTTTTCTGCTCTTCAGTCCTGCTTACTTAAGCCGTCCAGCCCAGATGATCTCTGCCTTCACCTGGTCAACATCACAGAGACTTTCTCCTGCGTTCCTGTTAAAGACTTGCTTGGCTGACGTTCCTTCTGGCTCTAGATCCTGCTTGCTGTTCCACTACGCTGATTCCTGACTTTCTGGCTTGTCTGACTATCAGTTGCAGTTACCAAACTTTGGCTATGTTTTGACTCCAGACTCAGAGGAAGACTCTCTTTTTAGGAAGCCTCCTGTACATTTGTCTCCAAGCTTTGCAGTCCCACCCTCGCCTCCCTCACCTCCCTTGCCTCCTGGTACTGAGTCGGTCGGTGAAGGTGAACCCATGCACTTGGGCTTCACGCGTCTCTCTGCAGATGAGAGCCCTTAGGTGGAGGAAGAGATTGTGCCTTTATTGTGGCCAGGCAGGTCACTTTTTGAAGTCTTGTCCTACCCATCCAGGGAACGCCCGACTCTTGAGGTCCTTTCTCAGACAGATCTTAGGTGGAGTTGTTTTGTCCCCAGTTATCCAGAAGGATAAGCCCCTGGTTCCGGTTACCCTTTCTTGGGCTGAGTCGTCTGTTGAGATACAGGCTCTAATCGACTCTGGAGCTGCAGGCCTGTTCATTGATGTTGCCTTTGTATTGAAGCACTCGATTCCACTGCAGCTGTTTGCCACTCCACTTGCCATTGAGGCTCTTGACAGGAGACCTCTACTGCCTGCCCATGTGACTCATGAGACTGCCCCATTGTCCATGGCCATAGGGGCCCTTCATCATGAGATAATCCAATTCCAAGTTATTTCCTTACCTAAATTATCTGCTGGTTTTTTGTTATCCTTGGTTACAGAGGCACAACCCCTTCGATTGGCTTTGTGCTGAAGTTCTCTCCTGATCGCCACAATGCAGTAAGACATGCTGCGAGATAGCAGTGCATTGACGGCTGCTGATTGGTCAAAGCATGCACCTGACCTGCATGCTTTGGCCAATCGCAGCGTGCTCTACTGTGAGAGCCATGATTGGCCAAAGGCAGGTGGCCAATCATGGCTCAGGGGCTGAGGCCACGCCCCACACTATGTAAGACTGCTTACATAGCAGCCATACATAGTGTAATGAATGAGAACTGCAAAATTACATTTCTAATGGAAAAAATGTAATTTAAAAATGTTAGCAGCTGTAATGTATTGTCGGATCCCGGCAATATACATACAAATCATTGAAAAATTTGTCCCGTCCCCCCAGTCCATTACTAGGCCCTTTGGGTCTGGTATGGATATTAACCACTTCCATACCGGGCCATTGTAAAATGACGCCGGCAGGAACCCTCTCTCCCTCCGGGTGGGCGTCATATGACGTCCTGGGCTTTGTGGGGGGATATCTGAATGATGCCTGCAGCTAGAGGCATCATTCAGCTATCCTTCTCTTCTGCCGGAGATTCTGCACACGATAAGAACGATCATAGCGTTTCGCCGTTTGATCGTTCTTATAGGCGGCGGGAGGGGACACCCCCCCTCCCGCCGACATCCGGTGCTTCTCCGGGCTCTCCCGTGCCATCGGGGGCCCGGAGAAAGAATCGTCCGGCGCCGATGGTTGGTCACATGATGAGCATAGAGGTCATCTGGTCACCAGTCATCTCTATGACCGTCGGAGGCCCGGGCGCGATGTGATGACTTCACGCCCGGGTTCCCAAAGGTAAACAAAGCCGAAATTGCGTCTGAAAGCATGAGATCGGTGATTTATTTTTCCTGATCTCATGCTTTCCAGCCTAGAGGAGAGATGTGGGGTCTTATTGACCCCGCATCTCTCCATAAAGAGGACCTGTCACACACATTCCTATTACAAGGGATGTTTACATTCCTTGGAATAGGAATAAAAGTGATCAAAAAAAAATGTAAAAAAAAGTGTAAAAATAAAAAAAAAAATAAGTAAAATAAAAAAAAATAATAAAAAAAATTAAAACGCCCCTGTCCCCAATAGCTCGAGCTCAGAAGCGAACGCACACGTAAGTCCCGCCCACATATGTAAACGCCGTTCAAACCACATATGTGAGGTATCGCCGCGTGCGTTAGAGCACGTGCAACAATTCTAGCACTAGACCTCCTCTGTAACTCTAACCTGGTAACCTGTAAAAATTTTCAAAGCGTCGCCTATGGAGATTTTTAAGTACCAAAGTTTGGCGCCATTCCATGAGTGTGCGGAATTTTAAAGCGTGACATGTTAGGTATCTATTTACTCGATGTAACATAATCTTTCATATTTTACAAAAAAATTGGGCTAACTTTACTGTTTTGTCATTTTTTAATTCATGAAACCATTTTTTTTCCCAAAAAAAGGCGTTTGAAAAATTATTGCGCAAATACCGTGCAAGATAAAAAGTTGAAACAACCATAATTGTATTGCCTAGGGTGTCTGCTAAAAAAACATATATAAGGTTTGGGGGTTTTGAGTAATTTTCTAGCAAAAGAATGATGATTTGTACATGTAGGAGAGAAGTCCCAGAATAGACCAGGTATGGAAGTGGTATAAAAAGCCCTGTATTGAAAAGGGTTAAGGGGAACCCCCATGCCAAAATTAAAAAAAAAAGGTGTGGGGGTCCCCCTAAAATCCATACCTGGCCCTTCAGGTCTGGTATGAATTTTCAGGGGAACCCAGAGCCAAAATGTAAAAAAAAATGGTGTGGGGGTCCCCCCGAAAACATCACCCGAAACGACTCAACTGGCAGCAGCAATAGACCTAAAGAAAGCATTAATATACGCTCCAGCAGCCAGCAACAATAGACCCCCCTCAACAGTAGATCTCTCCTAGCAATAACTGCCCCCCCCAGCAATATAAGACCCACCCCCAGCAACAATAGGTCCCCCATCAGAAACAATAGACCCCCCTGCAAAACTAGATCCTCTCCAGCTAGAATAGATCCCCCAGCAGCCA
Source organism: Rana muscosa (assembly GCA_029206835.1). Classification (NCBI taxonomy): domain Eukaryota; kingdom Metazoa; phylum Chordata; class Amphibia; order Anura; family Ranidae; genus Rana; species Rana muscosa. Next base: position 1,118,393,271 of record CM055117.1, read on the forward strand.
GCATTAACCACTTAAGGACCGGGCCTATTTTTCAGACTATGTGTTTACTAGAACCCCCAAACATTATATATATATTTTTTCTAACACCCTAGAGAATAAAATGGCGGTCGTTGCAATACTTTCTACCACACCGTATTTGCGCAGCGGTCTTACAAGCGCACTTTTTTGGGGACAAAATACACTTTTTTTACTTAAAAAAATAAGACAACAGTAAAGTAATTTTTTTCTATATTGTGGAAGATAATTATACCCAACATGTCACACGTCAAAATTGCGCCCGCTCGTGGATTGGCGACAAACTTTTACCCTTAAAATCTCCATAGGCGACGTTTAAAAATTTCTACGGGTTGCATGTTTAGAGTTACAGAGGAGGTATAGGGCTAGAATTCCTGCTCTCGCTCTAACGATCGTGGCGATACCTCACTTTTGTCCTGAACACCATTTTCATATGCGGGCGTGACTCACGTATGCGTTCGCTTCTGTGCGCTATCTCGGTGGGACGGGGCGCTTTAAATTTATTCTATTTTTTTCTTATTTATTTTTTATTTCTAAACTGTCCTTTTAAAATAAAAATATGTTTTGGTCACTTTTATTCCTATTACAAGGAATGAAAACATCCCTTGTAATAGAAAAAAAGCATGACAGGTCCTCTTAAATACGAGATCTGGGGGGTCAATAAGACCTCAGATATCATATTTACACTAAAATGCAATAAAAAAAATGAAATAATTTTTTTTTTTTTTTACAAAAAAAAAAAAGATTTCCCTTTAAGAGCATTGGGCATAAGTGTTGTGTGACGTCGCTTCCTCCCTCCAATGCTATGGAGCCGAGCGGGGGCCATCTTTCCCTCACTCCGCATCCAGGCAGTGAAGGGAAAGGACCCGATCATCTCCGCCGATACCGACGGCTCCGGTAAGCGGCTGAGACAACCAGGAGCGTGGCTGGAGGGGGGCCCACTCCCGCCCTCGATGCCTCACTGTGTCCATGCCTCACTGTGTCCATGCCTCACTGTGTCCATGTCTCACTGTGTCCATGCCTCACTGTGTCCATGCCTCACTGTGTTCATGCCTCACTGTGCCCATGTCTCACTGTGTCCATGCCTCACTGTGTCCATGCCTCACTGTGTCCATGCCTCACTGTGTCCATGCCTCACTGTGTCCATGTCTCACTGTGTCCATGCCTCACTGTGCCCATGCCTCACTGTGCCCATGCCTCACTGTGTCCATGTCTCACTGTGCCCATGCCTCACTGTGTCCATGTCTCACTGTGCCCATGCCTCACTGTGTCCATGCCTCACTGTGCCCATGTCTAACTGTGTCCATGCCTCACTGTGTCCATGTCTCACTGTGCCCATGCCTCACTGTGCCCATGCCTCACTGTGCCCATGTCTCACTGTGCCCATGCCTCACTGTGCCCATGCCTCACTGTGCCCATGCCTCACTGTGTCCATGCCTCACTGTGTCCATGTCTCACCGTGTCCATGCCTCACCGTGTCCATGCCTCACTGTGTCCATGCCTCACTGTGTCCATGCCTCACTGTGTCCATGCCTCACTGTGTTCATGCCTCACTGTGCCCATGCCTCACTGTGTCCATGCCTCACTGTGTCCATTCCTCACTGTGTCCATGCCTCACTGTGCCCATGTCTAACTGTGTCCATGTCTCACTGTGCCCATGTCTCACTGTGCCCATGTCTCACTGTGCCCATGTCTCACTGTGCCCATGCCTCACTGTGCCCATGTCTCACTGTGCCCATGCCTCACTGTGTCCATTCCTCACTGTGTCCATGCCTCACTGTGTCCATGTCTAACTGTGTCCATGTCTCACTGTGCCCATGCCTCACTGTGCCCATGCCTCACTGTGTCCATTCCTCACTGTGTCCATGCCTCACTGTGTCCATGCCTCACTGTGTCCATGCCTCACTGTGCCCATGTCTAACTGTGTCCATGTCTCACTGTGCCCATGTCTCACTGTGCCCATGTCTCACTGTGCCCATGCCTCACTGTGCCCATGCCTCACTGTGTTCATGCCTCACTGTGCCCATGCCTCACTGTGTCCATGTCTCACTGTGCCCATGCCTCACTGTGTCCATGCCTCACTGTGCCCATGTCTAACTGTGTCCATGTCTCACTGTGCCCATGCCTCACTGTGTTCATGCCTCACTGTGTCCATGCCTCACTGTGTCCATGCCTCACTGTGCCCATGCCTCACTGTGCCCAATCTCCCAACTGATCTCCTGCGCTGTGTGACTAGACTGACATTTAACATGGGAGTCAATGGAAGGGGTGCCCGGGTTTGAAAAATTGGTGCTCCCAGGCCGTAGGTTCCCTGGACAACACACTTTTCACACTTGTAGATGAAGAGTGGGGCTATATGTGTGCCAGGTTTGAAGTCCAGGGGACCTACGGCTGGCCAGGATCAGGCGCACAAATTTAAAGATGGACACAGACTCGAGTATAAGCCGAGGGGGGCACCTTCAGCACAAAAAAATGTGTAGCCGTGTAGCATGACCGCGCAATTGTCATTGAAAGTGCGAGAGCGCTGAAAGTTGAAAATTGGTCTGGGAAGGAAGGAGGCAAAAGTGCCCTGTATTGATGTGACCCCCCCCCCCCCCACTGTGGGTATGCAGGTAACACTTTCTTCATAAAACCCGTATTGTAGATGTGTCATCTCAAAGATCACCGATAATTTTGGCCTGTTAGTTGTAGTCATTCACAAATTATCACCCGGCTTCCTGGCGGGCGCGCTGGCATCACCACTATGTCCTCCAACCCAGGGTTGTGAAGGAAGTGTTACCTGCATACCCACAGTGGGGGGGGGTGTTGCCCACAAATACATGGCTAGACCTCGTTTGGGGTCTCCTCTCCTGGTAAGCGTCCATTCATTATTATATACAGACAAGGAATAACTTGGAGCACTTTTGGACTGTAATTAGGCCTGTGTGGAGCCCCTGTGTCACCACCAGTATTTAAAAATTGGGATTCCTCTGTCTGTATCATTCACCAATTTTATGCCACATAAAAGCTATCTATTGATAACAACCGATGCTACTCAGCAGCCGCTCAACCGTTATCGCAAGGCCAGGGAAGTGACAGCCTCCCGCTGCCTTGTGACACCTCTGCCCGGGTCTCCCGTCCCACCGGGAGGCCCGAGCGACCAACCGGCACATCCACCGGCTGGCTGGAGACCCGAATGAAGCCGGAATCGGCTTTGATTGGGTCTCCGATGCCAAAACCCGGAGGCGATGCCACAACACCACTTCCGGTTTACTTGGCTGCAAATGGCGCCGAGTTTAACAAAATGACAGTATTCAGAAACGCCGATTTTGGCATCTTGAATACTTTTAAGTGCAAAGGAGGGATTTGTGGTCTTTTAGACCCCCGATCAATCCATAAAGAGTACCTGTCACCGCTTATTACTGTCACAAGGGATGTTTACAATCCTTGTGACAGCAATAAAAGTGATCAGATTATTATTACTTTTTTAACCACTTAACGACCATGCACTGTATATATACGTCGGCAGAATGGCTCGTACAGGCACAATCACGTACCTGTACGTGGCCCTTTAACTGCCCTGCCTCCCCCGTGAGTCGGACCGCGGGTCCCGCGGACTCGATCGCCGCGGGTATCCCCGCGATCGTCTCACGGAGGCATGGAGCTGGGAGATGTTAGTGTAAACACAACATCTCCCCGCTCCTCTACTGACACTGTCAGCGATCTCCTCTCTGTGTAATCAGAGCGGAGATCGGTCACGTGTCACTTCCACGCCCCCACACATTAGTAATCACTCCCCAGGCACACTTAACCCCTTCAGCGCTCCTAGTGGTTAACCTCTTCACTGCCAGTGTCATTTTCACAGTAACCAGTGCATTTTTATAGCACTGATCGCTGTAAAAATGACAATGGTCCCAAAAATGTGTCAAAAGTGTCCGATGTGTCCGCCATAATGTCGCAGTCACGAAAAAAAAAATCGCTGATCGCCGCCATTACTAGTAAAAAAAAAAAATTTATAAAAATGCCGTAAAACTCTCCCCTATTTGTAAACGCTATAACTTTTGCCCAAACCAATCAATAAACGTCGATTGCGATTTTTTTTTTTACCAAAAATATGTAGAAGAATATGTATTGGCCTAAACTGAGGAAATTTTTTTTAATATATTTTTTGGGGGATATTTATTATAGCAAAAAGTAAAAAATATTGAATTTTTTTCCAAATTGCCGCTCTATTTTTGTTTATAGCGCAAAAAATAAAAACCGCAGAGGTGATCAAATACCACCAAAAGAAAGCTCTATTTGTGGGAAAAAAATTACGTAAATTTTGTTTGGGAGCCACGTCGCACGACCGCGCAATTGTCAGTTAAAGCGACGCAGTGCCGAATCGCAAAAAGGGGCCTGGTCTTTATGCTGCATATTGGTCGGGGGCTTAAGTGGTTAAAGGGACAAGTGTTAAATATTATTCTTTTTTTTTTAAATAAATAAAAATGTAAAGCGCCCCGTCCCCGTGTAATCGGGGCACCAAAGAAAATGCATACCTAAGTCACGTCCGCAAATGTAAATGGTGTTCAAATCACACATGTGAGGTATCGCCGCGAACATTAGAGTGAGAGAAATAATTCTCATAAAAGACCTCCTCTGTAACTCTAAACTGGTAACCGTTAAAACTTTTTAAATGTCACCTATAGAGATTTTTAAGTACTGTAGTTTGTCACCATTCCACAAGCGTGCGCAGTTTAACCACTTCAGCTCCGGACCATTTTGCAGCTAAAGGACCAGGCCCCTTTTTGCGATTCAGCACTGCGTCGCTTTAACTGACAATTGCGCAGTCGTGCGACGTGTCTCCTAAACAAATTTGGCGTCCTTTTTTTCCCACAAATAGAGCTTTCTTTTTGTGGTATTTTATCACCTCAGCGGTTTTTATTTTTTGCGCTATAAACAAAAATAGAGCGACAATTTTGAAAAAAATGCAATATTTTTTACTTTTTTCTATAATAAATATCCCCCAAAAAATATATATAAAAAAAAAATATTCCTCAGCTTAGGCCGATACGTATTCTTCTACATATTTTTGGTAAAAAAAAAATCGCAATAAGCATTTATTGATTGGTTTGCGCAAAAGTTATATCATCCACAATATAGGGGATGGTTATTTGGCATTTATATTAATATATTTTTTTTTTACTAGTAATGGCGGCGATAAGCGATTTTTATGGTGACTGCGACATTATGGCGGACACATCGGACACTTTTGGCACATTTTTGGGACCATTGTAATTTTTACAGCGATCAGTGCTTTAAAAATGCACTGATTACTGTGAAAATAACACTGGCAGTGAAGGGGCTAACCACTAGGTGGCGCTGTAGGGGTTAAGTGTTCCCTATTGAGTGTTTCTTACTAAAGGGGGGATGGGCTGTGTGTCACATGACACTGATCCTCGCTCCGAGTACACGGAGCGGTGATCAGTGTCATTGTCACTAGGCAGAGCGGGGAAATGCTTGTTTACACAAGCATCTCCCCGCTCTATACAAACAAGGATTTCTGCTCCAAACAGTCCCACCCAAAATAAATTTCACCTTTCCAGGAACCGAGGGTTCTGGCAATGCACTAGGCAATTGAGGAAAAAATTAAGATCTGGACAGCCGCACTCCAATCCAACGTGGCTTTATTCACAAAGTAAAATAAAAACAGGCACTACATGTCACAGCAACAGAATGATAGGGACACCTAACGCGTTTCACACTTAGAAGTGCTTACTCATAGCTAGTGTTCATAGAAATACAATCCATCATATATAATATACTGGTTCAAACACGTGATCAAAACGCTCTATACCTCCGTGAGACGATCGCGGGGATACGACGCGGCAGGGTCGCGAGCACGCCCTGGCGGCGCGCGTGTGCGACCACACGGCAGGCATTTAAAGGGCAACGTACAGATACGTGATTGTGCCTGTCTGTGCCATTCTGCCGACGTAAATCTACCTGGGCCGGTTCTTTAAGTGGTTAAAAGCATAACATGTTGGGTATCCTTTTGCTCAACGTGACATCATTTTTCGCAATATGCCAAAAAATTGGGCTAACATTACTGTTTTCTTATTTTTTAATTCAGTTGTATTTTTTCCAAATAAATTGGGTTTGAAAGACACAAATACGGTGTGACAAAAAATATTGCAACGACCGCCATGTTATTTTCTAGGGTCTTAAAAAATGTATAATTATATATGTTTGGGGGTTTTCTAGCAAAAAAATACAGATTTTTAACTTGTAAACAAGGGTCAGATATAGGCTTGGTCCAGAAGTGGTTAAATGGAAATATTCAATCTGTATTCCTCACCCGGCACTTTATTGATTATTATTATTTATAAATGCACACCTTTACATGTATATAGGGATGAGTTTCCTTTTTTGAACTTATAGCACTTTTTTTCTCACCAGTGTATGAGCGCTACATGATTCTGATTATTTGAATTTATGTTTGTTTGAGTATATTCACCGGGAAACACAATTTTTATTTTTATTTTTTCTTGTTATGTTTTAGCTCTTTATTAATCATTCATCAGTGATTTTAGATCACAACACGTAGCGCGGATTATTTTCTTTGTTTAGTAGTATTTTGTATATTGGTGGCATAAAGACTTGCGTCTAATAATGAGAAAATATAAAACAACAGTAGAAACATTTGCAAACTTTCATAAAGTATTACAGTAAAAATGAAGATAGACCGTTATATTTTCTCTTTGTTGAGTTATACAGAGAGAGCAAAGATGATAAAACAAAACTTACCCATCACAATAAGAAAAGGCGCTAGGTGAGCCAGACGCATCCAAAAGGCCCTCGTTCAAATCTTTAACATAGTTGCTCCTCAAGTGAGCAGAAATTAATCCTCCGATAATGAAATCTCCCTCCTGATAATATTTATACTCAAACACTGGCTTTACCATATTAATTCTGCAACCAGGCGCTGAGCTCCGGGTCACTACTACTCCATAGTAGGTGATGGGAAGGAGGAGTATCAGCAGGTAAAAGATACATAACAGAGGAGAACATTTCATGTCACACAGCAGATCTTCTCAGTCACCGGCAGCTCTGCTCTGAAGGAGACACAATCACCGGAGCTTTATACACATTGACTGCCACCGATTTACACTACAGAACAAAGAACAGAAGAATAGTAACGTCTGAAAATATAAAATATATATTATAAAGTGTAACTGATCTAATAAAGTTAGTTTATTCTTTTATTTCATATTCAGCACACTTTTAGTCGTTCATAATTATATTTCTTCATTTCCAAGATATACCGTACTTCCTAAAAAATATATTTTCTTCTGATAAAATTATATTTTTACATTGCAGGACAGAAAGTGAAATTCCAATAGGAATGAATGAGTCAGGGCATGGCCTGACCGAAGACCAAAATAGCCACTTAGACCCGGAGCTCCTGCCGACAGAGGGATTGTCTTCTACTCCAGCCGAGACCCAGCCAGGCATACATATGGGGAAATCATCCCGCAGCAGCTGGGGGGACCAGGGCATGCAGCTTAGCCACCAAAATCCAGAGATATTCCCCACCCAGCCCTCTAACATGGTGGCATCCTCAGCAACTTCCACATATGCGGCCAGTACACAGAGCCAGCATACAGCTGTGCCAGCTAGAGGCTCACCTCCTCCATCGTTTCCTGCCTCCAAGCACTCTTCTAGCCTGAGCGACCTGCACAGCGTGGCAGCTGACATAAAGAACACCCTATCTCAGCAGCTATTGTGGACCTCCGTCATGACATACAAGCCATAGCAGATAGGGTACATGAAGTTGTTATGATCACCACACACCAGGAATCTCACATACATAAGCTCTTTACTGTCCAGGATGCTCATACCCTGCAACTGCGGGTTCTTCATAGACATCTAGAAGATCTGGATAACCGTGGGCGTTGCAACAATCTGCGAGTCCTCGTCCTCCCAGAAACAGTGGAACAAGATCAACTGCGGCAAGCTGTCATGGCCATTTTTAGTAATCTTTTAGACAGACTGTGCTGCTTGACCAGCTTTCGCTTCAAAGAATATTTCCTCAGAAAAGCATGTAATCAAATCCAACTCTCTTATGAGAATGCTGACATCAAGATCTACCAGGATTTGTCCCCCATGACCCTGCAACACCAAAAAGATCTCTGACCCCTGCTGGATATTCTACAGGCTTGAGAAATCCATTACACATGGAAATTCCCCTTCGGCCTTTCTGCCTCTGTAGCAGGCTGCACGGCCCTCTTGAGAGTCCTGGAGGACCTTTCCCATTTCTGCGAATGCCTGGACATTCCTCTAAACCAGGTTCCATAATGGTACAGTGAATACCACTCGGTCCCATTCACAAGATCTCTTCATCTTAACAATCAGGTGGATGTGCAATTCCCCAAACAACAATGTTGTAGGTCTTCTCACCCCAGCTCACCACCCCCAGATCCATACAGAGTTTACCAGGGTCACAGTCCTACTGCTTCTCCAGTCCATCGGTGACCAAGAAAGGACTCTTAAGACTCCCAAATACAGGAGGGATATGAGAACAGATAGGTTTGTCTAACCATGGGCCACAAGTTGTCTGCCATATTGCTAACCCCTCTTTTATTTGTTGATGATTTTAATGAATTATTTGGTGAAGTCAAGATTCTTATACTCCCTCAGCCTCTAATTCCCTTACTGTTGCGCCTCATAGATGTACTCTGTTGCAGGAGGGCTTTTACTGGGCATTCAATCTCCTTACTGTTGCTATAACTTTATATTTTTGCCTACCTGACAGATTCCTAGATTATCCACTTGCCTACTGGCACTTTTATCCCCTTCCTACCCAGACCAATTTTCTTTATCATACATCACGGGACACAGAGCATCCGTAGTAATTACTATGTTGGTTATACGCCACCTATAGGTGAATGGACACGGGTACACTCAAGACAGGAAGTCCCCCCCTATATAACCCCTCCCGTACAGGGGGTACCTCAGTTTTTTCGCCAGTGTCTTAGGGATTGGGTTCCCCCTGGAAGAGCTCCTTACCCCCCGCGCTGCAAATAGACAGTTTTTAAAAGGAAAAAAGGAGGGGGAGGCAAACCGATGACACAAGGGGTTGTGGCTTAGCGCCCGGCATGCACGAGGAATGGTGGCACGGCGCAGGTGCAGAGCTCACTCTCTTATAAATGTTTCATTCAGAAAACAATCTGGTGGCTGGTGGAGGACACAGAGCATAAGTGGGAAACGTAAGCTGTATGAGCAGTGGACACAGGCATTGTTTAGGCATATCTACTCAGCATCAGGCTGAGAAATTATAGCGGCATAATACTCATTACTGGACTAGAGCTAATCAGTGGATGCATGGTGTTAGTACCTCTGCTTTTGTGCTTAGGACTATGTCTTCCCGAAATAAGAAGGGGAATTCAGCAGGGAGGTGCGCAGTAGCACTATGGTCAGGGTCTGAGGAGCCTAGTCACGCTTCCACAGTACCATCCTCTCCTGGAAGACCTGAAGTTTCAGGTCAGTCTGAGCCATCTACACCTTCAGGTGTTGTAGCTGCTTCCAACCTCTCAGCCTCTGCATACGTCACTAAGGATGATTTGGCTTCAGCTTTAGCCAGGTTGGAAGGGAAAACAGCTGAGATGATCGCATCTTCTTCTCAGGCTGGGAAAAAACATGACAGGTCCCCTTCTCCTGCCCCTGATCTTCCAGCATTGGAACAGGATTGGGCAGGAGATGTGGATTTGTCTTTGAGGGATCAGGAAGAGAGGCATGCAGAGGCCTCCTCCTCCTCTGAGGACTCGGTCTCAGAAGAGCGTTGTTCAGCCTCACAATCTCAAAAATTGCTGGTTCAGTCCCTTACAGAGTTGGTCTGTTCTGGATATAAATTGCCCCCAGCAGAGGCAGCCAAAGCCTCCTTTTCCTTTTTGGGTTCCCTAAGACCCCCACAGGACTCTCACGCTTTTCTTGTACACCCTTTACTGGAACAGCTGATATATGCTGACTGGGATCACCCAGATACACATTTTCTTCCTCCTAAAAGCTTTTCTCTTCTTTACCCTATGGAAGAGAAGATCACTAAAAAGAGGAGTTTGCCAGCAGTAGACGCAGCTATCTCCTCTGTGAATAGGAGTCTGACTTGTCCAGGGGACAATGTTCAGGTGTTTAAGGATCCAGCCGATAAAAGACTGGAATCTTTACTTAGGGCCTCAATTTCTATAGCTGGTGTAGTTGTACAACCTGCAGTAGCAGCAATAGGTATTTGTCAAGCCCTAAAGAACGAATTTAAGTAGGTTATTAAAGATGTGCCTGCTCAAAAAGAAGAAGCCCAGGAGTTAGCTGAGCTACCAAGGGCCTTATGTTTTGCGGTTGATGCTATCAAAGATTCTATTCATCAAGCATCTCGCCTTACTCTCCTTTTGGTTCACATGCGTAGAATTCTATGGCTAAAGCATTGGTCAGCTGAGTCGCCATGTAAGAAGCTATTAGATGGTTTTCCCTTTCATGGGGAATGATTGTTTGGAGAGGATTTGGATAAGTATACCGAACAAAAGAAAGAGTGAGCACCCTTCATACAAACAAGCTTTTTCCTCGGTGTCTGGGTCATCAGTCTCTCGGCAGTCGCAATGGCCTCCACCGTTAGGGTCAAAGGGTAGGCCTCAGGGCCAAGCACAAGGCCAGGAGAAGCCCTGGGGGCAGCAGCCTACAAAACAGAATCCCAAAGCCTCCTTGTGAAGGGGCGCCCCGCTCAAAATCGAGTGGAGGGAAGGCTTCTGGGGTTTTCAGGGACTTGGCAGGAGGAGATCCTAGACAGATGGGTCACCTCTGTGGTAACTCTAGAAAGCAAAGTGGAGGAAATTTCTGAAACTCTAGCTTGTAGCCTAAATTCGAACGTTCCCAAACACCCAGGGAAAATAAGGTCTTTATTTCTGGTACTGGACTGGTTGATGTTTCAGGGTGTAATAATAGAGACCCCATCAGAGGAGCAGGGCATGGTGTTCTGTCCAAATCTCTTCACGGTACCAAATCCGAATGGAGATGTCAGACCCAATGTCACGTACCTGAAAGGAGACTGAGATGACGAGGTCGACCTCTCTTGTATCTCCAGCCCAGGTCCCACTGGAAATGGAACAGAGGGAACCAAGGGACAGGAGGAACACTAGTGTCTGCAGATGTGGACCCGGAAACCAGTAGCAGAGGATGCAAGCCTGGGCGAGCAGGAGATCCATTAGTCAAAAAAAGAAGAAAGTGACTTCTGGAAGCAGCACTCCGATTAAAAAGCCTTTATTCCAAAAAGGTTCAGGAAACAAAACACACTGCACGACACAGCAAACTGATCACATCTGGCTAACGCGTTTCACACTATTGTAGTGCTTACTCATAGCTATAGTGTTTTGTTTCCTGAACCTTTTTGGAATAAAGGCTTTTTAATCAGAGTGCTGCTTCCAGAAGTCACTTTCTTCTTTTTTTGATTACAATTGCATTTGCCTGCACCCTTGGCTGCCGGGAGGAGGTATTTTCAGGGATTCCCACACCTGAGCGGCTCCCTCTTTCCCGTCTCTTCAATTTTCAGGAGATCCATTAGGTCAGGGAAGGCAGTCGTGCACCAAGGATCAGCCGGGATTGAAGAGATGCTCCGCTGGAACAGTGGCCCTGGAACGTCCGATGATGTAGAGTCCCAGGTAGACTTTCAGCAGGAAGTCGCAGCGAGTCGCAAGACTGTAGTTGCAGGCAATCGGAGGGTGATAAGGGGCAACACAAGGAACAAGTGCAGAGTCACTAAGGTAGCCAGGTCTGGTAACAAGCAGGCAGCAAGGTAGGAGGCAGCAGGCGGAAGCAGGGTCACAAGGATAGCCAGGTCTGGTAACAGGCGTACAGCAAGGTACAAGGCAGCAGGTAGAAGCAGGGTCAAGGCAAGCCAGGTTCAGCAACAGATATCAGGCAGGATAGTAGCAGGTTTCAGAGTATCAGGGAACAGCTGAAGACCAGTCAACAAAGTTCTGGGGTCAGGGCACTTCCTTCAGTAGGCCGTCTGGTGCCAATTGGCGTTAGGGACGCGCTCCTGTGCATGCGCGCAGTTCTCCACGCACGCGCATGCACATTGGTGCACCCAGGCATCTGTGTGCATGCACACGAGTGTGCATCGGGTGGAAACTACTGAATCTCTTACACCCAAACCCTCAAAGGTCTGAATCGGTTCCTAAGCATCTGCTCCTTTCGCATTGAGTCAATCTGTTCAGTCATTTCTACATTGCAGGGAGGAGAATTTCTAGCGTCAATAGACATCAAGGATGCATATCTGCATGTGCCAATTTTTCCCGCTCACCAGAAGTTTCTGCGTTGGCCACAGCTCCTCGGGTATTTACAACGGTTCTGGCCCCAGTACTAGCAAGACTAAGGGGCCAGGGTATCACAATAATGGCAATAATGGCATACCTGGACAACCTATTGCTGGTAAACCAGTCAGTGGCACAGTCAAATATCTGGAACGTCTGGGTTGGATTATCAACCTAGAAAAATCATTCTTGCATCCGGTAAGGAGGCTGGAGTATTTCGATTTAGTTATAGACACAGCCCAAAGAAGGATGTTTTTGCCTGAGACAAAGGTCAACGCTATAAAAGAGCTGGTCCAGGTGGTCAGGGCAAGGAAGGGTCCTTCTATTCGCCTGTGCATGAGATTGCTAGGAAAGATTGTGGCTTCATTCGAAGCGGCCCCCTATGCCCAGTTTCATTCAAGACTGTTACAAAACAGTATTCTGTCTGCTTGGAACAAGAAGGTCTAAGCCTTGGATTACCCTATGTGTCTGACCCCAAGGGTGTGCCAGAGTCTCAATTGGTGGTTGACGACCAAAAATTTGAGAAATAGGAAATCCTTCATGCTGGTTACCTGGAAGGTAGTAACAACGGATGCCAGCCTTTAGGGCTGGGGTGCAGTTCTGTAAGAAAACTCTGTCCAAGGGAAGTGGTCAGAGGCCGAGAAGGCCTTGCCCATCAACATCCTAGAGATTTGGACGGCACATCTAGCTCTAATAGCCTGGACGTTCAGGTTGCGTGGTTGTCCCGTCAGAATACATTCCAACAATGTCACGGCAGTGGCCTATATCAATTACCAAGTGGGCACCAGAAGCCGTGCAGCCCAGAAGGAGGTGAATCATGTTCTGACCTGGGTAGAGAGCATGTTTCTTGCCTATCGGCAGTCTTCATTCCAGGGGTGGAGAATTGTCAGGCGGATTTCTTGAGCTGTCAACAAATTCTTCCGGGAAAATGGTCTATACATCCCGACATTTTCTTGGCCATATGCCAAAGATGGGGTACCCCTGACATAGATCTATTGGCACCCAGGTTCAACAGAAAGTTGGACAACTTTGTGTCAAGGACAAGAGATCTACTCACATACGGGACAGACGCGTTAGTGACCCCGTGGGATCAGTTTTCACTGATTTATGTGTTCCCTCCAGTTGAGCTGCTACCGCGGCTTCTTGTAGAATCAAAGAGGAACAGAAGCCAGTGGTTCTAGTAGCCCCGACATGGCCCAGAAGATCCTTGTAAGCAGAGATTGTAAGGATGACAGTAGGGAGTCCATGGACTCTTCTATATCATCCGGACCTGCTATCACAGGGGCCGGTGTTCCATCCTGCCGTACAATCGCTGAATTTAACGGTTTGGTTATTGAAGCCTACATTCTAAAGAATCGGGGGCTTTCAGGTTCTGTGGTAACTACCCTGATTAATGCAAGGAAACCGTCTTCCAGAACCATTTATTATGGGGTCTGGAAGGCCTATATTTCTTGGTGTCAAACCAAAAGATGGCATCCTCGGAAGTATGTCATAAGTAGAATTCTTGCCTTCCTTCAGTTGGGTGTAGAAATGAAGCTGGCCTTGAGTACAATCAAGGGTCAGATTTCAGCCTTGTCAGTGTTTTTTCATAGGCCGCTTGCTTCACATTCTTTGGTCTGGGCTTTTATACAAGGGGTAATGCATATGGCTCTGCTGGTTAGGACACCCTTGTGCCCATGGGATTTGAATCTAGTTCTGTCAGTTTTACAGAGACAGCATTTTGTGCCGATTCACAATATTTCCTTGGTTCTTAGTTGCGGTAACTTCCGCAAGAAGGGTATCAGAATTGGCAGCTTTTTCTTGTAAAGCACCACACCTAGTTGTTCATAAGGATAAGATGGTGTTGCGTCCTCACCCAACCTTTTTGCCTAAAGCCCTGTACCCACGACCAGTTTTCTCGGCAAGAAAACTGCTGGGAGAGCTTTTTGCCGAGAAAACCAGTCGTGTGTATGGTTTCTCATCTGGAATACTTAACGAGATGAATAGAGAACCTGCTCTCTATTTTCTCGTCGGGATTCACGTCAGTCTGTTTCCCGATGAGAAAACCGTGAGTGTGTATGCTTACCTGTCCCAGGTAAGCCCCCGCATGCTCGATGAGCCTTCGATGCATGCGCGGTAGCTTACAAGGGTAGTGTAGGGTATAGCAAGATGGCGGCGATGGCATTAAATGCGACGAGCGCATGCTCGTCGTAGTCGATGGCGTAACCGCGTTCTTGCCATTCAAAAGAATGCCGGTTCTTTTGAATAGCCGTGTGTACACCCGGCAAGCAAGGAAAGCTTGCCAGGAATCTCATCGGAAAAACCAACTTGTTTTCCCGACGAGATTCCCACCCGTGTGTACGAGGCTTAAGGTGGTGTCAGGTTTCCATCTGAATCAAGATGTTACTTTGTCTTCCTTTTTTCCAGAACCTCGATCTGCGGAGGAAAGCTTGTTTCACTCTCTCGATGTAGTGAAAGCAGTCAAGACCAATCTGAAGGTGACAGCTCAGATACGGAAAACAGAAACTCAGAGAAAACCCCAAAATTTGTTCACATATGTAAGACCCATGTGTTACCATGAATCCCACTACTACAGTAGCAGGGCAAAAGATCAGTCCAAGCGGCAGGCATAAAACATGGTCGATTAACAGGCCGAGGTAAGTTCACATAAAAAGCAGAAATGTGGTGAATAAACAATTGGGGGGGGGGGTGATTGAAGCGCTAGGAACTCTGTAGCTAGGGCAGGAGCACCTCTAGAAGGGAATACAAAAGTGGGTAACACTGTAAATTAAAAGCAATGAACCAAAAGGTGAGGGACAGGGGCAAGTCATTACAGGATGTAGTGGTCCATTAGTCCTGGGTAATACCAACAGGGGGGACAAGCCCCTCGTTGCACACTTAGGCAGCCTGCTGAAGAGTAGAAGAGACTCTGTATATGTGGAAGAAAAAGGAGAGAGGCGCAGTGCCAATCTAAGTGTAGCAATGGTATAATTGGCTTTTATTGGAGGTAATACACTCACTGGATGGTGGATAAGTATAGGCACATCAATGGCCATATTGGGTGCAGAGATTCGAGACTGCAGCTGGGAAGCATGGTGTTGTCACTCCCGGCGGTGGCAGTGGTTTCCAGAGTCTCCGGATGGACGGAGGAGGCGCAGAAGGAAGCTGTCATGATGTCATCTGGTGCATCGAAGGCTGTGTCGGTGTGACACAGCCTTTGAGCCCGTGTTAGGAGGGACACTGGGGACACTTTGTCTTTTGGCTGCTTCTGTGGGTGAAATGGTGCTCAAGAATCTGCTAACAGCATCAGAGTGAAGGTTTACTTGGGGGGATCTTTGCTGGAAGATGACGGGTGTGAAGATTTCTTCTATGAATTTGAGTAAGGTGATGGGTCTTTCTGTGGATTTGGTGTAGGTGACATAAGCATTATAAATGCCCAAATGAATAAGATACATTTTAACTTTTTTATACCAGAAACTGAATTTCCTTGTTGCTAAATTGGGCTGTAGCATTTGATCATTGAAATGCACCTCCCCCCCTCCTCCCATGTAAAGATTATAATCTCGGATGCATACAGGCTTTTGAGTCGGGCCGTGTCTTCCCCGTGTCATTGTGGATGGTGGACAGGATGTAGAAATCTCTCCTATCCTTCCACTTCATTGTTTCTCAGACTTGCTGATTCCCCCTTCGTAGTCTTGTGTTCACTAAAGGAAAGAATGTGCTAACAAAACTAAGAAAACTGACTTTTGGCGGCACACAGGTAAGTAGGTAAAAAACTAAGGGTATTTTATTAGTAGAAATGAGTAATAAGAATTACAAAGATACATTCACAAATGTTATAAAATATTAATAATTTGTGTATGGCCTGAGGTAATACTCGAATGCTGCTTCAAAATATTATAATGACATAAGTAGCCTCAATGTATAAAAAATAATACAGAGAATACAAAATGAATAAACAATTATAAGGCAGTATACATATCAAGCATAAGGTATTTAACCAGAGGTTCAATGTATGAAAACATGGTCTGACTTGCTCTACATGTTTCGCGTATGACAACGCTTCTTCAGGAGCATAATAAGTAGGTCGTGTTGAAAAGCAAAGCACTGACCTGGGTATCACAAACAATTGGCAATATGTCTAGAGCCCAGCACACAGGAGAGGCAGATATCCAAGCCGCCACCATACGCCGCGTCCAGACCCTTAAGCCTGGCTACGCTACCTATTGTCTTCCGAAGGCTATATTGTGGACAGACTATCCTCTGCCCAGCCCATGCACCAGTTTTGTCTGATGCTAGATTTTTGGTGTTCGTAATTGTATTTGCCTGGATCTCATGCCCTCTCACTGCTTACCAGCAGACTGTGGTTCAGCCTAACTCCTTGCTGTCATCTAATATTTTGATCACCATTAAATCAATTGGCTATCTGCTCTAGACATATTGCCAGTTGTTTGTGACACCCAGGTCAGTGCTTCACTTTTCAACACAACCTACTTATTATGCTCCTGAAGAAGCGTTGTCATACGCGAAACATGTAGAGCAAGTCAGACCATGTTTTCATACATTGAACCTCTGGTTAAATACCTTATGCTTGATATGTATACTGCCTTATTGTTTATTCATTTTGTATTCTCTGTATAATTTTTTATACATTGAGGCTACTTATGTCATTATAATATTTTGAAGCAGCATTCGAGTATTACCTCAGGCCATACACAAATTATTAATATTTTATAAAATTTGTGAATGTATCTTTGTAATTCCTATTACTCTTTTTCTACTAATAAATTACCCTTAGTTTTTTACCTACTTACCTGTGTGCCGCCAAAAGTCAGTTTTCTTAGTTTTGTTAGCATATTCTCTCCATTAATATCGGGACGTTGGCACACTTATACCTGTGCATCCACAATATCACCCTGTGAGGATGCACATTTAAGCAAAAAATCTTCCAAAATTGTGTTCACTAAAGTTTGATGGAAGCCCTTTGTCAGGACTTGGACCTGGGACCTCTGCTGTATCTGGCAATGACTCTGCTTTCTGAGCCACACTGAACAGTTCCCAGGACGCGGAAATGGAAAGGCTCATCCACCAGGCTAGAGATGCCCACACCAAATTCAGACTCACTTGGGCCTGTTGGACGCATTATAGAGACCCCTTGAGGGCCGACAACACGCCTGCCACACCTCTGTCCCTAGTGATCTCAGACTCAGTCGTAGTTCACGAAACCACCGGAGACATCCGTCATTCCCACACCTAATCCCCCCCCCCTCTCTCTCTCTTTCTCCTCCCAATATACATTATCTCCCATGTTACATTCTACCGCATATCCATGTTTCCTTCATGGGAGACTACTCGGATTACATCTCTTATTGTTAATTATATATAGTGTTAGACGTTAGACAACCTACAAGGAGCCTCCGAAAGCCACGGACTCCGTTGGGATACCAAAAAGTCCAAGAGCCATTAGGTATCTATCCATTGCTGAACCACACCTGACCTAGCGTTGACTTAAATTTCTTAGGGCCCCCTCCCGCTCACAGTTTGATCCCTTTTGGGGTGAACGGATTATGGGTAGGCCTGTACTGGTTCATTGTCTCATCTCTTGCACGGTTCTCATCCCATATTGTTACGCCTCTTTATCCTTTTCAAGTTTTAGTGAATCCACCTAAATCAGCCACCAGCTATACTTAGTTACATGTGGTTTTGCAGTTACTTAATGTATTCTGAGTACGCTCGTTTGGCTAGTGTACCACGGTGCAGGCCAGCATTGACTCTTTGGATTAACTGTATTTCTTATGCACTTGTTGTAATATACTCATGTGGATGTTATCCATAATGTATTGCCTTCCATGGACTCTGTACATGTGAAAAATTAATAAAAATTGTTTAAAAAAAAAAAAAAAACAGTTCCCTGGACAATTCCTTGAGTGATCCTGCCGTGAATCCTATTTGTCTTGAACCTTGAACTCTTTGCTCCTCCCATGAACTTCCTGTTTAAGCCATGCCTCTGCACTTCCTGGTTGCCAGAATATTGTGCCTTATCCAGCAAATATCTTGCTTTTGTCTCTCTTGATGCCGTCCGTATCTTCGCTACTATTCGTTACCGACATTTGGCTTGCTCATCGACTACGCTTATGCTTAATCCCAACCTGCAACTATTCGTTATGGATCTTTGGCTTGTTCCTCAACTATGCTACTGCTTGATCCCTATCAGCTATATCTACTACTGGACCCCGGCTTGCTCACCTCCTGGTGGGGCGAGCCTGAGGACCGTGACCTGGTGTAAAATCCATCTCCACCATCAGGAGCTCTGGTGAACACCGGTTAGTACTTAGATTCCACACCTCAGGTGAGCCTGTGTCATCTGCCAGGGTGACCTGCCTGTGCTTCTATCCTGCTGGTTCCTGTGTGAACTTCCACTGCTATAGCAACTGGACTTTGAGCCTGACCCCTTGATCGTAACACCCTTCCTGTTTTTTCTGGAGGTAATGCAGGCCAATGCAGACTGGTATAGAAGTTATCCAGTTAAACCTTTTTGGAAAAGTGGGTATGCCGGGTCCCAGACAATGTTTCCACTTGTGCCAATGTAGGTTTGGCACTTAGGGGGCTGGAGCTGGGAATCTTTTCCTACATACACGCAAAATGCATACAAATATCACATTATTTTTGGAAAGAATTACACAATACTATAACTAAACTAGCCTGTTATACGTTTAATTTCACCCCAGCACAATACTTGTTGCACAATTCCTCACTTCCAAAATCTGTATATCATAGGTCCTTAGCCATGCATCTTGTAAATGCAGCCAGACACTGTATACTAAGTGTGGATCTACAACACCACCCATGCTATTCAAATGGTTTTATTGCGTTTGAAAAATGTCTGACATGGAGGAGCTGATCAACATAGCCCGGGCCGTGACACTCCCACAAAATTTACTCACACATGGGCCTGCTGGCTCCACTTCCAAGAGATGGCAAACTCCCCGACACCTGAATCCTTAGCCACAAATGAAGGTAGAATCTCCATCCCCTTTCTTCGCTAACTGACCCAACCCCCCCACCCTCTCCCTTCCTCAACCTCTCTTCCACTCAGGTCCCCTCCCTATCCACCCGACGCCCCCTACTACTCTGAACACTTGCACTTCTATTGACCATATGCCGACTTGTTTGGCAGTGATGTAACCTATCCAAGGGACCCCACATGTTTCTTCATTGTTCATACTCATAATGGGGTGGAAGTTGACAGTTACGGTTACTATAGCGTTACTCGTTTTACGGTTTATGTTCCTGATGTTACCTCCATGGATTATTAGAGTAGTAAACATTGAGACTTCCTCAACAAATCTGGATAGATATACACATAACCCAATTATTTCTGACACAGCCATATGGAGGTTATCTTCTTTTTCTACACGTAGATGTTGCTGTATCTCTTATGATCGAAATAAGACATTTGTGACTTGATCTATTCTAAGTTACATACTTTATTGTTTGTTCAATAAATTATCCCACTCCTTTGTGTACCACGGTTACTTTGTAAATTTGGAATAAAATGTAATAAAAATTATCGTAATGATTCATTCAACATTCACTCTGATTTGATGGATTTGTTGACCCTCAAACTCCCTCTGCTAGGAAAAATCCTCAACCCAAAATTGGTAAATGAGTAAAAGAGTTACTGTGATGTTTGGGGGGGGGAGGGTGCTGATTAAGCATCTGTATTTGTACAGAATTATTGAACCTAGTGGAATTCAATTGTACAGGATTGGCAGATCATTTCTGCAGGCTTTCGATCTTTAAAAAATGTCACCATCAATTTACTTACTATATACTCAATATACCAATCCTAATTCATATTATTGGAATAGGATGTGGGGGGGAAACTCCCCAAAAGGGACAAAGCACTAAAATATTTGACTATTGTCTATACCAGGGTCTCTCAACTAGGGTTCCTCCAGAGGTTACTAGGGGTTCCTCCAGAGGTTGCTAGAGGTTCCTTGGAAGAAAGGAAAAGATACCCCTAGGGGCTTTGAATTGCAGCAATAAGTAGAAATGATTGAGGTGGGATTGATAAAAAAAGTATGTTTATTAAAACATCTGATAGAAATCAGAACATGAGCTCCGAGAGACATGGAGTAATGAACTGTGCATGTATATAGAACCAAAAAATAAGAATTTATACAACATTGTAAATATTTACTATAAACGCAAAAACTGACGCGTTTCGACCTTTGTAGTAGCTGTCTTCTTCAGGGGGAGAAAGGATTTGCGAGCATAGATTCTATAATAAAATATATATATATATATACACATAAATGAAACTTGTTAGAAAGGAAACAAACAACAAAAATGGGGCATATGTATGTATGTAATTTCCATATATATACAGACATTGTTAGTGACAGTTATGTAATACATACCAAGGTGGATGTCGAGAACCAGGACCAGTAGTCAGCCAAAGGCCCCACCGTCAGGAGCAACCCCTCTAGGAGGTCCGGATAGCAGAGGAAGGGGGTCAGATGTATCAGTGGGCCATGTTGTGGAGCAAATTCGGAGCCACCCCCAGACCTACGAGAGGTGTATATATATATATTTTATTATAGAATCTATGCTCGCAAATCCTTTCTCCAACTGAAGAAGACCGCTACTACAAAGGTCGAAACGCGTCAAGGTTTTTGTGTTTATAGTAAATATTTACAATGTTGTATAAATCCTTATTGGTGGTTCTATATACATGCACAGTTCATTACTCGATGTCTCTCGGAGCTCATGTTCTGATTTCTATCAGATATTTTTTTCTATTCCCAATGTTTGTTTTACCTAATAAACATACTTTTTTTACCAATCCCACCTCAATCATTTCTACTTATTGCTGCAATTCAAAGCCCCTAGGGGTATCTTTTCCTTTCTTCCAATGTCTAATCCGGGGTGTGCAGCACTCTCATCCACAGCTGTTATCGCTTTCCCTCTGTAAACTAGAGGTTCCTTTAGCAATGAGCAATTTCTGCCTCTCAGATAAGTTTCCACTGATGCCATTGATCATTTTGACAATCTGTAAGGGGCTAATGCCGCGTACACACGATCAGAATTCCGCTCAAGCTTGGCTTGAATACACACGATCACACAAAAGTTCTCTGAGCTTTCGACCCTCAAGAATGCGGTGACGTACAACACTACGATGAGCCGAGAAAATTAAGTTCAATGCTTCCGAGCATGCGTCAAATTGCTTCCGAGCATGCGTCGGAATTTTGCACATCGGAATTGCTACAGACAATCGGAATTTCCGATCTGAATTTTTTCCGTCCGAAAAATAGAGAACCTGCTCTGGTGGAAATTCCGCCAGCAAAAGTCCGATGAAGCATACACACGGTCGGAATTTCCGACCAAAAGCTCACATCGGACTTTTGCTGGCGGAATTTCCGACCGTGTGTATGCTGCATAATTCTTCCCAATGACTCCAGAGTTCCCCTTCACATTGGGAAATCTGATGTAAGGAATGCTGTGGACTCTGGTGTAAATATAAGAGGGTCTCTGGTCACCAGAGTCCCCACTTACATCAGAGTCCCCCTTTATGTACAGTGTAAGGGGGGACTCTGATGTAAGGGGGGACTCAGGTGATCAGAGACCCCTTACATCAGAGATCTCCTTTATATACACTGTAAGGGGGTACTCTGACACAAAGGGGATCTCTAGAGACTGTGATGTGAGGGGCTCTTTGGATACCACAGAGATCCCACTTACATCAGGGTTCCCCTTTACCCCAGAGTCTTCAGAGTTCCCCTTTAAACCAGTATACCAGACAATAATTATTTCTAGAAGGGGGTCAGGTCAGCCATAGCAGCCTCCTCACAGCACAGAGCCTCTTACTTTATATCACCAACCCCCCCCCACCCAGTTTGTGTGAGCATTGTCCTCTCCTCCATGGGACTACAAATCCCAGCATAGCAGACAGGGATCCTATTTCTCAGCTGCTCTCCAGTGCCCCGCACACAATGTGACTGAGAATGACTGCCTGCTGCAGTGCCACCCACACACTGCCAGAATCCGTGCACCCACTCCCCCGGGGTGAAGTCCCCCCTTACCTGGCAGTGACATCTCCCAAGTCCCGGCGGGTCCTCCTCACCACAGCTGGTTCCATTGTCTGCAGGGCGGGCACTCAGAGACGGAGCATGGAGGAGAAAGTTACACTCTTCTCCCCTGCCAGGAGCAGTCCTGGCAACCAGTCATTTTCTCGGCGGTGTACACAGGACAGTGATGGGCTGCGGCAGGGGGCAGGACGTGTTCTGCTGTAAAACCGGCTTGCTCCTGTGAGTGCAAGTCACTGGCTGCGGTGTAAGCAGGCGGCGGAGTGATATTCAGCTGCCAGGGAGCCGGAACTATAGAGGTAGCATCGGAAAATGCGGCCGCCTGTCGGCTTACTCCGCGGCCCGTGGCTTGCGCACACACAGGAGTTACATAGCCAAATGAAAAATAGTCCCATTCGCTGCACTGCCATTGTGATATAGCAGAGATGCCGAAATGGAGATCCCGCACATACTGCCAGAAAAATAGCCCTGGGGTCCACCAGATGTGCCTGAGCATTAGGGTGTGCCCAGGCACACCCGGCACACCCCGTGCGCATGCCTATGTCGGAGATTCAGATGTATCCAAATCTACAAAATGAAATAGTAATGAATTTAGTTGAAATTCGTCAAAGTTTGTTTTACGTTTATTAATTTTCTAACAAATTCCAAATTTTTGGAAAGATTTGAATTTAAATTCCGTGTGAAGAATAGCTGGTTGTTAAGCAACCGTGAACTCCATTGAAGTCTATGGGAGCCGAACTGGAAAAATTTAAAGTGTCCATTTGGAAGGCTTATATGCAAGTAATTGGCCATTAAAAGGGGTATGGGTACTGCCCTGGGGGGTGTATCAATGCTAACATACAAAAAAAAAGGTAATTTTTACCGCTTGCCAACCGCTGCACGACGACATACGTCGGCAGAATGGCAGGGCTGCGCAAAAGGACGTATATATACGTCCCCTTTAAGAAGCGGCATTGTGGACCCCGAGTTCCGTGACTCCGACTGCGGGTCCCGCGATCGTGTCACGGTGAGGAAGACGGGGGAAATTCTGATGTAAACAAGCATTTCCCCAGTCTTCCTAGTGACAGGACACTGATCACAGCTCCCTGTAATCGGAAGCGGTGATCAGTGTCGTGTCACACACAGCCCATTCCCCCTACAGTTAGAAGCACTCCCTAGGGCACACTTAACACCTTCAGCGCTACCTAGTGGTTAACCCCTTTACTGCCAGTGTCATTTACACAGTAATCAGTGCATTTTTATAGCACTGATCGCTGTAAAAATGACAATGGTCCCAAAATCGTGTCAAAACTGTCCGATGTGTCCGCCATAATGTCGCAGTCATAATAAAAATTGCAGATCGCCACCATTACTAAAATAAAAATAAATAATGCCATAAAACTATCCCCTATTTTGTACACGTTATAACTTTTGCGCAGACCAATCAATAAACGCCGATTGCGATTTTTTTACCAACAATATGTAGAAGAATACGTATCGGCCTAAAGTGAGGAAAACATTTTTTTTTATATAGTTTTGGGGGATATTTATTATAGCAAAAAGTAAAAAATATAGCATTTTTTTCAAAATTGTCGCTCTATTTTTGTTTATAGCGCAAAAAATAAAAACCGCAGAGGTGATCAAATAACACCAAAAGAAAGCTCTATTTGTGGGGAAAAATTTACACAAATTTTGTTTGGGTACAGCGTCGCACGACTGTGCAATTGTCAGTTAAATTAACGCAGTGCCGAATCGCAAAAAGTGGCCCGGTCATTAAGGGGTTAAAACCTTCCGAGGCTAAAGTGGCTAATTTTCTATTGCCGGCATTCTTTTGTTTACATTTCAGCTGTCAGTGGGGAAGCCCGCTGACAGCTAATGGGTCATCGGTTGTTTAGGACGCAGCAGCAGCCGGTTTCCCAGCCCGCTGCTTAACAACCAGTTATTCTTCATACATAATTCGAATCGTTCAATCATTTTTGTTCTGGAAAATGAATAAACATAATGAAATTGAATGAAAACGAAACTAAACTAAGCGAATTAAGGGAAGGGGGGGCAACAATACAAGGCTGAGATCTCTCTATTTCCTTCTCAATGATCTCCCTCTACACAAAGCAATAGAGATTAGACATGTGTAATTCTTTTAGTTCCGAATTCGTTTTTGAACTAATTTCGACAAATTTGTCTATTTGGAAATATCCAACTTTCCGAATTTTCCAAATTTTAGAAATTTAGTAAATTCTAAATTTCTAAAATTCTGAAATTTTGGAAATTTGGAATTAGGAAATTCGGAAATTCGATATTTTGGAAATTCTAAAATCCGAAAAAATAAGAATGAAAATCCAAAAATTCAAAGGAACGAAAACCCGAAAATCTGAAAAAATAACTTACTAATAATAACTTAACTATTACTAACTATTTAATTATATGTATTGGAATTTCCTTTCAAATTTGACTGTAAGACCCCATACACACTATACAACTTTTGTTGTCTGATTTCCTTTAGATTTACCAAAACCATGTAGTGCAGGGGTCTGCCTGATTGCAAACACATTGAAACTCTTAAGGTTTGACCTCATATTTTATGGTTTTGGTAAATCTAAAGTAAAAAATCTACAGAAAATTGTATAGTGTGTATCCAGCTTTAGTGAACGTAACCAATACAAATTTATCCGAAGTTCCGAATTATTCAAAATAACGAATGTTGTATCGAAACGAATGGAACGTAACAAATTAATAATAATAAATAACCTATAAGTGCCCCCCACCCACTCACAGTTTGAGCCCAATAGGGGTGTTTGGGTGTTATGGTGGCAGACCCAGTTTCTCTGAAAGCTCAACATAGAGTCCCTCTTATGTTTCAACTTACTACCCTTTGGGTCCGACCCATTGGACCCTTTAATCAAAAGCTCCGCCTTGTTTACTAGGATATTGCTAAAGTTATCTTTATCTTACTTGTAAGTGGAATTTAACATTCATGTACAACTGTAACAAGCTCTTTATTATTCTTCTTATGCCTTGAAAAAACCTTAATAAAAACATTGAAACAAATAATAATAAATAACAATAATAATAAAAAAAACTTTTTATTATTATTATTTATTAATTCATTCTGTTCCATTTGTTTAGATGCGGCATTCGTTATTTTGGATAATTCGTAACTTCGGATAAATTTATATTTGGACTAACTTTTCTGGTGTCTTATTTTTTTTATTTTTTTTTAAAATAATTTTTATTGAAAATTTGCAATAGTACAAGAATGGACAAACAACAAAGTCCAGAACAAATTTGTGTACAGAAGACACTGACCATTAGAATGTGACGGTACAATTCACCCATTAACAACGGGTTGTCTAGTGGTTTCCGTCCCCTTCACCTCCCGCACCCCGTCCGGGATCATGCTGTGCAGGAAGTAGCCGAGTAACTAAATAAAAAATAAAAAAACATTAAGTGCTTCAAGAAAATTAGCAGAGATGTGGTCAGGGAGTCAGGCACGTGTAAAACAGAGCTCTGGACCATCAATGCTAAAAGCAAAACAAATAAGCTACCCTGTGAGCCCAGGTAGGAGAGGAAAGTCAATCCCACTCTGGCTCAAGTGATCTATTTTGTGGGGAAAAAAAACAACAGAACCCCAGTCTAGGAACAACGTATTAAAAGCCTGTGGGGGTTCGTGCCTGCACCAAGTGCAGGTGCAATTCAAAAATAAGAAAGGAGGAAATAGAGAAAGAAGGAGGCGGGGGGGGGGAGAACAGAAGAGGAGAAGAGGGGTAGGAGAGGGGGGAGTACACGGAAGGTTAGTGACCAAGGGGAGCACGGACATGGCATTGGATAGGTAGGTGTCCTGCTTTCTCCATACCAGGGTCAAATAGGAACCCCAATATGTGTGGCCCAGGGTTCCCAGGTGAGTTAAAATTTGTCAACCGTGTCGAGGATGGTGTTGGAAATCTTTTCCTGGGACATTATCCATGAGATTTTTTGTTTAGTTGGTCGATAGGAAACTGTCGGAGTTTTCCAGACCCGGGCAATAGTCATTTTGGCACCTAATAGAATGAAGCGAATCAGAGTCTGAGTTGGTTTGGGGGTTTTAGGGTTTAGACGGTTGAGTAAAGCAATTGTAGGATCTTGCTTAATCGCAATTCCAGTGGTTTTGCGAATTAGATTGAAAATTTTGTTCCAATAAAATCTGATTCTGGGACACTCCCACAGAGTATGGAGGAGGGTGCCCATGTGGCCGCATCCTCTGAAGCATAGGGGGGAGGATTTTGGGTAATAGTTGGCATGCTCTGCTGTTTTTTTTTTGCCTTCCTCTGGATCAACTGTGGGTATAGAATTGGGTATATGGGATTGTACGATAATTTTTATTTTTATTTATTTATTTTTATGGTTGAACTGGATGGACTTGTGTCTTTTTTCAACCTGACTAACTATGTAACTATGTAATTATGCAAGGTGGGTAGGTACTAGGTATCAGCGGGTTATGACCTTGAGACTTGCCTCAATCAGAGAAATACTCAAGATGCCCTTGTATGAACGGGCAAAATTAAAGTGCCAAAAGTCAAGTTCAAGGTCTCGCTCCCAGCTCAGCATATAGGTCACTTTCTCCAAAGGCTCGGCTAAGGCTGAGTATATTAGGGAGACACCCCCTCTCTTATCCATGGCTGAAGAGCACCATTGCTCATAAGGAGTGTTGTGTTATTTTTTAATTAAAAAAAGTGTATTTTTTCCAAAAAACGTGCGCTTGTAAGACCGCTGCTCAAATACGTCGTGACAAAAAGTTTTGCAATGACCGCCATTTTATTCTCTAGGGTGTTAGAATTTTTTTTAAATGTTTGGGGGTTCTAAGTAGTTTTCTAGCAAAAGAACGTGTTTTTAATTTGTAAACAATATATCTGAAAAAGAGGCTCGGTCCTTAAGTGGTTAAGCAGCAGGCTGGGAAGGCGACTGCCGCGTCCTTAACAACCGATGACTCATCATCTGTCAGCAACAGGCTATTTACCACCCCCTTGACAACCTTTCAGGGCACACCTCACCAGGGATTGGCCAGGGCATAGTAAAAATTCAGGCTAGTCATTTCAATTCCCAGCCCTATGCTCTGGAAGCTTCTTCAAGAGGGAAACAATTCAATAAACATGTGCACAAAAAAAATTTAATTTTTCGTTTCATTCATTTTTTTTTTTTTTTTTTAGATCATTTGTTAAGATCGAATTTCTTTACTTGGAATAAATTCATAACTTTGGATAAATTTATATGTGTTACGTTCCATTTGTTTAGATGCGGTATTTGTAATTTTGATCATTTATAACTTCGGATAAATTAGAATTTGTTACATTTCATTCATTTAGATGTGGTATTCCTTACTTTAATAATTCATAATAATTAAAACAAAAATGTGAAATACGA
Source organism: Rana muscosa (assembly GCA_029206835.1). Lineage (NCBI taxonomy): Eukaryota > Metazoa > Chordata > Amphibia > Anura > Ranidae > Rana > Rana muscosa. The sequence goes on from CM055117.1 coordinate 1,118,421,046, forward strand.
AAGAACAAAAATCTAAAAATTTGAAAATCTGTTTTCAATTTCTTTTTATTTATCTTTTTTCAAATACAATTTTTTTTTACATTTATACAAAATTTGCTTATAAATACATTGTTCCCATTAATTATTCTATATACCGAGTCTTGGTATCTATAAGTTACTTATCGTTTAAAAACAATATACCATCCGTCAATCAACTACATTTACCTTCCATATCATTCATCCTATCATTCATTCACAGAAAAAAAAAGGAATAATAAGGGTTTAATCCCCCCCCTCTCCCCCCTTCTCCTCTATCATTTTCCGTTTCGCTCGTCTTTCCCCTTTGTATCTCTCTTTATTTTCCATTTATATATATTCCTTCATTCCTTCCGAGAGCCGAAATTCGTCCCATTTTTGCCAAATTTCTGGCATTTGACTATTTATATATCCTTCTTCTCTTATCTGTCTTTCCATTTATTGTATTTCGTTCATTTCACATCTCCATTCTACTATATTTGGGCTTCTATTTACTCTCCATTTGCGCGCTATTATTGTTCTAGCTGACGTTATCATATGATGTAAAAAAAGAAAATTTAATACTCTTTATTGAGTCTGAAATTAAGTATAACAAGGAAATGTCTATGTTTAAGTTTGTCTTTACTCCCGACACTTTCCAATATATCTCATGAACTTTTTCCGAAAAATTTCTCACCAATTGACAACTGTACCATATGAAAAAAAATCTGAAAGAACGAAAATCTGGAAATAAGAACAAATTCATCCAGGACCCCTGGTGTATTTCTCTAATGTTTTTGTTTTCTTTATAAATGTTCTATGTTTTAGTTACTACAAATTTATCATTCACCATTAGGGATGAGCCGAACACCCCCCCTGTTCGGTTCGCACCAGAACCTGCGAACAGACAGAATGTTCGCGTGAACTTTAGAACCCTATTAAATACAATGGACTCGAACGTTCGAAATCTAAAGTGTTAATTATAAATGCTAATATGCAAGTTATTGTCCTAAAAAGTGTTTGGGGACCGGGGTCCTGCCCCAGGGGACATGTATCAATGCAAAAAAAAGTTTTAAAAACGTCCGTTTTTTTGGGAGCAGTGATTTTAATATTGCTTAAAATGAAACAATAAAAGTGAAATATTACTTTAAATTTCGTACCTGGGGGGTGTGTATGATATGCCTGTAAAGTTGCGCATGTTTCCCGTGCTTAGAACTGTCCCTGCACAAAGTGTCATTTCTAAAGGAAAAAAAATCATTTTAAAACTCACTCGCGGCTATTAATGAATTGTCGGCTCCCGGCAATACATGGAAAAGTCATTGATAAAAAAAAAAAAAAATGCATGGGGGTCCCCCAAATTCAATTACCAGGCCCTTCAGGTCTGGTGTGAATATTAAGGGGAACCCCGCCGCAAATTTAAAAAAAAAATGCGTGGAGTTCTCCCAAATATCCATACCAGGCCCTTCAGGTCTGGTATGGATTTTAAGGGGAACTCCACCCCAAATTTTAAAAAAATCTGGTGTAGAGTTTCCCCAAAAATCCATACCAGACTCTTTATCCGAGCACGCAACCTGGCAGGCCGCAGGGGTGGATGAGAGAGCACCTCCCCCTCCTGAACCGTACCAAGCCACATGCCCTCAACATGGGGAGGATGTCCCCATGTTGATGGGGACAAGGGCCTCATCCCCACAACCCTTGCCCGGTGGTTGTGGGGTCTGTGGGAGGGGGGCTTATCGGAATCTGGAAGACCCCTTTAGCAAAGGGGATCCCCAGATACCGCCCCCCTATGTGAATTGGTAAGGGGTACATTGTAACCCTACCATTTCACGAAGAAAGTGTAAAAACATGTAAAAAACACACAGACACCGTTGGGAAAGTCCTTTATTAAAAAACAAATAAAAAAAAAACATTCCAGCGATGAAATCCAGTGTCCCGCGGCGATCCGATGTCCAGCGCTGTCCACACTATATGTCATTGGCTGAGCCTGAGCGGACCTGATGGGGAACTTCCTCTGCAGTGTATTAAATGAATAGACCCGCCCCTTCTAAAGTTCCCCATCAGGTCCGCTCAGCCAATGACGTAGGTGTGAGGCTAAGCGGACCAGATGCAGAACGTGAGAAGGGGCGGGTCTATTCATTTATTACACTGTGGAGGAAGTTCCATATCAGGTCCGCCCCCTCGTATGTCAGACCCCGCCTACGTCATTGGCTGAGCGGACCTGATGGGGAACTTCCTCCGCAGTATAATAAATGAATAGACCCGCCCCTTCTCACGTTCCGCATCAGGTCCTCAGCCTTACACCTACGTCATTGGCTGAGCGGACCTGATGGGAAACTTTAGAAGGGGCGGGTCTAATTATTTATTACACTGCGGAGGAAGTTCCCCATCAGGTCCGCTCAGGCTCAGCCAATGACGTTTCGTGTGGACAGCGCTGGATATCGGATCGCCGTGGGACGCTGGATTAAATCGCTGGAATGGTTTGTTTTTTTTTTAAATAAAGGACTTTCCCAACGGTGTCTGTGTATTTATTTTAAAATGTTTTACACTTTCTTTGTGAAATGGTAGGGGTACAATGTACCCCAATACCAATTCACATAGGGGGGCCGGGATCTGGGGGCCCCCTTTGTTAAAAGGGGTCTTCCAGATTCCGATAAGCCCCCTGCCCGCAGACCCCCACAACCACCGGGCAAGGGTTGTGGGGATGAGGCCCTTGTCCCCATCAACATGGGGACATCCTCCCCATGTTGAGGGCATGTGGCCTGGTACGGTTCAGGAGGGGGAGGCGCTCTCTCGCCCCCCCCTCTTTTCCTGTGGCCATCCAGGTTGCGTGCTCGGATAAAGGGACTGGTCTGGATTTTTGGGGGTACTCCACGCCATTTTTTTTTATTTGGGGTGGAGTTTCCCTTAAAATCCTTTCCAGACCTGAAGGGCCTGGTATGGATATTTGGGGGGAACCGCACACATGTTTTTTAAATTTGTGGCAGGGTTCCCCTTAATAACCATACCAGACCTGAAGGGCCTGGTAATTGAATTTGGGGGAACCCCACGCTTTTTTTTTTATTTTTATCAATGACTTTTGTATGTATTGCCGGGAGCCGACAATTCATTAATAGCCGCGAGTGAGTTTTAAATGACTTTTTTTCCTTCAGAAATGACACTTTGTGCAGAGACAGTTCTAAGCACGGGAAACACGCGCCACTTCACAGGCATACTATACACACCCCCCAGGTACGAAATTTAAAGGAATATTTCACTTTTATTGTTTCACTTTAAGCATTATTAAAATCACTGCTCCCGGAAAAACGGCCGTTTTTAAAACTTTTTTTTTGCATTGATACATGTCCCCTGGGGCAGGACCCGGGTCCCCAAAGCCTTTTTAGGACAATAACTTGCATATAAGCCTTTATAATTAGCACTTTAGATTTCTCCCATAGACTTTTACAGGGTGTTCCGCGTCTTTTCGAATTTGCAGCGAACGCCCAAAATTGTTCGCTGTTCGGCGAACGGGCGAACAGGCAATGTTCGAGTCGACCATGAGTTCGACTCGAACTCGAAGCTCATCCCTATTCACCAACCATATGTATTGTCTGCGACGTAGGACTTTACCTGCAAATGTGGTGTCTCTGTATGTGACTTATTTTGTACGTTTTGTAAAACTTTAATAAAAATACAATTATGAAAATAAGAATAATAATTCAAAAGAATGAAAATCCCAAAAAATAAGAACGAAAATCCAAAAATTTTTAAATCTGAAAGAACAAAAAACATTTGGATCGTTTCTATTCTTATTTGTATCTAATTCCTATTCACATAGAGGGGTGAATGAGAAGTTGAAGTGAAGGAGACATAGTAAGACTTGTATGATGGGAGTTTGTATTGGAAAGCTGATCAGTAAATTTGGCGTCTGTTTCCTGGGGAATCCGACAGAAACTTTCATCCAATAAAATATCACATTTGTTCTTTGGTGACTTATTTTGTTCTATTCTGAATGGAGCGGCCCCACCACTGTAATCATGTGCCGGTCTTGTGGTGTCTCTAGGGGGCGCTCAGCTCAGGTGTCGGTAGTCCCGGGAGAACGGAACACAGAAGGTTTACAATCCCTCTAACAATGGAGAATGATGTCACCGGATTTATTATTCTCTACAATGTTAGAAATATCACCAGAATATGGTAACCAGCCTCCGGAATATCACCTATCCGGGGAATCCAACACAACACGGAGATAAAGATATTACTGTATAAGACACAAGAAATACAAAATTCTAAATGTGTCTCTAAACTGACTTCAGTGATCAGATGAAGAATAATAAATTCACATTCCATTTCCTGAGAGATTGTACAGAAACTTTCATCCAATAGAAGAAACTCCGGCTCTTCTCTGGAGGAGACGTCTAATAATACTTTACTAAAGAACCGCTTTCTTCCAGTATCAGCAATGCCGAGATAGAAAAAAAAGTTATAAAGTTTAGTATTTTATTTTTCTTTATATATATATATTCTGAATATATTGTAAATACCAAAATTACTAAATAATATAATTGTTATTAGTATGTAAAATATTAAGAAAATGTATTTGATAATTAAAGATGAATGTTTCTCCCTGATTTTAGAAAAATATATATATATATATAAAAAAAATTTAAAAAAATAAAAAAAAAATAAAGATAAAATGTACTGTTCAATAAAATAGCAATAATAATAATAAAAATAATAATAATAGCAATAATAATAATAATAATAATAATAATAAAATAGCAATAATAATAATAATAATAATAATAATAATAATAATAATAATAAAAATAATAATAGCAATAATAATAATAATAATAATAATAATAGCAATATTAATAATAATAATACAAATAATAAAATAACAATAATAATAATAATAATAATAATAATAAAAATAATAATAGCAATAATAATAATAATAATAATAATAAAAAAAATAGCAATAATAATAATAATAATAATAATAATATTAAATGCAATACATAAAGTAAATAATGGACTTATGATTTGTGAAAAAAGGTTATGTAATATAAATGGAAGTTTTGTTAATCAAATGCATCTACAGTTCCAAATCCCTCGCTATTATCTTATTATCCACGTCATCTCTCACACCTCCACACCACCTGTGGCCCACAGCAATGCTCACATTTCCCTCTGAACCTTTTTATTCAGCAATAACTTTGTAATAAAAGGAATACATTTAATAATTTTTCGTAGGACTTTTTCGTAAAACTTTTTTTGTTGATATTGCCTTGCAAAATGATTTTATTTTATTGCAATTCATAAAAAAAAAAAAAAGTAGCCAAACTTAAAGCCCAACTCCAGGATACAGTTACAGAGGCAGTAGAAATATCACTTCTATAGACACTATATTACCAAAAGTTTTGGGACGCCTGCCTTTACACACACATGAACTTTAATGCCATCCCAGTCCTATAACAGCTTCAGCTCTTCTGGGGAGGCCGTCCACAAGGTTTAGGAGGGTGTCTATGGGAATGTTTGACCATTCTTCCAGAAGAGCATTTGTGAGGTCAGGCACTGATGTTGGACGAGAAGGCCTGATTTGCAGTCTCCGCTCTAATTCATCCCAAAGGTGTTCTATCGGGTTAAGGTCAGGACTCTCTGCAGGCCAGTCAAATTCTTCCACCCCAAACTCACTCATCCGTGTCTTTATGGACCTTGCTTTGTGCACTGGTCCATATCATTTGGTGGAGGGGGGATTATGGTGTGGGGGGGAGGGGGGATTATGGTGTGGGGTTGTTTTTCAGGGGTTGGGCTTGGCCCCTCAGGGGTTGGGCTTGGCCCCTTAGGTCCAGTGAAGGGAACTCTTAGGCCCCTTTCACACGGGCGGACCGTTCAGGTCCCCCTGTCAGTTTTTTCGGCGGACCTGAACGGGCGCTCCATGTAAGTCTATGGAGCGAGGGATGTCAGCGGTGACCGTGTCCGCTGACATCCGATCCGGTCCGATCCGCTAAAATAAGACGTATGGCGATACGTTCGCCATCCCTCCTGGCGGATCGGATTGGATCGGGTAAGATCTGATGAAAATGGACATGCTATCCGTTTTTGTCCGATCTCTGCATAGTAATCAGCGGCGCTCGACAAGCCCCTCCCCCGCTCAGTGAGCAGAGAGGGACCTGACATCCGCCGGCTCAGCAGAGAGATCTCCCGCTGAGCTGGAGGACTCCGTGGCAACAGATCCGCCTCGTGTGAATGAGGTCTTAAAGAGGAAGTAAACCCTGATGGATTTTACTTCCTCTTTTGCTCCATGCAAATTAAAAGCATAATGGGCTAGTATGCAATGCATACTAGCCCATTATGTGACACTTACCTGCAAAAGAATCCAGCGCTGTGCCCTGTGCAGGCTGCATCCATCTTCTCGCCCCTCTTCCTTACGGGCCACGGACTCCGGCTCTGTGATTCGCCGGAGCCGCGTGACGTCACTCCCGCGCATGCGCACGGGAGCCGCCAGTAACGGCACACAATAGGGAAGAAACGGCACAGAGTTTAGTTTCTTCCCCGCGCATGCGCAGTGAATATTTTCAGCGGACCACAAGAGAAATATCTCCTAAATGACGCACGATTAGGAGATATTTCCACTACCTATAGGTAAGTCTTATTCTAGGCCTACCTATATGTAGAAGTAATAAAAAAGGGTTTCCAACCACTTTAAGGCGTCGGCATACCAAGACATTTTGGACAATCTCATGCTCCCAACTTTGTGGGAGGAGTTTGGGGATGGCCCCTTCCTGTTCCAACATGACTGCCCACCAGTGCACAAAGCAAGGTCCATAAAGACATGCATGAGCGAGTTTGGGATGGAGGAACTTTACTGGCCTGCACAGAGTCCTGACCTCAACCCGATAGAACACCTTTGGGATGAATTAGAGCGGAGACTGCAAACCAGGCCTTCTCGTCCAACATCAGTGCCTGACCTCACAAATGCTCTTCTGGAAGAATGGTCAAACATTCCCATAGACACCCTCCTAAACCTTGTGGACATCCTTCCCAGAAGAGTTGAAGTTGTTATAGCTGCAAAGGGTGGGCTAACTCAACATTGAACCCTACGGACCAGGGGCGGACTGGCAACTCATGGGGCCCCCGGGCAATAGAAGATTATGGGGCCCTCAGGTTCACAGATGGCCGCCACGTGGCAGCCATCTTTTTTTGTAACATGAATGTGGGCATTCTCATGCGGAGGGGAGGGGCACCAAGCTCGGTGACATGCAGAGTGGCAGGAGACTTAGAGCTGGTGACCCAGTAAAGGCACCGGCAGCCTCTCATGGGCAGTGCCACCTTAGCAGCATCATGGGCACCTGGGCAAAATACTGCACTGGGACCACTACCAGGGAGATGAGGACCTGCGGCATACATAGGGCACCATGGCGAACAATGGGCATGGCCAGTGGGAGGGTCTTAAAGGAGGAACAGAATCTGCATCTGCTGTATACAAAGCAGACATACCACAGACTTTGTACCCATAAAATTAGAATTATTGTGTCGCAACTGATAATCTCACAGACACAAATATATCTCAGTCAAAGGATCATTTGTTTTTAACCACTTCCTGACCGCTTCACGCACTTATACGGCGGCAGAAGGACTCCTGTGGGCAAAGCAACGTACCTGTACGTCGAAAAGCCCACCGTTTGCCCGCCGCGAGCTCTGTGACCGTGCCCGCGGGACCGGCGCACTCGATGTCCCGCCGGTGTCCCACGATCGCGTCACGGAACGGCAGAACGGGGGGATGCCTTTGTAAACAAGGCATTTCCCTGTTCTGCCTAGTGACAGGACACTGATCGTCTGCTTCCTGTCATCGGGAGCGGTGATCAGTGTCGTGTCACTGGTAGCTAAGCCCACACACACACAGCGTCTGCCCCTTAAGTACCTTCTCCCGGCATGCACAGCGGGTAGACCACGCCCACTGCACATCTGCCGAGAGAGGACACCCAATGGTGATGTAACTCTACCTGTGGTTCAGCCCGGGACCAAGGCGACAGTGCCACCCACAGGCCACAGGGAACTGTACTGCCAGGCAGCATCACACCCAGGCAGAAGCAAATTTTTACATTATCAACAGGTCTGAGCTGAACTATTAGCCCAGATCACCCCTAAATTTCTGCACATAGCGCCCCAGAATTGGGGTGGGCGCTACAATAGGAACACACAATCTGTCTTCTCTCTCCAGACAGGGCATAGATGTGTGTGTTTACATACACTAATCCCCGTTCCTGCTCTGTCAGAAGTGATCGCGAGTGCGCCGGTGGGCATCGCGGCCGGAATTAGGGGGCGCCAGGCACGCACGCCCCCTAATCACCTTAAAGCGGGCGCCGTACAGCTACGGCGATTCGGTCAGGGGAGCCATTCTGATGCCGTCAGGTGGGCGGTTTGAAAGCGGTTAATTAAAGCCAGCAACTGTTGAGACGATGAACTCCTTGGCCAGGTCTATGTGCAGTATAATGTACAGAGTATGTGGGTCAGGAGTAAGTAACAAGCAAAGCAACATATAGAGTACAGCAGTCAGGATGAGCGCCACGCTCACATCAGAGTCCTCCCTTACACCAAAGTCCCAACATTCTCCCTATATATCACAGTCCGCAGAGTCCCACCTTAAGGAAGAGCCACCCAGTGTGCCACCCTATGGCAGAGCCACCCCAGTGTGCCACCCTATAGCAGAGCCCCCCAAATGTGCCACCCTACGGCAGAGCCCACCAAATGTGCCACCCTACGGCAGAGCCCCCTATAGTAAATCCCCCAGAGTTCCACCCTATGGCAGAGCCCCCCAAATCTGCCACCCTATGGCAGAGCCCCCTATGGTAAATCCCCCAGAGTGCCACCCTATGGCAGAGCCCCCCAGTGTGCCACCCTATGACAGAGCCCCCTATGGCAAGTCCCCCAGAGTGCCATCCTATGTCAGCGCCCCCCAGTGTGCCACCCTAATGAAGAGCCCCCAGAGTGCCACCCTACAGCAGAGCCCCCCAATGTGCCAGCCTATGGCAGAGCGCCCCAGTGTGCCACCCTACAGCAGAGCCCCCCAGTGTGCCACCATATGGCAGAGCCCCCTATGGAATATCCCCCAGAGTGCCACCCTGTGGCAGAGCCCCCCAGTGTGCCACCCTAAGGAAGAGCCCCCAGAGTGCCACCCTACGGCAGAGCCCAATATACAAAGAAAAAGAGACGCTGCTCCAGGTGTATAATGAGAACCTGAAGTGGAATGTCTCGTATCCTCCGTGGGAAACTTGTGAGAAAATAAATGGCTGCACATCCAGGAATTCCGATTGCCTTTTATTGTTCACAGTGATAACACCAAAGACACCAACACGAGGTCATGTAGACGCGTTTCGCACATATATCTTGTACTTAATCATTGCCCCCCAGAGTGCCACCCTGCGGCAGAGCCACCAGAGTGTCACCTTCCATTAGTGTCCCCTTACACACACCTTTGCACCTTAGTGTTTGGTGTGGCAGGCAGCTGGTGGGAAAAGGCTTTTAACCACCTCAATACAGGGCACTTACACCCCCTTCCTGCCCAGGCCATTTTTAAGCTTTCAGCGCTGTCACGCTTTGAATGACAATTGCGCGGTCATGCTACACTGTGAAAATGTTATCAGTTTTTTCTTAGGTTCTGTCAGTAAATTTTGTAAATAACTATTTTTTTTCCTTCACTAATGTGCGCTGATGAGGCGGCAGCACTGATAGGCTGCAATAATGGGCACTGATGAGGTGGCACTGATGAGGAGGCGCTAATATGCTGTACTTATGGGCACTGATTAGGTGGCACTGATGAGGAGGCACTAATATGCTGCACTTATGGGTACTGATAGGTGGCACTGATGAGCACTGATGGGTGGCACTGATGGGCGCTGATAGGTGGCACTGGTGGGCACTGATAGGTGGCACAGATACGTGGCACTGATATACACTGATGGGTGGCACTGATGGGCATTGATGGTCAGCAGTGATGGGCAGCACTGATAGACCAACAGTGATAGCCAGCACTGACTGGCATCACTAATGGGCACTGATTTCTGGAACTGGTGGGCATTGATTTCTGGCACTGATTTCTGTATTGTATTGTATTGCTGGCACTGGTTCTGTATTGTAATCAGGGCCAGGCTTGATAAGTGCCATGATGCCACTGCCCAGGTGTGTACCCAGACCTGCCCTGCTGCCTGATCTGAGGCTGAGCTCAGCAGTGCACCATTCAGCTGCCTCCAAATGGATTTTTCACAGGGAACGAGATTGATAGATCGACTTCTAGTAGTATAGTATATAATAGTACACACACACACAGTATACATACAATATATACACACACAGTATACATACAGTAAACACACACTCACACACACACACTTTATACACACACACAGTATACATACAGTATACACACACAGTATACATACAGTATACACACACAGTATACATACAGCATATATACAGTATACACACACAGTATACATACAGTATACACACACAGTATACATACAGCATATATACAGTATACACACACAGTATACATACAGTATACATACAGTATACACACACAGTATACATACAGCATATATACAGTATACACACACAGTATACATACAGTATACACACACAGTATACACACAGTATACACACACAGTATACATACAGTATACACACACAGTATACATACAGCATATATACAGTATACACACACAGTATACATACAGTATACATACAGTATACACACACAGTATACATACAGCATATATACAGTATACACACACAGTATACATACAGTATACACACACAGTATACACACACAGTATACACACACAGTATACATACAGTATACACACACAGTATACACACACAGTATACATACAGTATACACACACAGTATACACACACAGTATACACACACAGTATACATACAGTATACACACACAGTATACACACACAGTATACATACAGTATACACACACAGTATACATACAGCATATATACAGTATACACACACAGTATACATACAGTATACACAGTATACATACAGTATACACACACGGTATACATACATTATATACACACACACGGTATACATACAGTATACACACACGGTATACACACATTATATACACACACACACAGTATACATACAGTAGGGATGAGCTTCGAGTTCGACTCGAACATCGGCTGTTCGATCGTTCAGCGAAGATCGAACATTATGGGCCGTTCGCGCCAAATTTGAGCAACGCGTCACGGCCCATAATTCCCTGCGTGATCGCAGTGCATTGCTGGCTGATGATTGGCCAAGCATGCACTATGACCCGCATGCTTTGGCCAATCACAGCGCCGTTAGCACAGAGAGCCATAATTGGCCAAAGGCAGGGTGCCTTTGGCCAATTATGGCTCAGGGGATTAAGTCCACACCCCACACTATAAAAGGCCGCCTGCACGTCAGCCTTGTGTAGTGTGTTGCGACGTTGAGAGAGAGACAGAGAGAGACTTAGGCCTCATACACACGACCGATTTTCTCGGCAAAAACCAGCAAGAAACTTGCTGGCAGAGAGGTCTTGCCGAGTAAATCGTTCGTGTGTACGCTGCTAGCGGGTTTCTCGTCGAGAAAACCGACAAGAAACCTCGACGAGAAAATAGAGAACCTGCTCTCTATTTTCTCGTCGAGATTCTCCTCGGCGTGTTTCTCGACGAGAAAAGTGAGTGGGTGTACACTTACCTGTCCGCCCGGAAGCCCGCGCATGTTCGAAATGAATTTGACGCATGCGCGGTAGCTTCCTAGGCATACGTAGGGTATACCAAGATGGCGGCGACGGCATTGAATGTGACGAGCGCATGCTCGTCGTAGTCGATGACGTCACCGCGTACACTCCTTTCAAAGAACCGCGGGTTCTTTGAAACGAGCGTGTGTACACTCGGCCGGGACAAGTTTCTTGTCCAAGAATCTCGTCGAAAAAAACGACATGTTTTTTTCAACGAGAATCTCGGCCGTGTGTACGAGGCCAAAGAGTCATTTCATTTCATTTAGATAGATTGAGCAGGCAGGCGATTCAGTTAGCTCCAGTATATTTAGTATATATATATAGTACATTCCAGGCTTTGTATATATTGTGAGGGAGTTAACTCGGTAGCGGGTGTGTGTGACCCCCTGGTTGGGCTCCCCACACAAAAACAGGCCCAGCAGATGGAGGTTGTGGTTTTCAAAATCAAAAGGTGCGGTTTATTTCTCTATGTACAGTGACAAAAACACAGCAAAGCCAAAAAGAAACATAAACAAAATAAATCCTGGTCAGCTTGACCTCTGACTAAACATGCAGGTTTCCTAACTAACAACTGGGATCAGCCTGGTGCTGTCCTAGTCCCTAAGTCCCTGGTTTAGTAAATGTCCAAACAAATAGCCACACAGGCTTTGTCTCACCGCACAGGGGTTCACTCTCCCTAGACAGTCCACACAGGTCTGGGTCCAGGCATGAGCAAACACCTAATGAAGCTGGGAGTTTTTATAGAGGCCTTAAACGAGCTGACAAGCTTCAGCTGGTCTCATCAACTCCCTGCCTGCACGACGCCCAGCACTCTCCCTAGAGGTATGAGTCATCCATGAGCCCACTAGCCTCAGCTGGGCTTCATCAACTCCCTCCCTAGTTGTATAAGTCGGCATAAAGCCTGAATCTGGGAGAAATATATCTACCCCCCTGGATGCAACCAGGTGACTTTACCTTCCTGCTGTCACATACCCCCCCCTCTTGTTTTAACCTTGGGGTTGGAACACCAGCAATCAGGCATTCATGTACTCGAGACAAAGCATCCACATTCCCCATTTGAACGCCAGGGCGATGCTTTACTGTGAAGTTGAATTCCTGTAGGGCCAGGAACCACCTATTCACTCTTCTATTTGTCTCCTTGTTTTGAGCCATCCACTTTAACGGAGCGTGATCCGTAACCATGTCAAAGTGCCTACCTAGCAGATAGTACCGAAGGGAATCTAGAGCCCACTTCACCGCTAAACACTCCTTTTCAACCGTGGCGTAATTTACCTCATGGGACTTCAACTTCCTGCTGAGGTAAATGACTGGGTGCTCTTCCCCGTTCCAGACCTGGGACAATACTGCTCCTAACCCCACATCTGACGCATCACTTTGTACGACAAAGTCTTTAGAGAAGTCGGGTGAGTACAACACTGGCTGGCTACATAAGGCTTGTTTCAAGAATTGGAATGCTGCCTCAGCCTCGGGGGTCCATTTAATCATGACCGACCCTTTCCCTTTCGTCAGGTTGGTTAGGGGCACAGCCTTAGAAGCAAAGTGGGGAATGAAGCGCCGATAATAACCCGCGATTCCCAGAAAGGCCCGTACCTGCTTCTTGCTGTTGGGACGTGGCCAACTCTGGATGGCCTCGACTTTGTTGAGTTGGGGTTTTATCACTCCCCTGCCAATGGTGTACCCAAGATATTTGGCCTCCTCCTGCCCAATGGTACACTTCTTGGGGTTAGCCGTAAACCCCGCTTCCCGGATAGAGTCTAGGACTGCTTGCACTTTTGGCAGATGTGAGGCCCAATCTGTGCTATGGACAATTACGTCATCCAGGTAAGCCGCAGCATACTTCCGATGGGGCCTCAGTATCTGGTCCATTTTCCGCTGGAATGTGGCCGGCGCATTCTGTAACCCGAACGGCATTCTCTTATATTGGAACGCCCCGTCTGGGGTTACAAATGCGGTTTTCTCTTTGGCCGACTTGGCCAGGGGAATTTGCCAATACCCTTTTGTGAGGTCAAGAGTCGTCATGTATCGGGCTGTTCCCAGCCGGTCGATCAACTCATCTATACGTGGCATGGGGTAGGTGTCAAATTTTGTAACTTTGTTCAACTGACGAAAATCGTTACAAAATCGCCAGCTCCCATCCGGTTTAGGCACCAACACAATGGGACTAGACCAATCACTTTGGGACTCCTCTATCACCCCTAAGTTCAGCATTTTCTGTACTTCCTCCCGTATTGCCTCCCGTCGGGCCTCTGGGATCCGATAGGGTTTTAACTTCACCCTTTCACCGGGCGGGGTAATAATATCATGCTCTACCCCAGATGTTTGTCCCGGCAGCTCAGAGAACACCTCCTTGTTGCGAAGCACAAACTCCTTAACCTCCTGTTGTTGGGGTTGTGACAAGGTGGCTGCTATTCCAACCTCCGGAATCACGCAACCAGTTTGAGCTGGTGACCAAGTTTCTGCGACTAGGGACTCTCTATCCCTCCAGGCTTTCAACAGATTAACGTGATATATCTGTTCGGGCTTTCGCCTTCCTGGTTGTCTGACCTTGTAATTCACTTCGCTCACTTTTTCCATTATCTCGTAGGGGCCTTGCCATTTGGCAAGGAATTTACTTTCAACCGTAGGGACAAGTACCAATATCCTATCCCCCGGGGAAAAGGTACGGGTCTTGGCTCCACGGTTGTACACTCTCTGCTGTGCCAACTGCGCTTGGGCCAAATGTTCCTTCACGATGGGCATTACCTGTGCAATTCGATCTTGCATGAGGGCGACATGCTCAATCACACTCCTGTGGGGAGAACTCTCACTTTCCCAAGTTTCCTTGGCAATATCCAACAGCCCTCTTGGGTGTCTCCCATACAGTAACTCAAAGGGGGAGAATCCCGTAGAGGATTGGGGCACCTCCCTAATAGCAAACATCAAATAAGGAAGTAGACAGTCCCAATCCTTTCCATCTCTATCCACCACTTTCTTCAACATTTGTTTTAGGGTTTTGTTGAATCTTTCAACCAGCCCATCGGTTTGGGGGTGATACACAGATGTACGCAATTGCGTCACTTTGAACAATTTACACAGCTCTTTCATAACCCGGGACATAAAGGGTGTACCTTGGTCCGTAAGCAGTTCTTTACAAATACCCACCCGGCTAAAAACAAGAGATAGCTCTTTGGCTATGGTTTTGGCCGAGGTATTTCTGAGAGGGATCGTTTCTGGATAACGGGTGGCATAGTCCATTATAACCAATATGTACTGGTGCCCCCTAGCGGACTTGATTATAGGACCTACCAAATCCATTGCGATTCTCTCAAACGGGACCTCAATGATGGGTAGAGGGACCAGCGGGCTACGGAAATGTGGCATCGGGGCCGACCTCTGACACACAGGGCAGGAGGAACAATAATTTTCTATGTCCTTCATCACCCCAGGCCAATAGAATCTCTGTAATACCCTCTCTCGGGTTTTCTCTGTCCCCAGATGACCTCCAAGAATGTGCCCATGGGCCAACTCCAACACCAACTTCCTGTAAGGTTTGGGCACCACAAGCTGCTCAACGGTTTCTTCTGCCCTTTTTGCCACCCGATACAGTAGGTCCTTCTCTACGCTGAAGTATGGGTAAGTGCAGGTATTATCTGGGTTCACTAACTCGCCATCTATTTCCACTACGTTTTCCCGTGCCTTTATTAGGGCGGGGTCTTTTAACTGTTCTGTGGCAAAATTTTCCCTGTGAACCTCCAGATCAGAAAACTCCACAGACGGTAGGTTTTCGTCTGAGGAGGTGGGCTCCTCTCCAGTTTCTTGAGTCTCCCCTGCCAATACTGACAAGGGAAATTCTGGAGAGTCCTCACCACTCTCAGAGGAGTTCTGGCTATCACATTCCTGGTACATAGGGGCACCAGTGGGGGGCTCAGGATCATCCCACAGTTCCCAGAACTTCGGAAAATCCCTTCCCACAATGGCATCATGCGGTAATTGAGATACTAACCCCACTGGATGAGAGAGGGTACCTTTGGGGGTCTCGAAACACACTGTAGTCACTGGATACTCTCGGGTGTCCCCATGCACACAAATAACAGCTACCTTGCTATTCCCAGAGACCTCTGTTTTAACTAATTCAGCCTTTATCAGGGTCACAAGGCTACCTGAATCCAGCAATACCACAACATTTCTACCATTAATACACATTTTGCATAAATGTTTCTCAGTTCCCCGAATGGCAGTGCATGCGACTGTCGCACACAGCGACTGACGTCGGTCCGTCAGAAAGTCACATTGCATGGGTTCCTCCACAACCGGGCAATTTGCTGCAATATGTCCTGCTTGCCGGCAGCGGTAGCAAACAATCCTTTTGGCTGCCTCTTGAGCCCCTGACTTCCCAGGCTGTTCTCGTTAAACTTTGGGTAGAGCTCCCACCCTCTCACTCTCTCCACCCTCACCCCTTGGAATCCTCTTATCCGCCCCTGGGGATGGTCTGGTCTTAGGGTGGAAAGTCTGAGAGTCTCTGGAAGAGGCCGTCAGGTTCTCTGTAGCCAAGTATTTCTCTACACGATCCACAAGACCACCGGCCATCTCTGGGTCTCCATGGCTTACCCACTTTTGGATGGCAGTAGGAAGAGCTCTCAAAAACCGATCCATTACAACACGTTCCACAATCTCTGGTGCGGACAAAGTCTCTGGCTGTAGCCACTTCCTGCTCAGGTGAATGAGATCATACATTTGAGACCTGGGGGGTTTTCCAAGCTGGAAAGTCCAGTTATGCACACGCTGAGCCCGGACAGCCAGGGTGACACCCAGCCTTGCCAATATTTCAGCTTTTAGCATCCCATAGTCTTTTGCTTGGTCAGGCTCTAGGTCATAGTAAGCCTTCTGCGATTCACCAGTTAACAGAGGAGCCACCAGTCCAGCCCACTGCTCCTCAGGCCACTTTTCTCTTTCAGCAGTCCTTTCAAATGTGGTCAAAAATACCTCTGGCTCATCCTCTCCAGTCATTTTTGTCAATAAACGACTCACCCCAAAGGACGCGGTATTAGTGGGACGGCTTTCCTCACTGGTCTGCGGACGTTGCTGCACTACTGCTTCCATTTGTTGTAGTCTCTGCTCTTGCTTCTGTAACAGGTCTATGAAGCGGGCCTCAGATTGCTGCTGGGCTTGTTGCTGAGCTTCCAGACTCTGTTGGTGAGCTTGCTGCTGGGCTGCAAGGCTCCTTTGCAAACCTGCATTTGTCTGCTGTTGATTGGCATTTGCTAGAGCCAGCTGTTTTAGTATCTCCTCCATGCTGGCTTAAAAAAAACTGCCCGCATTCTCCACCAACTGTGAGGGAGTTAACTCGGTAGCGGGTGTGTGTGACGCCCTGGTTGGGCTCCCCACACAAAAACAGGCCCAGCAGACGGAGGTTGTGGTTTTCAAAATCAAAAGGTGCGGTTTATTTCTCTATGTACAGTGACAAAAACATAGCAAAGCCAAAAAGAAACATAAACAAAATAAATCCTGGTCAGCTTGACCTCTGACTAAACATGCAGGTTTCCTAACTAACAACTGGGATCAGCCTGGTGCTGTCCTAGTCCCTAAGTCCCTGGTTTAGTAAATGTCCAAACAAATAGCCACACAGGCTTTGTCTCACCGCACAGGGGTTCACTCTCCCTAGACAGTCCACACAGGTCTGGGTCCAGGCATGAGCAAACACCTAATGAAGCTGGGAGTTTTTATAGAGGCCTTAAACGAGCTGACAAGCTTCAGCTGGTCTCATCAACTCCCTGCCTGCACGACGCCCAGCACTCTCCCTAGAGGTATGAGTCATCCATGAGCCCACTAGCCTCAGCTGGGCTTCATCAACTCCCTCCCTAGTTGTATAAGTCGGCATAAAGCCTGAATCTGGGAGAAATATATCTACCCCCCTGGATGCAACCAGGTGACTTTACCTTCCTGCTGTCACAATATATATATATATATACACTGTATCCTGTGCAGGTAGATCTCACCTAATATACTACAGGCAGGCAGTTGATTCTGTTAGCTGCAGTATATTCAGTCAGTATTCTGTATCCTGAGCACAGTGTGCAGCTAGATCTCATTGCAGCTAGATCTCACTTTCAGTGTTCGAAAGTTTGCGCAAACTTTCGGTCCGTTCGCATGTTCTGGATGCAAACCGAACTGGGGGTGTTCGGCTCATCCCTAACATACAGTATATATACAGTATACACACACACGGCACCAATGCTTGAAGCTACTTCTATCAGACCTGCCCATTGGAAGGGCAAGATAAATGGCGCCAATGTCATTTCACCACTGGTTTACCCTTGTGTCATAAGCAGTCCTTGCTTCGACACCTTTGCCAAGCACTCCATTGGATCTTGGGTACCTGCAGGGGGGGATCAGGGGTTAATTCATTTAGTTTATTTCCTGTTGTGTGGAGACCCTGGTTCCCGCCCAGGGATCAGCAGTCTCTCAGGGCTAGGGATGAGCCGAACACCCCCCGCTTCGGTTCGCACCAGAACCCGCGAACGGACCGAAAGTTCGCACGAACATTAGAACCCTATTAAATACAATGGATGCGAACGTTCGAATTCTAAAGTGCTAATTATAAAGGCTTATATGCAAGTTATTGTCCTAAAAAGGGTTTGGGAACCCGGGTCCTGCCCCAGGGGACATGTATCAATGCAAAACAAAGTTTTAATAACGTCAGTTTTTCGGGAGCAGTGATTTTAATGATGCTTAAAGTGAAAAAAAAAAGTCAAATATTCCTTTAAATATCGTACCTGGGGGGTGTCTAAAGTATGCCTGTGAAGTGGCGCGTGTTTCCCGTGTTTAGAACTGTCCCTGCCCAAAATTACAATTTCTAAAGGAAAAAAAGCCATTTAAAACTGCTTGCGGCTTTAATGTAATGTCTGGTCCCGGTAATATGGATGAAAATCTTTAACCACCTCCCTACCGGGCACGAAAACCCCCTTCCTGCCCAAGCCATTTTTCAGCTTTCAGCGCTGTCACACTTTGAATAACAATTGCGCGGTCGTGCGACGTGGCTCCCAAACGAAATTTGCGTCCTTTTTTTCCCACAAATAGAGCTTTCTTTTGGTGGTATTTGATCACCTCTGCGGTTTTTATTATTTGCGCTATAAACAAAAGAAGAGCGTCCAGTTTAGAAAAAAAGCACTATTTTTTACTTTTTGCTCTAATAAATACCCATTTTTTTTTAAAATAAAATTTTCCTCAATTTAGGCCGATACGTATTCTTCTACATATTTTTGGTAAAAAAAAAAAAACGCAATAAGCGCGTATTGATTGGTTTGCGGAAAAGTTATAGCGTCTACAAAATAGGGGATAGATTTATAGCATTTTTTTTTTTTTTTTTTTTAGTAATGGCGGCAATCTGCGATTTTTTTATTGTGACTGCGATATTGCGGCGGACACATTGGACACTTTTGACACATTTTTGGGACCATTCACATTTATACAGCGATCCCTGCTATAAAAATGCATTGATTACTGTATAAATGTGATTGGCAGGGAAGGGGTTAACCACTAGGGGGCGGGAAGGGGTTAAATATGTTCCCTCAATGTGTTCTTACTGTGGGGGGAGGGGACTGACTGGGGGAGGTGACCGATGGTTGTCCCTATGTACAAGGGACACACCATCGGTCCCCTCTCCCTCACAGGACGTGGATCTCTGTGTTAACACACAGAGATCCACTTTCCTGCTCGTTTCCCGGGCAATCGCGGCCGCCGGGCACGCGCACCGGGGCCTTGTGAATGCGGCGGGCGCGCGCCTCCTAGCTCGTTTTAAAGGGAGGACGTCATATGACGTCCTCCCAGAACGAGAGTATCCTCTGCCCGCCGTCTATTGACAGTGGGCGGGGGACAAGTGGTTAAGAAAAATGGCATAGCTACCCCATCACACCCCCCCCCCACCCCAGCCCATTACCAGCCCCTTTGGGTCTTGTATGGATATTAAGGGGAACCCTGCACACAAAATAAAAAAGGCCCTATATACTCTGAACAGCAGTATACAGGCGGTGTAAACAAGACAGGGACTGTAGGTTTGTTCTTATGTAGAATCTGTTTGTAATTTTGAACAGGTACATTGTTTAAGTGTAGCTCCAGCCAAAAAATCTATTTTTAAGCTTTTTGGAAAACATAGGGAAGGGTTATCACCCCTGTAACATTTGTTTTGCTGTCTGTGCCCCTGTTCAGAACATTTCACCTCACTTTCCGTCCCAATGACAAATGTTTTTGAAAAGTGGGGTTTTTATTGAAACAAGGATTGGTGATAAAGCATCAGTAGAGAGGAGACACATTTTTCCCATATTAACTCTAATGCCCCGTACACACGATCGTTTTTCATGCCGTTAAAACTGCCATTTTAAAAAATGGCCCTGAAAAATGATCGTGTGTAGGCTCCAGAGCATTTTTAACGATGTGAAAAACGGCCATTAAAAATTCCGGACATGCTCTCTTTTTTCACGTAGTTTTTCATGTCGTTTTTTTTAACGACGTGAAAAACGATAGTGTGTATGCTTTCACGACGTGAAAAAAACGCGCATGCTCAGAAGCAACTATGAGACGGGAGCGCTCGTTTTGGTAAAGCTAATGTTGGAAATGGAGATGGCACATTCGTCACGGTGGAATTAATAGCATCGTTTTAATGCTGCGCATTCCGTTCTTCTTTTGATAATGCTTTAAAATTACCCTCTTTTGATAATGACATTGAGAGTTATGCCAAACTTGTTTCTGAAGTAATTCCAAATTGCTCTAATGATTGTAAAATATTATTTATAAGCCGCACCTCCCTC
Source organism: Rana muscosa (assembly GCA_029206835.1). NCBI lineage: Eukaryota > Metazoa > Chordata > Amphibia > Anura > Ranidae > Rana > Rana muscosa. Next base: position 1,118,441,588 of record CM055117.1, read on the forward strand.
CTAAATAATACTAATAATAATAAAATAATGTAATTCTCCTTTTTTCTTTAAATTATATTTTACTATTATTTTGGCTTAAATTATTCTTGTGTAAAGTTACCACAACAACCTTCCAAATGTGTCTCATTTGGCCTCAGGGAGGTTTGTGTCTCCTGATAATAACAATAATATAATTTGAGATGTCCCTGCCTGCTCCCTAGCAAGCTCTCTTTTGAAATACAAATCACATAGTCAAGTTTTTTAAGGGCACTAAAAAATGTTTTATTTCAGAACATTAACAAATTAAAGTGGAAGGTAGCACTGGAGAGCCTGCTTGCATTTGTGCATCCTTTTGACCCCACAACAACCATCCAAGATGTGAAAACCAAAATAGAGATTAGATCCCCCAAAAAAAGGAGCCCAATCTTGTCTTGAGCTCCCAGAGGTCAGGAGCCACAGCAGATAAGTCCTATATGTCCCCAGTCTGTGGTACTACAGCAGGCATTATTTTCTCCTCTTCCTTGTAGCCTTCTCTCCAGCCTTCTCTGCAGCCTTGGTTGGTTTCTTCCTTGGAGGCTGGGGATCAGGAGGAGAGGTTGTGGCAGGAGGAGTAGTAGGAGGAGGAGGAGGAGGAGGAGGTGGAGGAGTAGGGACAACCTCCGTTATGTCCGTGTACCTAGTGAGTTCACCCAGCACGCCCTTATTGATGACTTTCAATAGCAGGGTCTCACTGTAAATTTTTTGCCGCAACTCCATTTGCCCTAGTTTGTGGGCGAGGACTGCGGCAAATCCCTCATCAACAGAGGGTGCCTCTCTGAGGGCCGCTGTTGCCTCTCTGAGGAAGGCCCTGGTTTCCTCCTCCACCTGCCTACCTCTCCTTGGCCCTCGTGGTTTAACTACCAGGGGAGGCATCTGGGCTCTTGTGCTGGGCCCAGCCTCCTCCTGGGTGCCACTGGGCCCTGCCTCCTCCTGGGTGCCACTGGGCCCTGCCTCCTCCTGATCCCCAACATCACCCTCTTCCTGGCTCTGCTCTGGCTGTAAAAAAAGAAAGGGACATTATTTATTTTGCCACATCATCATTAACAGACATTGTTCACCTCTAGACATTGTTGAAATCAATGCCAAAAGTTATGTCATTTTCATTGATTCCGCATCCTGGTTTTGTTGTCTTGTCCACATAAAATTAGGCCACTACTGTATCTTGCTCTTCACAAACTTTATTGGTAGAAGTGTACATACCTTTAACAATACTAACATCTATTTAAATTCTACAATTTTGTACGATATAAATATAGATATCAATACTTTACCTGGCTCCATATCTCCAAATCTGCCTCCTCAAGGCCCTGATCTTGATCCTCAGAGGAAGCCAGAGCAGGGTTGACAGGAAGGCTGGAGGACTGGCTGCAGGGAAGGCTGGAGGGTTGGGTACAAGGAAGGCTGCATTGACCTCTGGGGGGAAGGGTGGAGAGAGATTCCCGCACTTCCAGCTGGTCATCCAGAAAAGCAAGCTTACTGTAGTACCACAGACTGGGTTTATAAACCTTATCTGCTGGTGCACCTGACCTCTGGGACCTCAGGACCATAGTCCTCTGGGTCCTGTATGTCCCTCTGATGGTCGCAATTTTGTTTTTGACATCTTGGAGAGTTGTTGTGGGTATCTTTGTTTGCACAAATGCAAGCAGGCTCTCCAGTGCTGCTTTCCTGGCGTCTTTATTTTTATTACCACCACTTTTTGTTTGCCATAATATAGGGAGCTCTTGCCATTTGTCGATGAACTCCCCCATGAAGTCTGGGTTTTTAAAAGTATTCATGATATCTGTAAAAGCGAGAAACCAAAAAAATATATATTTCAGGCAACATTCCTCAACTGTGCATTGTCTACATATTTTGAGCACACAAATCTCCTCGTCTGATGAACCTCAAAAAGTAAAATTGTTAGGTACCTTCGTCACGACGTTCGTTGCTAACTCCCTCTCCCGACAAATGAACGTATTTCCCAGACATGGATCTTCACTTGATATACACAGCGCATGCGTGAAACTCTGCACGCTTTCCCCGCCCCTGACGTTCGATATTGTACTTTCCCCGCCCCTTCTCGCTCGTAGTGCTGAACAAAACATGGCGGAGACACAGGTGGCTGAGATTACCTCTACAGAGGATGAAATTACAGAGGAGCCCAAATCAAGACCCAGGAGATATAAGGCATCCAACATGTCATTCGAGGAAATGGTGGAGATGGTCGCCATTTTAAAGAAGGAGGATTATGATGCCAAGCATGGTCCGTATAAAAGGCCTAATCTGGTCAAGTCCAGAATTATGGGCAAAGTGGTCAAAAGTCTCCACAAAAAATTTGGGGTGTGCAGATCGAAGGAACAGCTCAGAAAACGATGGTCAGATCTGAAGTTGCGGGAGGCCGACCAATATAAAAGAATCAAGAAAGTTATATTAAAAAGTAAGTTTTTTTTTTGGAGTTTCCATGGTACATATTATTTTCTTGTATTCTGTCGTGTATTTTTAACTTTCATATAGTACAATGAAAGATACCATCTTTCAGGTTCGTCCGCACAGTAAACGGACGTATTAAACCTCTTTCTCCGTACAGTTCCTCAAACGATGTTTTAGGATCATCCAGTGTGAACACCCATGTATTTTGGTTTATTTGGGGGAGTAAAGGGGGAGTAAATTTGGGCCTCACTTATTTTTGGTGTGCTAATCCAAAGGACATTTGTTCGTTTGAAAAAACGATATGCATGGTAATGTTAAAGGGAGTGAATGCTCAGCAGCAGATGAAACATCTGAACGCAGTAGTACAAGTGTGGGCCTAAAGCCAAAAGCTTGAGGGTGTCACACACAGGTGATCAGTGTAGATACTTTGGGGTGTTACAATGTTTCAATTTGTGTTCAAAATGTATATGCTCTGGTTTTGGCTATGTATCCAATCATTTGTCCCGGTTGGCACAGGGGGTAAAATTTAAATGGAGCATGCTTCAAAAGAATGATTACAAAGTTTTTTTTCATGTTTCTAATTTTAGCAAAATTGAGTCGCTACTAATGAAACTATTCCTTTTATTTCAATCTCCCTATGGATTCGAAAAGCTACCTCAGATGAGACGAGAATTGCAATACCTACAACAATACCCCCAGAACCCCAGGATGGAGAGGAATGTGATGTTGTGGAAGTGGAAAGTGGCACCACCACAGGTCAGAGAGAAACCAGGACACATGCATGTTAAATAGATGTAGGCCTACATAATCTATCCTACATATTTCTTTTTACATTTAGGTGCAGTTCTGGCCGAAGACCACAATAAGTTAACACATCACAGTGCCCAGATCCTGATCCAATACCTGATGGTCTGCTGTCGTGACCTCGAAAAAATTAAGGGAGACTTGCTAGAGATCAGGGCAAATACAAAGCGGGTGGAGGAAAGGCTCCAAAATATCATGGCTGTGCTTGGGCGTGTCTAATGTTTTTACACCAAATAACGTTTTACTTGCAGAGTTTTCTATGTTTTTTTTTTATTTATTACCCTTTAATGACTAGCACATGTTTAGCTTTTTCAAAATTTGGACAAATATAGTTTGTTTATGCATTGGCTGGTCATGCGTTTTAATACACCCGAAATTAAGGGAACATCCACATTTCTAAGGAAGTTGCCCACCTAAACAAAAAAAATAAAGGTATTTATACATAACAAATCATTGTGGCTTCATTATGTAAATGAGGTGCTGAGTGAACTAATCAATGTTAGGTGTTTACACTGACAATGAAGGCAAATTAAAAGATTGTTTAATCACATGGCAAAACAAGTGCACTAGGTAAACCTACCAGAAACATCAAACATTACTACAATAAAAAATACAAACCAATCTTTACTCAAGAAAAAGTTTTATTTTTTTGGTCTAAAATTATTATATATTGTCTGGCATTTCAATGGCCCCCCTACCCATAAAATAGTCCACATATTGGTTACGGACCTCACGTCCGGTTTGGGGGGCCAAGCCAGGACGGCCAGGTTCCAGGGCCACCAAAGTTTCTGCATTGATTAAAGAGGCCTCAGGCCCACTCAAAGATAGATAACTCGTTGAATGCACCCTTAGGAAATTATGCAGCACACAGCACGTCATAACCACATGGTTTCCATTTGTATGGGGCAAGGTGGATGGAGGTAAGGAAGAGGCAAAATCTGCTGGCCATGATCCCAAACGCATTTTCCACCACCCTTCTGGCTCTGGCCAGCCGATAATTGAAAACCCTCCTCTCAGGGGTGAGGGTGCGTTGCGGGAATGGCCTCATCAAATGGGGTCCCAGGCCAAACGCCTCATCCGCCACAAACACAAAAGGTAGTCCCTCCACATTCTGCTCCGCTGGTGGCAAGGCCAGCAGATACAAAGGAGCCGTTCTCCAAACTCCGTCTGGGCAAAAACCTCCTCCATCAGACCATCCTGCCATTCTTGCCAACGTCCACATAGAGGAACTCGTAGGTGGCCGACACCACTGCCATCATCACGACGCTGTGGAACCCCTTATAATTATATTAAAAGGATCCCGAATGGGTGGTGGGACGACCCGAACATGTTTTGCCGTCGATGGCTCCTCCACAGTTCGGAAAGTTCCATCGCTGGGCAAACTCGGAAGCCACATTCTGCCATTCATGTGGCGAAGAAGGGAACTGTGGAATTAAAGAAATAACAAATTAATACTTGGAGCCAGAAACATTGAAAGCTGATTTCATACACCACATTCATGGCCAACATTGGTAGAAACTGTTCAAAACATAAAAAATTGGAAGCAAGGAAAAAAATAAAAAATAAACACATTATGGGGGGGGTTGAAGATGAGTTGGGAATATCACACATGAAGGCTGTAGCACTCTGTATTGAAGTTAACAAAAATGAAACATTCCTAGGCCAAAATTTAGGGTGCGTTTTGGGTAAGCACTACGATGGAACATATAATAAAAAACATGGAAATGACTAGGCAAGGTAGGTATGGCCCCAGGATAGCATGCTGGAGAGGGTTAGGTAAGCCAAATTTACAGGTAGGCCTCAAACCCCAAACTTTAAATAATAAAACATGGGGAGAAAGGGGACATTCCCTGCAGCTAAGAATCATGTGAATTAGGGACTGCAATAAAGCACATTAAAAATATCCAAAAATAAAAACCATACAATGTGAATTTTTGAAGAAGAACACTTACCTTAATATAGTCCTCCTGCAAAAACTTGAAGGATGGCAGAACAAGTCTCTGGTATAATGATCCCCAGAGCCTGGGGGGATATGCCTGTGGAGAACTTAAGGTCCTGCAGGCTTCTCCCAGTAGCCAGGTATCGCAACGTGGCGATGAGCCTCTGCTCAGCACTGATGGCTTCCCGCATAACGGTGTCCTGCCTGGTAATATAGGGGGACACCAAGCCAACAGCTGCTGAAATACGGGGTCAGACATCCTGAGGAAAATTCCTGAATCATCAGGATTATTCTCCCTGATCTCCCGCAACAAAGGCATTTGACAGAATTGGTGCCGCTGGAGCAACCAATTCTTGGTCATGAACTCCTCCTGACCCTGCTCATGGCATGGAGTCGGGATACAGCATGAACCCCCCTGCACCAACTACAGCACGAACTCTACGACGAGTACGTAGCCGCAACATGGCTAGATAATGGTCGGCTGAACAGAACGAACTAGAAGAACCAACGAAGAAACAGCAAGGCCTATGAAGAACAAGCTAAAAAACACGAATGTGCAGAGCAGGCGCACTGAATAAACAGATACGAACTGACTACAAGCAGTGCTAAACAGATACGAACCCACAGGCGCAAACTGAACTCCCGAAAACGATCTTCAAAGCACGAAGACTGAAAAGCGCGAATCGTCTCTCACCAAACTTTTACTAACACGCGGAAACACGGAATTAGCAAAAGCGTCCCAAAGGGTGGCGTCATTCGAACGAACTTCCCCTTTATAGTGCCGTCGTACGTGTTGAACGTCACTGCGCTTTGCTTGATCGTTTTTTTTAATGATGGTGTGTACGCAAGGCAGGCTTGAGAGGAAACATGAAAAAAAAACGAGGAGAAAAACGTCGGTTTAAAAAATGACATTAAAAACGATCGTGTGTACGGGGCATAAGAGTTCCTTGTTTCACTAAAAACCTCAAATGTTTTAAATCCAATTGTCCATTGGGATGGAAAGTGAGGTGAAATCTTCTGAACAGGGGCACAGACAGCAAAACAAATGTTACAGGGGTGATAACTCTTCCCTATGTTTTCCAAAAAGCTTAAAAGTAGATTTTTTGGCTGGAGCTACACTTTAAAAATTACAAACAGATCTATACTTAAGAACAAACCTACAGTCCCTGTCTTGTTTGCACCGCCTGTATACTGCTGTTCAGAGTATATAGGGCCTGGGGAACCACACCTTTCCTTTTTTTAATTTGTGTGCAGGGTTCCCCTATATCAATACAAGACCCAAAGGGGCTGGTAATGGGCTGGGAGGGGGTACCCATGCCATTTTCTCAATGATTTTTATCCATATTGCCGGACCAGACATGACATTAAAGCCGCAAGCAGTTTTAAATGACCTTTATTCCTTTAGAATTGTCATTTTGTGCAGGGACTGTTCTAAACACGGGAAACACGTGCCATTTCACAGGCATACTATAGACACCCCCCAGGTACGATATTTAAATGAATATTTCACTTTTATTTTTTCACTTTAACCACTTAACGACCGCTCACTGTATATATACGTCGGCAGAATGGCACCGACAGGCAAAGTCACGTACCGGTACGTGACTGCCTTTGTATAGTTGGGGGGTCCCATCGGACCCCCTTCTATACAGTGAGCGGTCGTTAGTTCTTCAGGAGCGATCCGGGATGAGGGGACGGCCGTTCGATTCCGGCCACCCCCTCGCGATCGCTCCTGGCGAATGAAAAGCTTCCTCTGCCTGTGTAATGTTTACACAGGCAGAGGAAGTGATGTCATCTCTCATGCGGCGCTCACATATACCGAGCACCGTACAAGAGAAGACACACAGGTTAGTGCACAAACAGCACACTGACACCAGGACACATAGGAACATAAATCGCCCCCCAGACACCTCCAGATCACCCCCCAGCCCCCAGTCACAGTGTCACTGATTGCAGTGATCAGTAAATAAATGGTCACTGCAATCAGTGACATTTGTGACTGTAAAAGTGTCACTACAGTTAGTTTTAGGTCCAGTGTAGCCCCCTAACCCCCCCCAATAAAGGTTTAACCTCCTGATAACCCCCCAGATACCCTTTTACCCCCTATCACCACTGTCGCTAAGCGATTGTTTTTGTGATCGCTGTTTTAGTGTCGGTGATGCCGATCAGTAGCCAGTTATTTTTTTTAGGTTCGCCGCAGGTTTTTATAGCGTCAGGTACCCCCATATATTACCTAATAAAGGTTTAACCCCTTGATTGCCCCCCAGGTAACCCTTTAACCCCCTTTCACCACTGTCGCTAAGCGATCGTTTTTCTGATCGCTGTATTAGTGTCGGTGATGCCGATCGGTAGCCAGTTATTTATTTAGGTTTGCCGCAGGTTTTTATAGCGTCAGGTACCCCCATATATTACCTAATAAAGGTTTAACCCCTTGAACGCCCCCCCAGGTAACCCTTTCACCACCCTTTTGCCAGTGTCACTAAGCAATTGTTTTCTGATCGCTGTATTAGTTATGCTGGTGCCGATAGGTAGCCAGTTATTTTTTTAGGTGCAACCGCAGGTTTTTTATAGCGTCAGGTACCCCCATATATTATCTAATAAAGGTTTTAACCCCTAATTGCCCCTAGTTAACCCTTTCACCAGTGATCACCATATAAGTGTTACTGGTGACACTGGTTAGCCAGTTAGTTATTTTGTTATTTAGGTTCCCCGTCAGGTTTTTTTATAGCGTCAGGTACCCCCATATATTATCTAATAAAGGTTTAACCCCCTGATTGCCCCTAGTTAACCCTTTCACCAGTGATCACCGTATAAGTGTTACGGGTGACGCTGGTTAGTTAGTTGCTTTTTATAGTGTCAGGGCACCCGCCGTATATAACCCAATAAAGGTTTAACCCCCTGATCGCCTGGCGGGTGATATCAATTAGGTTTTAGCGTCAGAGAGGGTCTGCGTCACACCCCAGGCAGCGTCAGGTTAGTGCCAGTAGCGCTAACACCCACGCGTGAAGCATACACCTCCCTTAGTGGTATAGTATCTGAACAGATCAATATCTGATCTGATCAGATCTATACTAGCGTCCCCAGCAGTTTAGGGTTCCCAAAAACGCAGTGTTAGCAGGATCAGCCCAGATACCTGCTAGCACCTGCATTTTGCCCTTCCGTCCAGCCCAGGCCACCCAAGTGCAGTATCGATCAATCACTGTCACTTACAAAACACAACACACATAACTGCAGCTTTCGCAGAGACAGGCCTGATCCTGCGACTCCAGTGCTGTAGGAGGTGATTTCACCACCACAGTTAAAAAAAAGAGCATATATGCCGAAGCATTGGGGCAGCAGGAGCGGAGGAGTGATTTTGCTCCTAATGCCGCGTACATAATGGTGAAAATTCAGACAGAGGCTTTCCCGTGGAAAAGTCTGACCGTGTGTGTGCGGCATAACTTTTGCGGGAGGAGGCCCCCATGCTTCGGCATATATAAATGGTGCGTGTATGCCCATCATTAGAAGTGGGTGGCTGAAGGGCGGTATTCTAATGCTGGGCATACCACCGATCAATCTCTTTTTTTCGTTCAGCCAACAGGCTGCATGAAATAAAAGATTACAATACATGTCCAACAAGGACCAGCAACGTACTGTATGTTGCTGGACTTTGAATGGTTATACCAGATTTATGCCTGCGGGTTTAGGTATCATCTTGGTATCTTCTTTTCAGCCAGCGGCCGGCTTTCATGTAAAAGCAATCCTAGCGGCTAATTAGCCTCTGGACTGCTTTTACAAGCAGGGGGAGGGAATGTCCCCCCGGATATAAAAAGCGCCATTGGGAAATTGGAAAGCATTTTATCACACGATCTTGGTGTGGTCAGATGCTTTGAGGGCAGAGGAAAGATCTAGGGTCTAATAGACCCCAGTTTTTTTTTTTTTAAAAAGAGTACCTGTCACTACCTATTGCTATCATAGGGGATATTTAAATTCCCTGAGATAACAATAAAAATGATAAAAAATATGAAAGGAACAGTTTAAAAATAAAATAAAAATGCAAAATAAATAAAATAAATAAAAAAAGCACCCCTTTCCTTCCCTGTGCTTGCGCAATGGCGAACACAAGCGTCGGTCTGGCGTCATATGTAAACAGCAATTGCACCATGCATGTGAGGTATCACCGTGAAGGTCAGATCGAGGGAAGTCATTTTAGCAGTAGACCTCCTCTGTAAATCTAACGTGGTAACCTGTAAAGTCTTTTAAAGGCTTTTAAAAATGTATGTAGTTTGTCACCAATGCGCGTTTGCGCAAAAATTTTAAAGCATGTCGTGTTTGTATCTATGTACTCGACCTAAGATCATCGTTTTATTTCATCAAACATTTGGGCAATATAGTGTGTTTTAGTGCATTAAAATAAAAAAAAAGTGTATTTTTTCCCCAAAAAAATGCGTTTGAAAAATCGCTGCGCAAATACTGTGTGGGGAAAAAAAATGCAACACCCACCATTTTAATCTGTAGGGCCTTTGCTTTAAAAAAATATATAATGTTTGGGGGTTCAACATAATTTTCTTGCAAAAAAAAAAAAATGTTTTTATGTAAACAAAAAGTGTCAGAAAGGGCTTTGTCTTCAAGTGGTTAGAAGAGTGGATGTAAGCTTCCTAATGTTGTGTATAAAATGCCAGGACAGTTCAAAACCCCCCCAAATGACCCCATTTTGGAAAGTAGACACCCCAAGCTATATACTGAGAGGCATGTTGAGTCCATGGAATATTTTATATGTTGACACAAGTTGTGGAAAAAAGACAATTTATTTTTTATTTTTATTTTTTTGCACAAAGTTGTCACTAAATGAGATATTGCTCAAACATGCCATTGGCATATGTGGAATTACACCCCAAAATACATTCTGTTTCTTCTCCTGAGTACGGGGATACCATATGTGTGAGACTTTTTGGGAGCCTAGCCGCGTACGGGACCCCAAAAACCAAGCACCGCCTTCAGGCTTTCTAAGGGTGTCAATTTTTGATTTCACTTCTCACTGCCTATCACAGTTTCGGAGGCCATGGAATGCCCAGATGGCACAACTCCCCCCCCCAAATTACCCCATTTTGGAAAGTAGACACCCCAAGCTATTTGCTGAGAGGTATGGTGAGTATTTTGCAGATCTCACTTTGTGTCACAAAGTTTTGAAAATTGAAAAAAAATATATATATTTTCTTTCTTCATTTTCAAAAACAAATGAGAGCTGTAAAATACTCACCATGCCTCTCAGCAAATAGCTTGGGGTGTCTACTTTCCAAAATGGGGTCATTTGGGGGGGTTTTGTGCTATTTTGGCATTTTATGGCCTTCGAAACTGTGATAGGTAGTGTGGAGTGAAATCAAAAATATGTGCCCTTAGAAATCCTGAAGGCGGTGCTTGGTTTTCGGGGCCCCGTACGCGGCTAGGCTCCTAAAAAGTCCCACACATGTGGTATCCCCGTACTCAGGAGAAGCAGCAAAATGTGTTTTGGGGTGCAATTCCACATATAACCATGGAATGTGTGAGAAATATATCATTTAGTGACAACTTTTTGTAATTTTTTTGTCATTATTCAATCACTTGGGACAAAAAAAATATTCAATGGGCTCAACATGCCTCTCAGCAATTTCATTGGGGTGTCTACTTTCTAAAATGGGGTCATTTGGGGGGGTTTGTGCTATTTTGGCATTTTATGGCCTTCGAAACTGTGATAGGTAGTGAGGAGTGAAATCAAAAATTTGTGCTCTAGCCGCGTACGGGACCCCAAAAACCAAGCACCCGCCTTCAGGCTTTCTAAGGGTGTCAATTTTTGATTTCACTCCTCACTGCCTATCACAGTTTCGGAGGCCATGGAATGCCCAGATGGCACAAAACCCCCCCAAATGACCCCATTTTGGAAAGTAGACACCCCAAGCTATTTGCTGAGAGGTATGGTGAGTATTTTGCAGATCTCGCTTTGTGTCACAAAGTTTTGAAAATTGAAAAAAAATATATATATATTTTCTTTCTTCATTTTCAAAAACAAATGAGAGCTGTAAAATACTCACCATGCCTCTCAGCAAATAGCTTGGGGTGTCTACTTTCCAAAATGGGGTCATTTGGGGGGGTTTTGTGCAATCTGGGCATTCCATGGCCTCCGAAACTGTGATAGGTAGTGAGGAGTGAAATCAAAAATTTGTGCTCTTAGAAATCCTGAAGGCGGTGCTTGGTTTCCGGGGTCCCGTAAGCGGCTAGGCTCCTACAAAGCCCCACACATGTGGTATCCCCGTACTCAGGAGAAGCAGCAGAATGTACTTTGGGGTGCAATTCCACATATATCCATGGCATGTGTGAGCAATATATCATTTAGTGACAACTTTTTGTATTTTTTTTTGTCATTATTCAATCACTTGGGACAAAAAAATATTCAATGGGTTCAACATGCCTCTCAGAAATTTCCTTGGGGTGTCTACTTTCCAAAATGGGGTCATTTGGGGGGGGGGGTTGCACTGCCCTGCCATTTTAGCATCTCAAGAAATGAGATAGGCAGTCATAAATTTAAAGCTGTGTAAATTCCAGAAAATGTACCCTAGTTTGTAAACGCTATAACTTTTGCGCAAACCAATAAATATACGCTTATTGACATTTTTTTTACTAAAGACATGTGGCTGAATACATTTTGGCCTAAATGTATGACTAAAATTGAGTTTATTCGATTTTTCTTATAAAAAAAAGTAGAAAATATTTATTTTTTTCCAAATTTTCGGTCTTTTTCCATTTATATCGCAAAAAATAAAAATCGCAGAGGCAATCAAATACCATTAAAAGAAAGCTCTATTTATGGGAAGAAAAGGACGCAAATTTTGTTTGGGTACAACATTGCATGTCCGCACAATTTACAGTTAAAGCAGTGCAGTGCAAAATTCGGAAAACACCTCTGGTCCTTTAGCTACAAAATGGTCCGGGGCTTAAGTGGTTAAGCATCATTAAAATCACTGCTCCCGAAAAAAACGGTAGTTTTTAAAACTTTTTTTTGCATTGATACATGTACCCTGGGGCAGGGCCCGGGTCCCCAAACCCTTTTTAGGACAATAACTTGTATATTAGCCTTTAAAATTTTCACTTTTGATTTTTGACGTTCAAGTCCCATAGACTTTAACGGGGTTCAAAAGTTTGCGCAAACTTTCGGTCCTTTCGCATTTTCTGGTGCGAACTGATCCGGGGGGTGTTCGGCTCATCCCTAATTCTGAGCATGCGTGTTTTTTTGCGCGTCGGAATTGCATACAGACGATCGGAATTTCCGACAAGAACTTTTTACGTCGGAAAAATAGAGAACCTGCTCTCAGACTTTTGTTGGCGGAAATTCCAACAGAAAAAGTCAGATGGAGCATACACACGGTCAGAATTTCCAACCAAAAGCTCACATCGAAGATTTCCTGTCAGAATTTCCGATCATGTGTTTGTAGCATAAGGCGAAAATCATGAGGAAAACAGTTCAATTATTGGTGCCGGACAAAAAAATAGTCAAAAGTTAAATATTCACAAGCCTTCTAGATGTGTGTTTGATGGAGATGAGAAATAAACTCAAAGCATCTGATCATCACATTTCAGTCTGCTCACAGACTTTTGTTTTTTTAAGTAGCATTTTATCTTTTCACTTCTTCCCTAGCTTGTGGGATGACATTGGTGAATGTGAAACTAATGGGACACCTACAACTTCTTTAATATTCCTCCTTCTTCCAGAGTTACCTCTCTGCAGCTGAATCCTTTGGTGATAGATTAGTCCGGCATTAACTGTAAAAGCTGTGTCACATTCAGAGCATCAATGGCTTATCTCCAATGTGAACCCTCTGGTGACTGGTAAGATGTGACTTCTGTGTAAAAGCTTTTTCACATTCAAAACATTGATATGGCTTCTCTCCAGTGTGGACCCTTTGGTGTGTGATAAGCTCTCTCTTGGTTTTAAAAGCTTTTTCACATTCAGAACACTCATATGGCTTCGCTCCAGTGTAAATCATCTGGTGCGAGATAAAAATGGACTTATGTGTAAAAGCTTTGTGACATTCAGAACATTGAAATGGCTTCTCTCCAGTGTGGACCCTCTGGTGTGTGATAAGCTCTCTCTTGGTTTTAAAAGCTTTTTCACATTCAGAACACTCATATGGCTTCGCTCCAGTGTGAATCATCTGGTGCGAGATAAAAATGGACTTATGTGTAAAAGCTTTGTCACATTCAGAACACTCAAATGGCTTCTCTCCAGTGTGGACCCTCTGGTGTATGATAAGCGCTATCTTGGTTGTAAAAGTTTTTCCACATTCAGAACACTGATTCGGCTTGTCTCCAGTATGAATCCTCTGGTGTATGGTAAGGTTATCTTTCCGTGCAAAAACGTTGTCACATTCAGAACATTTATATGTCTTCTCTCCAGTGTGAATCGTCTGGTGTCTGATAAGGTGTTCCCTCTTTGTAAAAGCTTTGTCACATTCAGAACACTGATATGGCTTCTCTCCAGTGTGAATCCTCTGGTGTCTGATAAGATGTGAACTCTGTGTAAAAGCTTTGTCACATTCAGAACACTGATATGGCTTCTCTCCAGTGTGAACCATCTGGTGTATGATAAGCTCTGTCTTGGTTGAAAATGGCTTTGACACATTCAGAACACCGATATGGCTTCTCTCCAGTGTTGACACATTCAGAACACTGATATGGCTTCTCTCCAGTGTTGACACATTCAGAACACTGATATGACGTGTCTCCAGTGTGAATCCTCTGGTGTCTGATAAGATGTGACTTCCGTGTAAAAGCTTTTTCACATTCAGAACATTGATATGGCTTCTCTCCAGTGTGAACCCTCTGGTGTCGGATAAGCTCTCTCTTGGTTAAAAAAGCTTTGACACATTCAGAACACTGATATGACGTGTCTCCAGAGTGAATTCTCTGGTGTCTGATAAGATTTGACTTCTGTGTAAAATCTTTTTCACATTCAGAACACTGATATGGCTTCTCTCCAGTGTGAACTCTCTGGTGTTGGCTAAGCGCAGCCTTGGTTAAAAAAGCATTGACACATTCAGAACACTGATACGGCTTCTCTCCAGTGTGAACCATTTGGTGTGTGATAAACTTTCCCTTCACTGTAAAAGCTTTATCACATTCAGGACACTGATATGGCTTCCTTCCAGTATGCATCATCTGGTGGTTGATAAGGTTTCTTGCTATATTAAAAGCTGTCACATTCACAGCACTGATATAACTTCTTTCCAACGTGAACCTTCTGGTGTCCGATATGTTTTGCCTCCAATGGTAAACTCTTGTCACATTCCAAACAAGAGGTAGCTTGAAATGACTTCTCTTATGTATACATGGGTTGGACTTTACTGTAAAGCCATTGTCACTTCCAGAACACTGAAATGACTTCTCTCCTGTTGTCCTCTGAGGCTGGATCAATGATTATAGAGCATCCAAAACATTTATGACTTTTAGAACATGGATATGTCTTGTGTCCTATGTGAATCCTCCAGTGAATTGTGATAAAGGCTTTCAGTCACTTCAGACACCCATATGGCTCACTTCCCATGTGACTTTGTTGTATTGATGAAGACCAACATGACCGAAAACTTGATTCCTCAATCCACCTGTACAAGAAAAAAAAGAAACCTGAATTTTATATAAAGGGCTGAATAAAGTTGTTTTCTATTTTTATCTTTCATTGTTAAATATGTTGTATTTATAGAAAGAATATGTACAGCATTATATACAGCATATATTTTTTAATTAACCACCTCAGCTCCGGAAAGTTTTACCCCCTTCGTGACCAGGCCATTTTGCCTATGTGACACTGCGCTACTTTGACTGACAATTGCGTGGTCATGCAACTCTGTACCCAAACAACATTTTATATAATTGTTTAACACAAGTAGAGCTTTCTTTTAGGGGTATTTGCTCACATCTGAGTTTTTTTTTATTATATAAACGAAAAAAAGACAGACAATATAAAAAAAAAACATATTTGTTTACTTTCTGCAATAAAACATATCCTATAAAAAGTAACATCTCTTTATAAATTTTGGACAAAATGTATTCTGCTACATTACTTTGGTAAAAAAAAAAATCCCAAATGGTGTATATTGATTGGTCTGTGTAGAAGTTATACTGTCTATAAAACTATAGGATATATATTGGAAATGTTATTAGTATTTTTTTTATACTAGTAATGGCGGCGATCACTGACTTATAGTGGGGTGGTGAGCAATCTGGCACTAACTGACACTGTAGGGAACTAACTACCACTGACATCATCAGTGACACTAATACAGTGATTAGTTCTAATAATATACACTGTCACCGTACTAATGACAGTGCGCAGGAAGGGGTTAACATCTAGGGTGATCAAGGGGTTAAATATGTGCCTAACAAGTGTTTATGTGTACCGTGAGCAGCTTTTACTGGGGATCTAGTTGTTTTCATTCCCTACTTAGCATAGATCCCCTGTCACTGAACACCTCTGTGTTGTTTACATTCACAGAGCTGTGTTCAGGAAAGATCAGAGCCGATTGCTGGTGTTCAATGACTGGCCTGGACCCAGTGATCAGCGTGTGCATTAACGAATCACAGCACAGCTGGGCTTACAGGCACACATGCCCCCCTACTGGGGAATGTGATGTATGCAATTCTGGGCAGCCGGCTCACAATGTAACAGTAAATGTACAGGAATCAGAATAGAAGAAGACGAACATAAATTATCAGCTTTTGCAGATGATGTCCTGTTTTTTGTTAGCAACCCTAGGACCACATTACCGAATTTACTTGAAACCCTTAAACAATATGGTGAGATATCAAATTTTAAAATTAATATAACTAAAACTGAGATTCTAAACGTGAACATTGGAAAGGTAGAAGAACGGAGGTTAAAAGAAGAGTTTAACTTTCCCTGGCAGAGGGAATTGAAGTACCTGGGAGTAAAACTCGACAACTAAATCAAGAAAATATACAAGATAAATTATATTCCTCTGTTAAACGAAATAAAATTGGAAATCAGAAAGATGATAAACCGCCCAATAACATGGCTAGGAAGAATCAACATTCTGAAGATGGTTCTCTTACCAAAAATTTTATACAAATTTCAGATGCTACCCGTGGCAATACCCCAACCATACTTTAGAGTGTTAAAAAATATGTTAATGAACTTTATATGGAAAAACAAAAAACATAGGATCTCCTTCTCGGTACTAAAATAGGATAAAAAACATGGAGGGCTGGCCGTTCCAGATATTAAAAAATATTATAATGCGGTGGTGCTGTCTCGAGTAGTAGAGTGGGCTAATGATAGACACGAAAAAAGGTGGGTTAAAATTGAAAAGGCACTGGCAAAGGCACAATTGGGAAGTATAATATGGAATCCCCCCCAATATAGAACACTAGGTGAAAACACTCACGTAATGACAAGAATTGCACTTAGAACATGGGATAGATTGCATAAACAAATAGACAGGGATTACAATTCTCTACTAATAGAATTAAAAGAAAACGATTACTTTGCACCAGGAAAAAAAACTGTGGGAGGGAACTGGATTAAAAAAGATAAAGCACAGTTAAGAGACATAATAAAAAAAGGAAAAATCACACCATTTCAAGAATTAAGACACAAAAGGTGACTTAATGATATTAGACGAATGGAGGTATCATCAGCTGACCCACTTCGTACAAAGCCTGCCCCAGCCAATTAGGTTGGGGAGGAGCTTACGACGATAGAACGGCTTTGTATAGCCGAGAACACAAAAGGCACCATATCAAAACTCTATAAACTGTTGTTAACAGTGGACGAACTGGAGATACCCCCATATATAAGAAATTGGGAAAGGGAACTGGGAACACATAGGGACAAAAGAACTATAGATAAAATAATAAAATTGACCCACTCATCTGCCATGGACAGCAGGACCGCAGAGATGAATTTTAAGTGTATTACAGGCTGGTATGCTACACCAGATAAATTAAGTAAATATCAAGCAGGACAGAATGCAGAGTGTTGGAGAGGATGCGGGATTACGGGAACAATGGCCCACTTGTGGTGGCAGTGCCCTAAAATTAAAAAATATTGGGAAAAAATCCTGGACTTGATAAAAGTCATTACCGAGAAGGAGATTAAAAAAGATCCATGGACAGTCCTATTCCACGGAGGAAAGGGAGGAGTGAAACAGTATAAAGAGTCACTGATCCCTCACCTGCTAAATGCGGCCAAAAGGCTGATTCCAAAAAAATGGCGAGAAGTGGAAAGTCCATCAATATGGGAGTGGATCGACTCTGTGGAAGAAACATACAGTATGGAGGGACTGAAATATGGGGTGGAGGAGGAAAAAAAAGGATTTCAAAACAAGTGGAAATTGGAAAGAATTTAAGAAAACATGGAGTTATGCAGAAAACCTGAGACGCTAGAGAGAAAAAGGTAGAAAATAAGAGGTAGAATGAAGGAAAGGGGGTAGATAGGGGGAGGGAGGGGGAAATAGTGAGCATAGAAAAGTACGTAAAAAGATAGTGAGTCGAGAGGTTTTCTAGAACTTGTTATATTGTTTCTATGTATTTTTTCTACTCGAAGCTCGGAAACATTTTGATGTATCACAATTGTAACCCTGATAAAATAAAATAAAGAATAAAAAAAAAAATGTACAGTGCACAGTCCACAAGTGGTTAACTCATTTTTTATAAGACATTTTTTCCAACATTCAGAACAGACAATGGAGTCATACAATGTAATGTATAAGCAGTTGTGGCATTGACACAGATCTTATAGAACAATAACTTTCTTTGTCTAGGGTTTAACTTTTATCTTTTATAAACAAATGAACAGAGAAAAAAAAGAGAAAAAAATAGAAAAAAAATTTTGTTCCTCTCCATACTATATTTGAGAGCGTCTCCGGGTACCCCAACTTGTACCTCTCTGCAGGGGACAGACAGAATCTCTGCTTTTGCCGCGTCCATATCTGGCCCTTCCTTCTTAGGAGGTCTAGCGGGTGAGGCAGTATCCGCGCCATTTACTAATCCCTGCTCAGCCGCACCTCGGACTGCACTAGCAGACATGTCCATCACCGCATCAGGCGGAGAGACCTCTGTCTCCAGCAGCCCCCCAGAGCGCCTTCCGTACTGAACCGTATCCGAAAGCACCCTCACAGGAAACTGGGAGATTGTTTGCCACACTATTAGAAAGCACTGTACCAACCAGTTCCACTGGTGATTAATTTTAACCAGCACAGGTTGTACTACCTGGCTCCATCCATTGGTACCACGCAGCACCACCACCACATCCGACTGTAATGGAGGCACCCAGGCATACAAGGACTGTGCTTTCACCATTTCAAGTAGTTCCACTAACATATCTGTAATTTCTACACACTCCACATCAATATGCAAAACATTTTTGGTGACCTTAACCTTATCAGAGACATGGAGGGGCTCATTCACTGCAGCTTGAGGGGCCGAGACATTTAAACGGGCCTCCACCTCACTGGCGGTACCCATCACAGCCTGATGCTCCTTTGGAACACTGCCAGACACATGTCTCCCACTCATCCCTTCCAACTCAACAATGAGCCCCTGCACGTAAACATTTGTTACATTGTCACCTTCACACGTGACATTCAGCGGCTGGGCTGTGAACACCACATCTGCCATGCATGCGCCCTGATCTGGTCCTTCCGACTGGGGGAAAACAACCCTTGTAGGGACCAACGCACCCTCAACCATCGGTATCTGGCATAGCAGTTGTTGTATTCACACCCTTGTAGCTCAACATAGCCTTGTCTATCATGGCTAGTAATTGTTTGGCCCAACTGTCCCAATCCAGTGTGCTTCCATTATGAGGGCTCAGCAGTACCTCATCATCGGCTATAGGAGGCACCTGGGATTCTGCAGCGCAAACAGTAACTTTGTCAGTTCTATATAAATCACATTTTGACAACATGCTTTTACTCTTTGCTAAAGCTTCATCAAACAAGGCAGGCTGCAATACACCATCACTACCTTGCTCTGGGGGCGCTAACACACTCAGCTGTGTACCTTCAGCTCTGGCCAGCTGACTTAACCCCTTACCAACTGGGTTACACATATGATAAATGGACGGCTCACACAAACTCTCACTGCATGGTGTAGACCCAGTTTGTTCCATCATAGCAATATCAGGGCTGTCCTGGACAATCTCTGGCTCTAACACCTGGAGACCCCCAGAGATTTCCATGGACAACACTGTGGCTCCGCTTCTGGTTGCCAAGGGAGACATCCCCCTTTTCTCATTACTAAAGAACACATCACCATAAGTACATGTATCATCAGCAATACCTTTATCATCAGCTTTCATAAACATAGCAGTTTCACAAGCTCTATCAGGTTTTCTTTTGTCATAACGCATGGCACCCTGCGTGCCACTCAGCACACCACCCTTCCTCTCCAAAGGAATTATTTTTCCTACTAGGGCGGCTTCACAGTTGTCCTGGGAAACCACTTGCCTCACCACTGCAGGCTCCTTGGCGGTTTCCCTTGGTAACTCTGCAGCACCTGTCACTATCACTAGGGAACATGGCACACCAACTGCTTTGGATACCCCTAGCACATCTCTCCCAGCACTCTGCTGGATTACCTTAGGTGCACACAGAGTCCACATGTCCTTTTCAGTCCTTGACCTTGCTGCAAGCTGGGTTTTAACCTGTGTCTCCCCGCTGATCTGGGTAGCACACTGCAGCAAGTCCATTTTTACACCTGCGGATCTCCCCACCGAACACAATGCCACTTCACTGGGATCAGACCCACAAATTGCAACAGTCTTACCTTGTAGCAGGTAACTCTGGATTTCCAAAACCGAAGTCTACCGGTGACACTTCTCCCATCCTGGAGCATTGCTGGCAGCCCATGATATGATGGAACTCTCCTCTGAGAAGGATTTCCTCTTTAAACCTGCGGTAGTCATTCTGGTCCCCATCCATCAAATGGTAAACCGACCGGTACTCTATCCGTAACAATGTTTGCAGCAATTTTGGCCACCGGTTCCTAGGTCATTTTCTCTTTACAGCAACTTTTTCAAATCTTAGCAGGAAGTCCCTAACCTCCTCTGTAGGCAGCATGGGTTGCATATAGTCAGAGGCCACGATCACAGCCCCTTGCACTGCATCCCAGTCTTTGCGATTCCGCTTGAACCATCCATTCACTGTCTCACGCATCACTAGGCCTTTTGGACAGACCCTTCTAGGTGGAGACATCTTCTCAGGCCACGCTGAGCTCACTTCCACAGGTACACCACCTGTATGCAACACAGTCCATCAATTGAACTCCTGTGCAATGCAGTTTGCCTGGCTGCCACACACAGCTAGCAGCAGTTCACCGCAGAAAAAAAAATGAGTTTTCATTCACAGGTACACCACCTGCAACACGCAATGCCTTTTGCCTGGCTGCACTTCCACACACAGCCAACAGTTCCTGACCTGAACTCACTGTGGAGCAAGGACCCAGATTCCACCGTCTTGTGCCCGCTGAATCCACCACTTGTGGGTTGGGGGTTGTTTAGCTCAAGTAATAGATGCGTTTTTCCAGCGATTCAAGCCCGTCAGGAACTATATTTAAGGGCATGGTAGCCCATTTTTATTAAAAAGGCAAAATAAAAGTCCAAACAAAGGTTTCCCACGCAGGGGTTCTTCTCCATTAAATCCACAGAACAGAAAATGCTAGCCCACCTGACTCTCTGTAGCAGTACTTCTGCACTTTATCCTGGTCAGCCAGACCACCGGACTCCTCAAAGTAGACGGCTTCCCTTTAGCATCTACAGCTCTGTCTCTTGCAGTCACCAACTTTCTGGCTGCCTCTTGCAGTCACCAACTTTCTGGCTGCCTCTTGCAGTCACCAACTTTCTGGCTGCCTCTTGTAGTCACCAACTTTCTGGCTGTCTCCTACAGCCTCTCTAACTCCTGAAGACCTCCTGTCTCTTGGTGTGGAGCCGTCTCCAACTGGGAGCCATGAGGTTTTCCCATACATTCATTATAAGGGCTGTGCTCACCTGAGCACACACCCTGCTGGTAATCAGCAAAGTCTGGACACAGGGTTGGAGATCCCATCCCTCCCAAGACACTGTGGAATCTCCAAATTACAAAGCCCCTTTCCAGAATACCAAAACCTGGAGAAAGCTGCGAAAGCAGTCTTCTCCAGTCCACATCTACGCTCTGTAGTCTTGCACCTTGCAAATGTGCAGACCCTGTGTCCAGCAAACTGTCCATTTTACCATGACAGTAGCTCCTACTGTCACAATATATATACATGTGATCCTGCATTTCCCGGTGGGGGACATGATATGTCGCAGCAGAAGCCGATCAGTGGGTGCCAGTGAATGGATGTCCACCGGCACCCGCCAATCGTTGGTAAAACACACAGAATGGAGATCTGCCTGTGTAAACAAGGCATAGTTCCATTCTGTCAGGGGGAAAGTCATGGATTTTATTTTCCTGCAAAGCAGGGAATAAAATCCATCACATCCCTTAGTAAAAGCAGTACACATAAACACTGGTTAGGCACACATTTAACCCTTTGATCGCCCCTGATGTTAACCCCTTCCCAGCCAGTGTCATTAGCACAGTGACGGTGCATATTTTTAGCACAGATCACTGTATTAGTGTCACCTTTTCCCACAAAGTGTCAGAGTGTCCACCGCAATCACACAGACCCCCTATAATATCGCAGTCGCTGCTATTACCAGTATAAAAAAACTAATAAAAATTCCAGTATATATCCCATAGTTTGTCGGTGCTATAACTTTTGCACAAACCAACCAATATACAGTACACTTATTCAGATTTTTTAGATTTATTTTTTTCTTTTACCAAAAATATGTAGCAGAATACGTATTGGCCTAAATTAATAAATAAATTAGATTTTTTTTTTACATTTTTTTTAAATATTTTTTTATAGCAGAAAGTCAAAAATATATATATATTTTTTTCAAAATTTACCCTTTTTTGTCTCTAGCACTAAAAATAAAATCCACAGAGGTGATCAATTATTACCAAAAGAAAGCGTTATTTATGGGGAAAAAAATTACATACATTTTATTAGGGTACAGCGTTGCACAACCGCACAATTGTCCGTTAAAGTAACGCAATGCCCTATCACAGAAAACACTTTGGTCATGAAGGGGGGGGTAAATCTTTCAGGGGTCATATGGATATAAAAGAGCACAGGATTCAAAAATCATCTTCGCTCAATTTGTAATAGTAGAGTTTTCAATCGGCAGCATATAGGATATGAATCGTTCTACCACTTACTTCAGGTACAGGGGAAACAAGAGGAAAAAGAGAGAAAAAAAAAGTGGGAGAGAAAAGAAAAGGGGGAGAAGTAATAGGTAAAGAAATATCAGTAGAGGGAGAACCTCTCAGACCCAATGAACAATTAGTAAAAAATCATGGGTTGTAGGTTCTGGAAGCACAAAACCACGTAAGCAACCTCAAACCATCTGATGGACACTACACTGAACCAAAGAAAATAGACAATGTCACCTGAGGACATAGGTAGGTATCACCGCGAAGGTCAGATCGAGGGCAGTAATTTTAGCAGTAGACCTCCTCTGTAAATCTAACGTGGTAACCTGTAAAGGCTTTTAAAGGCTTTTAAAAATGTATGTAGTTTGTCGCCACTGCGCGTTTGTGCGAAATTTTAAAGCATGTCGTGTTTGGTATCTATGTACTCGGCCCAAGGTCATCTTTTTTATTTCATCAAACATTTGGGCAATATAGTGTGTTTTAGTGCATTAAAATTTAAAAAAGTGTATTTTTTCCCCAAACAATGCATTTGAAAAATCGCTGCGCAAATACTGTGTGGAAAAAAAATGCAACATCCACCATTTTAATCTGTAGGGCCTTTGCTTTAAAAAAATATGTAATGTTTGGGGGTTCAACGTAATTTTCTTGCAGAAAAAAAATATGTTTTCATGTAAACAAAGTGTCAGAAAGGGCTTTGTCTTCAAGTGGTTAGAAGAGTGGATGATGTGTGACATAAGCTTCCTAATGTTGTGCATAAAATGCCAGGACAGTTCAACCCCCCCCCCCCCAAATGACCCCATTTTGGAAAGTAGACACCCCAAGCTATTTGCTGAGAGGTATGGTGTGTATTTTACAGCTTTTATTTGTTTTGGAAAATGAAGAAAGTAAATAATTTTTTTATTTTTTTTTTAATTTTCAAATCTTAGTGACAAAAAGGCAGATCTGCAAAATACTCACCATACCTCTCAGCAAATAGCTTGGGGTGTCTACTTTCCATTTGCTGAGAGGTATGGTGAGTATTTTGCAGATCTGGCTTTTTGTCACTAAGATTTGAAAATTGAAAAAAAAAAATTATTTACTTTCTTTATTTTCCAAAACAAATGAAAGCTGTAAAATACTCACCATGCCTCTCAGCAAATAGCTTGGGGTGTCTACTTTCCAAAATGGGGTCATGGGGGGGTTGTGTTATTTGGGCATTTTATGGCCTTCGAAGCTGTGATAGGTAGTGAGGAGTGAAATCAAAAATTTGCGCCCTTAGAAATCCTGAAGGCGGTGCTTGGTTTTCGGGGTCCCGTTCGCGGCTAGGCTCCCACAAAGTCCCACACATGTGGTATCCCCGTACTCAGGAGAAGCAGCAAAATGTATTTTGGGGTGCAATTCCACATATAACCATGGCATGTGTGAGCAATATATCATTTAGTGACAACTTTTTGTAATTTTTTTTTTGTCATTATTCAATCACTTGGGACAAAAAAAAATATTCAATGGGCTCAACAGGCCTCTCAGCAATTTCCTTGAGGTGTCTACTTTCGAAAATGGGGTCATTTGGGGGGGTTTGTACTGCCGTGCCATTTTAGCACCTCAAGAAATGAGATAGGCAGTCATAAATTAAAAGCTGTGTAAATTCCAGAAAATGTACCCTAGTTTGTAGACGCTATAACTTTTGCGCAAATCAATAAATATACGCTTATTGACATTTTTTTTACTAAAGACATGTGGCTGAATACATTTTGGCCTAAATGTATGACTAAAATTGAGTTTATTCGATTTTTCTTATAACAAAAAGTAGAAAATATAATTTTTTTTCGAAATTTTCGGTCTTTTTCCGTTTATAACTGCAAAAAAAAATCGCAGAGGCAATCAAATACCATTAAAAGAAAGCTCTATTTGTGGGAAGAAAAGGACCCAAATTTCGTTTGGGTACAACATTGCATGTCCGCACAATTTACAGTTAAAGCAGCGCAGTGCAAAATTCTGAAAACACCTCTGGTCTTTATGCTGCGTATTGGTCCGGGGCTTAAGTGGTTAATGCGTGTTTTTACTACTGTGACTCATCCTTGCTGTTATTCAATGGTAGCTCTATATTTTTCATTGTCATGTGATTCAGTGGGATTCAGACCACGTGTGTTAACCAGGCCAAAATGTGTCAACTTCATTAAAAACCTTTTTGGAAAAAAAGCTGCTGTGCTGAATTCTCAAGAAGCTGAATATCCTGCCTCTGATTATTTTCCGGTTTGTATGATCCTGGAAATGCTGCACGATGCTCTGAATGGGATCAGAGGAAAGATTATTTGCAGAAAAAAAAGGCAATTGTACCAGCACATGGAAATATTGGGAATCATGATTTTTTTATTTCTATAAAATGAAATACAAACTGACTTTTCTTTTTTATCTCTGTACAGGTGGACTGATGAACTAAGTTTTTGGTTAAGTTGGTCTTCAGAAGCACAAGTCACACTGGAGACAATTCATGTTGGTGTTCTTCAAAGTTTTACTACAGATCAATGGGGGATTCACACAGGACACAAGCAATATACGTGTTTTAAATGTCATTCATTTTTTTTTGGATCCTCTTCAACATTGATCTAACCTCAGAGGACAACAGGAGTGAAATCATTTCAGTGTTTTACAGTAAAGTACAACCCATGGATACTCAAGAGACATCACAGAGAAAAGAAGATATATCTTGTTTGAAATGTGACAAATGTTTTACAATGGAATCAAAGCTTATCAGACACCAGAGAATTCACACTGGAGAGAAGTTGCATCAATGTTCTGAATGTGACAAAGCTTTTACAGACAGTTCAAGCTTTATTATGCACCAGAGGATTCACACTGGAGAGAAGCCATATCAGTGTTCTGAATGTAATAAAGCTTTTACAGGAGAGCTGGGCCTTATCAGACACCAGAGAATCCACACTGGAGAGAAGCCATATCAGTGTCCAGAATGTAATAAAGCTTTTACAGTAGAGCTGAGCCTTATCAGACACCAGAAGATCCACACTGGAGAGAAGCCCTTTGAGTGTTCTGAATGTGACAAAGCTTTTATAATGAAGAAAGAGCTTATCTCGCACCAATTGGTCCACACTGGAGAGAAGCCATATCAGTGTTCTGAATGTGATAAAGCTTTTACAATGAAGGGAAACCTCATCAGACACCAGGTTGTCCATACTGGAGAGAAGCCATATCAATGCTCTGAATGTGACAAAGCTTTTACATTGCAACCAAACCTTACGAGACACCAGATGGTCCACACTGGTGAGAAGCCATATCAATGTTCTGAATGTGACAAAGCTTTTAAATCCAAGATAGAGCTTATGATACACCAGAGGGTTCACACTAGACCAACGTCATATCAGTGTTCTGAATGTGATAAAGGTTATGCAAACAAAACAAATCTTATCGTACATCAGAGAGTTTACACTGGGGAGAAGCCACATCAGTGTTCTGAATGTGATAAAGCTTTTGCAATGAAGGCACACCTTATTAGACACCAGATGTTTCACTTTAGAAAGAAATAGTATCAGTTCTCTGAAGTTGATAAAGCTTACTAGTCACCAGAAGTGTCTCAGAAGTTCCCTCACCAATGTGATTCCACAGGCTAATGAGAAGGTGAAAAGATATAATGCTATTTTGGAAAAAAAAAGAAAACTTGCTACAATTCAAGCAAACCATAATAAAAAGGATAGATGCATCGAGTTTAGTGCTTATGTCCATTAGATTCACACTTAGAAGGCCTGTGAATGCATTACATTTTTGGACAAGCACCAATGACCGAACTGTGTTTTCTTCATGGTTCTTTTCTTCTTCCTGCTTATATGGAGCTTTGACTGAGCCTGTGTAAAAAAATTGTTTGCATTGTACATTTATTGACAGGTATTCCCCTATGGTTTCTTGTTTGCCATATCCTAAATTAATAAATACATTAAGGGTGCGTTCACACCTGTGAATGCATTCTGCCTCTGATCATAAGTGAGAACCCTAGCAAGGGGCTCCTGGGATTAGCAGCTGGAGGCAGCCCCATTGAAAGCAATAGGAGGCGGCCAACTCCTGCAGCTAATCACAGTCACTTGCAGTAAATTTAATGAATGATATTGCACTAATTTTAGTAGAAATCTAAACAAGCTCTGTTTGTGTAATGGCAGCCTCTCCCCATCCCCAATAGATGGCCGCCGTGTCCCAGCATGCAGTCTCGTCGCTGACTCCTCTCGAGGAGGATCCGATTTGCTGCCACCTGCATTTTACATTGGCTGGTGTGACCTATGTGATGGGGGTCCATTAAGTGGAGTAAGAGGCTGTATTATTGGGTGCTGGTGACTAGTCTCCCTATCTTGTGCCTATCACAGATTGAACCATCATTTGAACATTTGTTGCTGGGTAATTCTTTGGGACTAATATTTAAGCGCTGCACCTTTTTTACTACATTTACTTTTTTTTTTACTTTCTTCAATATTGTGCTGGCTGTTGTTTTACTGATTTAGTTGTTATTAATAATTTGTAGCACAACATAGTTTTATTTTTAAATCGGTCACTTGCAGGCAATCACATGAGTGATCTACTCTAGATACAGTCTAAGGTTCTCTCATCTAATCAGAAGCAATGCACATTTGCTGTTGGGAATGTACCCTAACAAATCTGCCTCAGCAACGGAGACGTATTAGTGGTCAAGTGGAATCTTGTTACGCCTTTGCAGCCAAGTTTGAGGTCTGTGGTAAGCCTGCCTGGTCCACATCTCCCATTGAAAAAGGTTCTAGCTCTCCTCTGTGCAAACAGCACTCCAGAATGGTGTGGGACACCTGCCAAGGAGGAGTTTCTGTTCAATGAGAAATCCATTTCCGCAACTTGCTTAGGACCTTCATCAGGGAGTTGCTTGATGCTGTGTTATGTGTTATTTAGACCGGGCCACTTGAGTCCAACTGGCCAATTGTGTCTGATCTGGTTCTTCTGCACATCTAGGTATTCCATCTGATAAAGAATGGATGTTCTTATTGTCTTGTTTCTCTTTGTAGCTATTGCTTAGGATTCATAGACCAAACTTCCTTTGTGCAAATCACACAGGGCAACAGAAATAGACGTGAACTTAATGTAGGACATACTAAACTAAAAAAGTGTAAAACTTTTCCTCCCCACGGCTGATGAATACTTTGTGTTTTTGTTTTTGTTTTTTCCCCAAAGTGTATGCTGCATTTTGCAAACTGTACAGTTTTTTAAGCTTTGTTTATTTAGCCTGTCCATCTACTTAAGAGACTGTGCAGATTAAATGTGATTAAAATATAAGTATGTTTTTTAGTCATATGCCATGTACACACGCTCTGGATTTCCGAAAAATGTTCGATGGGAGCTTTTGGTTGGAAATTCCGACCATGTGTAGGCCCCATCGGACATTTCCTGTCGGAATTTCGGACAACAAAAATTTGGGAGCTGGTTCTCAAATTCTTCAACAACAAAATCCGTTCTCATAAATTCCGAGCGTGTGTAGACAATTCCGACGCACAAAAATTCCACGTATGCTCTGAATCAAGTATGAGACGAAAGCACTCGGTCTGGTAAAACTAGCGTTCGTATTGGAGATAGCACATTTGTCACGCTGTAACAGACTAAAAAACACAAGGCTGAAAAACGCGAATCTTCTCTCACCAAACTTCTACTAGCACAAGATTAGCAGGAGGAGCCCAAAGGGTGGCGCACTTGGTTTGGAACTTCTGTTTTATTGTGCCGTCGTACGTGCTGTACGTGACCGCGTTCTTGACATTCGCAATTTCCAACAACATTTGTGCGACCGTGTGTATGCAAGACAAGTTTGAGCCAACATCCGTCGGAAATGTATCCACAGTTTTGTTATCGGAATGTCCGATCGTGTGTACGCGGCAATAGAGTTAGGGACACAGGATCTTTAGCCATTATCACTTGGTTGTATGAAACTACCTTCAGGTGATTGGATACTGGCAAAAAGAGAAAGCTGCTGAGGCACCTCCCTATAGAAATCCTTCCTCCTCTGTTTTTTGCATGTGTCATTGGGTGATGGATTTTTTCTCTTTGATTATGTTTTTTCTACCAATATGATTTCCTTAAGGTTCCTGCTGTCCCACAGCAGCTCCTACTGCAGCTTCCATATTGGTTAATTCCTTAGTAGAGCCAGGGGGAACCACTACTGGACCCCATCATATATTCGATCTGGCTTGTAATGTTTCTGCCATGCACTAAATCCTGCCGTAGGCACTCCCCTTGGCTTGTAGAAAGAAAAATTTGGCTGCAGGGTGGTCTACAGGTCCAGAGCCATGGTCCGAGTGCTGTCAGGATGGGGTATCTCCTCCTGTTAATTCTTCCAATAAATGTGCTGCCTGCATGCACCTCCACAAGCATAACCAAACGGCTCTTGCACACTGTATGGGCTTCTTTGCCCATATAAATGAACCCTACAGGGCAGCAGCCCAGAAAAATTTCCATGCACAAGGGTGCCTTTTAGTTCTTAAACCCCTAGGAGTGTGTGGGGGCCATTGATCACCCTTCCAGTGGTCACAGAAGCAAGCTGGGAGCATTTCGATTTTGGTACCCTGTCCTGAAATTGGCACGTGTGCCTGGTGCTACTGCACCTACACAACCTTACTGGCAGTCACTGCATCTGTTCCATCTGGCTCTCATTTGGGTTACTGCACTCGCACATACTACCTCTTCTTTCTGGGTGCACCTTCTGGCTCTCCTTCATTGGCATAGTCTCTTCCCCCCCTGAGGAAGTCACGTGGTGTGTGATGAAATGTGTAGAGGTGGGACTAGGATGATGTCACGATGCTCGATTGTAACGAGGAAGTATAGTATTCACCACACTACCTGGGTTCACAGTAAAATACAAGTTCTTAGCTCCAAGGCCTTCCCCTCCTTTTCCACAGCAGAGGAGGTACTGTATTTGCTGGCGTATAAGACTACCTTTTACACTTAAAAAAACTGGCCAAAAAGCAGGGGTCGTCTTATACGTCGGGTCAGCTGCTCAGATGCCTGCTGGATGTGCAGTAATACTGTATGTAGCTTCGGCTACATACAGTATATACCGCTTAACCAATCCGGGTGAGCAATGTATTCAAATGAATACAGAGCCTGCTCGGATTGGAGTAACAACCTCTGCCAATCTGAGCAGGCTACATACAGTAGCCTGCTCGGATTGTCTTTTAAAGTCAGAGAGGCATGGGCTCTGCCAATCCAAGCAGGCTTTGTATTCATTAATAGAATACATAGCTCGCTGTGATTGGCTCCAGCTCCAGCAAGAATGAAGAAGAATATGGCTTCAGAAGGAAGAAATATGAATTGTCGGATGCCTCGGAAGGGGGGATCGTCTTATACGGTGAGTATAGGCAAAAAAAATCTTAAACTGTAAAATTAGGGGGTCGTCTTATATGGCCGGTCGTCTTATACACCGGCAAATACGGTATTAAGAATTTCTCTGGGGACAATATTAGACAAGCGCACTGCCGAAAAAATTGTTACTTTTCGTTTCCGTTTCATTCGTTTTTTTAGCTTATTTCGGAAATTCCAAAATTTTCTAATTCTGAATTTCCGAATTTCAAATGATAAAATTTTCAAATTCAGAATTTTTGAATTTCGAATCTTTGAATTTCTGAAATTTTCACATTTCGAAACTTCGGAAATTCGTAATTTCGGAAATTCCAAAAATTCGGAACTAAACGAATTGCACATGTCTAGACAATATTCAAAAGTGTGGCAGGTCACACATGCATGGATAAAAGCTCAGATTAAGTCACCAGCTAATGTTTAGCCCTTGGCTCCAATGGGGCTGGTAGTTTATCCACTGAGGACCCTAGTATCCTTTCCTATGATGGTTGCCCCCAATCTGACTCCCTACTTTCCTCTGATCATTCTGTTAGCCAGTCTGACACCCAAGCTTCCTCTTTCCTGTCCAGAGAGGAATGTTCTGGCACAAACTCATATTCCATGGTCATAATTTCAGGTCTTTTTGAGGCCATAAATACCAGTTTTCACACCTGTGCATTTTCAACCTTCCTTCCTGACTCAGTCATAAACTTTGCCCTTGAGCCAGATACTTTGCCTGAGGATAATGAGGTAGTTGAGGATGATCCCTTTCTTTCTAAGGAGACAAGTTTGAGTCGAAGACAGCATTGGACTGGTGCCACTCAATGCTGCCTAGGGGCAAGTTACTGTGTTGAGGGTATAAGGGGAAATTGGTTCCAATGGGTTGTATCCCAATTGTAGGTAATACAAGGGAGAAAGGTGGTAGGTGACTCCGTGGGGGTCTAGGGCTGCTACCTTTCTGATGACAACACTGGAGGCTTTACTGCAATGAACACATAGGTGATTTGAGAGGAGCGCCCGATGTCCAAAAAATAGTCTCACTTCATGAACTTTATAGTTGTTTACTGAAGATAAAAGTAAACAAGTAGATCCAGCACGTTTTGGAGGAATCACCTCTTCTGGGCTCTATTGGAGAATAGTTAGACTCTGGGACAGGTTTTCTCTGCTCCACAACACTGGCATATGGCAGAGCCACTGAACAAATATATTCAACCCTCTGAGACTAATCATTCCCCAAGAAATGCAGCCCTGAAGAAGGCGGTTCCCCCGAAACGCATCGACTCTACTTGTTTATTGAAGATAAAAGTAAACAACTTTCAAATTCATCAAGTGAAACGACTTTTTGGACATCGGGGCGCTCCTCTCTAGTCACCCAAGTGCTCTGAGGAGATAGGATCACAACCCTGTTGCTGGTTTTTTTTTTTTTGTCCGAGCTTAACCACATGCTGACCAGCGCACAACGATACACGTCAACACAGGGGCTCAGCTGGGCATATGGGCGTACAGGTACGTCCCCTTTAAGATGCGGCATTGTGGACGCGCGCGCCAGCCACGAAGTCCGTGAGTCCAACCGCGGGTCCTGCGGACTCGATACCCGCGATCATCTCACGGAGAGGAAGAACGGGAAAATGCTGATGTAAACAAGGCATTTCCCCATTCTTCCTAGTGACAGAACACTGATCACAGCTCCCTGTGATCGGGAGCGGTGATCAGTGTCATGTCACACGTAGCCCACCCCCCTCACAGTTAGAAAACATCCCTAGGGCACACTTAACCCTTTCAGCGCCCCCTACTGGTTAACCCCTAAACTGCCAGTGTCATTTTTACAGTAATCGGTGTATTTTTATAGGACTGATCGCTGTATCAATGACAATGGTCCCAAAATGGCGTCAAAAGTGTCCGATGTGTCCGCCATAATGTCGTGGTCATGATAAAGATTGCTGCCATTATTAGTAAAAAAAAAAATATTAATAAAAATGCCATAAAACTATCCCCTATTTAGTAGACGCTATAACTTTTGCGCGAACCAATCAATAAACGCTTATTGCGATTTTTTTTATTTGATTTTTTTTAATCAAAAATATGTAGAAGAATACGTATCGGCCTAAACTGAGGAAAAAAAAATTATATATATTTTTAGAGATATTTATAGCAAAAAGTAAAAAATATTGTTTTTTTTTCAAAATTGAAGTTTTTTTTTTTTGATTATAGCGCAAAAAATAAAAACCGCAGAGGTGATCAAATGCCATCAAAAGAAAGCTCTATTTGTGGGGGGAAAAAAGGACGTCAATTTTGTTTGGGAGCCGCATCGCACGACCGCGCAATTTTCAGTTTAAACGACGCAGTGCCGAATCGCGAAAAGTGCTCTGGTCTTTGGGCAGCCAAATGGTCCGGGGCTGAAGTGGTTAAAGCCTAATTCAAGGTTTTCTTGTATTCAAAATGGTTTGTTTGGTGAAGCTGGCCCAAATAAAATAAAAATCCATTACTAAGAAATGCGGCCACTGTATGTAGCATCAGCAGTATGGGGACTTGTAGTCAGTACAGTGCTGACAACAGCCACATTTCTTAGTAATATAAATAGTTTATTTGGACCAACTATTTAAAGTAACACACAGCCTGGCTTTAGGCTTTAAGGATACCAGTGCTGACCTTGTTTCTGGTGTACACTCATTTTTAGTGGTAGATCAATCCTAAGTCTGCTTATCCCAATCTCTAAACAAACTTGTCCACCACCCTCATCTATAGCTGCCCATCGCAGTAAGCAGCAAGGCCTTCCAATGCTTCTTACTGCGATGGGCAGCTATAGATGAGGGCGGTGGACAAGTTTTATTTTCACATTGGGGTTTGTATTGGTCCAGCAGCGCACCGACACCTTTGCAGCCATAGTGCTACGTGTTGGGTGTGCTCCTGTACCTTTAAGGAGGGGTGGCTCCCCTTCAGTCCACCTGTCCTCATCTATCCATCAGAATGCATGTGCCTCCATTGTGGGGACACTCCTAGTTTAGTGTAGGACCACAGACTTCAGGGTGTTGTGACCTGGCTCTGTGGCTCACGCATGAGTTTGCAAATGCGTGCGGACAAAACCCCTGTTTTTAACGCATACTGTTAGGTTGATTGGTTGTCTGCGAGCTGGTCGGTAAGTAGGCTTGGTTTTTTCCTGGGCATTCCCCAGGCTTTGGTTGTTATCCCAATCTACCCAGCATGGGGTCCCTCCCATTGTCTAAACCAGGCATGTTCAAAGTCCGGCCCGCGGGCCAATCTCGGCCCGCGTTCCGTTTTGGACGGCCCGCCTGGTCATTTTGACATGTATGTTTTTTGTGGACCCCAATGAATCCCCGAGCGCCGGGGGCCACAAAAGAAATACATGCTGGCTGCCGAGGAGGAGGCGGGACGAGCGCTGTGCATACAGGAGTACTTCCTGTTTTCACGGCGACCTGGAAGTCCCGTCTCCTGCGCTGCCATTGGATGACTGTGATGTCCATCACAGGAGGCGGAACTTTCGATTAAAGAGGCCGCCGAGAAAACAGGAAATTCTCCTGTATGTCTGTCGGCGTTCATCCTGCCCCCCCCCCTGTCTCCCCCAATGCTGCAGATGAATGAATCAGGCTGCAATGGTGAGTCTGCATTCAGGACAAGGGGGGTGCTGCATTCAGGACAACGGGGGTGCTGCATTCAGGACAAGGCTGTACTGCATTCAGGACAAAGGGGGGTGCTGCATTCAGGGAAACGGGGGGTGTTGCATTCTTGTCACTTGTGAGGCTGTATTGATGGCAGTGACCCTTATTTTGATTCACAGTTCTTTATTTAAAATTTAAGATTTTTTAAAGTGAAGGTGCGTGTTATACGCCGATTAAATACGGTATATCCAAATAACATGCCTGAGCTCATCTCTTCACCCCACACAGCCACAAAGGCAGGAGAATTCTTGTTGGGCATTGTGTATTAGTTGCTCGAACTAACACACTTAGACCAAATTTTAATGGTCACAGAATGTCAGGCATAAATGGTCGGCCCCCACGCATGTTCACTTCATCAAATCTGGCCCTCTTTGAAAAAAGTTTGGACACCCCTGGCCTAAACCAACACTGGAGTCTGTCCTCTTTGGGGACCGGCCTCATCCGGAAAAGATGTTTACTTCTCAAAAAATTCTTCACTTGACAATATCTTATTGGGGCAACTCTCCTCCTTACAGTTCCTGTGGTAGATTCTGACATTTCTTGTTCCAACAAAATCTTCATGGACTAACCTTCAAAGCATGGACTAAATGCAAGCCAGAGATCTTAGTTCCATCCCTATGAATGCCTCATTCCACCACCAGTTGGACCTTTTACCTACCGCCTTATGTTACAGCATGAACAGCTAGGCAGACACCTCATCAGATCTCCCAGGATAAGTCTCCCCTCCATCCATATACACAGGGCACGTTGGCTTAACCACTTCAGTGACATCACCTGTCGCTCCCTTCATTACCAGGACATTGTTCACTTCTCCGCACTGCGATATTCTGACAATCATGCAACACTGGATTTTTATAGAAGAAGATAGAGCTTTCCTTGGCTGTTATTTAATCCTCATTGGGTTTTTATAATTTACTAATATGCAGGAAAATTATTAAAAAATGTTTTTCCTAATATACTGTGTGTGTATATAAAGTGAAATAAACAATCTTTCTTTAATGCATGTATGCCAAAATGCAGGGCTTGACAAATTTGCTTGGAATCTAGGAGCCAGCTAAAAAAAGTTAGGAGCCAGGAACGCGCCCTGTCCCGCCGAGCTTGCGCGCAGAAGCGAACGCATACATGAGTAGCGCCCGCATATGAAAGCAGTGTTCAAACCACACGTGAGGTATCGCCGCGATCGGTAGAGCGAGAGCAATAATTCTAGCCCTAGACCTTCTCTGTAACTCAAAACATGCAACCTGTAGAATTTTTTAAACGTCGCCTATGGAGATTTTAAAGGGTAAAAGTTAGTCGCCATTCCACGAGCGGACGCAATTTTTAAGCGTGACATGTTGGGTATTAATTTACTCGGCGTAACATTATCTTTCACAGTATAAAAAAAAACTGGGCTAACTTTACTGTTGTCTTATTTTTTTATTAAAAAAAAAAGTGTATTTTTTCCCAAAAAAGTGCGCTTGTAAGACCGCTGCGCAAATACGGTGTGACAGAAAGTATTGCAACGACCGCCATTTTATTCTCTAGGGTGTTAGAATAAAAAATATATAATGTTTGGGGGTTCTAATTAGAGGGAAGGAGATGGCAGGGAAAACAGACAGGGAAACTCCATTAGCATTGCTGGTTGCAATACCAACGGCCACCACAAGATGGCGCTAGACCACAGAAGGAAGCATAGGCCTGTAGAAGGCAGCAAAGCCGCGGCCTCAATTACTGGCGATTCCGCGGCGCGGAGGGGGGGGCACGGAGACACAGGATACCCCAGCTGTGCCCCCAGGCGCCAGGTCGCTAATTCTAGTCGCAATGGCGACCTGGCGCCCGGGGTTTGTCGAGGCCTGCCAAAATGTATTCTACTTTTCTTTAATAAAAAAAATCCGTGTATATTATTTATTCTGTGTGAAAGCTATACAGTCTGCAAACTATGGGATTTACATTTGAAATGTAACAGTCCTGATGTTCTAACAGTGTATATCATTTCTTGAGCCCCTTAACCACTTCCATACCGGGCCTATTCTGGCACTCCTCTCCTACATGTAAAAATCATAATTTTTTTGCTACAAAATTACTCAGAACCCCCAAACATATTTTATATATATATATATATATATATATATATATATATTTTTTTTTAGCAGACACCCTAGGGAATAAAGTGGCGGTCATTGCAACTTTTTATCTTGCACTATATTTGCACAATAATTTTTCAAACGCCTTTTCTTTGGGGAAAAAAAAAAGTTTCATGAATTAAAAAAAAAAACAAAACAGTGAAGTTAGCCAAATTATTTTGTATAATGTGAGAGATGATGTTAGGCTGAGTAAATAGATACCCAACATGTCACGCTTTAAAATTGCGCACACTCGTGGAATGATGGCGAACGTCGGTATTTAACAATCTCCATAGGCGACGCTTTAATTTTTTTTACTGGTTACCAGTTTAGAATAACAGAGGGGGTCTAGTGCTAGAATTGTTGCTCACACTCTAACGCGCGCGGCAATACCTTACATGTGTGGCTTGAACAGCGTTTACATATGTGGGCGGGACTTACATGTGTGTTCGCTTCTGAGCGTGAGCTACCGGGGACAGGGGCATTTAATTTTTTTTTTTTTTTTTTTTTTACACTTTCTTTTACATTTTATGTTTTTTGATCACTTAGATTCCTATTACATTCCTTGTAATAGGAATACATCATGACAGTTCCTCTTTTTGGAGAGATGCAGGGTCAATAAGACAAAACACAGACACCTTGGAAAAGTCCTTTTTTTAAAAAAAAAACACATTCCAGCGATGTAATCCAATGTCCTGCGGTGATCCGATGTCCAGCGCTGCAGTCTCCACTCGAAACGTCATTGGCTGAGCGGACCTACACTGCGGAGGAAGTTCCCCATCAGGTCCGCTCAGCCAATGACGTTTCGAGTGGAGACTGCAGCGCTGGACATCGGATCGCCGCGGGACATTGGATTACATCGCTGGAATGGGTTTTTATTTTTAATAAAGGACTTTCCCAAGGTGTCTGTTTTCTTTTACTTTTTTTTACACTTTCTTCGTGAAATGGTAGTGGTACAATGTATCCCATTACCAATTCACATGGGGGGGGGCGGGATCTGGGGTCCCCTTTGTCTTCCAGATTCTGATAAGCCCCCTGCCCGCAGACCCCCACAACCACCGGGCAAGGGTTGTGGGGATGAGGCCCTTGTCCCCATCAACATGGGGACATCCTCCCCATGTTGAGGGCATGTGGCCTGGCACGGTTCAGGAGGGGGGGCGCTCTCTCACCCCCCCCTCTTTTCCTGCGACCTGCCAGGTTGCGTGCTCAGATAAAGGGTCTGGTATGGATTTTTGGGGGAACTCCACGCCATTTTTGTTTTTAAATTTGGGGTGGAGTTCCCCTTAAAATCCATACCAGACCTGAAGGGCCTGGTATGGATATTTGGGGCAACCGCACTCATTTTTTTTTTAAATTTGCGGCAGGGTTTCTCTTTAATATCCATACCAGACCTGAAGGGCCTGGTAATTGAATTTGGGGGGACCCCCACGCATTATTTTTATTTATTTTTTTATCAATGACTGTTCTCTGTATTGCCGGGAGCCGACAATTCATTATAACCACGAGTGAGTTTTAAATGACTTTTTTTCCTTCAGAAATTACACTTTGTGCAGGGAGAGTTCTAAGCACGGGAAACAAGCGCGACTTTACATGCATATCATACACACCCCCCAGGTACGAAATTTAAAGGAATATTTCACTTTTTTTTTCACTTTAAGCATTATTAAAATCACTGCTCCCGAAAAAACGGCTGTTTTTAAAACTATTTTTTTGCATTGATACATGTCCCCTGGGGCAGGACCCGGGTCCCCAAACCCATTTTAGGACAATAACTTGCATATAAGTCTTTATAATTAGCACTTTAGATTTCTCTCATAGACTTTTACAGGGTGTCCGTGGCTTTTTGAATTTGCCGCGAACACCCCAAATTGTTCGCTGTTCGCCAAACGGGCGAACAGGCAATGTTCGAGTCTAACATGAGTTCGACTCGAACTCAAAGCTCATCCCTATTGGTGGACATCAGAGCTCTCATGTGGGGAAGAAGCACACCCTGATATACACCTCAGATATACTCCATGGCTGATCTCCATCATATAAGAAGCAGGGTGATATATTTGTGGTGAGTGTGTGAAGGGGTGCGAGTCCCTGAATGTCCTTTATTATTGGCACGTGCACAGGGAGGACTTGTCTCACAAATATTCCACTTAAATTGTGTTTTATCACTCACTTATTTCAAGGATCACGTTAATTGGACCTTTTTCTATGTATAACGGTCATTTCACCTACATATGTATGTTCTCTCATTGGTTGGTGGTAATACTGTAATAGTTATAGTGTCTACAGCCTATGGTATATATACTGGTTATGGCGGTGATCAGTGACTTATATAGTGGGACTGTGATAGTGCGGTGGACAATCTGATACTGACGCTGGGGGGGGACCGACTGACACTAACATCACCAGTGACGCTAATACAGAGATCAGTGATATTACTATACACTGTCACTGTACTAATGACACTGTCTGGGAAGGGGTTAACATTTGGGGGCAATAAAAAAGGATAACTATGTGCCTTACAATGTGTAATGTGTGTACCGTGTGCTGATTTTACTAGTAGACCACTAAATGTCAGGAGATGTTTATATAAAGAAGGAAAGTATCAGTAGAATCAGTGTGGGTAGAACTTCCAAGAAAGGAAGTGGGAAATTAATAGTGGGGGTATGTTATAGACCACCCAACATGAAGGAGGAGGAGGAATTACTACCTCAGTTAAAAAAGGCAGGAAAATGTAATCATAATGGGGGACTTCAATTACCCCGATATTGACTGGGCAGAGGGAACAGCTCACTCATTAAAGTCACTTCATGAATATTTTACAGGAAAACTTCATGTCCCGATTGGTGGATTCCCCAACTAGAAAGAATTCCCTGTTAGATCGATTAATTACGAACGATCCAAGTCTGATCTCGGATATGGAGATACGCGTCAACTTGGGATCTGGCGATCATAGGATGATCGCGTTTAGCATAAATCACAGAAAAAGGAGGCATATGGGTAGTACAAAAACACTAAATTTCAAAACAAACCAATTTTCCTGAACTACGGTCATTGCTACAAGACATTAATTGAGACCAAATTCTGGAATCATTGAACACAGAAGAGAAATGGGAATGCTTAAGGAGCATATTGAACAAAAAGTATCAAACAGTGCATTCCAGTTTAATCCTGGGTGGCTAAACCGTAATGTGAGTAGCCTCATCAAGGAGAAAAGTATGTTCTTTAAAAAAAATATAAAGGGAATAGGTCACCTTCAGCATTCTAGAACTACAAGGAATGCAATAAGAAATGCAAAATAGCGATCAGGGCAGTATAAAAAAAAAAAGATTACGAGACACATAAGGGAAGAGAGTAAAAGTAACCCAAAACATTTTTTTAGATATATTAACAGTAAAAAGACAAAAATCGGAGCACATTGCACACTAAAGGAGTTGTAAAGGCAGAAGGTTTTTTATCTAAATGCATTCTATGCATTTAGATAAAAAGCCTTCTGTGTCTTAGCAGCCTCCCCAGCACCTCCCTAATTACCTACACTCCTCCTTATTGGCTGAGACAGAGCAGCGGCGCCATTGGCTCCCATGGCTGTCAGGCTGGGTTCACACTGATACTACACGACAGTCATACGACTTTCATCCTACTTTGTTCTGCGACATCAGTCCTACATCGGTCCTACATCGGTCCTACATCCATCCTACTTGAATGAACAGGATACTACTTTGATCCGACCTTTTGATAGTCTGACTTGTCCTTTGACCAATCAAAACAATCCCAGTGTGAGATAAATTCCTTTTACTGCTGCTGTAATCACCATGTCGGATGTCAAAAGTCAGATGGTAAGGACAAGGATCCTACTTTGATCCGACTTCAATGATATTCAATGGGCTGAAGTCGGATCAAAGTCGGACCAAAGTAGTGCAGGGAGCATTTTCAAAGTCGGACTGACTTGTGTCGGACCAGTTAACACGGCTCCCATAGGGAAACATTGATTTTCACACGTCATGCGACATGAGCTCCCAATGTCGGAGCGTTTGTTGTACCAGTGTGAACCCGGCCTCAAAGTCAGTCAGCCAACCAGGGGAGAGAGGGGAGGGCCATTCCGGGGCTCTGTGTCTGAATGGATACACAGAGCTCTGACTTGGCTTGGGTGCCCCCTTTAGCAAGCTGCTGGCTGAGGGGGCACTCAAAAAAAGGAGGAGCTAGGAGCAGCAAAGAGGGACCCGAAGAAAGGAGGATCTGGGCAGCTCTATGCAAAACCAACTGCACAGGAGGAGGTAAGTATAACATGTTTGTTATTTTAAAAAAAACAAGCCTTTACAATCACTTTAAAAGATGAGGATGGAAAGATGGCTACAGATGACACAAAGAAGGCAACTGTACTAAATGCCTTCTTCTCCAGTTTTTACGCAGGGAAAAAAAAGGCCGGAGTCAATGAAAGACTTAATAAACCTAACACAAATAAATCACCAGGACCAGATAGCTTACACCCGAGGAGTCCTCAGAGAAGTCAGTCACGTTATAGCCAGGCCAGAATTCCTGATTTTTGTGGACAGCATACTGACCGGATTGGTACAAGCTGATTGGAGAAAAGCCAACGTGGTACCAGTATTCAAAAAATGGCAGAGACAAATTCCTGGGAATTACAGGACATTCAGCCTAACATCAATAGTGGGTAAATTATTGGAGGGGATGATTAGGGACTATATCCAAAATTTTACTGGAGGAGAAGAATATCATTAGTGGTAATCAGTAGAGTTGAGCGGACACCTGGATGTTCGGGTTCGACGGGTTCGGCCGAACTTCGGAAAAAAGTTCGGGTTCGGGACCGAACTTTAACCCGAACCCAAACCCCATTGAAGTCAATGGGGACCCGGACTTCTAAGGACTAAAAAGGCTCTAAAAAAGTAATGGAAAGGGCTAGAGGGCTGCAAATGGCAGCAAAATGTTGTTAAGAGCATGGCAAGTGCTCTGCAAACAAATGTGGATAGGGAAATAACTTAAAATAACATAAAAAAAATAAAAAAATATGCTGGAGGCCCCCTTTTCAGCAGAAGAGGTACGGGAAGTCATTAAGCACCTCAGAAACTCAACGGCACGATGCCACACATATGGTGGGAATGCCCCAGAATACGCCCTTTCTGGAATAAATTATTCAATTTAATGGATAAGCTAGTGGGAAAATAAAATACTTTGAAATAAAAATGTAGCAGGGTGCTAAATTTAAGGGAAGTGTTTGAGTGGTAAATAGGCTCAAACACCCTAATTCTGTAGGATTCATGGACCATTTTGTCCTCGGGGGACAGTATTGGTGTGCAGTTCCCTGCGGCCTACAGGTGGCGCTGCCATGGTAGGCTAGGGTTTAACCGCCGATACAGTGCTGTGCCTTTTGTGTCCCCTCTTGGCAGTAGTACAGCGGGGCGGGGAACCTGCTGTGCATGCCGGGAGAGCATATAAAAGGGGCAGACCTTTGGCCTGGGGGCTGATGTCCAGTGGGGTCCACGCCCAGGTGCCTTCGGCCTGGGTGCATGTGTTCCTGTTCCATCTCGGGTACCTTTAGCCCGGGATGAGGTACTATCCTGGAGTTCCTGCTGCCCTGGGTATGGAGGCCTAGGTGCGGGAGTAAAGCCTGGAGTCCAGAGCCTTCGTCTGGAGTCCGCTAAGGGTCGAGGAGTCTTAGGGTGCCGCTTCGTGTAGGGGACCATGTTCCAGGGAAGGGAGGATCATTCTGATGGACCGATGCGGGAGTCACGGTGAAGGAAGGGTCTGTTGACTCCCTGGAGAGATGTCTTCCCCTTGATATGGGTTCGTAGAAGGAGAAGCTCAAGGTCATCTTGACTGTATCAGAGGCCTTATTCACCCGGCCCGTGGCAGGGGCCTTATACACCCTGGTCTGTGGCAGAGACCAAAGTTCTCCAGGTCCGTGGCAGGGGCCTTGTACACCCGGTCTGTGGCAGAGACCAACCTCAAGGTCTGTGGCAGAGACCGTGCACCTAAAACTGTTTGAGAAACCTAAGCAGTGAAGTGAATGTGCTACGTTTGTGCCTGGACCTCCTCCATACCTTAAGCTGTCCTGTTTCTTTGCTCTAACCTTTTCTATCCGAGTAGAGTTTATTTTGCCATGAGAGAATAAGAGTTGTAATTTCAGCTGGTGTGGACATTGACTTTACTGGGAATTAAAGGACTTGCCTCTACCTACAGTAGAGGTGAGAATCATCCTCTGGAGGAGTTTTGACTCCGGCTGTGGACACGGCCCGTCAAGTACACCGCTCAACCTCTTTATATAGGAGGGTACGGGCTGGTAGTGCGGTGTGCCTTTCTCCCTCCTGCGAGGAGCCAACAACATAAAGGCAGGTAAGGGGGAAAGGATCTGTGCGCTACAAAAAAATAAAATAAAAATTATAATCTTAACCTAGGAGGACGAGGTCCATATGGAGTAGGAGGTTGAGGTGGCGGTGGTGGAGGAGGACGAGGTAGCCAACACTGGTTCAAAAATACAACAATGGCTGGGTAAGGTCGTGTCATGGATATGCATTAATGGCTGTCTGCCATCTTACCTTTCCTCCTCATGTGTTCATCTTAGAGACCAGACCTCCTTCACCTGGCTTCCTTTATAATCTCCTCCCAGCCAGACTCCACCCCAGGCCCTATCACAGAACACTATATTAACCTGTGCACTGCAAGCCTGCTTTGCTGATCAACGTGTTTGTTAGGCATTGTGTGTTTGGGTTCCTGCCTGCCGTGTGCTACGTCTGTCTCTCTGTTATACATTTGGCTTGTCCCCGACTATCCCTGTCTGCTCGTGACCCTTGACCTTCGGCTTGTCCTTCGTTTTCCTTGTCTGCTTGTGGCCCTTGACCTTCAGCTTGTTATTCGTTACTCTTATATCTTGTGCTGCTGCTTCCCCTCTTTTCCCCTTATCCTACGGGGCGTGAGCTAGGAGACTCTAGGGACCGCGACCTGGACCCAGCCTGCAGCATAACATCCTCACCACTTGAGGCTCTGGAGAAGACCTGCTGGGTCTTAGACTCCGCGCCCTGGGGAATCTTGGCTCTAGCTTCCTATAGGATCCCGGTTGTGCTCCTCTGGTCCCGCTTTCCACAACCACCCAGTTTCCTATCTGCAGCAGTCAGCCATAGGGTTCACTACCTTGCGGTGCACTCCTGTCCCCCTTCGGTGTGCATCTGTCACCTAGCCATAGGTGACCTGACAGGCCGGTGATGTGTCGAATTCTGTCCCCCGTCAAATAGTGTCCACCCTGTACTGTGCTTGCTCAGTATGTAGGACAAAGGGATTTCGAAAATCTCCCAAGACGAACGGCGCCTGCGTGGTGAGTTCAGGTGAAGGCCACACCATCCGTGGTTCAAGCCGAGCCAAATGAGGCCGTGCCCGAAGCATGGCGATCGAACCGAGCCCGTGAGGGGCCCTGTTACTATGTGCTACCGTATGTCCACTTGGATGGTGGGGCTTGAACCTGCACTCACAGCGCAGGCGCCGTTCATCTTCGGAGATTTTGTGAATCTCCTTGTCCTCTGTACTGCGCAAGCGCTGCGCCTTCGCAGTATGGGCCGGACACAATCCGATGGCCGGACAGTTTTTGTCACAACACCGGTATACATGTCTATTCTGCACAAGGTACGGACAAGTCCTGTGGGATCCATGCCTGGTTCATTTTAATGAACGTGAGCTTGTCCACATTGGCTCTGGACAGGCGGCTGCGCTTGTCTGTGATAACGCCCCCTGCCGTGCTAAATACACGTTCAGATAATACACTGGCTGCAGGGCAGGCCAGCACCTCCAAGGCATAAAGGGCAAGCTCAGGCCATGTGCCCAATTTGGAGACCCAGAAGTTAAAGGGGGCAGACCCGTCATCCAGTACATGTAGGCCTGTGGACACATACTGCTCAACCATGTTGGTGAAATGCTGCCTCCTGCTAAGACGTTCCATCTCAGCTGGTGGTGCTGGTTGTTGTGGTGTGCTGATAAAGCTTTTCCACATTTCAGCCATGCTAACCCTGCCTTCTGAGGTGCTGCCGGTGCCCCGGCTGCGTTGGCGACCTCTTCCTCCTCCTCTGCCTTCGCCTTGTGCTTCCACCATACGCCCGCTGTCAGGTGGGAATGCCACCAGCAGCGCGTCTACCAGCGTGCGCTTGTACTCGCGCATCTTACGATCCCGCTCCAGTGAGGGAATTAAGGACGGTACGTTGTCCTTGTAACGGGGACCCAGCAGGGTGGCCACCCAGTAATCAGCACCAGTTAAAATGTGGGCAACTCGGCGGTCATTGCGGAAACACTGCAGCATGTAATCACTCATGTGTGCCAGGCTGCCCAGAGGCAAAGAAAAGCTGTCCTCTGTGGGAGGTGTATCGTCTGTGTCCTCTGTATCCCCCCAGCCACGCACCAGTGATGGCCACGAGCTGGTCTGGGTGCCACCCTGCTGTAAAAATGGCTCCTCCTCCTCCATCTCCTCCATCTCCTCCTCCACCTCGTCATCCTCCAGAACTGTGCCCTTTCTGCTGGACAATT
Source organism: Rana muscosa (assembly GCA_029206835.1). Classification (NCBI taxonomy): domain Eukaryota; kingdom Metazoa; phylum Chordata; class Amphibia; order Anura; family Ranidae; genus Rana; species Rana muscosa. The sequence goes on from CM055117.1 coordinate 1,118,485,641, forward strand.
GTGTACCTGGCGTTTGTTGGTGCAGGAACCCACCCTCGTAGCCACTTGTGAAAGACTGCCCTGAAAGCCTTTGAAATGATCCCGCTTCCTCCTCCTCATCCTCCTGTGCCACATCCTCTTCCATCATCGCCCGAAACGTTTTTTCAAGGAGGCATAGAACTGGGGTAGTAACGCTGAGAACGGCGTCATTGGCACTGGACATGTTGGTGGAGTACTCGAAACAGCGCAACAAGGCACACAGGTCTCGCATGGAGGCCCAGTTATTGGTGGTGAAGTGGTGTTGTTCCGCAGAGCGACTCACGCGTGATTGCTGCAGCTGAAACTCCACTATCGCCTGCTGCTGCTCACACAGTCTGGCCAGCATGTGCAAGGTGGAGTTCCACCTTGTGGGCACGTCACATATGAGGCGGTGAGCGGGAAGGCCGAAGTTACGCTGCAGCGCTGAAAAGCGAGCAGCAGCAGGGTGAGAACGCCGAAAGTGCTCACACACAGCCCGCACTTTCTGCAGCAGCTCTGGCATATTGGGGTAATTTTTAAGGACCCTCTGGACCACCAAGTTCAGCACATGCGCCAGGCAAGGGATGTGCGTCAAACCGGCTAGGCCCAGAGCTGCTACGAGATATCGCCCATTATCGCACACCACCAGGCCGGGCTTGAGGCTCACTGACAGCAACCACTCATTGGTCTGTTGTTCCATGTCCCTCCACAACTCCTGCGCGGTGTGGGGTTTTTCCCCCAAACAGGAAAGTTTTAAAACTGCCTGCTGTCGTTTACCCCTGGCTGTGCTGAAGTTGGTGGTGAAGGTGTTACGCTGACCGGATGAGGAAGCGGAGTAGGAGGAGTTAGCAACAGGAGGCAAACTGAAGCGCCCTGCAATCCTTGGTGGTGGAAGGACATGCACCAAACTGCTATCTGCCTCAGGCCCAGCCGCCACTGCATTTACCCAGTGTGCTGTTAGGGAGATATAACGTCCCTGACCGTGCTTACTGGTCCACGCATCCGTAGTTAGGTGGACCTTGCCACAGATGGCGTTGCGCAGTGCACACCTGATTTTGTCCCCCACTTGGTTGTGCAGGGAAGGGATGGCTCGCCTGGAAAAATAGTGGCGGCTGGGCACGACGTACTGTGGGACAGCCAATGCCATCAGGCTTTTGAAACTCTGCGTCTCCACCAGACGGAATGACAGCATTTCAAAGGCAAGGAGTTTTGAAATGCTGGCATTCAGGGCCAGGGATTGCGGGTGGCTAGGGGGGTACTTCCTCTTCCGCTCCAATGTTTGGGAGATAGAGAGCTGAACGCTTCCATGGGACATTGTGGAGATGGTTGGTGACCCAGGTGGTAGTGTTGCTGGCAGATCCTCTGTTTGCGGGGTGACAGGTGCCACTGTCACTACAGAGGTGGATGAAGAGGCCGAGACTGCAGCAGAAGAGGAAGCAGGAGGAGCCAGAGACCTTTCTTGGTTTTTGAGGTGTCTACTCCACTGCAGCTCGTGCTTTGCACTTAGATGCCTGGTCATGCAGGTTGTGCTCAGGTTGAGAACGTTTATGCCTCGCTTCAGGCTCTGATTGCACAGCGTGCAAACCACTCGTGTCTTGTCATCAGCACATTGTCTAAAGAACTGCCACGCTAGGGAACTCCTTGGACCTGGCTTTGGTGTGCTCGGTCCCTTGCTGCGTTGGGCAGTAGCAGACATACTGTCTAGGGGACGGACGCTCCGCTTTTGCACCCTGCTACCTCTTCTGCTGTGCTGGTGGCTCTGTGCGACCACCGCCTCTTCCTCCAAACTACACTGGTCACCTGCATAACGTTGATTCCATGTGGGGCCGAGGACCTCATCGTCCTCCACATCATCTTCCACCCAGTCTTTACCCCTGCCCTCCTTGTCTGTCTGCACAATTGCGAAAGCAGCAGAAGTTGGCACCTGTGTTTCGTCATCATCCGAGACGTGCTGTGATGGTCCATGAAACATAAGTGGTTGGGCATCGTTGCACTCAATCTCTTCCACTTCTGGGGCAGGGCTAGGTGGATGGCCCTGGGAAACCCTGCTAACAGAGTCATCGAAAAGCAGAAGAGACTGCTGCATGATTTGGGGCTCAGACTGCTTGGCTGATTTGCAAGGGGGTGAGGTGAAAGACTGATGGACATGGGTTTCAGGTGCCAACTCTGATCTTTCATCAGAAGAGTGGGTGGGAGACAATGTGAAGGAACCCGAGGCACTGTCAGCAACCCAATCTACTATCGCCTGTACTTGTCCTGGCCTAAACATTCGTACAGCCTCATTAGGCGCGACAAAATACCGCCGCAGGCTCGGTCGCCTACTCGCACCTGAGGAAGGTGTTTCACTTGTGTGTGTATCTGGCACAGATCCACCACATCTTCTCCCTGCAACAGGAGCTCCACCAGCAGCACCATGACCGGGGCCACCACGTCCCTTTGACCTTCTCCTCATATTTTCCAAATTTAGGATCTTGCCCTAAATGGGTGTTTTTGGAAGACCACAATACACCCACAGTACGTAACCGCTGAATCACACAGCTACAGAACTGCAGAAAATGATATTCAAAAAAAATGTTGTTTTTTTAGTATAGCACAGTAGAAGAAAACTATTTAGAAATTGTTTATTTCACACACCTCCACATATGTATAACACACTGCAAAATATTTTTTGTGGCCCTAAATGGCTCTTTTTGCAAGCGTACATTAAAGTGCAAATTTTTTTTTTTGCCCTAAACGGGTCTTTTTTTGCACGAGCAAAATAAAATGGAATTTTTTTTTTTTTTTGCCCAATGGGTCTTTTGGAAAAGAGCACAATAAAGTGCCTTTTTTTTTGTCCTAAATGGATCTTTTTCCAAGAGCAGAATACACCCACAGTATGGAAACGGTGCATCTCTCAACGTAATATATGCAGTGCTGGTGCACTGAGCTTGCAGATAAAAAGGTAGATTTTCTCTGACACTGGGCTCATAGCAGTGTAAAAAGACTGCACTGCAACACAAACAGGTAAACCTATGCAGATCGCTGAGTTATCTCTCTGAATCTGGACTCCTATTCCTATATAATATATCTCTCTCCCTAAAAGCAAAAAACAGGAACCTGGCCCTACACTACACTGTCTCTCTATCTTTTCCCCCAGATTCCAGAATCAGGACTAACTCATGTATTTTTCTATCTCTCCCTAAAAGCAGAAGCAGCAGACTAGATCCTCTCCCTATCTATTCTGAAGCAGAGTGACGTGTGTGCTGTGTGCCTCTAGCTTATATAGAAGCTGGGTCACATGTTGCACTGACCAATCACAGCCATGCCATTAGTAGGTATGGCTATGATGGCCTCTAAGGGCACACCAGCTAATCAAAAGGTGATTGGCTGGCCCCTGAAGCATTTCTAACTGCGTAATTAGATTGCCGAACCCGAACCAGGACTTTTGCGCAAAGTCCGGGTTCGGGTTCGGGAAAAAGCTAAAGTTTGGTATGGACCCGAACTTTACAGTTCAGGTTCGCTCAACACTAGTAATTAGCATGGGCTTATGAGAGGATGTATCTGCCAGACCAATCTGCTAGCACTCTATGAGGAAGTGAGCAGACATATGATAGGGGGAGGCCTGTGGATGTGGTGTATCCGGACTTTGCAAAAGCATTTGATACAGTCCCCCATAAACACATAATTTACAAGCTGAGGTCTGCAGGCTTGGACCATAGGGTCTGTGCTTGGGTAAAAAAACTGGTTACAGGGACGGGTCCAAAGGGTAGTGATAAATAACATGTACTGAGACTGGTCTGGAGTGGTGAGTGTGGTACCCCAAAGTTCTGCCTATTCAACATATTCATAAATGATATATAGTATGGGATAACTAGTTCAGATATATAGATAAGCAGAGTATTAAACTTGTATCAGGACATAGAATGACCTGAATATAATAAAGGAGAGGGCAGATAAATGGAAAATGAGGTTTAATGTGGAGAAATGTAAAGTAATGCACTTGGGGTAAAAAAACATAAATTAAAAATATACACTAGGTGGAGAACAGCTGGGAGAATCAAGGATGGGGAAGGATCTAGGGGCGCTAATAGGTGATAGATTGAGCAACAGCATGCAGTGCCAAGCTGCAGCTACCAAAGCAGACAGAATATTAGCAATCATAAAAAAGGGTATATACTCCAGGGACAAAACTATAATTCTGCCACGTTATAAAACTCTGGTTAGGCCTCATCTGGAGTTTTCTGTCCAGTTCTGGTCACCAGTCCTCAGAAGGGATGTGCTGGAGCTCAAGAGAGTCCAAAAGAAGGGCAACAAAACTAATAAGGGGACTGGAGGACCTCAATTACAAGGAACGGCTGCAGACACTAAATTTCTTCTCGCTGGAGAGGAGATGCTTGAGAGGGGACATGATAGCGATCTACAAATATCTCAATGGGGATCCCAGCATAGGAAATAAACTATTCAGTCCTAGGGAGTGTAAAAGGACAAGGGGGCACACAATGAGACTGGAGGAGAAGCGGATAAACCTTAAACTGGTTAGGGGGTTCTTCACAATAAGGATGTGGAACTCTCTCCCACAATTGGTGGTGGCTGCGGGGAGTATGGATATTTTTAACCACTTGCTGACCGCTCACGGCATATATACGTCGGCAGAATGGCTCGTACAGGCACAATCACGTACCTGCACGTGGCCCTTTAACTGCCAACGTCGGAGGCGCGCTCGCGACCCCCCTGCCTTCCCCGTGAGTGGGACCGTGGGTCCTGCGGACTTGATCGCCGCGGGGATCCCCGCGATCGTCTCACGGAGGCTTGGAGCGGAGAGATGTGTGTGTAAACACACCATCTCCCCGCTCCGCTACTGACAATGTCAGCGATCTCCGCTCTGTGTAATCAGAGCGGAGATCGGTGACGTGTCACTCGTAGCCACGCCCCCACTCAGTTAGAAACACGCCCCTAGGCACACTTAACCCCTCCAGCGTCCCTAGTGGTTAAACCCTTCACTGCAAGTGTCATTTTCACAGTAAACAGTGCATTTTTATAGCACTGATCGCTGTGAAAATGACAATGGTCCCAAAAATGTGTCAAAATTGTCCGATGTGTCCGCCATAATGTCGCAGCCACGAAAGAAATCGCTGATCGCCACCATTACTAGTAAAAAAATAATAATTAATAAAAATGCCTTAAAACTATACCCTATTTTGTAAACGCTATAATTTTTACGCAAACCAATCAATAAATGCCGATTGCGATTTTTTTTTACCAAAAATATGTAGAAGAATATGTATCGGCCTAAACTGAGGAAAAAAATGTTTTTTTATATATTTTTTAGGGATATTTATTATAGCAAAAAGTAAAAAATATGTCATTTTTTTCAACATTTTCGCTTTATTTTTGTTTAAAGCGCAAAAAATAAAAACCGCAGAGGTGATCAAATACCACCAAAAGAAAGCTCTATTTGTAGGAAAAAAAGGAGCCACGTCGCACGACCGCGCAATTGTCAGTTAAAGCGATGCAGTGCCGAATCGCAAAAAGGGGCCTGGTCATAATGGCCTGTAGTGGTCCGGGGCTTAAGTGGTTAAAAAACTCTTAGATGTTCATCTTAAATGACACAACATACAGGGATATGGGAAATCATTATAAACTGATACACATGCACCTACACAGGTTGAACTGGATGGACTATTGTCTTTTTTCAGCCTTTCTGACTTCTTCCCTAGCTTGTGTGATAACATTGGGACTATGAAACTAATGGGACACTCATAACTCCTCTAATATTACTCCTTCCAGAGTTTCCCCTCTGCAGCTGACGCTTGTGAATCCTCTGGTGATAGATAAGCCCTAAAATAACTGTAAAATTGTTGTCACATTCAGAACATTAAAATGGCTTCTCTCCAGTGTGAATCATCTGGTGAGTGTTAAGAGCTGACTGATATGTAAAAGCTTTGTCACATTCAGAACACTCATATGACTTCTCTCCAGTGTGAATCTTCTGGTGTCTGATAAGATTTGACAAATTTGTAAAAGCTTTGTCACATTCTGAACACTGATATGGCTTCTCTCCAGTGTGAATCCTCTGGTGTGTGATAAGGTCTGTCTTGGTTGTAAAAGCTTTGCCACATTCAGAACACTCATATGACTTCTCTCCAGTGTGAATCTTCTGGTGTCTGATAAGATTTGACTTCTGTGTAAATTTTTTGTCACATTCAGAACACTCATATGGCTTCTCTCCAGTGTGGACCCTCTGGTGTGTGAAAAGCTCTCCATTGGTTGTAAAAGCTTTGTCACATTCAGAACACTGATATGGCTTCTCTCTGGTGTGAATCCTCTGGTGTGTGATAAGATTTGACTTTGATGTAAAAACTTTGTGACATTCAGAACACACTGACAGATTCTCTCCAGTGTGAACCCTCTGGTGTGTGATAAGATTTGACTTTGATGTAAAAACTTTGTGACATTCAGGACACACTGACATATTCTCTCCAGTGTGAATCTCCTGGTGTCTGATAAGAGTTGCCTTATGTTTAAAAGCGTTGTCACATTCAGAACACTGATATGGCTTCTCTCCAGTGTGAACCCTCTGGTGTATGATAAGATTTGACTTTGATGTAAAAACTTTGTGACATTCAGGACACACTGACAGATTCTCTCCAGTGTGAACCCTCTGGTGTGTGATAAGAGTTACCTTCCATTTAAAAGCTTTGTCACATTCTGAACACAGATATGGCTTCTCTCTGTTGTGAACTTTTTGGTGTGTGATATGTTTTGCCTCCATTGTAAAACCTTTGTTACATTCCAAACAAGTAGTATCTTCGGAAATGACTCCTCTTATGTATACATGGGTTGGACTTTACTGTGAAGACATTGTCACTTCCAGAACACTGAAATGACTTCTCTCCTGTTGTCCTCTGAGGCTGGATCAATGTTGAAGAGGATCCTAAACATTTATGACATTTAGAACACGGATATATGGCTCATTTGCCATGTGAATTCCTTTTATTGATGAAGACCAACATGACCAAAATCTTGGTTCCTCAAGTCACCTGTACAGAAAAAAAATAAAAAATAGAAGTCACTATAAAAAGAGTTCAATAAAGTTTCTTCCTTTTTTAACATTTATTATTAACTGCTTCCCGCCCAGGCTATTGTAATATGACGGCCAAACAGGAGCCCTATTGTTCTGGGAGGACGTCCTATGACTTTGTTCCCGCAGGGCCAAACTCTGGTGCAGTCTGTCACCCTCTGATGACTGATCAGTGAACTGGCCCACTGCCAGTGCCATGTGATTGCTGTGACCAATCACAGCAAATAGCATGACAATTATAAACAATGAATGGCTTTGATTCACACCATTCATTGTGTTGCTCGTGGTGATTGGTCACACTGATCACATGGTACAGACAGGGCCAATCACAGCTAATCGCAACAATACATACTGAATTAATCTATTTCATACAGTGAAAATTCTTGCTTATAGCAATGAAATTCACTGCTATAAGCAATCAGTGTGTAAAAAAAAATCCTGATTACCTCCCAGAGTATTAGACCCCATACACACTATTCGATTTTCTGCAGATTTTTGTCTTCAGATTTACCAAAACCATATAATATGAGGTCAAACATTAATGCCCTATACACACGATCGGATTTCCGATTGAATTTTCTGTCGAAATTCCGATGAAGCTGACTTCCATCAGTCTGGCATAAACCCCATCAGACAAAATTCCGACCGTCCAAAATGCAGTGATGTAAAACACTCCGATGAGCATAGAAAAATGAAGTTCAATGCTTCTGAGCATGCGTCGACTTGATTCTGAGCATGCGTGGGTTTTTTCTCCGTTGGAGTTCCACACAGACGATCGGAATTTCCTATTGTTTTTTTTTCCCATCGGAAAAATTTAAAACCTGTTCTATTTTTTTTACACCTATGGAAAAAAGTCCAATGGGGCCCAAACACGATCGTTTTTTGCAATGAAAAAGGTCCATCAGACTTTTTTCATCGGAAAAAATGATCGTGTGTACAGGGCATAAGAGTTTCAATTTGTATGCAATCAGGCAGGCCCTTGCACTACATGGTTTTGGTAAATCTGAAGACAAAGATCTGCAGAAAATCGAATAGTGTGTACGGGGTCTTACAATGTTACTATGGTAACCATGTATTGCTCTAGTCACAGTATTTAAAAAAAAATGTTTATAAGATAGATAGATTTTTTTTTTTTACATACTGTCAGCAGTCAAGTGTCCCTGATCACCTCCACACCAGTTATAGGATGACGCCGTACTGCACTGGGGACAGGATGTAAAAAATATTTTTTTGAAATTTCTTAATTTTCCTAAATATTGTGACAAGAATTACAACTTCATAAAACACGCCATGCCTCTTTGTAAATACATTGGACTGTCTACTTTTCTCTAAAAAGGGTAATTGGGGGGGGGGGGGTATTTGTACTGTTCTGACATTTCAGGGCCTTAAGAAATTAGATTGGCTGTCAGAACATCAGGATTGATCGATTTATGGATATATATATATCCCATGGTTTGTGGACGCTATAACCTTCCTACAGACTGAATAATATACACCAATTTGGCTCATTTTCCCCATGAAATGGAGCAGAATACATTTTCGGCCTAAATATATGAAGAAAGATTATTCGTAAAATTTGGAATATTCCATTGAGGTCTAGTCACTAACCCTCAGGAAGGATGTGCTGGAACCTGAGAGTCCTGCACGGTTTAGGAGCCATCCCCTGTATCTGCATGTGCTGACGTCATCTGCACATGCGCACTGAAGCAATGGCATGTACGTGCTGTTGCTTCATCGTAGGTTCGGGCAAATCACAGCGCCGGAGGCCGCAATACCCGGAAGTAACTCCGGGAGCGATGTCGCCAGCTGGAGCAATGTACGCAGGGCCGTCTTAAAAGCATCATGGGCCCCTGGGCAAAGTAATGCACTGGGGCCCCTACCAGTTTTCCCCAATTTACACACCTACTTTCAAGAAATAAAGTATTAGGCCCCGTTCACACCTATGCGAATTGGTTGCGGCTTACACTGTATCCAATTCGCATAACATTATAAAATGCATTGATTTTAATGAGGCTGGTTCACATATGTGCGATGCATTCGCACTGCGCATTGCCCAAAAAACTTGTGCGTTTTCTAGGCATTGCGGTGCGGCTCAGGTGCGAATTCAGACCCATTACCTTCTATGGGCACGCATCTGATTCGCAGATGTGTTCAGTTCTCAACAGGATTTCTCTCCTGCTCCTCACTACACTTCCCCCCTCCCCCTCCTCTCTCCCAGGTCACCAAATTCGCAGCTAAAACAGAGATGATCTGCTGAACAGCTCTCTTAAGAGATTAAGAGATAAGAGAGCTGTAATTCGCACCACACAAGTGTGAACCCAGCCTAAATAGTTGATAGAATTAAACATATATTCATTAGTACTTTCAATAAAACCGATTTTACAAAAGGAAAACATTCCATATATCAAAGACTAGTCAACACAAAGGGCACAGTACAGGGGGGGAATGCAGTGGGGCACAGTACAGTGGGGGTCAGGAGGGCACAGTATAGGTTCTGGGACGCTTCCCGGGACACAACCATATCGGGACAGTTTAGTAAAAAGCACGACTGTCCCAGCAAATCCAGGACACTTGGCAAGTATGATGTAATGCAAGATTATTGTGGGGCCACCATGTGCCCAGGAGTGCCCTTGCATTAAGATGGCCCTGAATGTACGCAGACCGCTGTGTGGTCTTCGATCCAAGGTAAGTAATTCATAATGAGCTAGTATGCTATGCGAGTGGTTAGGCCGATTAGTGGCTGTCCAACTGAAGTGGTGGAGGGACACCTGGATGTGGAATCTGCACTGGACCATACCAGGAGACGTGCCCTCCACATATTATGGCCAACTGAAAAGGCTTATGGGAAAACTCCCAAAGTCTCAAACCAACAAAATTCAACCTTCTGCGGTGATAAATCTTGCAGGAAATAGATTTAGAAGCTTTATAGAGGAGCCCCCCGCCCCTCAAAAAATAAAAGGCAACAGATACAAATACGGTAGCTGACGACTTTTATTATAAGAAGACTTACCTGTCCAGGGATCCAGCGATGTCCTCACCCAAACCAATTTGTCAATTGGCTTCAGGTGCTGGCCCCGGTGTTTTGTCAGAAAAGGCGACCCATCAGAATGTGTAACGGAAGTGATGTTTTGTCGCCGCCATCTTGCTACACCCCACACTCATCCACAGTACGGATACAGTGAGAAGGCGGCAGGCGGACATCTTGGTACACCCACCAGAGTTTTGCATTTCACACAAATTTTTAACAGTAAACAGAGCTTATATGGGGAAATTCAGTATTTGGAAATCCATCGGACTGTTTACATGTTGAATTATTAAAGCAGCGGTGTTCTGTCAGTTTGGCAAACCTGTGAGATCAGCAGGCTTGCCGCTGCTTTTAAAATTCAACCTCTAAAACAGTGAGACGGAATTCTAAATCCTGTATTTCACCTTATAAGCTCTGTTTACTGTTAAAAATAAGTGTAAGTGCAAAACTCCGGTGGGTGTAACAAGATGTCCGCTTGCCGCCTTCTCACTGTATCTTTACTATGGAGGAGTACGGGGTGTAGCAAGATGGCGGCAACAAAACATCACTTCCGTTACAAATTCTGATGGGTCGCCTAATCTGACAAAACATCGGCATCTCTAGTAAGGTAACAGGAAGTGGAAACCTTGCGGCTTCACAGGCGGTTTCCCACTGCACATGCGCGAGCCACGTTGCCCCTCGTGAATGGTCCTGCTGCCTTCTGGGACCTGTGATGTGTCCCAGAAGACTGCGGGGAAAAGAGGGGGACAAAATTCCAGCTCAGATCGCCACGGTGTTCTGAGCCGGAAGTAGGAGGAGATACCTGTCAAAACCAGGTACCAGCTCCCCTCTGCAAACAAGAAAAATCCCCCTTTTGGGTGGAGCTCCGCTTCCAGCATGGTTGGGGTAACCAAAAATTTTCAGTGCCTCCGTCTCTCAGAAATTGGGTTTCAGCAGCCAAGTCATCAAAGCCGGGGACTGAGAATCAGGGTTGAAAAATCTGAGCTTTATATAAAGAGATCTGGGCCGTCTGGTAGAGGCCACAGAGCACCGGCTGACAGAGGTCAGTGTACCCCACTCTGCAGGGTCAGTCCTATTCTATGACAATGACTGGAATGCTTTCTATCCATTAACCACTTCAGCCCCGGAGAATTTGGCTGGCCAAAGGCCAGAGCACTTTTTGCGATTCGGCACTGCGTCGATTTAACTGACAATTGCGCGATCGTGCGACGTGGCTCCCAAACAAAATTGACGTCCTTTTTTCCCCACAAATAGAGATTTTGGTAGTATTTGATCCCCTCTGCGGTTTTTATTTTTTGCGCTATAAACAAAAAAAGAGCGACAGTTTTGAAAAAAGCACAATATTTTATACTTTTTGCTATAATAAATATCCCCCATTTTTTTTTTAAAAAAAGCTAATTTTTTTTCTCAGTTTAGGCCGATACGTAATAAGCGTATATCGATTGGTTTGCGCAAAAGTTATAGCATCTACAAAATAGGGGGTAGTTTTATGGCATTTTTATTATAATTTTTTTTGTTACTTGTTATGGCGGCGATCTGCGATTTTTTTCGTGACTGCGAAATTATGGCGGGCATATCGGTCACTTTAGACACATTTTTGGGACCATTCACGTTTATACAGCGATCAGTGCTATAAAAATGCACGGATTACTGTATAAATGTGACTGGCAGGGAAGGGGTTAACCACTAAGGGGCGAGGCAGGGGTTGTGTGTGTCCTAGGGAGTGATTCTAACTGTTACGGGACGTGGCTTACTGTGACACGTCACTGATCGCTGCTCCCGATAAGAGGGAGAAGACGATCAGTGACATGTCACCAGGCAGAACAAGGAGATGCCTTGTTTACAAAGACATCCCCCCGTTCTGCCGTTCCGTCACCCGATTGCGGGACACCGGCGGACATAGAGTCCACGGGCACTGTCACGGACGCGCGCGCCCGCAAGGGGGCAGGTTTAAAGCAAAGTATATATATATTGCTTGGCCTGCCAGTGCCATTCTGCCGACGTATATCTATGTGAGGCAGTCGGCAAGCGGTTAGAGCTGAGCTTTCAGCTTTTGATACACTTTACATGGTTTGTTGGGCCAAGCTTGTCCAATCACACATGTCCCTCACCAACATGTGAGGGGGCTGGATGTGCGGTATAAAGTGTATATGTCTAAAGGCTACATACAGTATACAGCTCTGTGTTCCTGGTTCAAGCCGAGACTTCCTGTCTCATACCCGGAACGCAGAAAAGACTATCTGATTGGTGCTCAGCCATTCAGAGAAAGCGATGTAAAAATACACTACATTCAGATCAAAAAAAAAAAATCTAGAGCTTCTTTGGGGCGGTTGTTGCACACAGGATGGCCCATTCCAATGAATGGACTACCCTATGCGTGATGAATTAAAACTCCCCAAAACGCCCCCAAAAAAAAAAAAAAAAAGCTCATGGGCAATGTGAGTTTCTGCTACGTAGAGATCGGAATGCTGCTTGACAGCTGAGTAACTCCATCCACTTCCTCCTATTTACTTCTATAAAGCTGGCCATACACTATGCAATCTGATTGTACAATGTCCTTTAGATGTCCCTTCATCAGATTGTATAGTGTATGGTGATCATTACAGAACCCAGATTACAATATTACAGCTCTATCCACATCGGCTGTTATCTGATCGCTCAGCTCCTGCACACTCTGCCAAATGAATAAATGATCTATAGCTGTGTATTTAGTGAGAACGGTGATCACTGATTGTATAGGAAAAACATGCAGCTGATGAGGTGGGTGGAAGGGGGGGAGGGTAGATGATGCGGGGTGTGTCCAGGAAGTAATGGAGAAGTGATTATACAGCTAGCTGGACACTTAGGTGGGGGGGGGTGTAAGATAAACAGAAAGAAGTACATTAATGGATTTAGGTGGGGAGGGGAACTTATCCTTTAAGTCAGCAATGTGAGGGGGTGCAGTGTTTGGGGTGCACAGTGTTTATAGATTAGTGAGGGGGAGGGGTGAAAGGACACACGGAGGTTCTGGGACAATAAAGGACATTCTTGGACAGATTGTCACCAACAACTGCCTGGTGAGGTCTAATGACCACAAAGCTACAAGATAAGATGTAAAATGTCCCAGAAGGGGGCGCTCTGTCAGGGGGGACAGAGAAGAGCGATCTGGAGATCTGACCTCGGGACCATGGAGGGAACAGTAATGGGAGGTGTACTGTAGATCTGCTTCATTGCCGGGTTCACCTCCATTACCACCGGCAAGGGATCTTCCATATACTATCAAAGACGAGTGTGATCCCCAAATCTCATCCAGTCACCTTACATGAGAACATGTCACCCCATCCCCCATCCTGGGTCAGGGCGCAGGGGAGGGTGCAGAAGGAGGATCTAGTCTGCCGGTCTGTAGTAAGTATGGTGGAGAGGAGGGGGAGGGATTAGGAATGTCATGTATGTCACAATACAGAGAATGTGCTGCCCCTCCCCCTGCTGGTGCCACCTGCTGTGTTTCCTCTGGGAGAGCCAAGATGGCGGAACATCGATAAACCACTATAGATTGTTATGTAGGAGGAGCTTGGAGAACATCCCACCCCCCCATGATATCCTCTGCCATGAATGAACCCAGAAATGACAAGAATTGTCACCTCCGGGGTCACCGCTGTCATTCCCGACTACTGTATCTGGTCTGTGTCATGTACAGCAGTCAGCTCTATTGTAATATACAACACAATATATAGAATAGAGCGGTCAGCACTATTGTAATGTACAACACAATATATAGAGTAGAGCGGTCAGCACTATTGTAATGTACAACACAATATATAGAGTACAGCGGTCAGCACTATTGTAATGTACAACACAATATATAGAGTAGAGCGGTCAGCACTATTGTAATGTACAACACAATATATAGAGTAGAGCGGTCAGCACTATTGTAATGTACAACACAATATATAGAGTAGAGGGGTCAGCACTATTGTAATGTACAACACAATATATAGAGTAGAGCGGTCAGCACTATTGTAATGTACAATATATAGAGTAGAGCGGTCAGCACTATTGTAATGTACAACACAATATATAGAGTAGAGCGGTCAGCACTATTGTAATGTACAACACAATATATAGAGTAGAGCGGTCAGCACTATTGTAATGTACAACACAATATATAGAGTAGAGCGGTCAGCACTATTGTAATGTACAACACAATATATAGAGTAGAGGGGTCAGCACTATTGTAATGTACAACACAATATATAGAGTAGAGCGGTCAGCACTATTGTAATGTACAATATATAGAGTAGAGCGGTCAGCACTATTGTAATGTACAACACAATATATAGAGGGAGGAACCCGATGCAACCACAACCTATAAACGACCAAAGGGGACCCCAATGGAGGGAACCCCCCTGGTGGGAGAGAGAACAAGCCTCATATCAAGACCCATGGAGAGGAGATCAAGAGGGTGTAGAGCCGGAAGAAGGCTCCAGAAAAAGAAAGAAAAGAGACAGAGACTAGGCGGCATTTTTAACCTAACAGATATCGAATTGACCCATAAGGAAACCAACATTCTACATCTTGGCCTCAAATGTGGTCTGAAAAGACCTGTCAACAAGTTTGATGTGTTTATCGATGTCCATAAATATGTAAGAAAATTAAATATGAAGAAATACTTCCTTAATAAGAATTCACAACCAACCATTAATTTAGCATCTATATCTAATGATAGTGGACTTAGAAATAAGTCACTATTTAATCCCCTAAACACGGCTAATCAACAAGTGGATGTATTTAAAGGTCTGGTACTTCGCGATCTAGAAGGCCTCATCCCTAAGAAAGATGTGAATCCACGCCACATACAGCAAGGGATTGAATCATTGGAGAAACGAAAAGAATTGGTGATACGACCGGCTGATAAAGGAGGAGGGATTGTTATACTGACCAAGGAGTTTTATCATAAACAATTACTTGGGATGCTAATTGATGATGACACATATAAAAAGTTAGAAAGAGATCCAACCCCGCAATATGAAGCTGATCTAGAAAACCTTATCAGGTCTGGTTTTGTCAAATGGGTACTGACAGATAAGGAAAGAAGATATCTGGTTCCCAGTAGCTGTAGGATACCGACTATCTACACGCTACCAAAGATCCACAAAGATATCCATTTCCCTCCAGGGAGGCCCATAGTAAATGGAATAGGATCAGTATCATCTCGAATTGGACAATATCTTGATGTGTTCCTCCAAAAGAGTGTGACTATGACCAAGGCTTATCTTCGGGATACAAAAAACCTATTACAATTATTGGAAACAATTGATCTAACAGGAAAAACAGAGATTTACTTGATAACCGCAGACGTCTCTTCCTTATATACAGTAATCCAGCACGATGATGCTCTCTTAGCTCTGAATAGGGATGAGCTTCGTGTTCGAGTCGAACATACGTTCGACTCGAACATCGGCTGTTCGATCGTTCGACGAAGATCGAACGATTTGGGCCGTTCGCGCCAAATTCGAGTGACGCGAACGGCCCACAATGCACTACGCCATCGCAGTGTCATCCAGGCGCTGTGATTGGCCAAGCATGCACTGTGACCCCGCATGCTTGGCCAATCACAGCGCCGGCAGCGAGGAGAGCAATGATTGGCCACAGGCAGGATGCCTGTGGCCAATTATTGCTGAGGGTGTTTAGTACACGCCCCACACTATAAAAGGCCGCCAGCACGGCGGCCTAGTGTAGTGTGTTCCGGAGCAGGGATAGAGCAGCATAGGCAGGGACAGTGACTTTTATTTCTTTCTTGCTTAACCTGGATTCCTTTAGTTTAGGGAAAGAGAAGGATAGGTAGGGAGAGTGTCAGTGTGTTTTGTGCTTGTGCTATATTGTGCTTAAAAAAAACATTTTTTCTAGGGACAGAAAACTGTAGGTAGGGAGAGTGTGTCAGTTTCTTTCACTGTCAAAGTCCTTGTTTCCAGGGACCTGGAAGGACAGTGAGTGAATTGTCCTTGTGCTAAATTGTGCTTAAAAAAAACATTTTTTCTAGGGACAGAAAACTGTAGGTAGGGAGAGTGTGTCAGTTTCTTTCACTCTCAAAGTCCTTGTTTCCAGGGACCTGGAAGGACAGTGAGTGAATTCTCCTTGTGCTAAATTGTGCTTAAAAAAAACATTTTTTCTAGGGACAGAAAACTGTAGGTAGGGAGAGTGTGTCAGTTTCTTTCACTGTCAAAGTCCTTGTTTCCAGGGACCTGGAAGGACAGTGAGTGAATTCTCCTTGTGCTAAATTGTGCTTAAAAAAAACATTTTTTCTAGGGACAGAAAACTGTAGGTAGGGAGAGTGTGTCAGTTTCTTTCACTGTCAAAGTCCTTGTTTCCAGGGACCTGGAAGGACAGTGAGTGAATTGTCCTTGTGCTAAATTGTGCTTAAAAAAAACATTTTTTCTAGGGACAGAAAACTGTAGGTAGGGAGAGTGTGTCAGTTTCTTTCACTGTCAAAGTCCTTGTTTCCAGGGACCTGGAAGGACAGTGAGTGAATTCTCCTTGTGCTAAATTGTGCTTAAAAAAAACATTTTTTCTAGGGACAGAAAACTGTAGGTAGGGAGAGTGTGTCAGTTTCTTTCACTGTCAAAGTCCTTGTTTCCAGGGACCTGGAAGGACAGTGAGTGAATTGTCCTTGTGCTAAATTTTGCTTAAAAAAAACATTTTTTCTAGGGACAGAAAACTGTAGGTAGGGAGAGTGTGTCAGTTTCTTTCACTGTCAAAGTCCTTGTTTCCAGGGACCTGGAAGGACAGTGAGTGAATTGTCCTTGTGCTAAATTGTGCTTAAAAAAAACATTTTTTCTAGGGACAGAAAACTGTAGGTAGGGAGAGTGTGTCAGTTTCTTTCACTGTCAAAGTCCTTGTTTCCAGGGACCTGGAAGGACAGTGAGTGAATTGTCCTTGTGCTAAATTGTGCTTAAAAAAAACATTTTTTCTAGGGACAGAAAACTGTAGGTAGGGAGAGTGTGTCAGTTTCTTTCACTGTCAAAGTCCTTGTTTCCAGGGACCTGGAAGGACAGTGAGTGAATTCTCCTTGTGCTAAATTGTGCTTAAAAAAAACATTTTTTCTAGGGACAGAAAACTGTAGGTAGGGAGAGTGTGTCAGTTTCTTTCACTGTCAAAGTCCTTGTTTCCAGGGACCTGGAAGGACAGTGAGTGAATTGTCCTTGTGCTAAATTGTGCTTAAAAAAAACATTTTTTCTAGGGACAGAAAACTGTAGGTAGGGAGAGTGTGTCAGTTTCTTTCACTGTCAAAGTCCTTGTTTCCAGGGACCTGGAAGGACAGTGAGTGAATTGTCCTTGTGCTAAATTGTGCTTAAAAAAAACATTTTTTCTAGGGACAGAAAACTGTAGGTAGGGAGAGTGTGTCAGTTTCTTTCACTGTCAAAGTCCTTGTTTCCAGGGACCTGGAAGGACAGTGAGTGAATTCTCCTTGTGCTAAATTGTGCTTAAAAAAAACATTTTTTCTAGGGACAGAAAACTGTAGGTAGGGAGAGTGTGTCAGTTTCTTTCACTGTCAAAGTCCTTGTTTCCAGGGACCTGGAAGGACAGTGAGTGAATTCTCCTTGTGCTAAATTGTGCTTAAAAAAAACATTTTTTCTAGGGACAGAAAACTGTAGGTAGGGAGAGTGTGTCAGTTTCTTTCACTGTCAAAGTCCTTGTTTCCAGGGACCTGGAAGGACAGTGAGTGAATTCTCCTTGTGCTAAATTGTGCTTAAAAAAAACATTTTTTCTAGGGACAGAAAACTGTAGGTAGGGAGAGTGTGTCAGTTTCTTTCACTGTCAAAGTCCTTGTTTCCAGGGACCTGGAAGGACAGTGAGTGAATTGTCCTTGTGCTAAATTGTGCTTAAAAAAAACATTTTTTCTAGGGACAGAAAACTGTAGGTAGGGAGAGTGTGTCAGTTTCTTTCACTGTCAAAGTCCTTGTTTCCAGGGACCTGGAAGGACAGTGAGTGAATTCTCCTTGTGCTAAATTGTGCTTAAAAAAAACATTTTTTCTAGGGACAGAAAACTGTAGGTAGGGAGAGTGTGTCAGTTTCTTTCACTGTCAAAGTCCTTGTTTCCAGGGACCTGGAAGGACAGTGAGTGAATTCTCCTTGTGCTAAATTGTGCTTAAAAAAAACATTTTTTCTAGGGACAGAAAACTGTAGGTAGGGAGAGTGTGTCAGTTTCTTTCACTGTCAAAGTCCTTGTTTCCAGGGACCTGGAAGGACAGTGAGTGAATTGTCCTTGTGCTAAATTGTGCTTAAAAAAAACATTTTTTCTAGGGACAGAAAACTGTAGGTAGGGAGAGTGTGTCAGTTTCTTTCACTGTCAAAGTCCTTGTTTCCAGGGACCTGGAAGGACAGTGAGTGAATTGTCCTTGTGCTAAATTGTGCTTAAAAAAAACATTTTTTCTAGGGACAGAAAACTGTAGGTAGGGAGAGTGTGTCAGTTTCTTTCACTGTCAAAGTCCTTGTTTCCAGGGACCTGGAAGGACAGTGAGTGAATTGTCCTTGTGCTAAATTGTGCTTAAAAAAAACATTTTTTCTAGGGACAGAAAACTGTAGGTAGGGAGAGTGTGTCAGTTTCTTTCACTGTCAAAGTCCTTGTTTCCAGGGACCTGGAAGGACAGTGAGTGAATTGTCCTTGTGCTAAATTGTGCTTAAAAAAAACATTTTTTCTAGGGACAGAAAACTGTAGGTAGGGAGAGTGTGTCAGTTTCTTTCACTGTCAAAGTCCTTGTTTCCAGGGACCTGGAAGGACAGTGAGTGAATTCTCCTTGTGCTAAATTGTGCTTAAAAAAAACATTTTTTCTAGGGACAGAAAACTGTAGGTAGGGAGAGTGTGTCAGTTTCTTTCACTGTCAAAGTCCTTGTTTCCAGGGACCTGGAAGGACAGTGAGTGAATTGTCCTTGTGCTAAATTGTGCTTAAAAAAAACATTTTTTCTAGGGACAGAAAACTGTAGGTAGGGAGAGTGTGTCAGTTTCTTTCACTGTCAAAGTCCTTGTTTCCAGGGACCTGGAAGGACAGTGAGTGAATTGTCCTTGTGCTAAATTGTGCTTAAAAAAAACATTTTTTCTAGGGACAGAAAACTGTAGGTAGGGAGAGTGTGTCAGTTTCTTTCACTGTCAAAGTCCTTGTTTCCAGGGACCTGGAAGGACAGTGAGTGAATTCTCCTTGTGCTAAATTGTGCTTAAAAAAAACATTTTTTCTAGGGACAGAAAACTGTAGGTAGGGAGAGTGTGTCAGTTTCTTTCACTGTCAAAGTCCTTGTTTCCAGGGACCTGGAAGGACAGTGAGTGAATTGTCCTTGTGCTAAATTGTGCTTAAAAAAAACATTTTTTCTAGGGACAGAAAACTGTAGGTAGGGAGAGTGTGTCAGTTTCTTTCACTGTCAAAGTCCTTGTTTCCAGGGACCTGGAAGGACAGTGAGTGAATTGTCCTTGTGCTAAATTGTGCTTAAAAAAAAACATTTTTTCTAGGGACAGAAAACTGTAGGTAGGGAGAGTGTGTCAGTTTCTTTCACTGTCAAAGTCCTTGTTTCCAGGGACAGAGAAGGACACCTGAAGGTAGCCCTTATTGCTTTTTTCCCATCTCCCTGCAGGCCATCTATTAGAATGTCTGGAAGGCAAACAAGGAGAGGCAGACAGTCAGGAGGCAATAAAAGAGGGCAAGCAGGCTCTGTGTCTGGGGGCAACAGTGCTGGTCGTGGACGCGGTGCATTGTCATCAGCACATGGCCATGGGACACGCTTGTCCTTCTTTTCGGCAGCTGGACATGTTGAGCCACATCATGCCGAAGACTTGGTAGAGTGGATGACCAAGCCCTCCTCCTCCTCCTCATCCTCTCTCACCCAGGCTCAGGGTACTGGAAAAGCAGCTGCCAAAGCGTCCTCTTCCCTGGTATCAATGTCAGACTCATCATCAGTCACTCCTTCCCTAGACCCACCATGTCCTCCTCCTGAGGAGTCCCCCGAACTGTTTCAGCACAGTGTTGGGTACATGCTCCAGGAGGATGCCCAGCGTTTCGAAGGGTCTGATGATGAAACCCAGCTAGAGGAAGGCAGTAGCGTGAGAGCAGACAGAGGGGATGCTCAAGAAGGACACCAATCTGGCAGTCATGTTCCAGCAGCTGCAGCATACTGCCAGATTGGCTCCAGTGATGAGGAGGGAGGTGATGATGAGGTCACTGACTCCACGTGGGTGCCTAATAGGAGAGAGGAGGAGGAGGAGGAGGATGAGGAGGAGGCACATCTCCAACGAGGCAGGATGCCCTTTGGTGGCCAGCGTAAGGGCAGTACACCGACGGAATCACACCGCAGAGCTCCGCCTGTGCAGGGCGCTGCCTCTGCCCATCATTCAAAAAGTTCTTTGGTGTGGGCCTTTTTTGAGGCTAGTGCATCAGATCGCACAGCTGCTGTTTGCAACATATGTCTCAAGCGTATATCGCGTGGCCAAAACATCAGCCGCTTGGGTACCACATGCCTGACCAGACATATGTTGACCTGCCATGCAGCTCGTTGGCAAGCCTACCTGAAAGACCCACACCAAAGAACAAAGCGGACCTCTCCTTGCACCGCATCAGCTGGGATCTCCAACCCCACTATAACTTCAGTCCTCTCTGAAACATGCACTGAGAGGAATGAAGGTGTAGAATTAGGTGTGTCACAGCCAAGTACTTGCGGCCACTCTGCTAGCAGTACACCGACGTCCGATTCTAGCAGGCAAATTTCCCTGCCCCAGCTGCTGGACCGTCGAAAGAAGTTCACTCCCAGCCATCCACATGCCCAGCGGTTGAATGCTAGCTTGGCTAAATTGCTAGCGCTTCAACTGCTGCCTTTTCAGTTGGTAGACTCGGCCCCCTTCCGTGAGTTTGTGCAATGTGCGGTTCCTCAGTGGCAGGTTCCCAAACGCCACTTTTTCTCACGGAAGGCTATTCCGGCTCTCTACCGGCATGTGGAAGGCAATGTCTTGGCCTCGCTGGACAGGGCGGTCAGCGGTAAGGTGCATATTACCGCTGACTCATGGTCCAGCAGGCATGGACAGGGACGTTACCTTTCTTTCACGGCCCATTGGGTCACTCTTTTGGCAGCTGGGAAGGATGCAGGACAAGGTGCAGTAGTGTTGGAGGTTGTCCCACCGCCACGCCTCCAAAATGCTACTACTGGTTGTGACACACCTCTCTCCTCCACCCCCTCCTCTTCTTCTTCCTCCATGGCCTCTTCCTGTGGTTTGTCCTATGAACCAGCGGTGCTCCGTAGCCGTTCACGGGGCTACGCAAGTACGCAGGCAAAAAGATGCCATGCCGTGCTTGCGCTGGTGTGTTTGGGGGACAGAAGCCACACTGGGGCAGAGGTCCTGTCTGCTCTGCAGGGCCAGGCCGAGAGGTGGTTGACGCCACGCCAGCTTAAGCCAGGAATGGTGGTTTGCGACAATGGCACCAACCTCCTCTCTGCCCTCCGACAGGGACAACTGACCCATGTGCCCTGTGTGGCTCACGTCCTTAACCTGGTGGTGCAGCGGTTCTTGGGCAGGTACCCGGGCTTACAGGATGTCCTGAGGCAGGCCAGGAAAGTCTGTGTGCATTTCCGCAGATCTTATAATGCCAGTGCTCGCCTGGCTGAGCTGCAAAAGGAGTTGAACCTGCCCAAGAACCGCCTTATATGTGACATGCCCACCAGGTGGAACTCAACGTTGGCCATGCTGCAGCGGCTGCACACGCAGCAGAGGGCCATCAATGAGTACCTGTGCGACTACGGCACCAGGACAGGGTCAGGGGAGCTTGGTTTTTTTTCTCCACGCCAGTGGGGCATGATCAGGGATGCATGCACTGTCCTGGCACCATTTGAGGAGGCCACGAGGATGGTGAGCAGTGACAGTGCATGCATCAGTGACACTGTACCTCTTGTCCACCTGTTGGAGCACACGCTGCGTGGAATAATGGACAGGGCACTTGAGGCAGAACAGAGGCAGGAAGAGGAGGACTTCCTTGCCTCTCAAGGCCCCCTTTACCCAGACAGTGTTCCTTCTGTCCCACCCATCGCACAGGAAGAGGAGGAGGAGGAGGAGGAGGATTGTGTCAGCATGGAGGTGGAGGCTGGCACTCAGCATCATCAGCAGCAGTCTTTTAGGGATGATTTACAGTCCCAAGAAACCAGTGGACTTGTACGTGGCTGGGAGGAGGTGGCTGCGGATCATGTCGTCCTTAGTGACCCAGAGGACTCCGGACCAAATGCCTCAGCAAACCTACGCTGCATGGCCTCCCTGATCCTGCAAAGTCTGCGGAAGGATCCTCGTATTCTTCGGATCAAGGAGAGGGACCATTACTGGCTGGCCACTCTCCTTGATCCACGGTACAAGGGTAAGGTTGCGGACCTTATGTTACCGTCGCAGAGGGAGCAGAGGATGAGACAACTCCGGGAGGCCTTGCAGAAAGGTCTGTGCAACGCGTTCCCAGAGACTGGGAGGTTACAAACTCCTGGTCCTGGACAACGAGTTGCTGAGGCTTCGGCCAGTCAAAGAAGGAGCGGTGGGGAAGGTGGCCGTCTGACCGATGCGTTCAGACAATTCTTTAGTCCGCAGCCCCAAAGTATGATCGGTTCCAGCAACCATCGCCAGCGTCTGATAAACATGGTGCAGGAATATCTAGGGGCAAGGTCAGACTTGGACACCTTCCCCACCGAAAATCCTCTGGCTTACTGGGTCTTGAGGATGGATCACTGGCCAGAGCTTGCACAGTATGCAATTGAGCTACTGGCCTGTCCTGCATCCAGCGTTCTTTCGGAACGCACATTCAGTGCTGCTGGAGGATTTGTCACGGATCACAGGGTGCGCCTGTCCACCGACTCGGTTGATCGACTGACTTTCATCAAGATGAACCAGTCTTGGATCACCACCAGCTACCACACACCTGATGCTGATATAACAGACTAATTGATTTTAACATGTCACATCCCTTCAAGACTGATGCTGATGCTGAGTGCCTGTGCTGTTATGTTGACTGGCTATCCTCCTCCTCCGAGTCCTCAATGATACGATTGATGATGATAGCTTGGAAGATCATTTTTGTTTATGGGTGCCGCCACCAGTGGCTAAGGCCCAATTTTTCAGCCCCTGTTTTACAGGGGCGTGTAATTACAATTTTTTTTAGCAATAATTTGCCATAGGGCTCATTGCTGTGCTCCAAGTACAGTATCTGTGAGGGGTTGGAGTGTTGTGGCACCAGTGCCTAAGGCCCAATTTTTCAGCCCCTGTTTAACAGGGGCGTGTCATTACAATTTTTGAAGCAATACTTTGCAACAGGGCTCATTGCTGTGCTCCAAGTACAGTATCTGTGAGGGGTTGTAGTGTTGTGCCACCAGTGCCTAAGGCCCAATTTTTCAGCCCCTGTTCAACAGGGGCATGCAATTGCAATTCTTGATCTAATAATTCACAGCAGGGTCCATTGCTGCACCCACCAAGAGTAACTCTGAGGGCTTACAGTCTTGTGGCAACGCCACCACCACCACCACCACAAAAGGCCCAATTTTTCAGCCCCTGTTCAAAAGGGGCATGTAATTACAATTCTTGATCTAATAATTCACAGCAGGGCCCATTGCTGCACCCACCAAGAGTAACTGTCAGGGCTTACAGTGTTGTGGCACCAGCACCACCATCAAAGCCCCAATTTTTACTACCACTGTTCAACAATTATATGTAATTAAAATTCCTGATATAATAGTTGACAGCAGGGCGTTCCAGCACCAACCAAGAGTAACTGAGTGCTTACAGTGTTGTGCCAACACCAACAACTAAGGGGCCTATTTCTGCAGAGTATATACGGCAGGTCCCTACTTTCAAACATCCAACTTACAAACGACTCCTACTTGCAAACGAGAGAAGACAACAGGAAGTGAGAGGAAATCTACCCCTAGAAAGGAAAATTCTCTCCTGTAAGAATAAATATGGGAGAAAGGGGTCTCATCTGTACTGATGCTTTATCAGCAATCCTTGTTTCAAGAAAAACACCACATTTCAAAAACAGTTGTCATTGGGACGGAAAGTGAGGTGAAATGTTCTGAACAGGGGCACAGACAGCAAAACAAATGTTACAGGGGTGATAACCCTTACCTATGTTTCCCAAAAAGTTTAAAAATAGATTTTTGGGCTGGAGCTACACTTCAACAATGTACCTGTTCAAAATTACAAACAGATTCTACATAAGAACAAACCTACAGTCCCTGTCTTGTATGCACCGCCTGTATACGGCTGTTCAGAGTATATAGGGCCTTTTTTATTTTATGTGCGGGGTTCCCCTTAATATCCATACAAGACCCAAAGGGGCTGGTAATGGGCTGGGGTAGGGGGGGGGGGGTCATGGGGTAGCTATGCCATTTTTCTTAAAGAATTTCATCCATATTACCGGGACCAGACATTACATTAAAGCCGCAAGCAGTTTTAAATGGCTTTTTTTTCCTTTAGAAGTGTCATTTTGTGCAGGGACAGTTCTAAACACGGGAAACACGTGGCACTTCACAGGCATACTTTAGACACCCCCCAGGTACGATATTTAAAGGAATATTTGACTTTTTTTTTTTCACTTTATGCATCATTAAAATGACTGCTCCCGAAAAACGACCGTTTTTAAAACTTCTTTTTGCATTGATACATGTCCCCTGGTGCAGAACCCGGGTTCCCAAACCCTATTTATGACAATAACATGCATAATAGTTGTTATAATTAGCACTTTAGAATTCGAACGTTCGCATCCATTGTATTTAATAGGGTTCTAATGTTTGTTCGAACTTTCGGTCCGTTCGCGGGTTCTGGTGCGAACCGAACCCGGGGGTGTTCGGCTCATCACTAGCTCTGAACTGGGCTCTCAGCCAAAGAGATGATCTAACACATAATCATAAGATCTTCCTAAGGAACGCTCTTGATTACTGCCTAGGACACAACTATTTTTGGTATGATGGCAATTTTTACCTACAAAAACGTGGAGTTGCAATGGACGCTAAGTTCGCCCCGAGTATTGCTAACCTCTTTATGGGGGAATGGGAGGATAAAACTATTTTTGCTGTGAAAAGAGATGCACTGCTACTGTATAGACGCTATATTGACGATCTCATCTTTATATGGTCAGGTCCGCTGTCCACTTTGCAATTATTCCTGGAGGAGTTGAATGATAACACCAACAATATTAAACTCACCTATGAAATTAGTGATAAGAATATTCATTTTCTTGATGTTAATATATATAGATGCGGTGACAGACTCGGTACCACAGTATATTTTAAACCTACTGACTCTAACAGCTATCTCCCCACACAAAGTGGTCATCATCCGTTGTGGCTAAGAAATATTCCTAAGGGACAGTTGACCAGAATAAGAAGAAACTGTACAGAAACTGCTGACTACAAAACACAAGCGCTGGTCATAAGGAATAAATTCATTGAAAAAGGCTACCGAGAACAGTTTCTGGATCGTATTATTGAAGATATCTCTCTGGTACCCAGGACACATTTTCTGGCTGATACAACACTAACACCGAAGATCAACAAGCAGGAATGGAGTTTTATCTCTGGCTTCCACTCCCAGTATAAAGAAGTTGAAGCTATCTTTATAAACCATTGGCACGTTCTATTAATGGATAGAATTTTGAAACCCTCATTACCCTTAATCCCTGGCTTCATATATAGAAGATCTCCTAATTATGGGGATAAAATTGTCAAAAAAGTCATCGACCCTCCACCAAGACCTCCTTCCATCTGGGACCATGATGGCTTTTACTCATGCAGAAGATGTCGTGCATGCAAAGAGGTCAGAACACCGATAAGAGCACTGAATAGCTTTACATCTACCTCAAACCAGAAAGAATTTAAGCTAAAAGAATTTATCACCTGCAATACAGCTTATGTAGTTTACGCCTTACAGTGCCCATGCGGTCTGATTTATATTGGTCGCACTAAGAGACTTTTGCGAATTCGGATCGCTGAGCATATAGCCAACATTAAGTTAGGCTTCAAGGACCACAATGTTTCACTACATTTTAAGGTGTACCACAATCAGGACCCATCTGGATTGAAATTCTGGGGTATAGATCATCTCAAACCTTTTTGGAGGGGATCAAATTTGGTACGGGAGCTCTCGAAGCGTGAAACCCAGTGGATCTTCTTGATTGACACACTCTCTCCGAAAGGGTTGAATGTTGATTTAGACATAAATTGTTTTATCAGTGATCTCTAATCCTCATACCTATAGAGCAACCAACATTCTTGTATATGGTTGTTTTATTTTATTTAAATTAATTTTAATGGATATCTATTATCACATTCTTACCGTGTTTTATGAGACACATATATATGATAGATTTTACATATTTTATATGTTAATTATCAATTTATCCTTGATTGTATGTGTATGTGTATATATATATCTTATCTGGATGTGAGACATTCTCATTTTCTTATTAAGTTTTTAAAAAACATTTTATATATATCTTATCTACCTTTACGTTTAATTCTCTTATTTATATCTGAGATTTGGTCCATATTTCCATCGATTGATTGATACATTGGTATCCATTAGATTAGTTATAACCAGCCTTGCTGAATAATATGTCAGTGGTGATAGCGTCTTGTTGTGCGTTTTGTTCTTCCCACTGACAGTATTACCAGGCTCAGCATTTTCTGGTTCTAATGGAATACATTATCTTATATATAATTGGAGACAACAATTTGTCATTAATTATATGATGACGGACTAATCACTCAGTGACTCCGCTGTGTATTTATTTATTTTTTTATATATACACATATATCTTATTGCACTGATTTTATGACATTTTTTAAACTATGGTAAATTAATATTACTAGTAAGATATCTCTCAATTTTGTTCCCATGTGCTTAAATATTATTGTTTTTCCCATAACTATGGTTTTATTTTTATTTTTAATACCATCCAGCATCTACTGGTATCGTAAGATGTATGTTTATAGAACTTGTTTTCATAAGTACCTCCGCGCTCTATGTTTAAGGTGGCTGGCCGTCAGCGACCTATCAGGCGACAGATGCTAGTGCCTGTCATCAGTTGCCATGGTACGCTGATTGGCTGCCGCTCTATGAGCGGAGGTATTTACGGACTGTGTGTACGTCGCTCTATTACGCCCTCTGTTGAAGTCACATGACGAAACGCGTCAGGGCGTAACGACGACTACACACAACCCGGAAGTGACGAGTGCGCTCCAAGGCTGCGTTCCACCGCCTTCCATCTCCATCAGGAAGTGTCTGCAGGACTTGTGGACGCTCTGCGGGACGACTGAGAACGGTGATAGCGCCCTCTGGGGCCACTATATGCTTTTTTACTGCTGTTTTATTGTACGTAGGTTTTTTAAGGGGTCTTCTGATGTATGGGAAGCAGTTTATCTAATAAACGGGATTACGCTATGTTTGCTGTCATTTTCTGTTATTTATGAGCTGCTGTGGAGCCCAGCACATTGGTGGATCTGTAAGGAGTGACAAGCCAGGACAGAGTAGCTGATGTTACCAATATTACTGAAGGCACATTTGTTTTGTGGTTCTGGTGAGTTTGAACCCCAGAGGGGATTATTTCATCACGCGGTGGAGTGCAATTGAATTCTGTATTGGTGGAAGGTGCACACTTATGGACAATTGTTTATACTCACCTTTTTATTCTCTGGACTGACTTTGTTACAACACCACGTCTAAGACTTTTTATCAGTGGCTTGCCCACGAGTCTACTTATTATTTTAGATTAATTTTTTAGCGCTGTTTGGTGTGAACTAATGTTGCAAGTTTTATTTGTTTTATTAATTCACCTCGGTTTCTACATATAGAGAAGAGCGGTCAGCACTATTGTAATGTACAACACGATATATAGAGTAGAGCGGTCAGCACTATTGTAATGTACAACACGATATATAGAGTAGAGCGGTCAGCACTATTGTAATGTACAACACGATACATAGAGTAGAGCGATCAGCACTATTGTAATGTACAACACAATATATAGAGTAGAGTGGTCAGCACAATATTATAGTCATAGTGCACCTTATACTGCTGGTCAGGGGGGACAAATGATTTGGGTCTGTGGTCAGCAGGATGAAAACAATGTTCAGCCATAGTGGTCAGTGGGAGGAGAAATGTCCTATCTGGTGTTACAGACTATGGTATCGGGGTAGAGGGATGTGGGGGGGTCAGACAACACACGGGGTATCACCTTCTGTTGTATATCCACAGAAATCACCCAGCACGCTGGCAGATTGTCAGGAGAACCCCAAGTTCCCACCCCAGACAGGGGTAACAGCTGTATAACACACACACTCTATTATCCCACCACTGCCACACACATGACAAGGATGGAAGCCCACGGGAACTAGAAAACCAGGAGAGGACCTTGTTTGTGAGGGATGAGGTGAACACCCCCCGATTCCGTTTCACACCAGAACATACAAAACAGGCAGAAAAATTGCGTGAAAACCGTTAAAGTCTATGGGACTCGAACGTGATAAATCTAAAGCGCTAATTTTAAAGGCTTATATGCAAATTATTGTCATAAAAAGTGTTTGGGGACCCGGGTCCTGCCCCAGGGGACATGTATCAATGCAAAAAAACAAGTTTTAAAAATTGCCTTTTTTTCGGGAGCAGTGATTTTAATAATACTTAAAGTGAAACAATAAAAATTAAATACCTGGGGGGGTGTCCTTAGTATGCCTGGAAAGTAGCGCACGTTTCCCGTGTTTAGAACAATACCGCAGCAAAACTACATTTCTAAAGGAAAAAATGTCATTTAAAATTGCTCACGACTGTAATGTATTGTCTGGTCCCAGCAATATACATAAAAAATCATTGGAAAAAAAAATGGAGTGGGTTGCTGCCCCCCCCAGGCCATTACCAGGCCCTTTGGGTCTGGTATGTATAATAAGGGGAACTCCATGCACAAATGAAAAAAAATAATGGCTTGGGGGTCCCCCCCAAAATCCATACCAGACCCTTATCCGAGCACCCACCCTGGCAGGCCGCAGGAAAAGGGGGGAGAGAGAGAGCGCTCCCCTCCTAAACTGTACCAGGCCACTTCCCCTTAACATGGGGAGGGTGCTTTGGGGTCCTTTCTGACGTCATGTGGGATGGGGTCACCCGTTTATGCCAGCGTGTGGCCCCGCCCTCAGCTATACAAGAGCTGTCATTGCGAAAAGACTGCAGTCGGCTGGGATGCCTCCCGTGGAGGCAGAGTTTTTCGGTTTTGTTTTTCCTCTAGACCGTTGGCCCTGTGATTGAAGATGGATGGACATCGCGGGACCCTTTTTTTAAATGAATTGTCCAAAACTGTCTCTTGTCATTTTTACACTTTTTTGGTGAATGGGTAGGGGTACAATGTACCCGATACCCATTCACATAGGGGGGGCAGGATCTGGGGGCCCCCTTGTTAAAGGGGGCTTTTAAATTACGATAAGCCCCCCGCCCAAAAAACCCACAACCACCGGGCAAGGGGTGTGAAGATGAGGCCCTTGTTCCCATCAACATTGGGACAAGGTGTTTTGGGGGGACCCCAAAGGACCTACTGTTCAGGAGAAGGGGCACTCTCTCGCCCCCCCCCCCTTTTCCTGTGGCCTGCCAGGTTTCATGCTCCAATAAGAGTCTGGTATAGATTTTAGGGGGGACCCCCACACCTTTTTTTTTAAATGTTGGCATGGGGTTCCCCTTAATATCCATACCAGACCCAAAGGGCCTGGTAATGGACTGGGGGGGAACTCACGCTATTTTTTTCAACGATTTGTATGTATATTGCTGAGATACGACAATTCATTACAGCCACAAGCAATTTTAAATGGAATTTTTTCCTTTAGAAATGTAATTTTGTTGCTCATTCATTACACTATGTACGGCTGCTATGTAAGCAGCCTTACATACTGTTAGGGGGGTGGGATTAGCCCCCTGACCTATGATTGGCCAAAGGCACCCTGCCTTTGGCCAATCATGGCTCTCACAGCAGAGCGTGCTGTAATTGGCCAAAGCATGCAGGTCAGGTGCATGCTTTGGCCATTCAGCAGCCGTCAATGCACTGAGATCTCGCAGTGCATTATGGGGCGTTCCGCCGGCGCTCAAATTTCCTGTGAACGGCACATAATGTTCATAATTTGGCCAACGGGCGAACACCCGATGTTTATGTCAAACATCAGGCTCATCCCTACTTGTTTGGTGGAGGAGGGAAGAAGAGGGAGATTGTTGTTAGTCAGTAACAGGGATGAGCTGAACACCCCCCTGTTCGGTTCGCACCAGAACCTGCGAACAGACAGAATGTTCGTGTGAACCTTAGAACCCTATTAAATACAATGGACTCGAACGTTCGAAATCTAAAGTGCTAATTATAAAGGCTTATATGCAAGTTATTGTCCAAAAAAGTGTTTGGGGACCCGGGTCCTGCCCCAGGGGACATGTATCAATGCAAAAAAAAGTTTTAAAAACAGCCGTTTTTTTAGGAGCAGTGATTTTAATAATGCTTAAAGTGAAACAATAAAAGTGAAATATTCCTTTAAATTTCGTACCTCGTAGGTGTGTATGATATGCATGTAAAGTGGCGCATGTTTCCCGTGCTTAGAACTGTCCCTGCACAAAGTGTCATTTTTGAAGGAAAAGAAAAATCCATACCAGACCCTTATCCGAGCACGCAACCTGACCAGCCGCAGGGGAAGAGGGGGGATGAGAGAGCGCCCCCCCTCCCTCCTGAACCGTACCAGGCCACATGCCCTCAACATGGGGAGGATGTCCCCATGTTGATGGGGACAAGGGCCTCATCCCCACAACCCTTGCCCGGTGGTTGTGGGGGTCTGCGGGTGGGGGGCTTATCGGAATCTGGAAGACCCCTTTAACAAAGGGGACCCCCAGATCCCGCCCCCCCCATGTGAATTGGTAACGGGGTACATTGTACCCCTACCATTTCACGAAGAAAGCGTAAAAAAATGTAAATAAAAACACACAAACACCTTGGAAAAGTCCTTTATTA